>CM052336.1:23463990-23577473 GCA_028455595.1 Lasioglossum vierecki | reverse complement strand
AAAGATAGATAGGGTGAACTGTTCAGTTTCAAAATTATTCATTCCGAATTCGTGCAATTTTTATTGCAATAAATAAATAACACTTAATAATATCCAATTAATCACTTAATTAATTAATTTCAGTAATTGATTAGATAAATAATGGTACAGCAATTGTTAGTGGGGACACTGAATCACCATTCGAGTGCTAAGGGTTAATATTTAGTTTTATCAAATTGGTAAAAGTGCATAGATATCAATTTTGCTCTCCACAATGAATGATAACGCAATCAATTGCAACTGAACAAACAGATTAACTAACGTATTGTTATAAAACTTGCACGAAATGGAAATAAATAATTTTGTTATAATGTTATAAACTAAAACATTTTAATCGGTTTTAGACCTCGGTGAGTTTAATAGTAAATATGTATTTGCAATTTACAAACACCAGTACATCGTCAGAAAGTAATAAGAAGGCAGTGTACATGAGTTGTCGTTTCAAAAAGAATTGTTCTCAGTTGTCAACTTATGCAAGCGAGACTTGAGCAATTTGATCACCTACTCATCTACTGTATAAACATCACTTGATCCGAATAGGAAATGTAGAAAGTGGATGAACATAAAATTATGTACTTGGAATAACTAGTATTTATGTTCATCAATTTTTGTTTTCTTTTAATATTAATTCTATATAATATCTGTAAAGCTACATAACATAATTTTTAACATTGCGACGTAGGGAATGTTTCTAATAATGAATTTTAATCGTTTTTCAGGAGACAACAACTCGAACAGTCTGTCTACTGTGAGTCTGAATCCCGTCGTAATGTGGTGGAGGACGATAGGCAAGATGTTGGGGCCAACCCGGAAAAAATCAAAGTAAGTGTAAATACCATAGATTTATATTATATAATATAATATAATTATTATATATATTATATTATATATTATATTATAATATATATACAATATATTATAATAATATATTATATAAAAAAATATAAAATATAAAAATATAAATTATAAATAAATATATTATTTATAATATATTATATATATTTTAATATATTTATTTATAATTTATAAATAATTATATTTATAAATAATATATTATATATTATAATATATTTATTTATAATTTATATTTTTATATTTTACATTTATATTTTTTTGTAGTTATAATACGAAACTTTTCAAATTTTATCTGCAAAAATTATTGCGCTATATAAATACATATTGTATACAAGTTGAAGGTAACTAGGAGGAAAGCTTAAATAAAATATTAAATATATTTCTTTGTGAGTATTTTGAACTGATGAAAAATTTAACGATAAATAACAACTGGTAAATAAAATGGACAAATAGAATTTAAATCGTTTCTCATGTTCGAATCAATGTAAAATCATGTGCCCCTTTCATTATTTTATTAGACAGCGTTCGTGCATGTTTACTTATTCAACGTGTAAGCTCTTATTTATGGGACAGGCGACACGTGTACGGTCATACAACTGCAAAGGGTAAATCCATTTTCTTTATCCAAGTAATGTCGAACTTTGCATAACAACTGATTCCACATTACGACAATCCCCATTCTATTATACATTCTTTAATATAAAAGTTTTTGAAACGTTCTATATATTAATATCACGTAATGCAGACAATTATTTTCTTTATATCACCGGCGTGCACCATTAAAGGATTTCCTTTCCTTTATTGAAGCATATGCACCTTTTGTCTGCTGTATTCTTACTTCTATTCCGCGCTTCTTTCAGGAACTCGGTTATTTTTACCCGTTTCCATTCTCTTGAGAGATATTCATAAATCTCGAGGTGTAGAAATCTGCGACGCATTCTTATGAAACTCTCCCTTGCATTCTGTGCTTCTTTTTAGTAAAAACGTCATGCTGTGCCGAGAGGTTCCCTAAATCTCTGACCGTGTTAAAGCAAACCAGTGTCGCAGACATGGTGTGTTCCACGGGACTTCTTTTTGTAGTACAAAAATTTTACATTTATCTAAGGGACTGTCGTAAACGTTGAGACAGTGGCTTTTCCCACATCAGAGCTGGGGAAAATAGTATTCTAAATAGGAAATAATAAATAATCCTATTTATTTTAAAGTATGTATCATTTTTTAAAATAAAATATATATAATATAATTATTTACTTATTTTCAAAAATGATATGGGGGTATACATCAGTTAGTATGAATGTTCTAGAAATTATATGAATTAAAATGAGGATCCATTACTACACGTGTGTATTCAAATATATATACGTGAAATAGTACACGTGTAAATGTGTTATTAATATACGCAGAAATCCACGATTTCTTATACAGGGTGGAGCGCCACATTTTGCCATCGAGATTTACGTCATTATTATTATGCATAGCAAACAATGTTCCAGATGAAGTTGAATGATTCTGAGAGGGGCACATTCTGATGGTACATTTTTTTATGCATGTCATTAATGTTTTTATAAATGGAATCATATATTTTTTATTGCATCAGCTGATGCTCATTCATATTCTTTACAAAATAGTATTAATCTATTTGTGTAAAAAAATCATTAATTTAGGAGATATTTTAATTATAATTAAAACGTGCTCTCCTACTACGTTATCATATTGAATTCATATTATTGACCAGAGAGTCGAGATTTCCTAATAAATTATAATTAAAATATCTCCTAGACTAATGATTTTTTTACACAAAATAGATTAATACTTTTTTGTAAAGAATATGAAGGAGCATCAGCTGGTGCAATAAAAAATATATGATTCCATTTATAAAAACATTAATGACCTTCATATGTCCTTTACACGTCCACCTACAAAAAAAATCATTAGTTTAGGAGATATTTTAATTATAATTACATTGTCTTATGTCTATGTCTAACTACATTACCACATTGAATTCATATTACTGACTAGAGAGTCGAGATTTCCTAATAAATTATAATTAAAATATCTCCTAAACTAATGATTTTTTGCACAACTAGATTAATACTTTTTTTGTAAAGAATATGAAGGAGCATCAGCTGATGCAATAAAAAATATATGACTCCATTTATAAAAAACATTAATGACCTTCATATGTCCTTCATATGTAAAGGACACGTCCACCTACAAAAAAATTAACCATCAGAATGTGCCCCTCTCAAAACCATTCAACTTCATTTGAAACATTGTTTGCTATGCGTAATAATAATGACGTAAATCTAGATGGCAAAATGTGGCGCCCCACCCTGTACAAAGACTAGTATTGATGAAAATATTGCGTTCCAGAGCACGACGCAAGATTTGTTCGAGCTACTCGAGAGGGTGCAGAGCTCGCGTCTCGATGACCAACGATGCGTTCTTCCGCCGTACTTCTCACAGGTAAGGGCCGCATTCAAGTACATCCCGAATCTATTCTTCGCAATGAAACCGATACTTTCTGGGGACTTTAAGGGTTAGAACCAACACAATTAGGGTTACAACACGATACCGGCACCCGTATGCTCTTCAAATATATCATCTCACTTTGTTGAAACGGTTGGATAGAATTTCTCATATTTACCGTAGCAGCCGGATGACGATCTCGTAAAACCATCATCAAAATTAACGACAATTTAAAATCTACGCGTCGTTTCTCACGCTCGCTTCACATTACCTCCAACAAACTCTGTTCCCGTAAAGGGTGTTAAGAAATTGTTTGGTCTCAGCAAGCATAGGCGTATTCTACATCTTCGAATCGATGGAGATCTGTAAAAAAAAGTTGTCGCGAAATCGTCCTTGACCTTGAATTTCAGGATCAAATTTTTTTATTGTATTGTATTCTACGCATCATGAGGATAAAAAATTAAAAAGAATATAGTACAATAAAAAAAATAGTTGACCTTGAAATTTAAGGTCAATGACAATTTTGCGGCAACTTTTTTTTACAGATCTTCATCGATCCGAAGACTGTAGAATACGCCTATGCTTGCCGAGACCAATCATTTCTTAACACCCTGTACAACTGGCTATTATTAATTGTTCAAACTGTTAGATAAAATCAATTATTTTACTAGATTCTTGCACGTAATATTGGTATCATAGTGTGGCTCCACTTTCACGATTTTTAGAAAGTAACACTTTTACAAAGTTTTACATTTTTTCTTGTAAAACAAAATGGCGTGAATGTACGCTTTTAGTGCTGATAACGATACGGTGTTGCCCGCGCTTCGTTCTTTCGGTACTTTCCTCTCAGATTCAACTATTGGTTCGACGCTAAAAGGGTTTAATGTTTTCTTACGTACGAAGCTTTCAATGCTGCGCTGACCACTCGAAATTTTTGTAGCGTGACTTAAGCTATTCTTAGGTAGAATTTCATTCGAACAAAGTAATTTGAGCACTAGTTGATTAATTATTAAATTCAAAATTCATTTTACCCATCAATAGTGTTTTTTACGTTGATAGCTGGATGAGGATTAAATTTTAAAATTACGATCTGGAAAGAATTTCAATTAATATTGAAATCTAAGCCTACCTAACATAACCTAAACTAATGTTTAAGCTCTCTTATACGAGGCTTGAGTAGAAATATATCAACAGTTTTAAATCTTTAATTAGTTTATGTCTATTATTCTCTAGGAGTGGGCATTGTCAGATTAAATGATTAATGAATATCTTTGAATATCGATTGTAATGTTGTTAATAATAAATTTTGAATGGTCTCGGCGCTACAGTTGGATCAATTAATAAATCAAAAAAACAATTCCAACCCTATACTTATTTTCTCGAATTAACAAACAATCTCGTATCATATACAATTAATTGTATTAAAAATTTTGTCCAATAAAAGTTGAATGTTAATAATTGAATTTACCTTTGGTATATTCAGATAAATGGGGTAAAAAGCATATTATGGTTTTCAAATTTACCGCGTAATATCGATTGACATAACCTAGATCGGTTCGAACACACTCAATGTCTTGATAACAAGCATTGACGACACATGTGTAGTACGTGTATCACGATGTCCACACTAAAATATGAATTCACATCAAAAACAAGTAAGTTAGTTTTATGAATAATATTTACAAACAATTTTTGTTATTACACTCAAGCATTTCAATAATATTTATTGAAAATTGTGTAACACATCTTGAAAAGGATTCAAACTAGAATCGAAACACCGATGATTATTTGATAATCTGCAAAATTGTTTTTTTGATTTATTAATTGATTGAATCGTAGATCCGAGAATTTTCAACATTTATTATTAAATGATTAATAAATTTTAAATGAATTACGGCGCACAGGTTCGATCCTAAGTTACTAACTAAGCTGTGTTACAAATTTACATTACTTTTATTTCGACGTTTCGGTCCGTCTTGGGACCATTTTCCAAAAAATATAAATTGCGTCTGTAAGAGAAAGTGAATTATATTTTCCATGTTAAAGAGTTAATTGATAAACAAGAAAAAACTATTTCTTTTTTTTAATAACAAAACTTTCTTGCTTAGTATAAAAGCATGATATTTTTGGTCGTTAAAAAAGCACGAGTTAACTAAAATTTATTCAAAATTTATTAAAATTTATTTAAAATTGGCGATCGTGAACAAACGAAACAGTTAAATGATTAATGTCCTGAGTTTAAAGACTACACTCAAAAATAGGGCTGCTGACCAGATTAATTTTCTGTAAAGACTCATTCAAATTCTAATGATTTGAACGAGCTCTACAAATCGACATCGACAATTGTCGGATCATTTAGTACAGAGGCGCTTGTGGTTTTCATTTACACGTTCAGTGGCACCCATAGGAGCCACGTGGAATCGGAATCTCAATCTGTCTGGCAGAAATGACTCGATGATAAATGAACCTCATCGTCCACGGTACGAGTAGCAAAAAGCTTCGAGACGAATCGTTTGGTCACACGCCGCTTGAATTTCAATCGAAATCGGTCGCTTTGTCTGTCTCTCGACGTAGTGTCTATAAAATTTTCGGTTCACCGCGCGGCTTCCGAAGGGAAAATCGTGCCAGTCACGTGCTAAACTGCCCTAAACCGGGGGTCGGAGTTACCGAAAACAGTTGCGGTATCCATTCACCCTACCATCGCTCTTCCACGTCACGGCGATCAATTATATCACCCATTTTCCTATTCGTCAACGACACTGCAAATTTCTCCGTTAGACAGTCAGCATGACTCTACCGAATTTACATCTCGACAATTATTTACTTCAGTTATTTACTACAATTTTATCTTTATTTTTAAAGACAACGATCTACCATTTTGAATACCCTTGAAATAAATTATGTTTAACAAGGAGAGCGCAAGGACGTTGTCACACCGATTTAGTTGAGACTCTATACACTTATAGATCTCGATCTCCCATTTACGAATATATACCATTATAGACGCTAACACTAAATAGTTTTCAGATATTCATAAACAAAGTTCTTAAGAGAATACAACGAGATTTCCACCCGGTGGGCTAGGGTTCGATTCTCGTTTGGTGAAATTTTTTTTTTCATATTTATTTATATTATTTATTCGCTGTGTAACATTGGACTTGTCTATATGAGATTGAACATTTATTACAAGTTGAAGAACAAAAAGATTAATAAATTATAAATAAATTCGCTGTGTAACATTAACTTGTTCGTAAGATATTGCACATTTATTTATATACAAATTAAAGAACAAACGTATTAATAAATTATAAATAAATTAGCCGAAATTAATTCGTTATATACCTGTAAAATAAATATTCGTTGTATACCTCTTCTACAGTAGCAGGTTTAAGCAGTAATGTAAGAACTTTGTTTATGAATATCTGAAAAACTATTGAGTGTTAGCGTCTATAATGGTATATATTCTTGCACACTCCTTGTAAGTACTATTTAAACACGGTACTGCAACATGATAAAATGTGATTTTTTCCTTCTAATAATAATTGTTTCCTTCTTCTCGTGTAAAGTGTTCATTCGTTAAACGATCCTTGTAATAGGACTTTGTTATAAAACGTTCTATGTCAGCTTATATGCATAAATATAAAATATTTAGCTCTCCGATAATTTCTAGGTTAATACTGTTCGAACTAATTGGAAGGAACCAAATTTGTCTATAGTAATTGACAAATTACACTCAAATCAATCTCCTGTAATAATTGTGTAGGAAAATTCACATAGGACGCGAAACATAGATTCCCTCATATTTTATATAAATTTAATACTTCTACCATAAAATTTCATTAACTTAACGTTCGTTTACGAGACGTCGAAGGAATATAAGATTCATTTAGCCGTATCATAAAAACGGGCTAGTGCATCCTATCTTGCCTCTGTAACTTTTGCATCTGCCGTCCAAATGCGGCATCCGTAATCATGTGTCTAGCACATGCAGTCTAATCGTGAGAAACGGATTCACGAACATTTTGCCAACTCCAGACTCCAGATGTACAGGAAATCCGTTTGGTACAATTAGAAATCGTGCATTCATCGATATACAGGGTGTCCGAAAATTCCATCAACATCCGGAAATGGGAGCTTTGTTAAGGAGTTATTTACGAAAAACACGGACCAATTGGAACGCGACCTAGATGTGTGTTAGCACAGTCGAAAAATTGGTCCTTGTTTTTCGTTAACAATTGCAAAGGAAAATGTTGCTTCAAATGATCTCAGGATCTCCCATTTCCGGATGTTGAAGGAATTTTCAGAGACCCCGTAGTATATTTTTCATCTGTAGCACACACAAACTATAGAAGAAGATTATTTAAGTTATCATTATTTCTATATTATATATTTATATAATATAGAAATCTATATTATATATTTATATATATTATTATATTTATATATAATATTTATATATTATATATTTATATCTATATTATCTATATTATATATTTATATAATATTGAAATCGTTAGTATATTAATCATTATTAATCATTATGCATATTGGTCATTACCTTATGAGGGTTCGTGTACGCGATCTGTAATACCAACATAGTCACGAATCAGGTGGGTTTGTCTCGCCCTCTACACAAATGTAACGGTCAGCTAGGGAACTATATGAAACTGCAGCTACGTAGATACTTACCGTTGGCAAAAGCGAGAGGTAAGAATAATATATCGACAGTCGGTAGGATACCTCATGTCGGTCATAGTGGGATCTTCTTTTTCTATTGTAACTAAGTAGTTCAGTTATCGTAATAATTTTCCAGTTTCCAAAGGGGTCATAAAACATCGTTTTATGTCTACAAAAACATTGTATGAAATTTCAAATATCTTTTACTTTTGAAATGGTTAAAATAAAACATACATGCCTATTTAATTTCTGCTTTTCACAATCGACTTAGAAAATCTGCAATTTATGTTCATTGACATTTGACACGAATGAAAGGTAGTAATACTTCCATTCGTTTATAAGGAACATAAAATTATTATATTATTATTATGTAAGAAAACCTTTTTATATAAAAAGAACTATCGAGTAAATTCTTTGTTACAATTATTAAAACGAAGTTGCTCTTATGTCTTGTTTTCTGTCCGCAGTCAAGTTATAACTTTCATAATAATAATAAAATAAATCTCTTTACTCAGAGAGTCACCACTGAAAAAGACTGTACCATTATTCTAAATACTGTTTACCGAATTAAATACGTTGTTATCTAATCAATTACTAAACATTTAAATATTGTACGAGGTATTATATCAAATTTATATTCATACGAAGAAACAAATTCACGTATAATTGAATTATTTCATTTAGATCGGGAAAAATGTTTCATTTTCGGGTGCAAAGGATTAAATACCGAGTACTATTTTTGCAATACATTTTGAAAGTGCAGTTAAAACTACATTTCTGCTGCATCCGGACTTCGCTGAATAAGAAGAAATTACTAAAGTATAATAGGAAGTTATTATACGTTAACAGTTCGTTCGAAGAAAAGGTTCAGAGTAACGTCCCAACCATTTGAAAAGTAGGCGATTCGCAAACAACGCGTGGACTGCGAGTTTCCTTTGTCTTCTGTCTCCTGTCTCATTGTTGTCAATGCAGACGGCAAATAAAAGTTGGAAATGCGGGTTCGGAGTGTATTGGTAAAACGAGGTGCACATGCGATCCTCAGGATGTAAGGGGGAGAAGCACGTTTCCGGCCGTGCAGGTACGCAGACCGGAAGTGCTGGTTGAACCACCACGATCAACTGTGATGGTGTGACTTTAACCGAACGGCCGGGAAGATTTTCTGATTTCTGGCTTGCTCGTTGCCCGTGAAGATCGTAGATTCGACTTTGACGACGTTCACGGTATACATACAACGGGTTATTGTACCCCCGCTTTTACGTGGGAATGACCCCGAGACCAGCTTGTAACCGAAGCCGAACTTGACATCGTTACGCTTTCAGCATATTACGAAATCGCCTATCGTGCCACAAAGAAAAAACATATCATTATTATCGTACAGAAAATACGCTGACCTTAAATTATTCATCACGAGACTAGCCATATAGTACATGGTTTTATTTCTCGTCGATAATACTGTGCCGACAAACTTCAATGCAGATGGCAATGAAAACAGAAGTACATAAATTTAATTATTAAAAATACTTGGCTCTTTCGTACAAAAATATTTCTATTTTTTTTTTAAATAGAAACCGATCTGAACTTAAATCGTGTAATATTTTAATAGTCGAACGGACTTAATATTTAAACTATTGCATTTTGAATTTATCAAAATTCAACATCGAGCTCACAAACATCTTTATAAATATATGATCTTCCTAAAAATATAATGCTGTTATCCCAAAGGTGATTTTTCTATAAATTTTTACTAAATTCTCATTTAATTTTACATTAATTTATGCTTATTAAATTTAAAGTTTATTTCATTTAAATTATTAATTAATTCTAACTCGACTCCGTAGTAACGTTTCTGCTAAGTTTAAACCTTTTCGCCGCTCATGCTAATTTTACTTATCAGCCACGAATCTGCTGGCATTAGCGCTGACTTTAGCCCATCACCCTACGTAACTGAAATCGATGAAACACGTGAATTACGAGTTTGCATTTACTCGAAAGTACGCGTACTATTAGTAATAGTTATTTATGCGAGTAATTTCGAGGCGTTCCTCCTACTTCAGTCTGTTCTAGCGAAAACAATAGAATTAAAAGCTTTGAATACTATATAGTTACAGTTATTACGCTATGTTTCAATAATATTATACTAGATCCGCAATATCGTCTACAGTATTATTAACGCTAAACCTACCATTACCAATCAAATGACCGAGTTTATATTTTCCATTTTATATTATTGAAATTATGAAGTTGCACATACGGAAATTGATTCGATAAATTTCTTCATCCAAGTATTGTAACAAAAATTGCACGAAATTTAAACAAATAGAGCATTTCAGCTTTGTAAGCTAAAACATTTTAATAAGAATTCAGTATACATGAATTGTTGTTTCAAAATTAATTGTTATAACGTGAAGTTGTCAAATCTAACCAATTCCCATTATTTAGGTATTGTTTTCATATTATTAGGATTAACAGATTGTTTATCAATGGCATTTTTCTTAATATAGTTTAGCGCTCCACATTATTTTCTCCTTTTTAGTGTATTTTATATAAGCATGGTTTTTTAAAAGTTTTATTTATATTGTTGACATGGAAGATCATGCCCTAGTAGTACAAAATATTGGATGAATATCTTTTTCAAATATTGTAAAAATATTTTTTAAGCCACACTTTTTCATGTGAGATAAATGTTGGATCTAACTATTGTATGCATGTTTAAGAAGTGTGTATTGAATGTTTCGAAAATATAAGCTAAATATTCAGAGAATATAAACTCGATTTTTTAAAAAAAGTATAAAGTAAATATTACAAAAAATGTGAAATCAATATAATTAAATAACCTTCAATTAAAAAGAAGAAAATATTTTTCTCCTAACATGAAATAGATATTTTCTGCCTATTAAAAAAAATTGTTACTTAATATAAAATAAATATTGTATGTACATTTAAATATCAAAAAAAGTTTGAATCGCTTTTTAATATTATATGAATGCGATGCAATATTTTGTGCTACTAGGGTAGTATCTAAAAAAATCATTTTCTCCTTTTTATTGTACTTTTATATAAGCGTGGTTTTTAAAAAGTTTTTTTTTTATTGTTGATATGGAAGCCATGCCTTCATGCTCGACCTTAAAATCCGCGCTGTTCCGAGAGAAAGAAGCGTTGCGCGAGTCTCTATAAAAAAAATTATACCAGGTTAGCAAGGAGAAAGTAGCCCGTCGATCTAGTTTGTATTGCTCCCTGGAAAAATATTTGTGGATGGGTAGATACGTGTGATTCCACACGTTGCCGCTTCCCGATAGTTATTCAAACGCGCGCAGCTGTCTGTTATCTCGCATTTAAAAAAAAGAAGCCGAGCTCGACATCGATATCTATTCATGCCGACCGATGAAATCTTCATTGAGACGAAACTGTTTCTTCTCGAAATGCTCGGCGCAGTGTTATCGCACAGCGGGCAAACTTCCGCAATTCAGTTTATTAATTAATATTTGTCTCAGCCGGTAGAATCAGGCGAAAGTTTGATGCAACTTGGAGATAAAGAAGAGAGCACCAACAACCACTGATCTAAATACGAATTTCGTTTGTTATCGTTCGTTGCTCGGCATCTTTCAGAACAGTAATTATGGAGCTTCTGTAACCTAATGAAAATTTGAGTAATTTTTCAATTTTTGGCGACAAATTTCAAGAACGTCGAATCAAATAAACTCCTACTTTTTAATGGGAATAGTCTTCGTAGATACGAAACAAATCGAAATTTTACAAAATTCTATTAGATTCTGTATTCTAGCATCTCCTGAATATATCTTCATTTTTTAGACATATATAAAAAGTTCTTCGTAAAATCGAAGAAACAATAACGTTAATCAAACAAACTCTTTTTTATGTTACTAGATTCAGGAAAAAATATTTCTCATGATGCATTCTGAATTCGTCTCAGTATCCTCTAAAAGATAGTTGTCAAAAGAATAACCTTGATAACCCTCGAAAAAGAGGGCGGACAAAAAATTTGGTGCAATCAGCTTAAAGCTCTCCTTGGACCGCATTATTTCAGTTTAAAAATGTCTGATCGAACCGCTGGCAACGGAGTAATCTGAGCTGATCACGCTTCGTGATTCAACCAGTTTTTAACTAATTAAAATACAAATATTTTATTTTCGAAATTCTATATCTTATTTACAACACTGTTTTCTTTAAGCAAAATAAAGTATGAAATATAAGAGAGTATTTAAAATATTTGTTTGGCCAAATATTGTTTGGCCACCTCTGGTGAAGAAATATTTTATTTTCGAAATTCTATATCGAATTTAAAATACTACTTTCTTTAAGCAAAATAAATTGTAATATATAAAAGAGTATTTAAAATATTTGTTTGGCCAAATAATAGCTTTCTGTGGTGAAGAAATATTTTATTTTCGAAATTCTATATTTTATTTAAAAAACTAATTTCTGTAAGCAAAATAAAGTGCAAAATATAAGAGAGTATTTGAAATATTTGTTTCGCCAAATATTGGTCACCTCTGGTAAAGATCCGCGTTAGCAACGAATGGTCGGGACAAGGTTAACGTTTTGAAAGACTTGCGCGAGATATTCTGGATATCCAGGGAAGAAGGTGAAATGGGTGGTGAGGTCATAGCGTCGCGGGACGCTTATAGCCGTGGAGCGTCGTTTTCGGGCGCAGGAAGTTGGGTGAAATAATGAAAGAGGTGGACACAAAGGAATGGGAAGCCTCAGTACCTACCTGCCTACCGGCAGCGAAATAAGTCGACCACGAAATGACATCCGCTCTCTTGCCAGTCTTCCTCCGCCATGACAGCCTGTTTCCTCTCGGTTTCACCTTCCTCCACCTGTCGTTACCTTCAAACACGAAAGAATTCGCCCTGCCGTCGTCCGGTTAACGGAAACACCGGACCCAACCGTATGATCTTACTCCTGGCATGTCGAACTAATTTTGTTTTACCGACTGGCAAGTCGCTTTAACTCGACAAATGCGTTCGCTAAAGGAAGCCACTTGTGCATCGTCTCTCCACTCGTTATATCCTGTTTTTCTAACTTCTTGGCTTCTATCTTTGCACAAATATTATCACTAGACTGCTGATCCCCCCCCCCCCTCGTGCATTTGCAGCTTGTGAAAATCTTCCAGAAAGATGCGCATACTTATGTGAGAATATACATATATTTAGGGTGTTCCAATATCTTTTTTCATTGGAAGGAATAATATTGAATTATTACAATTACATAGAAAATTCAAATATTATTGAAGGGAATAATATTAAATTATTATAATTATATAGAAAATTTAATATACATATATTTAGGGTGTTTCAATATCTTTTTTCATTGGAAGGAATAATATTGAATTATCATAATTACACAGAAAATTTAATAGTATTGGTAGGAATAATATTGAATTATTATAATTACATAGAAAATTTAAATATTATTGAAGGGAATAATATTGAATTATTATAATTATATAAAAAATTTAATATACATATATGTAGGGTGTTCCAATATCTTTTTTCATTGGAAGGAAAATAATATTAAATTATTACAATTACATAGAAAATTCAAATATTGAAGGGAATAATATTAAATTATTATAATTATATAGAAAATTTAATATACATATATGTAGGGTGTTCCAATATCTTTTTTCATTGGAAGGAATAATATTGAATTATTACAATTACATAAAAAATTCAAATATTATTGAAGGGAATAATATTGAATTATTATAATTATATAAAAAATTTAATATATTATTGAAAGGAATAATATTGAATTACCATAATAATTTAATAATATTGAATAATATTGCATTACCATAATAATTGAATATTATTGAATTATAACACGTTTTACCATCGCTGGTTAATTTGTGTGCCTCGTACAGTTGACCGTGAAAGATTGATGCTAATGACAGAGATAAGTTGTTGCCACAATCCAATGAAAAAATTGTTTTTCGCCATTAGGAGAGCGTGTTGTATATGCTCAGCAAATAGCTGTATCCGTTAGTTTTTTGCATTCAGAGTTGATCTGATTCACCTTGATATCCGTTGGACTATAGAAATGAACAAGTATGTATATTCATTGAGTAAAAATCAGCAAGTAACGATAAACGTAACTGCTATTAATGGTTTCGTTAGCATAACTTGAAGTTATATCATTGCACTGATCCACACTCTGTTTTATTTTTAAGTATAAAATAAAATCCATCGGCATTTGACTATTACTGAAGTTTTATTATGATGGGTAATTTACAATATCTATAATATTATATTAAATTATTTTTGTTTATACTGTGCTGTTTACCCAATACTGTGCTGTTTATTTATTTTATAAATTGTTTACAAATTATTACAAAATAATTTACTTCTATTTTAATTATTTATAATTTATTTCTCAACGCGTATTTGCAACACGATACATATGGATGCTACGTTTGGATTAATTCTGGAATTAATCTTGTTTTCACCAAATATGTTCGCATCTTATTTTATTATTAGACAGCGGCTGTTATGCATTAAATATTGGGTTGGAACGAAAGTTCCGTTTTAATTGATATTCAATGCTAAAATTCAGATATTTATTCATTAATATGTTTTCCAATCTGTTCTATTATTTTTTGCCATTTTCGAGGTAACTTCTCTTGTTCTTTAATAAATATATGAATAAATACCTTAATTTTTAATTTGGAAACGCTACGAATTTTTTTCCTACCCAATATAAAAATGAGTACGCGCGATTTAAAAGATTAAAAATATTAGAAGAATTGAAAAATATTATTATATTATTTGAAATTTATTAACCATATTAAGAAAGAATCTCTATTTCACTCTAGTTTGTTGCAATTTAGATAGAACATTTTTATTTTACACAAAGATTCGCTGTCTACTTATTACAATTAAATGTTAACGGTCCTATATTAGATCCTATATATTTGCATATATTTGCTAATCAGCGTAACTGAGTTATAACGCAAGTAGATTTTCTCCGTACTGATATCTAACGGAAAGTAAACGTTTTGAAATAATCCTTTTGATACTAAGCATTCTCTTCGGTTGAGCCCTCAGAAGTAGGTCAAGCAAATAACCTACAGTAAACTTGATAGGTAGAGAAACAATTCTACGTCGAACACTATTAATCCCAATGACGTCATCGAATTTACAGCGAAACTGTAACCGAATTCCAGAAAATCAATTAGTATAAGTGCAATGTAGAATTGGTAGAAAAGTACCGATGAGTTTTAAAGTTTCTTGTGATCCTTATTTATATCCTGGCATTTCATTTCCAATGTACGTGCCATTTTCATGGAGATGCTACTGCGAATCAGACACAATAAAATTTTTCCAAGAAGCAGTTTGATTTAATCATTATTAAATACATTTACATCTTAATAATTCTCAAATTTATTTATACTAAATCGTATTTCTTCAACAATAATATATAACATGAAGTGAATATCTACAACAATGGTAGAACTAAAAATAACATCATGTTAAAAGTTTACATGGTTAAACAAAAACGTACTTTCTATTTATTTAATTATTTGAAAAATGCATTGTACATTGTAACTTCTACATCATGTTTTTTAAAATATTTAAACAAATTTCAATCATCAAATCTTAACCCCTTATATATGAGAAAATAAAATTTATAATTTTTGTATGGCTACATTTATTTTAATGGTTAAATATTGATTACAAACGAGACAAATTTAATTTCATTTGAAAGGGAAAACGTAACATTCACCTTTGTTAATTGTTTCTCGTTTATACTGTCATTTTAGGAATTTGTTTAAAATGTGGAGGCAGTATGAGTGCTCGTAAGGGTTAATTGTACAACATAACTGAGAAACTGGTGCGATCATTACATGAATTAATAGTCGGTGCATTAACGGCTTTTAGCGGCTATAATCCTCCTACGAGACTTTCTAAGCTCCGTGAATATAAAAATTCCGTAACAACACTAACGATCCCGTTGGTAAAAATAACATAAAACTTTTTGTTCGGTCGTAAATTAAGAGGGAAACCAAAACGCAGGGAGAATCGAGCTCGCATGCTCGAATCTTGTTGGGTTGAAGTACTCTCGGAGGGATTGTATCCCTCGCGTAACTAATTTTATCTTGCTCCAGTAATCGGATACTAAAATATGTAATAAGGCCCAAATGCAAATGACTTTTCGATAAATGACCAACAAAACTGTAACAATGCAAATTGATTGATTCTACATAGGGTACTTGTCCCAATACTGTGCTGTTAAGCTAACTTGTTAATTCGTGAATAAATTAACAAAGTATATGATTTTAATCTGACCTGTTCAAAATTTATATTGATTCTCGAACTCTTTCTTTTGATTGGAATATTTTTCTCGAGTTAAAAATATTTCATTTTCGAAATTGTACATCTTCACGAATAAATTAACGAAGTATATGAGATTTTAATCTGACCTGTTCAAAATTTATATTGATTCTCGAACTCTCGTTTGATTGAAATATTTTTCTTGAGTTAAAAATATTTAGTTTTCGAAATTGTATATTTCAAATACTATTTTCTTTAAGCAAAATAAAGTCTAAAATGTTAAATGGTATTTGAAATATTTGTTTCGCCAAATAATGCCCACCTCTACAGTAAAAAAACAAGAATGAGACGATTCCGAACATGAAGGGTTAAATTGTCAAGAACTGACGAGTCGGTCACGAGTCATAAAGCGCCACGCGCGGAATAGTTTCGGTTTCTATAATAACAACGTGAAGAAAGCGTGTAAAACACTTTATTCTTAGTAACAATTCAAGACACGAACTGAAAATGTTAAAGAACATTTGATAAATCGTTCGACCGCTTGTTGGAAACAGAACGGAAATAGACACGTTGTAGAGCTATGCACAGTGATATTTCAGCAATCTAATTCTACCGAATAATGCTAGTTTTATTCTACTTCTGAAAATCACAATTCAAGACGTCAATTATTTTCTTTATTTTTACTCGATGACGTATTAAATTATGCATCAAATATGTTTCCAGAAAATATTTTCGGAAAACAAATTAAAATGAATAAGTTGTATTTGTAGAATCGAAAATGGTTGACTAGCTTTTCAGATTCTGTCGTAAGCGTAGTCTGTTCTTCGACTGAACACACCTGAAATAGTCTTGCAGTTGTATTGCACAATATCTGTTCAACCCATTCCGATGTTATAAGGAAACGTGAGACATCTGATTTCAAAATACAGGCTGTAGCCATTAATACCGCATTCAGAAGGTACTCTATCAAATTTACAATTATGATTAATGAAAGAATGTTTTAGATGGAAATAAAAAATGAAAAGTAGTATTTTATATACAGGTTAATATATGGTGTCCCCCACCCTGTATACATATTAGACTAAAAATGTTTTTTTTATTAACCAATTTTGTGTACTAATTATATTTAGGGCCCCCTCTAGCGGTTAAGACACCCCGGATAAAAAAACAAATTGCCACCCCTTAAAAAATATATATATTTAAATATATCTGGATATATATTATAGTAATAATAAAAATATATAATAATAATAATAAAGAATACATATCTTTAAATAAATGTACATATTTTTTATTTTCTATATAATAAATAAAATCTATATAATAAAAATCAAATGCTGTTCGTTGGTCACGACACGACGGGAAAACGGCTGGACCGATTTGGCTAATTTTTTTTTAAATGTTCGTTGTAGTCCGAATCAGGTTTTTAGATTAAAAAAAAATTGCACACCGCGACCGCCGCGAGAGGGCCACTACATCATTTGCTAAACCTACCAATGGAAACAAAGCATTTCTTTGTTTTGATTATTTACTTTGTAACATCGACCTAGCACTCGAAATCGAAATGTAATTAAAACACCGTAAGCTTTATAGTGATTGCAAAGTTAATACAAGAAAATAAACCATTTGATTGACATGAAATTCTGTCCATGCGAAAGTCCAGTTGTTCAAAAGTTGTGATGTCATTGGTGCGCGCATTGTGCGCCGCCCGCAAGGGCAACCCGCCCGGAGGCGGGTACAATAAAGATGAAATCATTTTATTTAAATTTTAATAAAAGCATATATTTAGCTTTTACACATAAACAATATAAATACGCTACACACTGTAAACTTTCAGCGAACAAAAAAATCGATGTTTGAAATTTTCTATTAATAGGATATTTGGCACATCAATATTTTTCTCACACTTACAGCCAAAATGGCCCCTCTACATTTTGGCGCCCTGGAAAACGCCCGGGTTGCCTCCCCCCCCCCCGGAGAACGGTCTCTGATTATTATATTAAACATAGCCCTCAATCTTTGTTATCACTTACATTTATAGGACTTTTTGTATTTACCTTCCTCCGATGTCGAGTGACACTCAACAAAGAAGCGCAAAGAGTTAACAGTGTGAGCAGATTCACTGTGGATTAAATAATCACGGTCACGGAATGATCAAAGTTAAAATCAGCACCGTAATCGTGATTCCGGGATAATTGATCGTTAAATCGCAATAAAAAGGAGCGCAAAGGATTAACAGCGTGAGCAAATTCTAAACTGTGGATTAAAAAATCACGTTCAGGGGATGATCAACGTTAAAATCGGCGCCGTTATCGTTATACCGAGATATTTGATCGTTAAATCGCAAAAAAGGAGCGCAAAAGATTAACAGCGTGAGCAAATTCTAAACTCTGGATTAAAAAATCAAGGTCACGGAATGGTCAAAGTTAAAATCGGTACCATGAAAGTGATTCCGAGATAATTGATCGTTAAATCGCAATAAAAAGGAGTGCGAAGGATTAACAGCGTGAGCAAATCCTAAACTGTGGATTAAAAAATCACGTTCAGGGGATGATCAACGTTAAAATCGGCGCCGTGATCGTTATACCGAAATATTTGATCGTTAAATCGCAAAAAAAGGAGCGCAAAGGATTAACAGCGTGAGCAAATTCTAAACTCTGGATTAGAAAATCACGCTCACGGGATGATCAAAGTTAAAATCGGTACCGTGAATCCATGATCACTGCGATTTCGCAGGGCATCACTTTAGGCTTGCATACCTGGGTAATTCGTAAAAAAAGAATCGATTGATCTTTAAATCGCAAAATAAGAGAGAGACCAAATAAAAAAGGAAGATCGAAGTTCCCGTGGCATCGAGTTTACGCGCTCGATGGCGACCATGGCAACGTTTGTTCACGGTACGACAGCAGGATGTTGAAGCGATCGGGTCGCGCGGAGCGTGGAGGGGCCAACGTGCTGTGGCGCAGAGAGGGGTGGGGCGGAGCGGCGAAGGGAAGAGAGCGAGCGAGAGAGAGAGAGTGGAGGGGAAGGGGCATGGTGGAGAAGCAGGGACAGCAGACGCAGACGAGGCAAGCCTCTCGAACCGTACGGTCTCGATGCCAGTCGCGTTTCTGCAGTTCTACCTAGTCGAGGTATCTGTACGCGCGAGATCCCTCTTCTACGGCTGATTGTGTCTCCGCTTTTGTTTGTGCGCGCGCGTGTGTGTACACGCGATCCTTTCTGGCGAACGCGCCCACGGTGTTAAACACTTTCTATTCTGACCTCGCTCGGTAGATCGAAACGTGGGCGACGAACAGAGGTGGCCGGAGGAGAGACCGTCCAGCCAGGAAAAGAGTGACACACTCTCGTACACATCCATTTTCACATACAGAAACACACACACGCATACATTGACACGTATCGACGATCGTCGTTCGGTGGCGAATTATCTGTGCGAGGTATTATCGGTCGGTAGAATCGCGGAGATCGAATTACAAGAATGACAGTGAACGTCAGGGTCGGAACGAACTATCGCGTGTCCCAGCCTCCTCCGGTGAACCACGAACGAATGGGATCCTAGTTCTTTGGTGTGGCTGTACGCGGGGGACAAACGCGCGTGTAATGTCAGTGAACAAGGCACGCTAACTTTCCGCGTTCACCAAGAGGCTTGGTGGCGAAAGGCGAAAGTTTTTGCGTTGACCCCGGTGCTGGTGCTGCTGCTGCTGCCGATCGAAACTCCTGCTGGCTCGGTTTCGTCGCGGTGAATCTGCCTTGTCGTAGCAGCGTTAACGTGTTGCTTCGAAACGATTATTTTTTCGCGCGAGTTTAAGGCGCGTCGGTAAAACCGAATAAGTGGCACGTATGTGTGGCTCGCTCGGATACCAGTGCGATCTGTGGCCAAGTCCGATTTCATTCCTCCTCGAGGAGAGTCTATTATTCGGAGCAAGCTATACGTGTGCACACCATAAAGGGTGCAACAGGACCCTCGCGTTAGGTTAGGTACGGAGCATCGAAGATCGAACTGGTTCCCCGTAGTGCGGACGTCCGCGAGGAATACCGACTGCACGGTTGTTGTTTGGTGGTCTCTTCGGCCGATATCGAGGATACGGTAGACTCTGTAGACGGTTATGATGGGTGTATTGAGGTGGAGGCACGATCTCAGATCGGATGCCGGCCAACAGCAACAACAACAACGACCCAACACAGACCGGTCCTCCACAGGACACAATAATCATGCGCACGCGCACACCCACACGCACACACTGCCGAAACTCATATCGCAGGTGAGTTTTTCCCGCGCTCCTACTACACCTTGACGCGTCCTGATCAAACTCGATTTCGGAGCTGGCTAACGTTTTACCGAGCAGAATCCTTTTCTCCATAAAGGTCTTTGCATACACGTCCGGCTCCGGCATCCGACAAAATATTGTTACCCAGGTAGCGATGACCTATAGGTGATGGTGAGGTTTGTTTCTCGATTGCACAATGAATATAAATTTATGATTTCGGCGCGGTTCGATCAGTTTAACGTAACAGCAAATGTGCAATTATTTAATTACGTGTCTTGACGTTTCGATCCCTGTGTGGATCATTTTCATAAAGAAAATATATGTGTATTGCGTCTAAAAGAGAAAACAAAAAGAATTTTTAATATGGTATATAAAATGAGAACCACAGTTATGTCGATAGACAGAAACGATAAATTGATGTACTTACATGCTGTGTAGCAAAAAGAGAAAAAAGAAAAAACATATAAAACGGCACTAAGAAATATCGAAAGACAATGTGAACTACATGGTGATGGCCTATGTTGGAAATTTGAAAAAACACGTTTCGTGGATCTCAATTTTCAATTTTTAAAATTTTTCAAGCATTTTCACATTTACATTTTAAATATTCAAATTGTTTCTTCCATTTCTGATCTTGCATGACCTTCAATTCGTCTTGACACACGCTTTCATACGACATAAAAAAATGTATAGCATATTCCATTTAAAAAATTGAAGGTCATCTTCATTTCTATCAAAATAATGTAAATGCCTCTTAACCCCTTGAACGACAATTTATTTTCAGTCAGCATGATTTAATTTTCTTAGTTTAAGAGGAGGGATTGATATAGAAACTTACGGTTATGTTGCTCAAATAATTTGTTATTATTAAAAATAATATTTGTTTCACACATTTATATGAATGTTTATTGTTATATATATATATATAAGAATATAATTAGTGTCGGTTAATTCTTCATTAATGTTTAACAAAAATATTACAGTTTTACATAGTATTTAAACGAAAGTAAGTACGTGATTTTACTTTACGCGATAATGGCTGCATAGATTTATACAAATTACATTCTAACGGTAACTAGAAGCATGCACATAAGTATATCAAAGCAATAGACTTACAGATACTGCTCTCATAAAAAGCATCAAACCTCAATAATTGCTGGCGAGTCCAGCTCGTCATTGTCAGTTTGTTCAGGAAAGTTTCTGACGAGCTGGCTCGTCATTTCCGTTCAAGGGGTTAGCGAGACCGTCCACAACCGGCAATGTTTGTTCGATTTTCTTCCTATGCTTTGCCTTCGAGTCGGACAGGACCATTCTCTGGTCATTTTCTTAAAGGCAGTCATTCTTTGATCGAACCTTTGCGCCGAGATCATCGATACACCTTTTTTACGATCGATAATCAAAACACATTTATAGATCGAAACGTCGGAATTTGAATTTCATAAATTGCAGTATTCTTGAAATAAAATATTGTTTTCAAATAATAGTTTCTGTGCAATTCCACTTCTCACTGCTCAGTGAACTCTCTCGGACATGTTGAGGAGGGAATTTGGTCGATTTGACTGGTATTAACTCACGACGCGACGTTTGTACGCTACCCTCGTCAGTTCTTCTTTTGCCCCGCTCTTGAGATTAGGATGTTCTTTGCTCGGGATTAGGGGAGTGCTTATCGTTTGAATCAGATGTGCGAAGGCAGAGTCTGTATTGCCGACAGATGTATAACGGTGAAAAGGAAACGTACGGACTACTGATACCTTACCTTCCATTTTACGAATGGGATGTGTTCCCAGCAGAATTGTAATGCATGTTATCGTAAAATATATATGTAGTACGTAGGCCCCCTGTATTATTTTATTACTTTCACATCCGAACATTGAAATTTCAACATGCAACAAGCTTTTTGCTGTATTGAAAGAGATTTTTAAAAATTCTTTTTTGATATCATACAAATAGACCTTCGATAAATTATGTGTTAAGAGTGATAATTGGTTTTCTGAAATCTACACATTACCGTTTCACTAGCTTCGAAATTGTTTTCTAGATGACTTTCACATAATTCATTCATGTTGTTATATGAAATTATTGTGGATCAGTTATGGAATTGATTTATCTATCTATTTCGGAATATTTTTCATATCAGTTTTCATTTTTGATAGAATTTATTCGAGATATTTGTTAATTCTCACAGCGAATTAATTCGGAGAAAATCGAATTGTTTTTATATGAAATTATTACGGATCTATGCATGAGCTATGGGACTGTAACCATTAAGTTGAAAAATGAATTTATCCATCTATCTCAGAATATTTTCCGTATCAATTTTCATTTTTGATATAATTTATTCGAGGTAGATATTTGTTAATTCGAAGAAAGTCGAATTGTTTTGATATGAAATTATTACGGATCTATGCTCGAGTTTATGCGACTGTAACCATGTTACAGTTGAAAATTTGAAAAATTAATTTGTTTATCCATCTATCTCAGAATATTTTCTGTATCAGTTTTCATATAATTTATTCGAGGTACACATTTGTTAATTTTCACAGCGAATTAATTCGGAGCAAGTCGAATTGTTTTTATATGAAATTATTACGGATCTGTGCACGAGTTATGGAACTAACCATGTTAAGTTGAAAAATGAATTGGTTTATCCCTCTATTTTAGAATATTTTCCGCGTCAATTTTCATTTTTGATATAATTTATTCGTGGTAGATATTTGTTAATTCTCACAGCGAATTAATCCGAAGAAAGTTTAAGTCGGTGACTACGAACTGTTTACACAACGTTCTATAAATATTAGCGAGCGACATGATACGAGAGATTGTTAAAAAAAATGTAATAAATCTTGAAGTTGGCTTTATTGGAGGCTTGGAGTTATTGATGGTACTTAAACTCCCGGTCCGACAGCCATGTGCTTTAGAGATGCTCATTTCACGTTTCATTTTCGACTTCACGGCCTCCTTCAGACGCAAGCACACACAAGCTAAATACACACGAAAGTTGACAAGTAGTCTATGCTATGTGTTACGCATCGATTTGGAGAAAACTCCGCTGAAGAGCAATGGTTTAAAACCTTGCTCGTGTCGGACAAGTTAAAACTAGATTGCGGATATTTATGCAATTTTCAATTTTTCTAGACGAATGTTAAAAAACTTGAATCGAATAAAATCTTATTTTCCTTGATCGGTGCAGCCTTCTCAGAAGTGAAATAAATTGAAATCGTTCTAAATTCTGCAATATTTTTTATCCTAGTTTTTTTAAAATTTTCAAGTGCATAAAAGCTGAGAAGTATATTTTTTAAATAAATATATTTGCAAAAACTGGAATATTTGTATATAAAACTTCTGTCAACAACCAGTAATCGACTACGAAATGTTTTTGAAATTTCCTGAATACGCAACTCTCTTATTTGCAACATAAAACTCCATGCCGAAGGGGGTTATGAAAACTTCGAATAAAGTGGGTTCTTTCAAAGTGGCTTTTAAACCCACATTATTCGAAATTCTATTTAAATAAAATTTTATGCCCAACTCAGTTTATCGGTTTCATTTACATGAAAACGGAGTCGAATAAAGATTTATTTCCTGAGATAAATAATCTGAATCGATTGAAAATAACTTGTCCGTATTTTGACATTGTTTTAAATGTATTTACCGTTTCACCTGCTGATTTTCGCCGTAAACGCGTAAACTCCAACAACTATTAGAATCTAATACGTCGTGGTCATAATCGATTAACGAATGCGCGGGTGGCGAATATTTAAATGTCACGGTGACATCTAAAACGACTTGATAATTGCACCGCTCTATTACCGTTGCCCCATAATAGCTGATAACCGAACCGGTAAATGGAATAATCGTTGAACCGTCACGCGCGCAAGAGCTTCGCGATTTGCCACATTCCGGAACAAGTCTAGCCGCGATCTTAATTCCCGGCAGTCGTGTGTATCGTTGACTTCCGCGTATTTCCTTTTCGTGCGTTAAACGTTCCGCCATGTCGGTTGCCGACGGGGGGCGGGGGCAGAGAGGGAGCACCGTTGTTATGGTTTTTGCGCGCGAGCTTGACAATCCTTGAACTGCGCGAAGAAACGAAGACGAGTGCTGCGACGACGAAGTCGAAACAGCGGCGAAACAAAAGAAAAAGGATCAAGATGGTGGTAGACGGAATGGAAAGGTGCAGTGCCAAGAAACCAGCGCGCGGTAACTGTAACCACAAAGATCGGCTTCGCGGTAATTTTCCTCTAACAACCCGTTACTCCATCGTTCTGCGCCGCGAGACGCTTTAAAAAGTCCCATTTTCCCATGACCGGCCCCGAGAGAGTCCGTGGGTTACGTCTACTACGCTCAAGATGCTCGCTCGCTTGCTGGTTCTGTTACACTATACACGCGTACCGAAAAAATTCTTGTACACGTACATAATTACTCGAAGGGAGGCCGGTCGCGGCCAGCGAGTTAAAGACTTGATCTCCAACGTGTGCTGCCAGCACGTGCTGGGAGACAGGTACTTCAATGCCTGCCCGAAGACGCAGCATACACGATTGCAGGAATTACGATTGTCCTCGAACCAATACGCGTTTAAACGTCTCGGAACTACGACTTATTAATGCCGTCCACTTGGCGTCGGTACTCGTCCGCTCTACTGGATCGCAACGAAGCGATGCGACGCCACAGTGGTAAACGTTTCGATTTTACCTGGGCTAAATTATTTTTGAATAATTTATATTCTCTTTTTTTTATATTATAGAAAATCTCATACGAGATTTATTTCAACATGATAAAGAATACAAATCGAAAATTACAATAGTAGGATATTGAGAGGACAAGAACATTATAGTGAAAATATGATAACGGAAAATAGTACATATTTTACGCATTACGCACCTATCCAGTGTGCACAGTACAAAATCAAATTCTCAGTTTACACTTTTTCGAAGAATTAAAGATTCGAAGACAGGCCCCAATATTTGGTCGGGCAACCAACATTTCTAAACTTAAGGGCAGCTGAAGTTTGATTTTATACAACTGCTGAATTAGTTCATTCCGCTGTATATCGAAGAGGCTACATTGCCAAACAATATGGTTGATATCCTGACTACTGTGGCCACAGTCGCATTTCGGGTCGCTAACGATTTTTACGCGAAATAAAGACGCATTGAGACTGTAATGATCGGCTCTACACCGGTTGACAGTAACAATAAATTCTCGTGAGAGACGCTCATTTTTAAACCATGGCCTAGATTTTTCAGTATAATATTGAGTGAAAAATATTTTCTCTTTCAACAAGCCTTGCTCTTTTATAATCTTTCTAGTTTGTATATGCGCGTTTGTCTTGAACTTCTCATACAAGTCAGTATATGGAACAGATAAAGTTAAGGCACAGCATGCTTCTGTGGCTGTTTTAGCTAAACTATCCGCAAGTTCGTTACCTTGAATACCTTTATGGGAGGGAATCCAATAGAATTTAATGCCATTGCTATTCTGATTGTTTTTCAGTAAAATATTATATTTCCTTTTTATCTCGAGTACGATATTGTTTGTTTTGATTCTCATTTTACAGAAGGTGAGGCTTTGCAAGGCACTTAATGAATCAGAAAAAAATTTATATTCTCTTGATACTTGATTGTTCCAATTATGATATTTATTTGGTAATTATTGCGGAAGGGTTTGTCGCTTTTAGTTTTCGAGATATTCGCAAAAAACTGTTGCTAATACTCTATTGAATTTTCCGTGTTCTGGCACGCTCCGTGGCAATATAAGCACCGCTCCGCCGCGGCGTCTGTTTAATTTTTTTTTTTTTTAAACACGTTGTAGGGATGATAGGAAACAGAGTCTCATATATAGACATATATATTTTTACTTTTTTGTTATGATGGAAATCGTCCTCAGAATTTTTTGATAGTCAGAAATGTGGTAATTAAATACTTCTTGATCTACTGTATATTGAAGCAGTAAATGCAGAACGTTCTTGTTTTGTACCAAATAATTTAGTAAATACAGTGACTCTCATTAATATTCGGATATTTTAAAAAAACGATAACTTTGAACTCTTCTGAGAAGTTTGAACAATTAGTTTAATACATGTGGTGAAAAGCAATTTTTCAAAAATTGTAAAGAGTTGTAGAGAAAATACTGAAAGTTTTGTTTTACAACATTTTAATGTGGGCCTATATTGAAAATTTAAAATATATGTTTTTTAGATCTGTGTCAATTATATGCAAATAAAAACAACACACATTGAAAGATGTATGAATCCTTAGATTTATTGCAGTTAGAGACCGAATTTACGATTTCGATGAAATTTTCGGAATATGTTTTATCGACAAAGATCTACGCGCGAAACGTGTTTTCAACAATTTTCGATATACACACTCATAAAAATGTTGAAGAGAACAACTTTTAGTATTTTCTCTGCAATTCCGACAGCTTACAATTTTTCCATAAAATTTGTTCACGTGTAGCGAACCAATTAATCTAATAGTTTTTAAATTTTCACTCCTGGCTCATACAAAAAAGTAGTAAAATGAAACTTTTAGTATTTTTTTTCTACAATTCCGATCAATTGCAATTTTTTACAATTTTTTTCACATCCTGTAGTAGCAAAGTAATTGTTCCAGCTTCCCAAAAAAAGTTGAAATCGTATGGCCGAATATTAGAAAAGTTATCGTCTTTTTAAGAGTGTCCGAATATTATTGGGAATCCTTGTATATTCCGCGACAGAAAATTTGCTTTAACGAAATCACCACAATTTTTCGATGATCATAAACGTAGTAATTAAATACGTTTCGGATCCATTATGTTGGAGCCGTAAAAGCGGAACGTACGTTGGTTTGTAACCTAATAATTCAGTAAATATATTCTCCGGCAGAAAATCGCAATTACACGGTCGTGATATTGGCTCGAGAAACACAGGATTAAAGGGAGCCGAGGATGGTAGCAAGAGTCCCACATAACCAAGATATATCCACATCTTTCCACTTTCCCCTATTTCCCTTCACATGGCCAGCGACTCTCCGCGTGACCGTGCAGACAGGTTCGTCCGTGAGAAATTCGTCTCGCTGCACCGAGGCCGGAGTTGATAGGCTCTGTCCTGTGGTACCAGATGTCGAGGCGAGCATTGAAATTGGTAGCGGGGATATACCATAGAGAGAGAGTATCGGAGACCGTGACGTTTAAATTTCTGCTCTCGACCATAGTGGTATCTTCAATTAGAGGTCTTTCACACGAAGTCGCACGAAGCGAAACAACTCGCGAGGAACATTGATGGGAATAGCAATGTCTGTTCGGAAGAGCTCGTGAAACTTTATACGTTCAGCGTTTTACTTTAAGCCGGAGTTCGCATGTATTGTACCGTAAGCTCATCGCCGAGCTGCGGGTGTTCACGCATTTTCTATACTAGCCGCGAGACTGTATGACAATTTATTATCATGACAAGTCTTCCAAAGTTTTCTCTTTTTTTATTAAGCTATAAAACATGGGATTATTAGCAGCATGCACGTGGTTAGGCATGCTAACATTGCAAAGATAACTTATAATCTAGGATTTTGACAATATAATAAATAGAAGCGGATCTTTATGCGAAATAAAAATAGTCTACCTAAATAGCAACCACCTACCCTAGTAGCACAGAATATTATATACACTTTCCTATAATATTAAAAAGAGATTCAATCTCTTCTTAATGAATCTTTATTTCATATTAGAAATAGAATATTTTTTCGTAATGTACAGGTAATATTTATTTCGTATCATAAAAAATATTTTTTTCTTATTATAAAATAAATCTTTATGTAATATCAGAAATTATATAAAGTTATATAAAAATGCATAGAAAGTAATAGATATTCAAATTTTCTAATTTTTGTTGTAACTTTTTCTTACATTTGAAAATTTTATTGAACGTTATTTAAATATTGAATTTATATTTTTCAAATATTGTATCCACATTTACTTTATATTTTGTTAAAGATCTAGTTTATATTCTCTGAATATTTAGCTTATATTTTTTAAACATTCAATTTATATTTTTTAAACATTCAATTTATATTTCTTGTACATGTATACAATATTCAGATTCAATATTTTTCACATATGAAAAAATGTGGCTTAAAAAATATTTTTCCAATATTTGAACAAAAATATTTATCCAATATTTTTGTGCTACTAGGGCTAAGGCGAAATGGAATTTATTCTTTCTCTTAATGTGTTTAGCAGGTTGAAAATAATATAACAGCATGTTTAAATTCATCTAATGTTTTTACACTTTTCAATTACACCTACTCATTTTTTGTCATAAGTGCATAAAATCTGTTGTCTGATAATGAACATTTTCGAATACAACGCTAAAAGTATAAACATTGAGACTTAAGAAATTTATGTACAGCGACTTCCAAAAATATTGAGGTACTAATCATAGCTAACATTGTGATAACCAATAAAACAGTTATTAATGTTGACAAACATGTATAATTGGAGCAAACCAAAGTTTAGGCTAAGATAAAAGAATCTGAAAAATTTTATCTCCTTGAACCCTGCTTCTTCAAGAATATAATAATTGTTTGTTAGCGTCCTAGCTTGTTTCCTAGAACTATCGGGTGTTCCAAAGTTAACTGTACGATTTTTGCGTTGTTCAAGGCTGAGCAAAATTTTTACCGGGTAAGCGACTTCTTTCCATTTACAGCTTCTGTGAGTCAGTCTCTGTAATTTCCTCTCGGCGTAAATATCTGTGGTCTAGCAGCGGGAACTTGTATCAGGAATGAACAACATCACGCGTAATAATATGCAAATTACGATTCTATGGCTCGACTCTATACGTTCGTCGTGTGTTTTCCGTTCCGGCAATTGTCGTCATATAAAGTCGTTTGACATTAATAGAAACCGACTTTTGAGGAAAACGCGAAAATGTTTGATGTTAACCCTTTGCACTCCTTTGTCTAGTGTGACTCGACATCAGAGAAAGAAAAATGTAAATAAAACGGGTTCTTATATTTCTTTGCTCCTACCTCTATTTATTTAATTGCCTTACTTTTTACTTCAAACAAATATAAATTACAACAAAGTTAGAGAACTGTATTTAATGGAATCAGTAGATTGTGGATCTTTATGCAAAATAAAAAATGTTCGCATCGATTGCAGGACACAGGATCTACATCGAAATTGTATTCATCCAATTATCTTATTAAACTGAAAGCAATTCGTATTTATATATTTTTAAAGCATAAAAATATTGTTATTAGGTGGTATATATAAAAAGATTCCGACATGAAAATATGGGTGTGAAAAATATACAGAACATTTCTTTGTTCCGTATTTATTAACAGAATTTTGGGGACAGACTGTTGAAATGCAGAACTGTCCCTGAAAATGAAAATTTTTCTCGATCGAAATTGTAATAAAGATTAAATTTGTGATTTCGGCGCAAGGTTCGATCATTAAAATTTTTAATGATCACTTTTTAATGATTGAACCTTGCGCCGAAATCACTAATCTTTATCCTTGAAAATATAGGACGGTTGGCCAGCGTAGATAAAAGTGACCTGCAAGATTTGACCCTTCTCCGAATTATGGAAACCACTGTAGTTCCATATAAGCGTAGACCTTCGTTTCTTGAATTATGTCATTCCAATTTGGTATTGCTATATGTATACACTGAAATGTTACATTAGTTTGTTTACTTTATGACCGAGCATCTAATGACATCTTCATGTTTTTGTAAGCAGTAAACACGGAAGTGGTTCACAAGAGGGCACATGATAAATTAAGAAAATTATAGTACAACGGGGTACTTGATTTTTAATACATAATACGTTGGAACAAGGAATTCGCGTCACACCCTGAACGTATAGTCGATTCTCTCGGCGTATGATTCACCGGTTCTGCCCACTTCATATTGTCGCAGAGACGGGGTTCGATAATAATTTACGTAATGGCTTGTCTGCTAACGAACTCTCCGCAATTTATTGTTGCTTGAAAACCGCCTTTGTTTCGATGCGTATCAAAATACATTTTCAGAAGTTTGTACAATGTTTTGATCAACGGATGGGCTTTATGAGTTCATCAACCAGCCCCCTCCCCGTTCAATCAAAGGCCCCTCTCTTCGGTCAAAATATAAAAATAATCTTAAACAATTTACATTAAAAAGTTATGAAGAAATAAATTATACATCAATTTTGGGCATGAGTTCATTCGGGTTCATGGGATATAGGCCTCCAAACAGTGTCAGCCCAGGGTCCCAAAATTAACAGTCTATAGAAATCGATAGCCCAGAATAAATTTACTTGAATTATTTAATGTATTATTCTCACTACATTCAAATTATTAGTGAAAAATATAAATTTACACTTAGCTCCTGTGTCTTGATGTACAAACTTCTTATTTAGCATAAAGATCTTCTGGAGTTTATGCATTTATAGCAAAACCGAGCAGGTGCAATTTAAAACAGTGAAATGATTAAAAGACAACAGCATTAATTATTAATGTATTGTTTCCACTACATTCAAATGATTAGCGAACAATATAAAATCATACTTAGCTCCTGTGTCTTGCAACTGATGCACAAATTTTTTATTTTGCATGAAGATCCGCTCATTTGGTAACAACTTTCCAATGATCGCTTATTCCTGTCCAGCCTTCGCATTGTTTAAATGAACAATTCGATGCCTGTCGATATCGACGAATGCGATTTTATGGGTAACATCCGTACTGCAGTCGTTTGTTTATTCGGCTTTCTATAAAGTTTTTTTCTACAGTCTGGTCTTTGTAGAGCCTCATTTTGTATCGACGTTCTCTCATTCACTTTCAAATGGTTCCTTTCAGAAGCTCTCGGGATGCTTTCATCTCCGGTGAACCCGGAGCAGCCTTCAATGCCTCTGCGAAAACAGTTGTGACTCACAAATGGGTATAACTGGATTCGTCCGTTGAAAATTTCTTCATTTGCATGCGCATGGTAAAAGATTAGAGCTGCCCGCACATTCGCCGGAATGGAACGTTGCGTTGCAACCAGCACCGCAGCGGTGGCTGCGATACAGGCTATTCATACTATGTATATGATTGACCAATAGTCGATTAAATATTGTCACAGCACATATGTTCTGCACATAGATGTATGCACTGCCAATGGTAGACTTCCTTCTGTAAAACCGCGCATGCATATTCAGTTATATAACAATTGGAAATTCAGTTCTTTAACTCTTTACACAGTTAACAGTGAATATTGGAAAAGGAATAGTTCTACAGGGTGTCCTGTAGTTAACCTTCGGTTACTCGTACTCCATTTTCTACGTAACCTTATAAGGCTCCAACAGAAATAAATTTTTATTTATATAGATAATCCTAGAAGTTATATTCAATTTAAAGTTTTTAGATTGAAAATACTATATGTGAGTAATTAAAGGTTAAATAAGACAAATGTTACTTAAAGATTACATAAATATGACATACCTTTATAAGGCTCCAACATAAATAATTTTTTATTTATATAGATAATCCTAGAAGTTATTCAATTTAAAGTTTTTAGATTGAAAATACTATATGTGAGTAATTAAAGGTTAAATAAGACAAATGTTACTTAAACATTACATAAATATGACATACCTTTATAAGGCTCCAACATAAATAAATTTTGTATTTATATAGATAATCGTAGAATTATTGAATTTAAAGTTTTTACTGTATAGTTACGAGCGACAGGTATAGTAAAAAAAAGAGTACATACATATTTCGCAGCCGTAAGAGCGGATCGCGTACGAGTTGACTGCAGTTTCGTTTTAAAAGGCGGTTCGTAAAAGGGGCCGCACAGCTGTTCATGTAGCCGGTGATCTTCCTCTTTGTTCCTCTACTCGGTCTCTCTCACTTTTTTTCTCCTATTTTGACGTATAAGGCCCGACGTCGAAGTCGGATGCCGGGACGGGGCCGCGCGTGCACGCGCACATTCATGCTCCAGAAGAGAGAATTTTAGTATACTATACTACATATAAGTCGGCCTGTCGTAACGACACGTTCCCTCGCTCGCCATATAGACAACCAGGTGCAACACGTCGAGCAGCTGCCAGACCGTCTGCTTTCCGGTCGACACGACGAAATGCCGAAAAATCGATCCATCCTAGAGCGGAATCGAGTTTTCGCTAGCGTGAAGCATGGTTCTCTTCCTACGAATGGGAAAATCGATACGTAGAATTCACCTTTAACCCATTTCCACCGTCCGTACCTACTGTCCGTTCTCTCTACTCCTGTTTCTTGCAGAGTATGTTTCACCATTCGCTGCATAGTATATCATATCTGATACAGTTAACAAATCTGGTATATGTATGTATAGTAAACTAAGAACGTGTTTTTTACTTTGTTTATTTTTCTAAAATTTTTCATTTCTATTTCTTTTTTTTTAATGTTTGAAAATATCTTTCCCTTAAATGAAACACGAAAACTGACTCTCTTTCAATTTTATCATCCCAATTTAAAGAATCATGCAGAATATGTTTCACCCTTCGTTGCATAGTATATCACATCTGATACAGTTAACAAATCTGGTATGTGTGTGTATAGTAAACTAAGAACGTGTTTCTTTACTTTGTTTATTTTTCTAAAAAATTTTATTTTTTTAAATTAAAATATTTTTTTATTTTTTAATTTTTAAAAATATCTTTCCCTTAAATGGAACACGAAAACTGATTCTCTTTCAATTTTATCATCCCAATTTAAAGAATCATGCAGAGTATATTTCACCCTTCGTTGCATAGTATATCACATCTGATACAGTTAACAAATCTGGTATGTGTGCGTATAGTAAACTAAGAACGTGTTTCTTTACTTTGTTTATTTTTCTAAAAAATTTTATTTTTTTAAATTAAAATTTTTTTTTATTTTTTAATTTTTAAAAATATCTTTCCCTTAAATGGAACACGAAAACTGACCCTCTTTCAATTTTATCATCCCAATTTAAAGAATCATGCAGTGAAGGGTTAATAGGTTGAAAATAATATAGTATTATGTTTAAATTCTTCAAGTATTTTTAATCTCATACCACACACTGTACCTACCCATTTTTTATCATAAATGCGTAAAATCCGCAGTCTAATCATCACTGACGCCTAATCTGTCTCGATGATCTATATATTTGGGATTAGACGTGTCCATTATCAGCACACGAAGTAACGCATGATTTCTCACAAAAAAGTAATTGGATTTCATCATAGTAAATAGTCCTTCGCCGACGAAGGACTATTAGTTTCTTGAAAGGAAGACGGTCACGACTTTCAATGCATTTTCTGTAGCCATTTGTTCCCTCAATCCATAGAAGGATGGATTATGTGTTTCGACTGTCAAGATTGAGATCACATATGTAGCTACGTGTGCTGCAATTGATGACGAGTGTACAACGATGTTGCTTGTATCTGTGCCATATGCAAATCGTCGCACCTCGCCTTATTCCAAGTACGAGGCATCCTTGCGTCCATACTGATTCTTCAAATTCTCCGTGTTTCACCCTAGCTCGATCAATGCACTGTTTTACCACGTTTTTATTAGCTCGCTTTCTTATTCGTTTGCCTGTTCGGTGGCAAATTTTGCAATTGATTTTAAAGTAAATTCCCGATGAGCTAGAGACTTGAAAAAAATTTTAAATAAATTTTTTTTTAAAGTCTATCCGTTTCAGAGAAAATAACAATTAAATATTTACCTTTTTATCCGCCCGCGAACTACGTCATCGCGTTCAGCGATCCCCACTCCGCTCGACAACGCTCTCTACTTTACTATGCGTGCGCATTCTGACTTGTCCCCACTCCGCGAACCCACTTCGCCCCGACGGAGCTCAGTATATAGTAGTACGTCGCCGTGTGACGATCAGTAGTACATCATCGCTTTGTTTATCAAGTGAAATTTACAGTAAGCTTAGTGAGTATATAAAGTATTAATAAAGAGTGATACAAGTATTAACACAAGACTAAAAAACAGAAAATAATTATTTAAATAAAAATAAATTCTTAAAAACATTTTTAAAAAACTATTTTATACTTTTTAGTTCGTTTTTAAAAACGTGGTGTTTTTAAAAAACTATTTTTATTTAAATTCATTATCAATTGTACCGTAGGGTGCAAAATTACGTTATAAATATTAATTACTAGCTGACCCGACAGACGTTGTCCCGTCTAAATTTCAATAAAGGCTATAGCCGGGTTTGAGGGTGAAATTCGCCTCCGGCGGTATTTCAGTCGAACTTGGGCCATTCGATAGCTTATCCAAAGAGACCCGGCTCTGCCAAGTTTCAGCCCCTATACCTCATCTGTAAGGGTAGTTATTGAAGGAAAACGAAAAACCAGTTTTTGGCCCATTTTCCCCATTTATTAACAATTTAAAATTCTAAAAAAAATCTGACATAATTCGGATATTGAGTCTCATATTCGGTATCATTTTCAGGTTTTTTAGTTGCAAACTATGGTTGCAATAAATAAAAAACACGTTATAGTTTCTGCAGTTTGTCCGAATTTTCCGACTTTTCTTGGTAATTGTCTCGATTTAATTTTCCGGAAAGCTCTTTCAGGATCGTAACGAACATTTTAGAGTAACGGAAATGCTGGGAATTCCGATACAGAATGAAATACCATTCGTGACAAGGAATTATTTTCACGACCCAATTGTTTCGCTCCTGGTTTTTTCTGGACGGTGATATACGATACGGTGGACATACCATCTTCGTGTAATTATCGATCTTATCGTGGCAATTGAAATGTACGCCGAGAACTTCGCGAGAGGTTATCGTAGTTGGATGAAGCGATATTAGCCTAAAAATCACATGTGCACACGTGTAATCTCGTATCGAACGTTTATATACAGTCGCACAGAAGGAGGCTGATGCGTTTCAACACGATTGTTGTGTTTGCCGTACCCGTTAATTTCACGTTTTCGACCTTAACCCGTTTTCGGGACAATCGTACATGTTCTGCACCTAAAACGCTGTACGGTAAATACGGCAGAAACTTCCATTCGACGATTCCGCCCGAAATCAATCGTCAACACAAATTTTCCTATTTTGTAAATTACCCCTAGTAGCACAAAAATATTAGATAAATATTTTTTTCAAATATTGGAAAAATATTTTTTAAGCCACATTTTTTTCATATGAGAAAAATATTGGATCTGAATATTGTACACATCTGCAAGAAATATAAATTGAATGTTTAAAAAATATAAGCTAAATATTCAGAGAATATAAATTAGATATTTAAAAAATATAAAGTAAATGTGAATCTAATATTTGAAAAATATAAATTCAATATTTAAATAACATTCAATAACATTTTCAAATTTAAGAAAAAGTTATGACAAAAATTGAAAAATATAAATATCTATTACCTTCTGTGCACTGCTTGAGGGAATATTCCATTTTATCTTCGAAAGGACATTATTACAATTAAGAAATTTTTATATTATATTATATGATTTCTGATATTACATAAAGATTTATTTTATAATAACAAAAAAATATTTTTTTTATAATATGAAATAAATATTACCTTTACATTGGGAAAAAATATTCTATTTCTAATATTAAATAAAGATTCATTTTGTATTTAGAAAGAAGTATTTTTCTCGAAACATGAAATAGATATTTCCATCATATTTAAAAAGAAATATTTGTTACTTAATATAAAATAAATATTGTATGTACATTTTAATATTAAGAAGAGATTGAATCTCTTTTTAGTATTATATAAATGTGTATACAATATTTTGCGCTACTAGGGACCAATTTAAATACTCGACGTTTCGATCTTTGTTTAGATCATTTTCTAGATTAATTAGAATTGCGTCTGTAAAATATTATATAACTTAAAGAATATATTACTATAAAAATTACTCACTTGCTTTGTGATGAAATTTAATAAATTCGTTAATACTGTGAAGCACATGTTAAACACATTTCGTGCGTTTACAAATTCTTCCGACAAGAAATTTTATATACAGGGCGCTTCAATATTATATTAGTACATCGTTATCTTCGTTGTTTTCGAAAATATGAAGAAACTTTATGAACCAAAGTTTTTCAGTATAAAGACCACTACAATATGGCAATGACAGATTTTTTTGTAGATGAAAGATGATATTTTTGTTCTCTATAAAAAGGTATTAACCTATTTACGTGAAAAAATGATTTATTTACAATATATTCAAACCTGATTTTTTTGTTGAATTCTTTAAATCTTCTTTCACGTTGATTCATAAACTATAATAAATAATAAATAAATCTACAGAAGGCAAATGAGATCTACAGACTTTAATTAAAGTTAAAATACCATTTAGCTTAATACTTTCTTTATAGAGAACGACGAGCTGTATCGTTTAGTATACAACAGAAAAAGATGTGTGTCTATTTAAGAGGAAAAACGAGTTATCTTCAGGTTATCTTGTTTAAGAAAGTCCGTTTCAAATTGAAATATTGCAGTTGCTTTTTTTAAATTAATAAGTCGAAAATACGTTTTGGACAGTATAATATCTAAATATATGTTTCATTCGGTATGAATAATCTGAATATTTATTTGTTACAGGTATGTATAAATATCACCAATGTGGCAATATCCGAGAATCTGTTATTCTGAGAGCCGTACATAGAACAGGAACTTGTAAGTAGTATAATGTATTGCGACAAGTAACATATACATACATATAAATCAATTTCGTACATTAAAGGCCGCGTGCTTTTCTGAAAACTGAAATTAAATAATTATCGGATAATAGGCAGTGTGAATTCAACTGAGAGCACTCAGATATTCGATTCAGTTGTGACATTTTCTTTAAAAGAATAAGTAGCCGCAAAGGCAACGATACAATGCGCCACTTGTTATTATACAATACGCCACGTTTGGCGCATGCGCCACAGGTTGGCCACTTCTGGTCTAAAGTTTTAAACTGCACCTACCAATTTCTCTTATAAATGCACAAAGTCCGCTGTCTGATTAAATAATTTAATATAATTATTTAAAATTTTCCCTCAAATTTTATATACACAAATTGAATAGACTTATATTTTATAAAGTAATTTTTACAGAAAATTTATTGTCATTCAGGGTATAATAATTTCTTTTAAATAGATTTTGAATTAGTATTCCATTAGTATAGAATTATTATTATATTCTATAAAGCAATTTTGCAGAGTACCAATTTAAATTCTCGACGTTTCGATCTTTCTTTACATCATTTTCTAGATTAATAAGAATTGCGTTTGCAAAATATTATATAACTTAAAGAATATATTACTATAAAAATTACTCACTTGCTTTGCGATGAAATTTAATGAATTCGTTAATACTGTGAAGCACATGTTAAACACATGCTGGTTATCGAGGCACTACTCTATTAGTGTAGCCTAATTTGCGCTCGCTTCTGCTCCAGAAGTATTGTAGTAGTGTTGCAAATAATCGTGATCATTTACGCAAAAATGCTACGGATCAATTGAACTGGTGAGATAGTTTCATAATCTTACACGCTGTTCATTCGATAGTAAACATTGATCTCCGATAATTAATGAGTTCCGGCAACGTCGGTTCAAGTAGCATATGTCTAATTAGCGTCCCTCTATCGTTTGAATTCTATTGCTTGAAAATAGTACTCCTACACGTCACTAAAGGCACACGAATTGGGGCTGGCAAGTATGCAACGTATGCGACCATAATGAAAATTCTACTGTTCTTCGTCTAGAATTATAGCATCCATTATGCGGCCTTCACTCCCAATTGGTACAATCATTTAACATACTAAAGTTACGAGACTTACGATTAACTTACGAATACCGCTTGTCTGGCTTCCTGGAGGGCTGGTAAGTTAAACCCGTCTCATCCGTGCATCTTATCATCCAAATATTTTCATGCTAGCTGACCCGACAGATTTGTCCTGCCCAAATTTCAATAAAATTGTTTGCGATAGTTTCGTGAATTTGGGAGAAGCTATTTTGGAAAGGTTCAATCAATTTTACACAAAGCAGCAAATATGCAATTATTTATATATGTATCTTGACGTTTTGATCCCTATGTGGATCATTTTCATAAAGAACATGTATTGCGTCTAAAAATAATGCAAAAGAATTATAATATGGCAAATAAATTAGACACTCGTGTAACGGAACATAAACGCAACATTTATCTTCCTACGTCACAACATACTGCTTTAACTAACAAGGAGAGTGCAAGGACGTTGTCATACCGATTTAGTTGAGACTCTGTATACGTATAGATCTCGATCTCCCATTTACGAATATATACCATTATAGACGCTAACACTCAATAGTTTATGAGATATTCATAAACAAAGTTCTTAAGTGGCATACAACGAGACTTCTACCCGGTGGGCTAGGGTTCGATTCTCGTTTGGGGAAAATTTTTTTTTTCATATTTATTTATATTATTTATTCGCTGTGTAACATTGACTATATGAGATTGCACATTTATTACAAGTTGAAGAACAAAAGGATTAATAAATTATAAATAAATTCGCTGTGTAACATTAACTTGTTCGTAAGATATTGCACATTTATTTATATACAAGTTAAAGAACAAACGTATTAATAAATTATAAATAAATTAGCCGAAATTAATTCGTTGTATACCTGCAAAATAAATATTCGTTGTATACCTCCTCTACAATAGCAGGTTTAAGCAGTAATGCAAGAACTTTGTTTATGAATTTATAATGAATCGTTTGTAATGGTATATATTCGTAAATGGAAGATCGAGATCTATAAGTATTCAGAGCCTCAACTAAATCGGTGTGACAATGTCCTTGCACTCTCCTTGTTAGTAATTGATTATCAAATGTGTACATTAATCAATTACTAAGCATTTGAGTATTGTACAAGATATTACATCACTTTTATGTTGATGCAAAGAAAAAAATTAATACATAGTGGAATAATTCTAGGTCGAAAGAAATGTTTAATTTTCCAGTTAAAATTGCAGCGAGTGCAAAGGGTGGATTCGAAGTATTGTCGCTAAATTCTTGTATATGTAAACAAAGTTTAAATAATGTTACAGTAATTTTGTAGTTTTGTAAAAATCCTACGAACTTCCGTTACTACTCACTTGGACAAATATTACCAGCTCGATTTTCGTCATTATTATTGTTCGTAGCGAAGAACGTTAGTATAAGGTTGAATGGTTTCAAAAAATCCCCACTTGAATAAGATACTTCCTATGTGATTCAGATATTAAAGGCCTGTTAATTATTTTCAATTTTATGACGCGTAAATAATAAACTGAGAAATTATTGTCTTTATGATAAAAATCAATAAGACAGAAAATATGTATTTCGATTGAAGATGTATGAAATAGCTTTTGAAAACATAGAAAATTCAACAGGACAATGAAACAACTGAAAATTTTGTTGTTCACGAGCAATATTTGAATTTTAATGAGAATGCTCTGCGATAATGTTGATCCTATAATGACCTTTGTGTTTTTTTGAACATCCGGGTTGGTATCATTGATGTTGCGCTAGCTCCGTCGAATGGTTTCGGGCGATCCACGCGATCTTAGGAAATACTCGTGGGTAAAATTGCTCGCAGCCAGAAGAGTCGAGTGAGTTTTCAAGTTCCTCAGCCGAATAAACCGATTAATAAGCGGACGCAGCAACTTATCCGATTGGTCACGCCTTCGGTTGTGGTTTCGCTCGTTTCCCATCTAGATGTAACGCCCGAGGTACTTCATAAGCGACTGCAAGCTCTAAACCGCACTAAATGTTGGCTCTCCGAGCTTTGCATCGCGTTTTCCATTCCCCGAGAATAATAAATCAGGTTCATTGAGCTCCAACCGCACACAAGTCCCGAGAAGAGTTTGCCAGAAGGTTTCAGACAACATTAAACACCAGTTTTTTAATGTTCCAATCTTGCTTTTTGTACCTCTGTCGATGAATATCAGATGGGCTTCTTGTGTTCTTAACAGGACTCCGGTGTTTGAAACTCGTTAAACGAAATGTTGACTTTTTGGAAAATATTTCTCAAAGAAGAAATTATTCGAAAAGTTGGCGAGTTCAAGTGTTTGCCTTATAATGTCGAGTCAGCGGTGAAAGTTTCGAACCCGATGTACACGTTAACTATGTATCGCAATAACAAACTGCGGGTCCACAGGCAAAATAACAATTGTCCAATTGTAAGAAACCAAAGTAAAATGAAACTGTATTTTCTTTCAATATCTGCTCAGTTTTGTATTTCATCTGTTTCGTTTTCGTTCAGAGGATTTTTCATGCGATTATGGCAAAAATGAGCAGGCGTAAGTTTTAAACAGTGAGACCATTTGAAAAATTTAAAAATACTGTTGTATTGTTATCAACCTATTATACGTATCAGGAAAGAAGATAAGTTTCTGTTTAAAGTACTTAAAATTTTAAATATTAAAAATCTTATTTGAAATACTATTTTCTTTAAGCAAAATAAAGTCGAAAATATCAGTATTTTAAATATTTGTTTCGCCAAATAATGCTCACCTCTGGGTCCTAATTAGTTTGGATAATTGACGACTTACTCTATACCCAGAGAAATAAATTTGTCGAATAATTTTTCACGAATGCACGTTTAAATTCACAGCATGTATAAATCTCAGTAATATTTTGACGTGAACCTAGTGTTAAGAAGCTTGGCGAAATGTGGAAAGGGGCATATGTAGAACGTCTAGCCGATTATGTTGAGGCGAATTTTTAAGTTGGTAGCATTCTGCGGATGCGATAAGCGTCGATTGACGTCGTTAGCTGACCGCGGTTCACGGCGACAATTTCATTCCTGGCACCACCTTCTGCTTTATGTATGTATATACGAATCTGTACATGGGCGCGTCCAACTATGCGCGCCCGTGCTGAATTATTCATCCCCGCGGGAGACAGCGTCCCTCTTGTTTCTTTCTCCTTCTTCGGCGCAACGGATAAGAGAGGGCTCCTTTTTTCCCTCTACTTTTCTTCTTTTCTCTTGTCTCTTCTTCTTTTTTTTTTTTTTTTTTTTTTGGTCATACAGCACAGACGAGGAACAGAGAACCCAACACTCTCGTCCGCGAGATATTCTGAAAATTCTAGAACCAAAATAGGGTTCATACGAAAACCGACTTTTTAAAAAGCCGGTTCCGAATTTTTACAGATAAAGAACAAGACATATTTACAACTTAAAGTAGAAGTTTTTAATCTTGTTTTTTATTTATAATAATTCGAAAACACGAAAAAGGAAAACAAATAAGTTTCATGTACGTACATACATGAAATGATTAAAATACAAAAATTAGCAAAATAATACTCTTAAAAAATCACGGAAATTAACAAATGTTTTATGTTTATGTTAATTATTATCTTAAATATTTTCGGCGATTTTACATATTTCTTCGATGCAACTCCTCGTTTCTTTCGGAAGCCTAAAGAATGTTCCGTTAGTTCAATGAATTTTCATGATAAAATGTTACCGTTCGAGTGAGCGTATGCAAGCCAGACACTCGCTGGATTAACGCAAATCGGCACCATCGCCAGCCCCATAAGAATTTCTTCCAAGGAAGGAAAGCAAAGCGGTACACACTATGTAATTGGATTTCTTCTTCCATGAACTAGGTTGATTTATACTTTTTGCCTGTCTCGGCTCGACCATGAAAAGTCTTACAGAAGAAACTCTTGATTTTTCCATCTGAATGTGCAGCCTTTGCACCACGCGAACCGCGCCAGGATAAATATTTTAGGTACATATATTTACCTAATTCTTTTATTACACTTATTTTGGCGGAGACATTATGTCGTTTCGAACATTTTAGCGAAAGCGTCCCTAGCAGCACAAAATATGTAAGTGATTCAAACTTTTTTAATATTCAAATGTATATTCAATATTTATCTTACATTTAGTAACAATTTTTTTTAAATAGGCCGAAAATATCTATTTCATGTTAAGAGAGAAATATTTTCTTCTTTTTAATTGAATGTTATTTAAATATTGAATTTATATTTATCAAATATTGATTTCACATTCTTTGTAATATTTACTTTATATTTTTTAAATATCTAGTTTATATTCTCAGAATATTTTGCTTATATTTTCGAAACATTCAATACACACTTCTTAAACATGCATGCAATAGTTCGATCCAATATTTATGTCGTGTGAAAAAGTGTGGCTTAAAAAATATTTTTCCAATATTTGAAAAAGGTATTTATTCAATATTTTTGTATTACTAGGGGTTGCCTCGAGGATTTCGATGAACAAATTGGCAGTTTATACAAAGAAACAAAATAATGAAACTGGGTCATCTGCGCACTCCTTGCATCGCATATTTTAAAATTCAATGGAGCAACATTCCGTTCTGTTATTATGCAAATTCGGACTTCATTTATAAATGGTTATTATCGTGTTCCCTCTTTCTTTGCCATTTTTCCATGTGCTTCACAACATTAAATATTATTTATACAGGGTGTCTCAGTCAAATTTGACATCTTGATTTTCTCGCTATTATTATATACTCGTAGCTACGAATGTCTCAGAGAAATTTTCTGAAGGTCAACTTCAACTTTTAACCCCATGCCGTATTTTAACGAAGTCTAACAAATATAAGTGTTACGGGTTTCTTTTTAGATGAAATAAAAGAATAGAAATTTTCTTTTCCGATTTTACTTTTTAGATGGAATAAAATTTGATTAGTTTGTAATTAATATTTAACCATTAAAATATTATATTTGATGCTTAACCATAGATATCCTAAATATTACAATAATATATTGTATAAATATAATATCCTAAATAATAATAATAAATAATTAAATAATTAAATTAAATAATTTATTTTTATTTTTTTGATATTATTCATATTATTCATTATTAATGATGATTGGAATGAATTTATTATATATTTTTCTGTTCTCCCCCGTCGATATAATTAACGCGAATGTAATGAGTATTATCTAATTTTTTTCTTCTCTTAACAATCGTATTGCACATTGTTGAAATCCCGAGGGTGAGAAAGCTCTTCGAAGTTTCAAATGCGACATAATAGCTTCGCTACCCTCTACATTACATCACTACTTACCTGTTTCGAACGTGTGCGTCAACCGTACGATTAACTCTATGGTTGATTTTTTCCTGTCCCCTTACACAAGGAGACATCGAGACCTTCGGGACACCTATGGTGCTGAAATTTCGCTCACTTGTGGAACCCGTTCTCCCCTTTACAAATGTGTCTCATGAAAATCACTGACACAGTTTTCGCCAAGAATATTTCACTCACACCAGATTTCACGGGCAACAACTTTGACAGCGACTTTGACCGCGTCTGACGAATTTGACTAACAACGATTTTCAGTCGACGACATTATCCTTAGTAGCACAAAATATTGTATACACATTCATATAATATTATAAAGCGAGTAAATCTTTTTTTATTACTCAAATGTACATACAACATTAATTTTATATTAAGTAACAATTTTTGTTTAAGTAGGAAGAAAATATCTATTTCATGTTAGGAAAAAAATATTTTGTTCTAATTTTTTCTTCTTTTTAATTGAATGTTACTTAAATATTGAATTTATATATTTCAAATATTGATTCCACATTCTTTGTAACATTTACTTTATATTTTTTAAATGTCTAGTTCATATTCTCTGAATATTTTACTTATATTTTCTAAACATTCAATTTACATTTCTTAAATATGCATGCAATATTTAGATTAGTTAGATTCAATATTTATCACATATGAAAAAGTGTGGCTTGAAAAATATTTTTCCGTATGATAATAATATTGAATCTGAATATTCCCTAATAGCACAAAATATTGTATACGCATTCATATAATATTAAAAAGAGATTCAATCTTTTTTTAATATTCAAATATACATGCGATATTTATTTTATAGTAAGTAATAAATATTTCTTTTTAAATATGCAGGAAATATCTATTTCATGTTACGAGGAAAATATTTTTTTCTAAATATTAAATGAATCTTTATTTCATATTGGAAGTAGAATATTTTTTCCTAATATACAGACAATGTTTATTTCATATTATGAAAAAAATATTTTTTGTCTTATTATCGAGATTATACATATAATTATCATTTCGACATTAAATTTATAGTAATATTAATATAATATTGTAATATAAATATTTATATTGGAGTTATTATGTTTATTTTATCTATAGCTATAGCTTTCTTAGGATATGTTTTACCTTGAGGACAAATATCGTTTTGAGGAGCTACAGTAATTACAAATTTATCATCTGCTATCCCATATATTGGTGAAAATCTTAGTTGAATGAATTTGAGGAGGATTTTCAATTAATAATGCAACCTTAAATCGTTTCTAATCTTTTCATTTTATTTTACCATTTATTATTTTATTTCTAGTTATTATATATATAATAGCATATATAATATTGTGGTGTTAACGGCATAGCTAGTGTTTCGAATACAACAGACGCACAGAACTGGCAACTTCCAGACGACTGTAATAGTCTGTAGTCGAACGAGACTATACCTTAGGTATGCAAGCGTTAGGGGTGAGCGGAATCGATTCGACTGCGCAAAATGTTGTATGAACACTCAGTGAATCGTGAATGAATCGTGAATGAACGTCCACTAACATTCATCCATGTAGTTACTACGAAAATTCAGGAATGCAATAACTAAGGTGAAAAGAATACTGTTAAAGTTGTGTTTCCAGCTTTTGCTCTTGTCACAGCACCTTTTCAAAATTCTAATTAATCTAAGTTCAAATATAAAATACTTCGGTTATCTCTTGTTGCAGTATTATCGATTGTTTTTTTGTGAATATCTCGAAAATTAAAATCGAGCGGTTCAAAAGTTGTTCAAAACGTAGAAATCTATAACATATTTAAATCTCATCAAAATCTGAGAGGAGGCCAAACTTCTGAATATTTACCGAAGCTACATATGTTCTCCGATAGCTGTGCATTAACAAAACCAAAAGAGAATCTTATTTCGGTTATAGGAAATTATGGAGATTACATATTTATTAGAATCTGTTCGGAATCTCTTCATCACGAATCAGACACGATATTGGAAGGCAAAGGGTTAAGAGAGAGAATTAACTTCTGTTTCGCAGCGTGTACCTGACGAATAAAGTATTCTTACTCGGTCGCGTGACTTCTTGCGAATGTGCACTGTGGTTGCGGTCGCGGTCGATTAAACTGTACATGCGAGTCCCCACATGATTCTTTAACCATTTATTATCGGGTCACAAACATCTGCATCTTGTCTGTCGCGTATCGCGGCCAATATTCCCCGAGATATGTACTTGACTTCTCAGGCCAATCTGTGACTTTGTAAAACGTTGCAGCACATGATACGTCATCATAATTTTTTTTTATAGAAAATCTCATACGAGATTTATTTTAACATGATGAAGTATACAAATAGAAAATTACAATACTAGGATATTGAAAGTACAAGAACATTATAATGAAAATATGATAACCGAACACAGTACATATTTTACTTATTCACACCTATCCAATTTGTACACAACAAAATCAAATTCTCAGTTTACATTTTTTCAACGTCATCATAATTGATGGCACATACTTTGTATTTTAGTAGCACAAAAATATTGGATAAATATCTTTTTCAAATATTGGAAAAATATTTTTTAAGCCACACATTTTCGTATGAGATAAATATTGGATCTAACTATTTTATCCATGTTTAAGAAATGTGAATTGAATGTTTAGAATATATATACTAAATATTCAGAGAATATAAACTAGATATTGAAAAAAATATAAAGTAAATATTACAAAGAATGTGAAGTCAATATTTGAAAAATATAAATTCAATATTTAAATAACATTCAATTAAAAAGAAGAAAATATTTTTCTCTTAACATGAAATAGATATTTTCTGCCTATTTAAATAAAATTGTTACTTAATATAAAATAAATATTGTATGTACATTTGAATATTAAAAAAAGTATGAATCGCTTTTTAATATTATATAATGTGTATACAATATTTTGTGCTACTAGGGTTCGTTCCTCTACTTTATTCATTCCCCTCTAACTTAAACTTTTTCAACCATATTTATTATAGATTTAATTTAACGATACTTTCCTAGCGTTTTGAAAAACGCTCAAAACTGAACAGAAACGTTACAAAGGAAGAAAAGTTTATTTGATAATTTATTTGAGGCAGTAATTTTTGAAAATAGCATTTTATTTTAAGAATATTGAAAATATTTCGACTTTGTCTTTATTTTTAGTTTCAATTTTAAATCTTACTGCTGAAAATAATGGTTCGCATTCAATAGATTTATGAGTAGAAATAGTTTCCTGGTGATAAGATGTACTGCATGTTTATTAACAAAAGAAATGTTTTATTTTCTGGTTCCCATTGTTAAAATAGAAATATTTTATTTTCGCAATTCTATAGCTTATTTAAAATACTATTTTCTTTAATTCTTTAAGCAAAATAAAGTCGAAAATATTAAATAGTATTTGAAATGTCCACCTGTGGTGCCAGGTACGTTCGGAACCGGATGTGAAGTGTTAACACGTTCCTTTGTCGCTTGCCGACATTAGGTATTTATTTATTTTAGAGCAGTAAATCTTGATATCAGCTAATGGTTAGATAAGTGAAGGCGTAATGTATCCAAGTGTCTACATGAGTCTGGTTCCACCAAATCCATAAAAGGGTTGTTAAATATCAAATATAATAAAAATCTTGTTAAAAGATGTCGATTGTGCTGTTATATAGAAATATATTCATCGAAATTTGATTCATATCATGTACAAAAACAAAATTCTTTTTTCCATAATTTCTTGAAATTAAGATTTCAATGAATTCATTTTAAAAGTAGAGATGATTTCACAAAATTTATTTCACTCGTATTAAATTAAAATCTTTTAATCATTGTGTTATTTGATTTTGCTAGTAAGAATTTGTGTGAAAATTGTATTAAATAAAATTTTATAAGAATGCAAATTATATGTGTTAATATATTTCTATATAACAGCACAATCGACATCTTTTAACAAGATTTTTATTATATTTGATATCTAACAAATGTATAATATATTATATGTATAAGGCATGTGACAAACGAAGCAATCAATTTTCATCTAAAGAAATGTACTGTTCATCACGTTTACTCTAATGATAAACGGATATTCGTTTCACCCTGTTTAATAGTTTATCCACTTGCTTTTGTGTTCTTACCTGTATTTGTCATTCCATACAGCAATTCCCATGGAAATTGTATGTGTGCAGCATAAGATTTACCCCATAAGTGCGACTTTACATATGTAATCTGTACGCAGAGTTTACTCGCGGAGCATCGCGTGAATGTTTGCCGATGCATTTATGCAACCATTGTACAACGTTATTTGCACACGTGCACGAATCCGACTTCTCTAACGGCGATTTTTACTTTTGCTAGAGATTTTGAAGTGTGTCGGACCAAAGTTTCCACAAGCAATTTCAATTTCCCCCGTTTCGTTACGAAGATGGATTATCCTTCAAACTTTCCTAATTGGCTCCAGATGCTTGAAAATTGTCGATAACTGCGAATCGATGCCGTAAATATATGGCCAGTTGTTTCTCTGCTTTCAAGCATATGCACAGATACCCTAGCAGCACAAAAATATTAGATAAATATTTTTTTCAAATATTGGAAAAATATGTTTCAAGCCACATTTTTTCATATGAGAAAAATATTGGATCTGAATATTGTATACATGTACGAGAAATATAAATTGAATGTTCAAAAAATATAAGCTAAATATTCAGAGAATATAAACTAGATATTTAAAAAATATAAAGTAAATGCGAATCCAATATTTGAAAAATATAAATTCAATATTTAAATAACATTCAATAAAATTTTCAAATGTAAGAAAATCTTCCAAAGGAGCTTATCACAATTAAGAAATTTTTATATTATATTATATAATTTTATGTAATTTCTGATATTACATAAAGATTTATTTTATAATAAGAAAAAAATATTTTTTCACAATATGAAATAAATATTATTTTGTATATTAGGTCAAAATATTCTATTTCTAATATTAAATAAAGATCCATATAATATTTAGAAAAAAATATTTTTGTATAAAAATATTGTATGTACATTTAAATATTAAGAAAAGATTGAATCTCTTTTTAATATTATATGAATGTGTATACAATATTTTGTGCTACTAGGGATCATATGTCTGTATCACAATATTTGTGTATCTCTAATAACCATATTCTATTTTGTAATTTTTGTATTCTGTTTTGTATGTATTTCGTTTTTGTAATTACGTTGAAATGAATTTCATATGAGATTTTCTATTAAATATTTAAAAAAACTTATTTCTTCGAAGACTAATGTTCAAAAGCTGAATCTCCAGAGCAGTGAACGATTCCAATTGTAGACACGAGCTACTGATCAAACAACACTGGTTCAAAGAATATCTAATTCGAAAGTCTAGACCGCGGACGAATCAAATGGATTAAATGAAGTTTCCGTGCAGAAATCCTGACGAGTGCGGGGAACATCTAAAATGATATTCAAATAGATTCATCCGTTCCCACCGCAAGACTTTCTAATCCGTGGGTGTAAGAACTGCGGAGCTATAGAATGGCCTGAGAACGACCGGCGTCTACGAGTGGTAACGAACCATACGAACGCTGCCTCTAACGAGAAAACAGTCATTAGGATAACCAAAATGACGGCTATTTCTTTTAACGTCCGCGGTCCGCATCGACGAATCAGTAGGTGGAACGAGTTTCCAGGGGAGTTTAGCTAACCGAGGTAAGACCAGTGCAAACAAGGGAGAGCATGCGCGAGAGAGAGAGAGAGAGAGAGAGATGGAGACAGGAAAGAGGGCGCAAACGTGGAACGGGGAGGGAGATAGACTGAACTCAACTCTGGTATTAATAACGAAAACGGTAAGGGCGAGACAGAAAATCGACGAAAAGAGGGGCCTTTTTAACCCCTGACAAGCCAGGGAGTTTGCTGCATTATCCCTCGACCCTAAGCAAACTACGCGAGTACAGATTCATCGTTTCTCCTCCGACTCCTCTTTCTTTCCATCTTCGTCGTCTATCTATGTATATTGCCATTCGTCTATGCGACCACACGTACAAACACGCGCCAGCATAGACACGTTTTACGAATCCGCCAGTCCACAAGCCGTGCATTTAATTGCCTATCCGTATACCTTCTATTTGCATACCTTTAAACAGTCGCTCCACCTAGACCGCACTGTGCAACTCTGTTTCCCAAATGTCTGGAATTTCGATGGAACGGTGAAAAGCTAACTCCATCGGCAATCTCTAATCTCTCTGATAGAAAAACCGGTAATTATTTAGAAGTTGGGCCTCCTTGCATATTTTCATGATCTTGAAATATAGGGTGAGTCCGCAGAAACGGAACACCTAAATATCTCCATTACTTTTCGTTGTACAAAAAAACTTCGTAGGACAAAGTTAGGGTAAGGAGAAAAATTTTCGTTAACGTACGCCGCTCAGAGGAATATTTTTGAACATTTTGCGTGACAGAAATAAAACAAATGTATCTTAGACGTTGAATCTTATTTATTCGACTTTTTTGGGTTGAAGACCATTTGTGGGTCATATTGTGTTACATGGATGAATTCCTTAATTTCTCAGCTACAACATTACGTTAACGAAGATATATTATTCCATTTAAAAAACATCGGTGACCTTGAAATCTCATTAAAATATTATCTTGAAATTTTTTTCCCTTACATCGTTACATGTGACCCTTCAAACAGTGTAACCTTGTCCTACGAAGTTTTTTTGTACAACGAAAAGTAATGGAGATATTTAGGTGTTCCGTTTTTGCGGACTCACCCTGTATTCTGTCGAGGTCATCGTTCTGAACAACTTTTAGTTTTCGAGATATTCGTGAAAAGCTATTGCCAACACTGTATAGGAAAAAGTTGTTCGAAACGTAGAAATCTATAACATAATTTAAAGAGGGTAAACTTAAAATTTTCGAACGCCCCCCTAGTAGCACAAATATATTGGATAAATATCTTTTTCAAATATTGGAAAAATATTGTTTAAGCCACACTTCTTCATATGAGATAAATATTGGATTTAACTATTTTATGCATGTTTAAGAAATGTGAATTGAATGTTTAGAAAATGTAAATATTACAAAAATAAATATTACAAAAAATGTAAAATCAATATTTGAAAAATATAAATTCAATATTTAAATAACAAAAAATATATTTCTCGTAACATGAAACAGATATTTTCTGCCTATTTAAATAAAATTGTTACTTAATATAAAATAAATATTGTATGTACATTTGAATATTAAAAAAATATTGAATCGCTTTTTAATATTATACGAATGTGTATACAATATTTTGTGCTACTAGGGCCTATATGCATGCCACTAATAGCGAAGAATTTTGAAGTTTATACGGTGGATACGTTATGAACGACAAATGAAAATAAAAAGCTTTTACTATACATGATTGGTTTCTGCAAAATATAATTTGGCTAGTTGAATTTTGAAAGAATTATTTGTCAGATGAACGGATTGTGTTTTTTATATTTTAAACTTGTCCTGGGGTAAAGACGAAAGTTCTTACAGAGGTAATGCTCTTATCGTTTCCTCAAGTTTTTCTCCGGTCTGTGCTGTTTCCAAACAAGACATCCGCTTTACTTAAACTGTTATTAACATCCTTCTCCATTCCTCGTGTGTCACGACGTAATTTCCAATTACGAATTGATGCGTCACATTTCCTATTTAACTGCTTCTGGCGTCTAATGTGCAATTAACAAGGATGTAACTAATGAAATCAATGTTGATAATATCTCATTGTTGCAAACTTCCAGAGCCTCCGAAAACGATACAACCGTAACTTCTCGTTGCTCTGTAACTCGCGCTAACTATCCCAGAAATGATTCCGCGCAACTTCCGTGTGTTAACAGGAAGCACTGCATAACATATGATTATTGCTTAATGCATATCAAAGCAGTTGCAACTACAAACGGCATCAATAAAACGGACGCTGTGGAGTCCGCCACAGTTTTGCATATCACGCTTTCCTTTCGCAAAACTTCGCGATGAATCATAGGAAAGTGACTCCCGCGAAGGTAGAACCTCATCGGATGATTAACGAGTCGTGTGTGTTCGGTGTTCCCAAACTGGTAAATTAATGATACAGGGGTCAAGTTTACCTTACAAAACTGAAACTTGTTTTTAAGAACAATTAACCAACTTGCGCACACTGTGTAAATAATTTGTTCATTAATATAGTACTTTATCATCCAAATTAAATTAGAATTCTTCACTTATCAAAAACATACACTTTACATTACGTTGTTTCCTGAATTTTCAATTCTCTGGGCTACTTTTCGAATTTCTCGTCCCCTAAAAATCTTATTCGGATTATTACGAACATTTCTTTGAAGAAATTAGCCAAATCGGCCCAGCCGTTCTCAAGTGCTACGCTTATGCACCGGCGCACAGTGGGGAAAACTGACTTTTCTCGATTCAAAAAGAAATAACTTTCGATAGAAATGAGGTAGAGCGATGAGAATTTTTTTTTAATGAAAGCTAAATCTTTGTAGAATATAGGAAAAAATAGGGAAATTACGGTACGAACGGTTTTTAACCTTGAGAAAATTCGTCAAAGTTGCACAATTTCACGAGAAAGTTGTTTCTATGTTACTACGAGGAGAAAAATATATTATAATATTTTTTTTTGTTTAGTTATATATATATTTTTTATATATAGTTATATATGTATATATATATTATATATGACAATACTATGTATTACTTCTCGCAGAGTTTTCCACGCTGATTTAAAATCTGGTCTTAAAAGTGTACGACCTGAGGATTTTTCAAAAAATCGAATTATAGTTGAACAGTTAAACTTATATTTTTTCAGGGTTAAAAACATTCGTTAATCTCCCTATTTTTCCCATATTCTGCAAAGTTTCAGCTTTAATTTAAAAAAAATTCATCGCTCTATCTCATTTCTATCGAACGTTCTTTGATTTTAAGACAAAGTTCATCGGTTTGTCACATAGTGTGGTGTTAGCATTATCCAAGACTTCACCATGGGACAAACCGATTTTATACGAAAAAATATCTTTAGTTTTTTTCTAGTCTCAGGACATCCGATACGTAGCATCCGAAGTACATTTGTTTGGTTGAATTTAGCGCTGGGGTACATTTCCGTGATCGAGTTCTATCAAAGCATTATGCCACCCTCAATAAATTCGATATCGGTATTGCAGGCAATGTATGAGTCAGACACGAAATTGGTCTCTTATCGAGACTACCCGCGGCTCAATCGATTCGCGCAGCCCTTGCTAGTCTCTTCTTCCGTTCCTCTAGCACTCTAGCATCTAAGAACCGCATCGAAGGGTTGGGTGACTCCTCCCTATTACTAGTGTTCGTCTAGCAAACTTTCCTTTTTTTCTTCTCCCCTTAGGGTCGTTTGCATTCTCCCCTAAAATTCCGGGAAAAGAGATATGACAAAGATATAGTCAACGGTGTCCTCTCTGCTCCCTATGTCTTTGCCCTGGCATTAATGACGCGGTCGCTCTCCTGCCTCCCATCCTAGAACATTTTGCTAAGACGAAAAAAACAGTGGACTTTGTCGAGGTATTTTTAATCTCTGGCCTGATACAACGTCGTACGTTTTATCGTAATATGCGAACTTGCTCCGAAAAGATAATAAACGAATTTTATGAATGCACATAACTTTTAGGCTACTCGTGATTATCATTCTTTGCAAAGTTTTTCTTCGCTTACAATGCACCTTGGTATCTTTTTTTATATTGTAGAGTTGTATCCTGAAATGCGAGGTTATTCTGCAGTCTATATTGCTAATAGTAATATAGAAAAAATATTAGTAATATATACTAATGGGTGGTTAAAGTAATAATTACATGACGTTAATAGTTATAGTACGTGACGTTATATGAAGTGACTCCCACTAATATTCGGACACTCTTAAAAAGTCAATAACTTTTTTAATATTGTACTGTACCATTTGAACTTTTTTGGGAAGCTAGAACAATTAGTTTTACACAATTGCAATTGATCGGAATTGTAGAAACAAAATACTAAAAGTTGCATTTTACAACTTTTAAATTAAATTAAACGTATTCCGAAAATTTGTCCCCGCCTTTCGATCAGAAAATGTTTAGCTTGTCAAATTGTGTAACAACGCTGGTTACGACGGACAGATATGTTTGCTAAAAAGCTTATTATTCATTTTGATTATTTTTCTTCAAACTTTTTTTCGAGGGGGCCCCGAAATTTTTTACCGCTTAGGCCCCCCTCCCACTTGTCTTGATTCACCACTAACTGCACTGGGTTTCACAAAAAATGCATTCTGTTTTTTGCCATGACATGATTCTGGGTGTAAACAATCGCAATTATCTGCACCTCAATTGCTTTTAACCCAATAAAGGATAACCTTGAGTACCTTCACCACGTCGGATAGCTTACATTCCGTTTCCAAAACAAACCACGCTAAAACGTACGACTTCTTTTTGCTCATTTAATTTCCCCGTAGAAGTGGAACGCGATTTTTGTTCAATTATCGAATGATAGAACCGAATGAAAATAGTGTCTACTAAAAGAATAGTTAGTTACGAATAAGTAAGCAGTCCTTCTAAACTGAAATCGATACGTCTTGCACATGAAAAAGTCGTTCATTATGCGAATACTAAACTGATATTCCATTTCAACTTATCCCTATCGTATGAACACAGTAATAAAATTTCTCCCTCTTTCCCCATATTTCTGATAGCGTATCGCGTGTGGCAGCGTGTTACGATTGCGGCGTATTGTGTTTGCACAGTTTTGCATCGAAGCGGGAAACATGGATGCGTATCGATATTTTCATCGATACGAGAAATACACAATAAAATTTGTTGCGGCCACATGTTATCGCGCTGCAAATTGTTCTAGAGATAGAAACGAAGCAATTCACGTTTATTAACTCTCATCCGTTCCTCATTTTACGAACCTATACCTCTGTGTCAAATTATTATTATTATTATTACTTGTTTGTGATAAATAGAATGAAATCCTTTTACAAAACTGTTTACAATAACAAAGAAGAAAAAATGTAAGACTACTCGTGAAACAACAACAAAGAAGGGACATGCACAATCGAAATGGTACTATCATACAATCCTGCGTAGTTGTATTTGAAAACTTAATAAAGATTTGGTGAAAAAATCAACACGATTATAAATAGTGCAAGATTTTGCAATAATGCGATTTAATGATTAATCCATAATTAGATTTCCCTTTAAGCATTTGAAAACCTGCTCTTGTTCTCAGTTCACGTTCCGGTTTTTATCAAATTGACACAGTTATCAAAAATATCGGTAAAATAACAAGTCAAACAATTACTCATCGATGTTTCTTGCATTGAAATTGATGAGTTAACGCTTACATCTTAGGTTTTTGCGGTTGTATGTTTTGCATTAAAAAAGAAAAATTAACAAGTTTCGGAAAAATTTACTTAGAAATAACAGAATGGTATAACTCATTTCCGGAAAACTGTGTGAAATTGACACGAGGGATGGATGAGGATTAAAAAAGAGGAACGAGAAGTTAAATCGTCCACTAGCAGCACAAAAATATTAGACGAATATCCTTTTCAAAAAATATTGGTAAAATATTATTTATTATCATGTTTAAGAAATGTTTTATCATATTTAAGAAATGTGAATGAATGTTTAGAAAATATAAGCAAAATATTCAAAGAATATAAACTAGATATTTAAAAAATATAAAGTAAATATTACAAAGAATGTGAAATCAATATTTGAAAAATATAAATTCAATATTTAAATAACATTCAATTAAAAAGAAGAAAATATTTTTCTCCCAACATGAAATAGATATTTTCTGCCTATTAAAAAAAAATGTTACTTAATACAAAATAAATATTGTATACACATTTGAATATTAAAAAAAGTTTGAATCGCTTTTTAATATTATATGAATGCATATATAATATTTTGTGCTACTAAGGTCGAATGGTTTTCGGAGCTTCACCGTTGCCCGTGCACACAACAATCTCGAAGTCGTTGAAACGAACGAGAGTAAATTGGATCAGGAACTTTAAAACGAATAGCAGGACCTTCTAAGAAGAGACTAGGTTCCGAGTCAACAATATATCTTCGGAGAGTTCCACGGTCCACGGAACTTTCTCCTAAACACAAATGCTTGCGCGTTTGCTCTCGATACTGCTTCCTGGTCTGCCATCCGCCTCGCAAGTTTGCGCAGTTTCCCCTCGCGAAGAGTTGTCGACCGTTCTCGTATTCCTCCTTGTCGATGCAATCGAGGCTTTTCTACGGTTGCTACTCGATGAGTCACGTCGCCATACCATACGGTTATGCCTGGTTATGCCTCTCGAGCCAAGTCTTATGTACCCCTGTTCTTCTGTCGTTCTCTTCTTTCAGTCTCGATTTCCCCGGCTGTGTTTGCCTCTTTCTTCACACGGTTCACACATATCCATTCCTCTCCGCGGTTTCCGTTCTCCTCCATTTCCTTCAATTTCCTATCGCTCCGCCCGCCATTACGCCAAGCGTAACTGTACCGATTTCTGCTGTATATTACTATTAGATATATGGTTATTACTATATATTTTTATTATATATATTATTATTACTGCTACATATAATAATAATAATAATAATAATAATAATAATCATATATCTAATATATATTATATAATTAATTATAAATTAATAATTAATTATAAATAATAAATTATAAATAATATATATTATTATTAGCTCGGTTTTTTGTCTGTCTGTTCGGTGACAAATTTTGCAATTGATTTTTGTAAACCAACTTCACGATGAGCTATAGACTTGAAATTGAAAACACAGCTTAGAACTGAATAACAATGCAATATTCAAAAAAAAAATTTTGAAAAGTTTCCGTTTCGGAGAAATAACAATGAAATATTTACCGTTACATCCACCCGCAAAATCATAAACTTTTCTCCTGCGGTGCTTTCACCGTTGTAACGTTCAACGGAGTTCCGAACAAAGTGGAGGAAAGAAAAGTTTTATATTACCACGTTCTTTTTCATTCATATTTAATTTCCGCGTGCTTTCTTGTGTACGGGATTTCGCTGCCAGTTTCCTGTCGTCAGGTTCATTTTTGTTTTATTTGAATTCCACCATCTAAAAAATTTCGAATAAAATGTCTTACAAAAATTTCTTCCGTGGAAGCTAAACGAAATTACTTTCTAACACGTAACGGATAAGATCCATTTTCTGTTACGATGTTATGTAAATTAAAATTGTCTATACTTCACAAACTCGTATTCCTGTTATGCAAATTTGTATTTTGCATGTTTTCTGCATTTTTCCATACACGTATGGAATTTGTATTTGCTTTTTATCTATTATTCTAAATAGACTGCGGGAAAAGCATTGGAAGAATTCAAGGACATTGCTATCTTATTGTCGACTCCTTACAATGATTAAAAGAGAAAATACCTTTTTTACCACGTTTATATTAGCTCGCTTTCTTGTTTGTTTGTTTCTTTGTCTGTCTGTTCGGTGACAAGTTTTACAATTGATTTTAAACTAACTTCCTGATGAGCTAGGGATTTGAAATTGGATACATAAAATTGAAAAAATTTATTAAAAAGTCTATTCGTTTTGGAGAAAATAACAATTAAATATTTACCTTTTCATCCTCCCGCGAAATACGTCATCGCGTTCAACGATCCCCACTCCGCACAACAACGCTCTCTGTTTTACTATGCGTGCGCACTCTGAATCGTCCCCACTTCACGGACCCACTTCGCCTTAACGGAGCTCACTGTGTGATAGTGCGTCGTCGCGTGACGGTCGGTAGAACATCATCGCTTTGTTTACCAATTGGAATTTACAGCAAGCTTGGTGAGTGTACAAAGTATTAATACTAAAGAGTGATACAAGTATTAACACAAGACTAAAAAGCAGAAAATAATTATTTAAATAAAAATAAATTTTTAAAAATACCACGTTTTTAAAAACGGACTAAAAAGTATAAAATAATTTTTCCTAGTGCCATAAAGATTCCTAACCTCGTGCAGATAGTCCTAAAAGTTTGTGAATGTGAATTTTGAATAGCTGTAAAAATACTTTGTGAGATTTCAAACAAAAACGTGGAGCGCAAAATGCATCAATTATCTATCGTATACGCTCCACGTTTTTTGTTTGAAATCTCACAAAGTATTTTCACAGCTATTCAAAATTCACAATCACAAATTTTCAGGACTATCGGTACGAGGTTAGGAATCTGAATGGCACTAGGAAAAATTATTTTATACTTTTTAGTCCGTCTTTAAAAACATGGTATTTTTAAATAATTATTTTTTTATATTATTACTGCTGTTTCTTATTGTTTTACGTAATTTTTATTTTACATAAAAATCCGCAGTCCAATTATGCATTTTGAAAATGATATTTTCTCTCTCTACCAGACATGTAATTGGATGTTTATTTATAATTTTATGAAGTCTACATCTCCAAAAAGTGATTTTAATTACTGTTCGAGTTTCATCTTTTTGCTAGTAGTATGTTCTGTGGTGAATTCTTATAATTTTATGTTTAATAGTTTTTAATAACAATATATTATTAATATTAATAAGATTAGCTAAGGAAAGCGTACAAATTTCAAAACAAAATGTAACATTTATTTACAATCATATAATCTCACATGGTTAAAACTGAAATTAACCATTATTTTTTACTATTTCTATTTTAATATTTGGTATTTAGCGTCCATTTTTTAAAGAATTACATTAAAAATACGGTTAGGCATTGACGAAACGAAACGAAACGATGATATATTTCAAATAGAATTTGTAGAAATTTCGACCACTGTATGTCCCTAGAGAAAACAAATTATGCAAAATTATGAGAGACCTTCGGTGTTTTTCTTATCATAAACAGTTCCGTCGCGTATCTGTGTGGCCTCTAGACGATATTCCAAACAACACGAATAATTTCATGACATTTACACCAACTGTTTTGTATGTACACGTCAGACGAAAGTGAAACACCTGGAATTAAATTAAGCCCGAGAGATTCCTAGACTTAGGGAGGCACTTGTAAAAATAAAAATTTATCTCTATGCATTCTTAAAAAGGTAGAGATCTTATTTTACAAAGGCCAGCTCTTGAGAATCTTGAGGACCCCGGCTCGACGAAATGTCAGTGCTTGTGCAATAATGGGTACATGCTCCACTACGCTGGAAATTAGATGGAAAAAGTGCTTGCGCGTTGGAAATCCTTTTTAAAGTGAAACAGGCGAAACGTTTGATAATGATTCCTTTGAATGTTTGTTATGATGGACCTATGTACCAAATTTCAAGCTCGTAGGTCAATGGGGAAGTACTCAAAAGGTTTTGATGATTTGTCGATCAGTCAGTCAGTGACAAAAGTAATTTTGGAGGTTTTATTCTCCTCATTGAATTTTCCTCTGAGATTTTCAGAGAATATTATTGAAATATCCCTAGTAGCACAAAATATTGTATAAACATTCATATAATATTAAAAAGCGATTCAAACTTTTTTTAATATTCAAATGTATATACAATATTTATTTTATATTAAGTAACATTTTTTTTTAAATAGACAGAAAATATCTATTTCATGTTAGGAGAAAAATATATTCTTCTTTTTAATTGAATATTATTTAAATATTGAATTTATATTTTTCAAATATTGATTTCACATTTATTGTAATATTTACTTTATATTTTTTAAATATCTAGTTTATATTCTCTGAATATTTAGCTTATATTTTCGAAACATTCATTCACGTTTCTTAAACAGGCATGCAATAGTCAGATCCAATATTTATCTCAAATGAAGAAGTGTGGCTTAAAAAATATTTTTCCAATATTTGAAAAAGATATTTATCCAATATATTTGTGCTACTAGGGCGTTGCACTGATCGATGTATAGTCCGGAAAATTACAGTGCTGTGAATTTTTAGAAACTCGAACATATTTTCATTTTTTTCAATGCTTTCAAGGAAACACGTGTCTGTATATAGGACAATAAATGTGTCCACTTTGAATATTTCCAACACATACTTATAGCAGTATAAAAAATGTGACCACATTAAAATAAATCATAAACAAATAAATAAATATAAAAAGTGAAGTCCTAGATCTAAATCATGTTACATACATGACAATGACCACATTATGAAAAGGATCGTAACGCATTAGAAGTTTAAAAAATGTTCGTACCATAATCGCCATAATTATTGTTTACAAAATATTTCATTTCTATCGAAAGTTCTTTGCTTTGAACAAGTTAGAGCAATTAATTTTCCTAATATACAGATAATGTTTGTTCTTGTACATTGTACATGCATGCAATAGTCAGATCCAATATTTATCTCCCATGAAAAAGTGTGGCTTAGAAAATATTTTTACAATATTCGAGAAAGATATTCATCCAATATTTTCGTGCTATTAGCGATATTCCACACCTATAAGTATAATCAGTGACTCATAAGTTCCTTGTCTCTACCGCGTCGTATCTACCGCAATCTACCTCCCACATTTTCTCCACCTTCGGCCCATTATCCGGATCGAATAATTTCTACTCTTACGGCTCGGCGTGGCGAGACGCGACAGCCCACAGGCGAACATTGTTCGTGTTAACGCTGCTCGTAACGTCGTTATAACCGTGTCACCTCTCCTCGAAGATCGCTCACAAGGAGACAGTGTCGATCTTCCCAGCCGTTATTTCCCAAGGAAATTCTCCCTTCGACGTTTTTTTCCAAACTGTTGCAACCACCAACGGAGCTCCATTCATCTGAACCGTTCGCATGACAAGGCGATTCGGATAATAGGAGTCCAGTAACTCCAGTATATCTCTCTTCCGCTATCGTTTTTGCGTTTCTATAGTCGGACACTGATGTTCGCGTAACTGGATTTCTACTCACCTATTTAAAGACATCGAGTCCTATGTCATGGACAGTAGAGTTTCTCTGTATCTTAAGCAAGAGAGCTCAACTGAAATAATCTTCTTAATCTTACTGGTCTCTTGGGCTCTCTAAGGACCCTAAACAAAATTTCTTTGCAGTCATCTACGCCGCTATCTTGCAAATATGCCCTAGTAGCACAAAAATATTAAATGGATATTTGTTCAAATATTGGAAAAATATTTTTTATGCCACATTTTTTCATATGAGAAAAACATTGGATCCGAATATTGTATACATGTACAATATCCAAGAACAAACATTATCTGTATATTAAGAAAAATATTCTACTTCCAATATGAAATAAAGAATCATTTAATATTCAGAAAAAAATATTTTATCTCGTAACATGAAATAGATATTTCGTGCATATTTAAAAAGAAATATTTGTTACTTAATATAAAACAAATATTGTATGTATATTTGAATATTAAAAAAAGATTGAACATTTTTGGAACATTTGAGTTATATAGTTTTCAATTGTATATTTAAAACAATCTTACAATTAGTGAAAACCAATTCATGTATTAATTATATGAATATATACATATACTGCATCGTTTGTGTTCGTACGTATAAAATAATGTTAATAGTATTTATACATCTGTTTGATGGATTATGTCAATCTCAATGTATGCTTAAATATCGCTTGCATAGTTTTTATTAATTTATATTTACTCCTTCTCAAACTATTTTCATAGTATGATTGCCGCGTATGTCTTTTGTGAATATTGAGCTCAGCCATGGGCATGACCGTTTAACCATGAACAACCCACGCAGTACCACCACCGAGCACACTCTTTTAAAGGAACCGATGATTTTGCTTAAGCTTGTAATACTAAACCCGAACTGTCACTATCCATTAACTCAAACACTTCTGCACCGTGCCGCTATCCGGACATCGGTGAATATCACCATGTGCGTGGCATTGAAAATTTTTCAAGTGTTATATCATCACCAAGATAGTCTACAAGGTTTAAGAGGCAAGGGGCACCACGTGACATACCTAGAAAGTAACTAGAATCTTACTAGATTTTGTATCGAAACATGGGTTTGCGGGCTGTCGCTTTTTTACCTTTACGAGCATATTTTGAGCTGCACAAGGGTTCATTTGATAGAGGAAGGTTAACCCCTTGCCGTATTTTGACGAGCCAGACTCGTGATGAAGGCTTTTAACAAAGTCTAACAAATATGAATATTACGCGTTTCATTTTAGATGAAATAAAATTCGATTCTGTTTGTAATCAATAGTTAAGCATTCAAATAAATGTAGCCATATAAAAAATGTAAATTTTCTTTTCCTTTCTACGACATTTTTGGGGATACAGACGTCTTAATCACTGTAACTGTAAAGAAAATGGCACGGCAAGGGGTTAACTGGTTAACATATCAGTCAAAAATGTCTATTTATGACAGAAAAATAAGCCCAAAGTATATATATATAGAGCAAACATCGAGAAAAACACCAGCAGATTCCGATGTATTTTTCTGTCACAAATAGAAAATAGACATTTTTGACTGATATGATGGGTACAGCGTGGTGCAGTTAACCTTCCTCTATTAAATGAACCCTTGCGCATCTCAAAATATGCTCGTATAAGGTAAAAAAGCGACAGCCCGTGATTGCTGCATTCAATTTCCCCATATTCCATTCATGATGCCAGAGTCTAAAGCAAGTCTAGAGCCAATTTTAGTTCAGCTAGTTAGACCAGATGGCGCCTAGTCAGGACTGTCAACGTGGAATCGCAACAAAAATATATATGGGGTTTGATTAGTGTCTTTTAATAAAGACATTAATAAAAAAAAGGGGAAAATATGGAATCATGGCAAAATTTAAGCGTTAGACTGATACATATGTATGTTTATCAGTGTTACCAAAAAAAAACTTCCTCCACGCCGACGTTGGTAATACGGATAAATACCGTAGAATAGGTGTGTCACGTGGTGCCCCTTGCCTCTTAAGCAGAGCGAAATCTCCATGCAAGATATTTATACAGGGTGTTAGAAAAAAGTCTGGAAACGGTCGAATATCTGAAAACTAAAGCATTTTAGAGGCATAACTAGGAAAGTAATTGATGAAAAAGCATTTGATTTAGTGTTTTGGGAAGCTCTCAGGATCAGCTACAAGAATATGTAATAAAAAATAGGGAGTGCCATTTAAAAAAAATTGAGGTAACCTTGACGTGATTTTCAAATGACGCTTCAAGATCAAACCAATGGCACCATCTTGGGCCTTGCGAAACCATGAGATACATATGTGACCCATTTTTCTCTGAAATGCTTTAGTTTTGAGATATTCGACTGTTTCCACACTTTTCTAACACCCTGTAAATCTTTCAAATAGAATCAATGATCCCAATGAGCGAGTCACATGGAAATCACCGACACGGTTTTTACCAACAATAATTTTGGCCGACAACGCCTTTAACCGAAAACGACTTTGATCGACCACGAATTTGTCCGACAACAATTTTAGATTTGTTGTCGGTGAAATCTGGGGTCGGTGAAATATTCGCGGTGAAAACCGTGGCGGGGAAATTTGTGTTGGTGATTTCCATGGGACCCCAATGCGCATATAAGAAGTTCGTAAACACGAGTTATCTGTTATTCTCTCCGTCCGATTTCAATGACCTTGAAATATGTTGTCAAGAACAATATTTGTTTTGGAAAACGGTCTTCATAATTGAAAGGTTAACAAATAATCGTATCTTTTCTAAGTTTATTTGTTTACGTGTTTCTAATTTTTAGTCTCAACTTCCCACCGAGTTTCTTTTTTTTATTACCACGTTTTTATTAGCTTGCTTTCTTTGCACCACGCCTATATTAACACTAGAACTACCGAGCACTAAACGCAGTTGGCATACATTGCCTTCTAATAATGACAATATTTTATTTATTTAGGTTTCGTACAGGCGATATTTAAATATGTACTATAATAGAGAAGTTCACTAAAAAAATTTCTCAAAGAAACATATTTATACGTTTAATATTTCTAATCGAAAAAAGTTTGCTCCAGTCATTTTGACTGGTCTGGTAGTTCTAGTGTTAACTTGCCGTGTTGTTTGTTGTAGGCGTCAAATCTTGTAAACGAATCTTAAAACCACTTCCCGATGAGCTAGGGACTTGAAACTTTAAACGTAGCTGAAAACTAAATTGTGCATTTGGGAGATAATAACCCTAGTAGCACAAAAATGTTGGATAAATATCTTTTTCAAATATTGGAAAAATATTTTTTAAGCCACACATTTTCGTATGAGATAAATATTGGACCTAACTATTTTATGCATGTTTAAGAAATGTGAATTGAACGTTTAGAAAATATAAGCTAAATATTCAGAGAATATAAACTAGATATTTAAAAAATATAAAGTAAATATTACAAAGAATATGAAATCAATATTTGAAAAATATAAATTCAATACTTAAATAACATTCAATTAAAAAGAAGAAAAGTTAGAAAAAAATATTTTTCTGCTAACATGAAATAGATATTTTAAAATAAAATAAATATTGTATGTACATTTGAATATTAAAAAGAGTTTGAATCGCTTGTTAACATTATATGAATGTGCATAAAATATTTTGCGCTACTAGGGAATAATTATATCACCGTTTCGCGATTCTATTATTTACCGTCGTGTTTTCGAGGGAAAGAAAATGCCTCGCAGAAATTCGGTTACGTTATAGTTTACGAACGGAAATTCACGAAAGTGTGGTTTGTATACAAAGCGTATACGATTTACTTTGAAAGCTTGCGCAATCGTCTTTGTTTTATATACATAAAACTGCAAACGTTTAGAGTGGAAGAAGCGCAGCAGAGAAATGCAAGTGACGCATATCGGTTTAGTATACATCAACAAAGTGCGTCGGGAATGATTATTCGCATTGAAAATGCTGCTTCAGACTATCGGATAGTAGCGCGGCATTATCGTTGCGCCTTTATGACCTGTTGGAGCGACGAACGCTTCGCGATACTATCCTTGGCACTCCACCTGCAGGAAAGCGTTATATTTTCTCGTGAGGTTCTACCTGCATTTTCCTCCATAGGGAAGGTGTATTATACACTGTACAGGTATATTGGCGAAGAATAGTCGTTGCCTTGAGAGACACAGGGCCTTCTTCAGAATTGAATAGTTAAAGACTGTAAAGTCCTCGCTGGCTCGGTCTGAATTCTTCATCCTTGCGCTACTCACGCCATCTCATCTTTTTCTAAGCTATTTATTGGTTGCCGTTAAATAGTTCTACCGTTTAGTGTTGACAAAGAATGGAGGATAGACTGCTTTATCACGTGATCCTGAAATAAGTATAATAAAAGTATAACAGTATTCTTAAGTCCTTCCTAATATTTTATATTATTACTGCTGTTTCTTACTGTTTTACGTAATTTTTATTTTACATAAAAATCCGCAGTCTAATTATGCATTTTGAAAGTGATATCTCTTTTCCAGACATGTACTTGGACGTTTATTTATATTTTTATGAAGTCTACATTCCCAAAAAGTGATTTTAATTCTGGTATAAGTATAATAAAAGCAATCCTGGTATAAGTATAATAAAATTCGAAAAGTATAACAATATTCCTAAGTCCTTCCTAATGTCTTTATAATATTTTTTTTGTCGTTTCTCCATTTTTGCCATAAATTCATAAAATCCACTTTTTTCATATTTCGAATAACATTTCAGTAGACAAAAATATTGTTAAAATATTAAGAGGTAAAATTATCTATGAAATCTAGATTTTTTTATTGCTACGTGAAAGATGGATAAAACACTATGCATATAAATGAGAATTTTATCAATTCGTAAAATAAAATAATTCTATCCAAATGGTAAAGCAAATTTTTTATTGTCTTATAAGTTTGTGATATTAAAAAACAATTTTTTTGTAGGGACAGTGAAAAATTTCATACATGGAGGGTAATTTGATTTTTATAATTCAACGATAACGTTGTTCATTTACTTACTTTTTTGTAAGGTATATTTGACGTTCGGATGAATTTGATTTTTTGAAATATTTGTTCGGTTTCCTCCGAAACAAGAATGGCGATCAGCAACAATAATAACGGGCGTAATTGTATCAAAATTATACAATAGCCTTTCGAAAGATAGCATCTGCTCGTCTTAAAACCTTGGAACCGTTCCAGCATTATTCTCACAGGTTCTCGGAACTGGTCGCACGAAAACAACTTTTTGGCTACTTGGTTGTCTATGGTCGACGACAGCTGAACTCCATAACGCAAAATGAAAATTTTATACGCGTTGCAACGTCACTATACATTTACATTTTAAATGCTCGGGTTAAATTTGGTTCTTAAATTTAGCCCTTCCGCGGACAATATTTTACTCGTAATTACAAAAGTATCATAAAAATGAAAAAATTTTAATGGTCGTACACATTTTTCCAAAATTACGAACAAATCATAATTTGTCTAATTTGCTCAGGTTAAATTTGGTTCTTAAATTTAGCTCTTCCGCAGACAATATTTTACTCGTAACTACAAAAGTATCATAAAAATTAAAAAATTTTAATGGTCGTACACATTTTTCCAAAATTACGAACAAATTATAATTTGTCTAAATTGCTCGGGTTAAATTTGGTTCTTCAATTTAACTCTTCCTAAGATAATATTTTAGTTGTAGCTACAAAAATATTATAAAAATTGAAAAATTTTAATGGTCGTCCACATTTTTCCACAATTACGGACAAATCATAATTTGTCTAAATTGCTCGGGTTAAATTTGGTTCTTCAATTTGACTCTTCCTAAGATAATATTTTAGTTGTAGCTACAAAAATATCATAAAAATTGAAAAATTTTAATGGTCGTACACAGTTTTCCAAAATTACGAACAAATCATAATTTGTCTAAATTGCTCGGGTTAAATTTGGTTCATCAATTTTACTCTTTCTAAGATAATATTTTAGTTGTAGCTACAAAAATATCATAAAAATTAAGAAATTTTAATGATTTTATATATTTCTCTAAAATTCCAAATAAATTTATCTAAATTAATTTTCGAGGAAGCGGAAGCATTTCGTTGCGAATCTATTATCCTATCTATCGGACCCTGACTTACAATTAGAGACAATAAGATTTGAAATTTTGATTCTTGTAAATGTAGAATAGTTAATTCCCGGTGTTCTAAGTACCCGCATGTGGGAACGTTTTATTATTTTACTAGTCCCTTTGTGGTAATCGCAGGAGATACCACGAGTAAAAGCATCATTATCGTGTAATCTTACAGGCTCCGCTGATTGATTATTATTTCGTTTTAGTTTTAATAATTGGAGCTGTTTCGGATGTAATTGTATTCAATTCGATTACTGAGAAAAATCTCGGACCGTGCGAATCATTAACCATAGAATATCTTGGCGGTCCCGTTTATGACGGGGTTAATTAACGCTTGCGCGTGTAGTCGTGGTCATCGGCAGTACACACTCGAACGTTTTACTTGGCTGTAAGTCGGTTAATTACGTGTTCATTATCTGAACAGGAGGAGGAACAGGAACGGTAGTTTATCGCATTGAAAATCCGCTCGGTTCCGTGCGGCGCACTGCGCACACGCGTCACAATTTTTTAACGCAACAACAATCACCACCAGCCAACCATTTATTCGATGGTATTAATAGAACCATGACGATCCTGATATTTCTGTAAAAAGACCGACCATCGTTATCCGTCCTGCCACGATTATTTTCGATACTGCGAGAGCATGTCGTCCAGCGATACGACTCCATATCGTAAAATTAAAAATAGTTATTCATCACACGTTTATAATCACACATATAATTTGCACAATTTTTCTTCACGCGCACCGTTAGTATTAACAGAATCTGTCCGTGATAATGCTACACTAAAGTTTTGATCTAAGCCGGATCCTTGGGTCCGTGCTCTGTCTCCGATCGTACAGTTACTATTGCTAGAAGTAGGAATAAGAAAATTCTTGATTTTCAGAAGCAGAAATAAAATAAAGATTGATTTCGTCCCTTGATGCATTTGTTACATTAACAGTAGGTTAATGTAACATTATTTATATTATTTTATAAACATAATAAGAATGGGTCTATCCCAATTTTTGGCAATTTTTCCAATAATATACATCCAAAGAAATAAATTTGGTAAATAATTTCTCGGGGAAGCTTCTGACAATCTTACTAATATTCGATTTTATATTATTAGACAATTATATGTACAATTTATATATAGAATTATATATACAATTTATGTACAATATATATCTAAATTACGCCATTTTTGTTATAAATACAGAAAATCCGGTGTCTATTAATTATTGACATTTTTATGCATCGTATCACGTTTTACTCAATTCATTGTTTGCGTTGGCAGTTCACTGAATCAACATTTCACAGGCCGGATTCACTGAATATGTGGAAATTGTTTGCTTACACAGGCTTTCCGACCTGTTCGCACTTGTCATGGATAACAACACGTATCAACAATCAATCGCGTGTTTGCAATTAGTCGTACCTTTTGAAAACCACACGATGTAACCGGTTAATTTCGCAGCACGAGATATAGTCACACCCAAACATTCGGTAACATTGACAGCGTCGAAACAGTGACCACTTCGCGAATTTCGCGACTGTGATTAGGGTTTATACTATAATCGACTGTTTACAAAAAAAACTGCTTTTCGAATTTTAACTTTTTCGTAAAACCGGTTCAAACCGGTTTCGAATTTTTACAGATAAAAAACAAGACATATTTAGCACTTGAAATGGAAGTTTTTATTTTTAATAAGGGTCATCATAGGGCCCCGAATGCGCAGTATTCGTTTTCCTTTATAAAAAATTCAATTTATTCATGAAAAATTAAGTTTTTGAGAGTTTCCTTGCAACTTCTATTTCTAACTTGAGTTTGAGTTTACCTAATCCTTGAAATTTTTATTTTTAACAAGGGTTATCATAGGGCCCCGAATGCGCAGCATTCGTTTTTCTTTATAAAAAATTCAAATTATCACGACAACTTAAGTTTTTGAGAGTGTCTTTGCAACTTCTATTTCTAACTTGAGTTTGAGGGTCCCAAAATTTTTACCGCTTGAGGCCTCCACTTGATTTGATCCGCCACTGTATAGTTACGCAGTATAGTCTACTTTTAATCTGAAATATGTCGACTCCAATGAGATATTGGCTGATTTTCCTCTGGTCTACGCGAGGAGAGCTGTTCTCCCTGTCCCACGGCGCAGTTTCCACAAGAAAAGAAACGAAAAGAAAGTTTTACCTTGATGCCTACATTATTTCATTCCGCCACTATCCTCTATTCGCGTCCGAGTTCAATTGCACAAAGTTGAATGTAATGCACCGGTAAACTGTTCAATTGGTTGTGAAATATTGTGCCGATTAGTGGCGTCGTTTCATATAGTCGCGGATGCTCGCAGAACACTTGCTTCGAAACATTAATTAAATCCGTACGTGAAACGTTTGGACCCGCATCGACAATTTCAGACTGTTTCATGCATTTCATAGAAGCTGAACAGACATTTCTGAACATCGCGTGGCTCGTAGCCAATTCAAATTTTGTTAAACTAACAACGGCCAGTTTCGTAAAATTTCAACAGCGCAGCTGTAACTTGCAATTCCGATTGTTAATAAACTGCAAATTATATATCGTAAAATGTAACCCACGTTACATTTCGAAACCCATCAAATGGAGGCATAATTAGAAACCATGGAGTTTCACGAACCAAGTTTCGCATTCATTGTAGAATTTCATTAACAGTTCCATTAGAAACATTTTGCGCGCTCAGAGAAAGACAGCAATTTCAAATGTCGAGGGAATCAGCTTATTTACCTGTAACTAACTATTGCTGTGAACATCGTCTATTTTCTGTTTTAGTTGTCAACGAGTGGTGTTGAAAGTAAAACGTCGAGCAAAGTCGTGAGAGTTGCGAGTTTCTCTGGAATAACCCTAGTAGCACAAAATATTGTATACGCATTCATATAATATTAAAAAGAGATTCAATCTCTTCTTAATATTTAAATATACATAATACATTTATTGTATATTAAGTAACAATTTTTTTTTTTAAATATGCAGAAAATATCTATTTCATGTTACGAGAAAAATATTTGTTCCTAACTTTTTCTGCTTTTTAATTGAATGTTATTTAAATATTGAATTTATATTTTTCAAATATTGATTTCACATTTTTTGTAATCTATACTTTATATTTTTTAAAATATCTAGTTTATATTCTCTGAATATTTTGCTTATATTTTCTAAACGTTCAATTCACATTTCTTAAACATGCATAAAATAGTTAGGTCCAATATTTATCTCATACGAAAATGTGTGGCTTAAAAAATATTTTTCCAATATTTGAAAAAGATATTTATCCAATATTTTTGTGCTACTAGGGAAAACTCTATTTAACCTGTTATTAATATACGTATTTCTGTTGTCTCTCTTTCTTGATAATTGTAAATTTGTTGGTTATTCGGAGGATTTTAGCTGAAAAGTGTGATTCACGAGGAAAATGTGACGGAAAACATACCTACTGAATCGCTATTCGCTATGTACTCGAAGGATCGTAGAATCTCGATTTATTTGCATAAGAACGGCTGCCAAAATACCAAACCTACATCGTTACGATTCCAAAAACATGACATTCGCTGTTTTAATAATTTTCTAGTAAGTGGACAACATCATAACAGTGGATATGCAAAATAAAACCGGTCTTGAACAATTTTGAGAGATAGAGATTCAATAAGTTTTCTTTTTTAATCATTTTTACAAGTTGAAAACAACGAAACCGTGTTCATTGATAACTCTAAAAAATACGTTCACCGTTTAGATTGCGGATGTTTATGCAATGTTTAATTTTTATTCAAAGAGGGTACGAATAAAACCTTATTTTCATTGGTAGTTGCTTTTGTCGCGATCTGAAATAAATTAAAATCGTACTAAGATCTGTGCAATTTTGTATTTTAGCAGTATTAGAACATTTTTACCACGTTTTTATTAGCTCGCTTTCTTGTTTGTTTGTCTGTTTGTTTGTCTGTTCGGTGGAAAATTTTGCAATTGATTTTAAACTAACTTCCCGATGAGCTAGGGACTTGAAATTGGATACATAGCTCAGAACTGGATGACAATGCATTATTCAGAAAAAATTTATTAAAAAGTCTATCCGTTTCGGAGAAAATAACGATTAAATATTTACCTTTTCATCCTCCCGCGAAATACGTCATCGCGTTCAGCGATCCCCACTCCGCGCGACAATGCTCTCTACTTTAATATGCGTGCGCACTCTGACTTGTCCCCACTCCACGGGCCCACTTCGCCCCGACGAAGCTCAGTACACTATAGTACGTCGCCGCGGGACGATCGGTAGTACATCATCGCTTTGTTTGTCAAGTGAAATTTACAGTAAGATTAGTGAGTATACAAAGTATTAATGAACAGTGATACAAGTATTAACACAAGGCTAAAAAACATAAAATAATTAGTTAAATAAAAATAAATTTTTAAAAATACCACGTTTTTAAAAACGGACTAAAAAGTATAAAATAATTTTTCTAGTGCCATACAGATTCCTAACCTTATACAGATAGTCCTGAAAATTTGTGATTGTGAATTTTGAATAGCTGTGAAAACATTTGTGAGATTTAAAACGAAAAACGTGGGGCGCAAAATGCATCAATTATCTATCGCATGCGCCCCACGTTATTAGTTTTAAATCTCACAAGTATTTTCACAGCTATTCAAAGTCACAATCACAAAGTTTCAGGACTATCTCTACGAGGTTAGGAATTCTGAATGGGACTATGAAAAATTATTTTATACTTTTTAGTCCGTTTTTAAAAGCGTGGTATTTTCAAAAATTTATTTTTATTTAAATAATTAGTATTTATCATTTTGTTCCGGAGTGTAGTCGTTGATTCCAAAATTACTTGAAGGTTCACTGTTCATCGGAATGCGTAGACCTGCGCGTGCTAGCACGTAGACACCGAACTTTCTCGTTCCGTCCGAACGGCTTTCAAGAATGAATGGGATTTTAACAAGACTGCGAGTGCTGGAGCATCCGCTGCGCCGCGAAGGAGCTTCGAAAGGATCAAAAAGTGAATTTAGCGAAGGAAGGAATATTATAGTGGGATCTCGATAACCAAGTCGCGATTATTCGCAATTGTAGATTACAGCATATGCTTTCACGATGCTTCGTTGTTTGTAAACAACATGAGTCGCCAGAAATAAGCTTGATAAACGAAAACCACAGATAATGAAAACATTTTGCACGGAACTATGTGTCGCGTTTTAAATGTAATCGTGTATAATCGAATAGTATAATTAGTGTAATCTAGAATTTTTACTTTTACAACTTTGATAATATATGTCTGCCGAACGGCGTAAAAAGATATTCATGCATCCTTGACATTTTTTCAGTTAGTTAGTTAATACATGTACAGTTAGTTAAAAAGCCTTATTTACGTCAAACTAGTTTCTTAATGGTACAACTTTCAATAGAGGCGCGGTCACATGTTTCAAACTTGAAGTCACGTTGCAAAAGAAAAATTGCCTTGTCAACTGAAGTCAGTAATTAGCGACACGTGGCTGCACATTAATAAATAATTTCTGTTATCACTGTGTACATAGAAATTGCATCGTGGAAAGAAATTAATTTTTCTATTATATAATATAAGGTATTCAATAAGTTAAATATTTTTCATAATTTGCACGCACTGAATTTATTCACTGGGATGAAAGAAATAAATTAGATCGAAAGTAAACTCCACGAAAATTTATAAATGTAATTTGAATTTACCAAATCAGGAAATTCAAATTGAATAATCAAACTCAAGCTTCGGGAAACTTTACAATGTAACGGTGCGGACAGCGAAAACAGAAAGAGCATTTGAGCATTTTAGAGTAGCCTCTTTAATGCGGCGAGATCGCTTGATACCGACAGAATTATAAATAATTGGACATAATTGGTAAAAGACGCGAGTGAAAGAAAGGCAATCCGAAAGACTTCTAGTCTCGCGAATTTATATTAAGTATAATTGGACGTAATCTCTTCGAAAGGTATTCAGAAACTATTTATATCGTGTTCGAAACGTACGATGGCAGTTCTACGGAGGAAACGATGAGCTATTAAAGATAATTTATCATACATAGTAATCACTAGACAGCAAATCATTATGCAATCATGAAAAGATTTTAAAAAGCAAAGAATGTACAAATGTCGCTCTTAACGCAACAGAGTCGTTCAGGGATGAGATCAGTTTTTATATTACTCCTACTTCCCACAATCAATGCAAAACATTTTCATTTTGCATAAAGTTCAGTCTACTAATCACAATTTTGAATTATCTTCTATCTGCTTGATGCATCAATTTTCAATTATTTCAATTATTTCCTTAATTATCTTTTTATTCCAACGAGCATCCTGTAAAAAAAACCCTTAGTAACACAAAATATTATATACACATTCATCTAATATTAAAAAGAGATTCAATCCCTTCTTAATATTTAAATATACATACAATATATATTTTATATTAAGTAACAAATATTTCTATTTAAATATGCAGGAAATATCTATTTTATATTACGAGAAAAATATTTTCTTCTAAATACAAAATGAATCTATTTAATATTAGAAAAAGAATATTTTTTCCCAATGTACAGATAATATTTATTTCATATTAGAAAATAATTCTTTATGTAATATCAGAAATTATATAGCATAATATAAAAATTTCTTAATTGTGATAAGGACCTTTGGAAGATAAAATGGAATATTCCCTCAAGCAGTGCACAGAAAGAGTAATAGATATTTATAGTTTTTAATTTTTGGAATAACTCTTTCTTAAATTTGAAAATTTTATTGAATGTTATTTAAATATTGAATTTATATTTTTCGAATATTGAATTCACATTTACTTTATATTTTTTAAATATCTAGTTTATATTCTGTGAATATTTAGATTATATTTTGTAACATTCAATTTATATTTCTTGTACATGTATACAACAATATTCAGATCTAACATTTTTCTCATATGAAAAAATGTGGCTTAAAAAATATTTTTCCAATATTTGAAGAAAATATTTATCCAATATTTTTGTGCTACTAGTCGTCGCACATGAATTAATTTCAAAACAAAAGTTCAAGTTAAAATTACTGAAAACTTATGGATTAAATAAGAATCATAACATTATATTACGAAACGTGAAATCTTGTTTATCACGATTCTTTTCCGATAAGATTGCAATTTTGTTTAAGACCTCATTTATTTTGGGATCTCGAATGTCGAATGGATCTTTGTTTATTCGATCTCATTTCGAACTAGGCGATATGGATCGATATTCCAGCGTGAAATTTTGGTCGTAACGCCGCTGAATGGAAATGGCAGGATCAAGCAAGCAAGCGACACAGTGAAGTTAAAAGTAATGCGGATGTAGCCGCTCTCGGATTACGTTTCAAAATCTTCGTCGACAGCATGCTCGAGCTTCCTAGCAGTTCCCGATACGTTTTCGTGTGCCATTTGTTCTTGGGGAACTCCACCTTTTCTCCCTCTGCCCTTCGTCCACTAATTTAAGTGTCTCTAAATTCGTGTAGAGCCGGGAACACTCGGGGAAAAAAGCTGTGCACCCGTCGAAACGAGAAGAAAGAGAGAACGATGATGTTTCGGTACGTCGTCGTCGTCCTCCAGTCGTTCTCTATCCTCCGCTGCCAAATATAAACTCGAAAGCCGAAGCTTTCGAGAAGAAGGGAACGCTAGCAGCCGGGAAAATCATCGTGGAAGAAAAAGTCGAGGACCGGCTGAAACTCCATCGTGGCTCTCTCGTTTCACTATCTTTAGATCGCTCGACGGTTAGGTGTCCCTTGATTTTGATGAGGAATTTCGTCCCCTTGAATAATCGCGACCAAATCCACTGCAAGATATGTCCTATGGAATTTGCGGCAACAGAGAATACTAAACTTGCTCAGGGAACGGAGCTTATCATTAGACTACGGCTTTCACAGGAACATTTTCTACAAATTGCAATTCTTTTCACAGTTTTATAATTTTTTACAACGTTTTTATTAGCTCGCTTTCTTGTTTATTTGTTTGTTCGGTTGCAAATTTGGCAATTGATTTTAAACTAACTTCCCGATGAGTTAGAGACTTGAAATTGGATACATGGCTCAGAACTTGATGAATAACAATTAAATATTTACCTTTCATCCCTCGGCGAACTACGTCATCGCGTTTAGCGATCCCCACTCCGCGCGACAACGCTCTCTACTTTAATATGCGTGCGCACTCTGACTCGACCCCACTCCACGGGCCCACTTCGCCCCGACGAGCTCAGTATATTATAGTACGTCGGCGCGGGACGATCGGTAGGACATCATCGCTTTGTTTATCAAGTGAAATTTACAGTAAGGTTAGTGAGTATACAAAGTATTAATGAAGAGTGATACAAGTATTAACACAAGGCTAAAAAAACATAAAATTAGTTAAATAAAAATAAATTTTTAAAAATACCACGTTTTTAAAAACGGACTAAAAAGTATAAAATAATTTTTCCTAGTGCCATACAGATTCCTAACCTCGTACAAATAGTTCTGAAAATTTGTGATTGTGAATTTTTAATGGCTATGAAAATTATTGTAAGATTTCAAACGAAAAACGTCGTGTGCATTCAATAGATAATTGATACATTTTACGCCCCACGTTTTTCGTTGCAATCTTACAAGTATTTCCATAGGTATTAAAAATGCATAATCACAAATTTTCAGGACTATCTCTACGAGGTAAGGAATTCTGAATGGGACTAGGACAAATTATTTTATACTTTTTAGTCCGTTTTTAAAGACGTGGTATTTTTAAAAATTTATTTTTATTTAAATAATTACAATTTTACTAACCACGCGAATGAAACTACTTCTGTATCACTCGTGATTCGATCACATTGATTTCCAATCGCGGTGATTTTTTCACAGTGATGGAACTCCATCTGGCTCTCGTTTCACTGTCTTTAGATCGCGAGACGATTAGGTATCCCTTAATTTCGATTAGGAATTTCGTACCCTTGAATAATCACGACCAAATCCACTGTAAGATATGCCCAAGAAAAATCATAACTCCAATCTTAATAAATAAAAAGATGGCCAAAATGACGTCGCTTAATGGAAGACCCTTTATGTGAAATAAAAAGTGTGCGCGTCAATTTTAAGTGACAGCAGCTAAACATTTTATACGTATTATTATTAATATAAATATAAATTAGAGATTAATTTCACAATAAGCATACAACGAACTAAATGTTGATTAATTTGTTTAGTATATGATCCAGAAATCACGTGTCAATTTTTATTCAATATGTAAAAACGACATTATTTATGGAGGTACCTCTAATACAAAATTAATGTAATTTTCATTAGGCGATATATCAAATTGTAGTTGTCACACACGGAGACGCCAGTATCGAATGAGTTAATTTATGAGAATAAAAAAATCATTCAATATATTAAGTTGAAAACTGTACGCTATCCATATGTTCGATCAACAATACGATTAAAACGTCATCGAAAGCAATTCAGGTGAAAAAAGATTAAATCCGTGAATGATTAATCGATCAGATTTACCGCTGCAGATTATTCAATTTCGAGCTGGCTTTTTTCATCTGCGTATATACACATATGTCCTCGTATTTGAATGTTTATTAATTACTGGTTAAATCGAGGTAACTCCGAAACTAATCGACAGAATTTGAAGCAATCGGTTGAATTATTCGAACGTATTAACGAGGCGATATTCTCGTTAACTATAATTCGAAATAGAACGAATAGAAACGTTCCTAAAGGATCTAAACCAAAAAATGCAAATATAATTGATGACTAGATATATTATATTGTTGCATTAACAGCAATGGATACGGCCCTAGCAGCACAAAATATTGTATACACATTCATATAATATTTAAAAGCGATTCAAACTTTTTTTAATATTCAAATGTATATACAATATTTCTTTTATATTAAGTAACATTTTTTTTTAATAAGCAGAAAATATCTATTTCATGTTAGCAGAAAAATATTTTTTTCAAACTTTTCTTTTTTTTAATTGCGTGTTATTTAAGTATTGAATATTTTTCAAATATTGATTTCACATTTTTCGTAATATTTACTTTGTATTTTTTAAATATGTAGTTTATATTCTCTGAATATTTAGCTTCATTTCCTAAACATTCAATTTATATTTTTCGTACATGTATACAATATTTAGATCCAATATTTTTCTCATATGAAAAAGTGTGGCTTAAAAAATATTTTTCCAATATTTGAAAAAGATATTTATCCCATGTTTTTGTGCTACTAGGGGATTTAGTTGATTATTTATTCGCTAAGCTTGTGCAACGATTGTTAATTTTGGAAGAAAAGTAGTGGAATATTGACAAAAGATCCGCAATCTAGCAATGAACTTTGTGTTTTTTTGATCTTAGAAGATTGTTAGAAAATTACGTTCCAGTATCTAATGTCACGAATGTAATTGGTTAAGACAGCTCCAAACTGTTGAATTATTTTTTGAGTTTCTGCAAATCAATTGGCATCTTGGTAGAATATTTCAACACCGTGAAACACTCTGAAGCATATGTCAACGTCTCGATTGGCTAAACAACGACCACGAGAAAAATAAATACAAGACTGTACGTGATCGAAATAGAAACTAAAGCTTTTAGTCCACGTACAAGCTCGAGTTAGGTCGCAAAATTCGGAGGCCAAAAATTAAATTACGGTTGAATCTCGGTTATTCGAACCAGTGACACATCTCGAAAAGACTGCATTTGATTAACTGCACATTTCTAATTACTAAACAGCGAATATTTATATAAAATGGCTATTTCATACCTACTTGGCAAAAAACTGGAGGAGTGAGATAAAAATTTATTTTCTCTCTTAATATGGTCAACACGTTGAAAATAATGTAACAGCATTTTTTAATTCTGCTAATGTTTTTACTGCTTTAAAACACTTCTACTCATTTTCGTCGTAAATGCATAAAATCCACTGTCTATTAATTATTGTATGAATAATATACATACATATATTTTGAGTAAAATACAGAAATTACAGCAGTAGTATTTTTGTGATTAATAAGTAGACTGCGGATTTTATGCAATTATGACAAAAAGGGATACATATAACTTATAACAGTGGACATATTAAAAAATTTAGAGCCATCTATCTACTGGTTTCACCTAAATAAGATAATTAAAGGAAGAAAGAAATTTTCATTTGACTCCTGTATCTTGCAATCAACGCAAACATTTTTTATTTTGCCTAAAGATCCGTAGTTAATTAATAAGTCATTTTAAAACTGTTCGACTATCCGAACAATTGAATTTTCCGTACCACCTCGTTCCCAGTTAGTTCGGATAATCGAGGTTTTAGAATTTGCCAAACATTCCAGACCTATAAAGGACAGTATCGAAGCGAAATAACCAATTGCCTGCTCGATATTGTCGGTGCAACGATATCCACGTGCAGTCGTTTGTATTATAGTACCACCTGTCGCAACACCATGTGTTCCTATTATTTGCGTTCAACGCCCTTTATAGCGAGTGTCGCGTCATTTCTATTACCTTTTACAGCTTTATTGACTTACTTCAGCGAGCGAAAGATCCAAATAGACTTTGAAAGTCGGCAATAACATTACACTGTAGATTGCAATTCGTTTAATTATTTCTTAAAGGTACTTAAAAATATTATATACAAATACTAAATATAACATTTAATGTTTTAGATTTTATTTGATCCGGGATAAAATAATCTTTTAAAGAGTATATGTGTACAGTTTCGAAAATAAAGTATTTTGACAATCTAAATAGTATATAATAACTTTTGACTAAGTAAACAAATACCACAATTTCTTGTTTGCAATTACTTTACGATATATATCACCTTTCGAGTTATACCATGTATCGAGAAAATACGAAGAAACTTTTTCCCCAACCGATTATAACTAATTAAAAATTGAACTTTAATCGCATTGCTAGCGACGATAAAAGTAACAAAATATTTTCCAACGTTTTTTAATAGGGTGTGAAAAATGGCGATCGGTAAAATAGCTGTTGAAGGGGAACCATAAACCAGGTCTGGCTGTCGGAAGCAAACCTAAACAGTTCCCGTGGGAAAATAAATTCGAACTGGAATACGTCCAGATGGAGAACGTGCACATATTCGAAGTGTATATTAGTTCATAATGTTTAAACGCTCTTCGATTTACAAGCGGTAATCATCCAGTTGAACCATCATTAGTTTACTTATCATCTGTCGTTAGGCTACTATCAAACTGTTATTACGAAATATCTTCCTCGCAAGTAAAAACGCAAGAACTTCCGAGGTTTCTATTTCGAAGGAGAATACGACTTCGATTGATCAATATTTAATTTCCACTTTGTAGCTGGCCTCTGCATTTGCTCATCCCACCCCCGCGCTCGGGAAACACGTGTTTCTAGTTCTTCATACCAGGTCGTGCACGTGCGACACTACTTTATGCGAAAAATTCCGGGCAGAAAGTTCTAGACATGCTAGACCAGCATAACAATGTATGCGATACGCGTACGGTTATGCATGTAATATCGAAACGAAAATTTCGAGAAGAAATATTTAAGCACTAATTCACCCGACAGACGTTGTCCTGTCCTAATTTCTATAAATTTGTTTGTGATCAGACGTAAGTAAATGTAAATTCCTATTGAAATATTGATTGAAAGCTATGACGTTCGTTTTAATAATTAGATAGTGGATTTTATGCAAGACATATTAGACGAATTTAAAAATACTTTTATATTATTTTTAGTCTACTGAACATATTAAGGGATAGAATAAAAAATGTCAAAAATGAATTTTTATTTTGCATAAAGATCCGCTGTCTAGTTAACGTTAAGAAATCAATGTTTCTTTATTTTTATGATTACATTACGTTTATTAAAAATGAATTATGTTCTAAATCTATTCCGATATCAAAGAAAACAAGCATTCTTCAATTTATAAATGTAAACAGCCAAATTGTTAGGTTAGTAAAAACTTGTACTAATAACACAGCATTATTTAATAATCATTCATTCTATGTTGGTTGTAAAATAATTAGAATTACAGGTTAAAGTAATGTTCGTGAAAACACATTTCAAAGTGGTACAGAATTTTCCAAATAACTCGAGGCCAGTGTAAAATAAACAGAGCACCGAATTTTTGGTTAGCATACAAATGGAACGTTCGAAAACATTAACTTGAACGAAACAGCTGCTTAATCGCAGTGGTTAATCAAAAGCTCGATGATAAAACTTTATTCGCTTTATTTGAATTTTATTGTACGCCCGTTTCTACAAAATTACATGCGAGTCAAAGTAGGAAACAGGTGAGAATTGGAGCAAATAAAATATGTACCTTGCATCTAATTTTAATTGCTAATTAAATCGATTTAAATTGCAAAAACACTTCATCGCTTTTGAGTTTAAAGGGGAGATCGATATCTTTTTCGAAGTATTCGAGGGGTGTGCATGTACAACGTTTTATGTATGTATTTTAGGCTACTCACACGGTGTCCCAAAAATGTTGAACTTGCTTCGAAGGGGTGATTTATGCATTGATAATGAATATTTTACGATTTTATTATATAACCGCTCGTTGATTAAGTAAAGCTACTTCAAATGATCTCCGCTATCACCTTTGTCAAAGTGGTACGACATTGTTGGAACACCGTGTACACATTCTAGAAAAAAGTTCTCAACAAATCGAAAAAAAATACATGGCAATTAGAATTCAACTTTCTTCCGAAAAAATTCAGTCTTTCAAAATCGGAGGAAATCCTAATTTATCTCTTCACATGTTGTACCGATCAATTTGATAATTCGTAATGTGAAAATACATACATACAGCAACAGAACTGGGTGAAATAGTATTTTAAGTAGCAAATAATCCTGTTTATTTTTAAGTATCTGTACAACTTTGATTTGATACAAAATGGTATTTGAATTTAGTAGCAAATGGTAATTTCGTTAAATGTTTATAATTCGCTTTTTACTACGTTTTTATTGGCTCGTTTTTATTGGTCTGTTCGGTGGAAAATTTTGCGATTGATTTTAAACTATCTTCCTGATGAGCTAGATACTTGAAATTGGATTAATGGCTCAGAACTGGATGACAATGCATTATTAAAAACCAAAAACTTTTTTAAAAGTCTATTCGTTTTTCGTTCGAAATCTCACAATTATTTTCATAGCTATTAAAAATTCACAATCACAAATTTTCAAGACTATCTGTACGAGGTTAGGAAACTGTATGAGACTAGGAAAAATTATTATATACTTTTTAGTCCGTTTTTGAAAGCGTGGTATTTTCAAAAATTTATTTTTATTTAAATAATTTTGAAATATAGAAAATTTGTGTCGAGTGACGTTTATGGGCGTGTTCGCTTCGTTTCCTTTTCCAATTTACGATGCTATTCAATCGTTCTGGTTACATGACAACGATGAATAGCCAAAGACATCTCGATTTCCTGCTGCTCGACCATTTCTTTACCACTACTTCCTTTCCAGTCGATCGATAGTTACATGGTAACACCGGCGACGCGACTGAAATTTTATATCAGAGTAATTTTCATTTTCGTAGTCGGCCGTTCGAGCGCAATCGAATGAAACCCGAATGATAAATTGATCTCTTGTACTCGTTACAGCTTCACGGTAGTTGTATGCTTGATTAAATTTATTACAGTTGAATGGTTACGATCGTTTTCGCGGAAATTTCGTTTCTCTTCTGATAGATTAATTAGATATCGAAGTATCGACCGGTTTTGTATTTTAGATATCGTCACGGTTTAATTGAATGAAGCTGTTCAACTCAATTCGATTCATTTAATTATCCAAGCCATAATTAAGTGTAAGAAATTAAATGATACTAATTTTTTTTGGTTTTCGATCGTTATATTAAATGATACTAGGCGTCACGCTTCAGTAAGAATTTTTTTCGATACAGCTAGGTCTTCTAAATAGAAAATGCTGAGGAAAGTATTTGTTGCTACTAAATTTTTTAAGTTAAATGTCAAAAATATAATATTAAAGAATTTCGCCAAACTAACGTATAATGTATCCAATGCAGTAAAGCCTTGATCTAAGAAACACCCTTAGATCCGTGCTGTTCCTTAGATCGTACAGTTCTACTATTTTTTAGAACGTAGTGTTCCTGATTTCGTAGATCGACTATTTACCTGACTTCAATAAGAATTTAAATATAAAAGGCTGAGGAAAGTATTTGTTGCTACTAAATTTTTTTAAGTTAAATGTCGAAAATATCATTGTTAAATATCATTCATTTATAAATAATAATATTTATTCCAATAGTTTAATTACCCTATTACCCATTCTACCGAAATCTACGAATTCGATTAGTTGAGTTATTCCCAGTCGAATTTGGTATCGTAAAACAGTTGCAACATTATTTACTAATTATTACAAATGCAAATAACCATGTTCGCATAATATAACTCCGATTAAATTAAATTCGTTACGTTATCTGTTTCTGTTTAGTGTAGTTGTAACACATGACCTTTCTAACGGTCGTGTGAGAACGTGATTGTTTCATTTATTAGTATGCATTACAGATGAAAATACTCGAATGCTTTCGGCGAATATTAATTGGATGATATTTCGATTACCTTAGTTCAGTCAGATGTCGAATGTTCATTTCGTTGTTAGTTTAATTGGCAACCGAATATTCTCGTTAATTCATAAAGCAATTAATGGATTATTGGAAAACCTTGAAATATCAGTTATCACCAGACTGCGGATCTTTACGCATTTGTAGCAAAATGGAGTAGATGAAATTCAAAATTATAGGAAAATTTTGAAAATTTAGAGATGTCAATACATGATTTGTCATCTATTAAAATGATTAAGGGAGGAAATAACAATTTTAGTTTATTCGTATCTTCCCTTAATGATTTAAAGAGAGAAGAAATGATATATTGACATCTTCAATTTTAAAAATTCTTCAACAATTTTGAATTTCACCTACTCAATTTTGCTATAAATGCATGAAGATCCGCAGTCCATTTATTAATAAATAAGATTGTTATCAAATACGATATCTAGTTTCATTCAGTGTACCTAATTTTAACCGACTTCTAAAAACAGGTTTCTTGTAAAGAAATTTGGCTCTTTTGACTAATGAGTTTGTTTACCACTGTAATACGTCATACCATGCTCAAACGTTTATAATAATATTATTAACAATATTTTAAATAATGGTACAGCAATTTTTGGTGGCACCTCAGAGTTACCGCTCGAGGGTTAATTATGTTTTTAATCATGTTCTAGAAATTGACAAAACCAAAACTCTGTAAACCAAATTTCTCTCAATCGAGAGTTTTTCTTGGGTAGCACTGAAAGAAAAGTGAATACACACACAACTGCTATAATTTCATTTGAGCTGTTTATTTACAGCTATGGAAATCGCGAAAGGAATAATTAGCAATAGGAATGTAGTTAAGATTAAAGCATTTACCTTAGATAACTGTTGCCAGTTTTCCGGCTTTACTTTTTATCCGTCGTGGAACCGAAAAGAATTCAAGCTTCTTTAAAAGGATAGCAAAAAGCAACGAAGGAACGCAGAAAGCGGGAATATAAGGAGATTCGTGAACGCATTGCTGGCAACAGTAGTACCGTGGAAATTTATTAATGAGCATGCGTATAAAGTTGTGCGTGCACTAGCCGGCCGCGATACTTTTAATAATGCTAACATAATCATTCCGTTTCCGGTTGTAACAAAACCGAGCAGCTTCAAGAAGAGATCGGTGCGGTACAGTTAAAGCGATTACGTGTGTATCATGAAAGTTCTCCATCAATGTCGATCGTGAGGGTGTATAATGATGCCTGCCACTAATAGCTGGAGGGCATGTGGCCGCAACGGCAAGAGTCATTGGAATTATGTACGAGTACCGAACCTGCGTGCGTGTGTCGGTGGAGGTGTACGCGTAACGTACGAGAAACAACGAAATAATACGATAATGAATCCGTCCGATATTCGGTACCGAATTATTTACCATTATTTCGTGAAGCAATTTTGCAATTTAAACGAACCCACACTCCACTTCTAATTCCCACCGGAAACCATGCCAACATCGTGGCCCGTATTATTCCATAAAAACCGACAATTCTTTTCAAATTTTTACCAGCTGTCGCACTACGATGCTAACTAAATTGAATACGCTGATAGATTATTTTGCAGGATATTCTATATGTATTTTTTAAAAGTCTTAAAAATTTTCGGGTTCCACTTTTAAATGCAGATTCGCTACATCTTTCCGATTAAAATGATACCACACACGATGCAGTTCGAATTTTCCATGACCGTTTAATCCACGATTTAGTGGAACTAAATATGAATCGGCAGAGGCTGCACAGAGCGGCATGTAAATGGACATTCGAGACAAAAATCATAACTTCTAAACTAATCAATTTTTCACCTAAGTACCTTAATAATTTTTTAAAGGGAATACAAAAATGCATCGATTAATGCACCAAAAATATAAGGTTCCATTAGTAAAAAAGTTTATTCTAATTTCTTTTCATAAAGAGTTTTTTATGATTAGTTGTTATTGCAATTTGTTGTCAACTGTATGCTGTACAACTTTTGTTGTAAATATTTTTTAATTATATGGTTGAATTTAATTATATCTACTATAATGCATAATTATTTACTCCAACAAAATCGCGATTACGAATGTATTTCTGTAACATAAATTAAATAACATCGAGAATTATATAGCAATATACTACAACATCTTGTTGATACGGAACAGCCAAAATTATAGGATGTTTTAAACCGTTTTTTTGTAAATTGCATTTTAAGGGAAAAACTGCAATTCCTAAATTGCCAGTTAAAATTATGCATACTTCTGGTCAAATTCTTCATACCTAAGTTATAAGAAACAGTTTAAAACAAAAACGAACCTAAAAGAGCAATTAGGGCACGAGTAATCTAACTTTTTAGTATTTATACTACAACAAACTCTTGGCTGTTACCGATCCCCTATTCAATTTCTTGGATACTACTTTTTACATATACATTCCTTACGTACTGACTGATGATTTTGTTGTATAATTAGATTAGAATGGAACCATGATTACTTTGATTTTTGTTCATTACATGCCGCACTGTGGACCGAGGCAAACAATGCGATAACGCGTTGTTTGCCGCGGCCCAACGAGGCAACGTGCATTGTTTGCCTCGCTCGTGCCCGAGAAATTTTCCCGGCCAGCTCAGGCCTTTCCTCTGGGTAAAACCATCGTCCCCGTCCCCTGGTAAGATTCGTCCCCTTCAGGATAAGAAGCTAACTAAGGGAAGTGTAGTTTTCCTATGTTGCCTGTATGTAGAAAAAAATGTGGAAAGGTCGCGAACATCGGTATATTTGGATATAGTGAATGATATAGATTGGATCTAGAAATGATTGGATATAGAAATTTACTCGCGACGGAACATTTTGACCGCTGAGCGAAGAGCCGACGCGTGCCTCGGGCCTGCCTTTGTTTACCTCGACCCAAGGCGCCTAGGTCAGGGAACAGCGTCACGGAAGGGTAAGGGGGGGAGACTAATATCAATCCGGTATTTTACTATAATCTTAATCTATCTATCTATATATATAAAAATGAAGTGCTGACTCATTCACCTATCAACGCCCAGGCTAAACCCTTGGCCCTAGAAAGCTGAAATTTTGCACAGAGTTTCCTTTATGATCTATACAAGAGATAAGGAAGGATATTTCGAAATTCAACCCCTAAGGGGATTAAAAGGGGTTGCCACTTTTGCACGAGAAATATTTTATTTGTAGTCGGATTTGCATGAAACTTGGTCTTAATGCTCTTTGATATAATTAATCAAACATCTATTTCGGCATTTTAAAAAATTCATCCCCTAAAGGGGTGAAAAGGGTTTATATGAGGAATGTATTGTTCGTGGTATGATTTACATCATATACTTGGTTTTATTGCTCATTGATACAATCTGAATGGGGTGAATGGGGGGGTTAAAAGATTTTATGGAGAAACAATATCAATTTTCGAGGGCATTAAACAGTGTTCTGTGCGAGCGAAGCCGCGGGGAATAGCTAGTAAGAAATAAAAGTGAAAGTTAAGCAAACTGCGGGCGCAATTCAGGATTGTTTATTGTGGTTACAGACGCCGCGGGAGGAACGAGCAGCATCGAGTCCTGGTAGTCAGAATAATCACACACCAACACCGTCTCCGTCACCGGTGGGAGATGCACCCGTTGGCAGGGCTCTTATGGAGGCTGCGCTTCAGCAAGCCACTTCCGGGTCTCAGCCACCTCTGGTGGTGACACCGCCTGGATACTGGATCGACGGTACCGATCATCGACACTCCCTGGACTCAGCAGGCCGGGCGTTACTTCCGGCGCAACCTGCATGGCAACCCAGGATAGACCAAGACGACACGGCCAAATGTTACAGGCGATTCTTCGTTGGCAGGGTAAGTAATCTACAATCTATCCGGTGAAACTTCTAAACACCTGTTTCCCTATCCTCGCAGCTAGAGAAAATAGTATTTTGAATAGTAAATAATAAATAATCCTATTTATTTTAAAATGTGTGTAGAATTTTGAAAGTTAAATATTTTATTTTGTTGTTACTTATCTATAACCTTGTTCTATTAACTTAATAACTTAGTTATAGTATGTTGTAAAGTTAAACAGTACCTTTTGCAAATCGAATTCAATCTTTTACAGGTTTCTCACTCTAAATTCACCCTTTTACTAATCAATTTCACCGTTTTGCAGATCAATTTCAACCTTCTCCAAATAAAGTATTTTTAACTAAGTTTTTGTAAAAAGAATCAAATGAAATGTGAATTCATTTTTATGAAATTCCAAATTTTATTTAATGCAAAAATTTAATTCAAGTAGTGGTATAAAAGTAATCACCAATACATTAACCGTATAATGAAATATATAGTATAGTAAATTAAATAATTAATTTTAGATATTCTTAATGGGTGAAATCGATTTGCAAGAGGATGAAAAAGATTTGCAAAAGGGTGAAATTGAGTGAATTTGGAGAGTGCAAAACTTGTGCAATATAAAAGAAAACATGTTCATCTCGAAGAAAATGGGATCTTGACGAGCAAAAAAGCTATCCCTCTTCACAGATCTGAAGTTACTTTGCAACCACCCTGTAGATGCAGCACGGTAGCGAGTATGAGTGAGTGGATGCACATATAGAATGGCGAGTGCATAGAGAAAAGGAGGATGGGGTTAGATAGAAGAAAAAGGAGAGGGATAGAAGCGTAGGGAAAGGAAAAGAGCACTTCGGGCGTGGGAGTGGGAACGTTCTCATAGTCTACGTCTACAAGGAATGCCTATATAAACAGGGACTCTCCTCTCCTCTTCGACATCCCCGATTTTCAACCTGAGCCGCTGCTTTAAGATACCTCCTCCGGTTTTCTTCCGGTTGGCCTCTTCCTCATCAGTCCCTGCTCTCCCACCCTCGCATGGTTTCTACGGATACCGAGTTCATCTATAGGGCCGTTCACGGTCAGATTCTCTTTTGCCCATGCGATTTTATCTTCCTTACTTCGCTCCTCCTAACATTTTCTTTCCACGATCTCCTACGGCTTTCGTTCGAACATCACGAACTCTAACGGAATACCGAAAAATACTGCTCTTCCGTTCTCTTAAATCTTCGGACGCATCACACGCGAAAACAAAGAAAACGGTGATCGATGAGCTTACGCCACCACTCAGGGACGTTCTACCCGAATATATCTTAGGATCTACGAAAGATTGTGAAGCCAGCAACAAAAATTTAGAGAATATAGAAGAAAATAGTATTTTAAATAGTAAATTCTAATATATAGTATATTACTATTTATATAATATATTATGTTTATTATTATATATTATATTATGTATTATATTATATATTATATTATATTATGTATTATATTATATATTATATTTATTATTATTATATATATATTATGTATATTATATTATATGTTATATATATTATAGTATATGTTATATATATATATTATATTATATATTATATATTAATTGTATATTACTATTTAATAGTAAATAGTAAAATAGTATTTTAAAAAGTAATTCTATTTATCATAAAGTATGTGTACAACTTTGAAAATGAAATATTTTATTTGATGCCATATTTAACTATTTAACATTTACTTCGATGATAAAACGACTCCAAATTTATTCATTTCGAGTTATTCATACAGAGTTATTGAGATATCAAGTATTTATAGCATTGAATAATGATATTATAATTCGTTCGTCCTGGAATCAATATCCAATGTCCAATACCTTATTATGGTAATTCGTCTGCAATGTAAATGACCTGTGATATATTGTTAGTACGCGGTAAAAGTCATTTTAGTAAATGTAACTGGTTGCATAATTACTATTTTTTTTAGTATGGACAGCTCAAGACGTATGCCTTTCTTATCGTTAAAATTTGTCAGTAATTAAAACAGTAAGAAAATTCCAAATAATGTCTAGAAAATGAAGTAGGCACAAAAAGCTCTTCTTTAATGTAAGAATGAATACAATATTTCCGATAATTACAAGTACCTTCGTACTTCACCGTATCGCAAATCGATAAATACATTTGTATTTACGAGTGAAGTTATTTATCATTCTCGAAAAGAGAGAATTACAAACCTGAAACACGTTATTCTGGATCATAATCAATTTTTAATTATTCGCCGAACGAATATTCACGATATTTCAATTTTTAACTGAAATGTATATTTCAAGAATTAAATTATAAAAATTGAAATTGTGATTTCGGCGAAAGGTTCGATCATTAGTAACACCACCAAGTTTGCAAATTAATTTAACTCAACGGTTCGATCCCTGTATGGATCATCTTCAAGAGATACATTTTTGCGTCTGAAAAATAATATGTTTATAATAAAATAGAAACAAAAAGAGAATTTACTTGCTGTGACAAAATAGTTACCGATCGATACCGATCAAACAATCATATACAGGGTGTTCCAAAATTCGTGTACTTCCCGGAAATGGGAGGTTCCTTGGGTCATTTGAAGCGACATTTTCCTTTACAAAAATGACATCGGCGGCTTTGTTTAGGAGTTATTAACGAAAAAACACGGACCAATCAGAGCGCGGTTACAGCGGAACTTTCTGGCTCGGCCAATAGCGCCGCCACGCTAAGCGGGACCTGTCGCTGAGTCAGACTCCGTTCGTTATAGCCGCACTCTGATTGGTCCGTGTTTTTCGTTAATAACTCCTAAACAAAGCCGCCGACGTCATTTTTGTAAAGGAAAACGTCGCTTCAAATGACCCAAGGAACCTCCCATTTTCGGGAAGTACACGAATTTTGGGACATCCTGTATAGATGTCGTTCTATATCGCATATACCTTTCAGCTACGTAGCACATGTTTCAATTACGTATCTGCCACCATGGACGATAACCCAGTCTTCCTGTAACTCATTATTCTGTATTTGTTTAATTATTTTGCCACAGCAAGTGTTTCTTTATTTTATGGTTTAGTACATTTTTCACAGTTGTGTCGCAAATTCTCTTTTTGTTTCTATTTTATTATAAACATATTAATTTTTCAGTCGCAAAAGTGTATCTCTTGAAGATAGTTCTTCTAGTACTTGCTGGTGTTACTAATGATCGAACCTTGCGCCGAAATCACAATTTTAATTTTTATTACATTTTCGATCGAGAAGTATTTCATTTATTAAATTATAAATTGTGTGTTGCGAATAGAAAGTTCACGTAGAAGTATATGTAGATTTTTCGTTTTCTCAACATTTTTAAAAAATGGATTTAACACCATTTTCAAAGTAAACGGTTCTGAATGATGATAGTACATTCTAGTGCTATTATAGAAGCAAGAGGGTGCCAAGTGCGCTTTCTCCAATTGAATCGGTGAGATCAGACACTGCGTAAGTCGGTACTTTCTATCTATTTTTCAAGTATAAGAAAAACAGTACTTGTTATCTTTCTATTATATAACCGAACAAACAGACAAACAAACAAGAAAGCGAGCTAGTAAAAATGTGGTAAAATAGTTTTGTGGTTTCTTTCGCCTTAAAACGCCGAGCGGGTTGCCATCCGAAGGAGAACTGAAAATTGAGAAGCGGGTTGCCTACTGAAAGGGACCGAAAATTGAGCGCGAGAGGAAGAGAGAGAGATTGAGATTGATTAATTATTTATTAGCTTCCTTAGCTACTTTGTTTTACATTTACAATGTTACTTTACATTTGCTACAATGAATTCCTTTAACATTCTCTTGTATACATCTAAATTTTCACATCGCTTCACTTCTTCGGGTAGTGCATTATACATTATTATTACTTCATAAAATAAACTTATTTGGGCACTTCTTGTAAAATGAATAACTTTTAAGTTTTCCAACATACGTATGAGCATATACGTACACAATCCTTTTTATAAAAACAATTCTCATGAATTTTCTTCGACTTCTACATTTCATATTGTACTTGAATATACTACAATTTGTACTAGAATATATACTAGACTGGTGTATGATCATTTTACATGACATGTAACCAAGTAGGATAATATATTACCTCACAAATTATTTTTCAAATGATTTACTTAGACGCGTGTTGGCACAGTCGACCAATTGATAGGTGGCGCGCCGGATCGACTGTGCCAATACGCGTCTAGGTCGCGCTCTGATAGGTCTGTCTTTATCGTTAATAAATCCTTAACAAAACTATGGACACCATTTTTGTAAAGGAAAATGTTGCTTCAAATAATCTCAAGAACCTCCAATTTCCGGATGTTGAAGGAATTTTGAGACACCCTGTATACATAAGTACATAGTTCCATCAATGTCTGAATTCACGAGAAAAGGCAACTAGGTTACGTTGTTTCTAACTTCACCGACTCCATTATATATTTAAATACTTTCTACAAGAAGTTGCTGATCAGGAACTAATAGTTAGAGTTAGAACATCGAAGTATAGTCGTAAATATGTCAGCGATGCACGATAGCGTCGACCGTTCAAGCGTGACTTCATCAAAGATGATATAAGAAGTAAAGGAAGGAAAGGAAGAAGAAGCTGATTATACATCAGCGAATGTGGCTTGTATTAGCTCTGGATCGGAAACGATACAGCAAGACGAAGTCAAATGTTATAACAGAGTGGTTCTACAAAAGTAATTCAACTATGATCAATTAAAAACAATTCAGCAGTATGTCTTTTCTAAATTAATGCGTCCAAGGATATTTTATCTGAAATACTTAAAATATTGTACTTGCTAAATTTTAAAAAATTTTTTTTATTTCGCAATTAGAATCTCAAAAAAGAGATGATTTTGCCATACAATGTTTTTCAATACATTGTTATACATTAGGTAATACAATACAATTACATATAAACAATCGTTCGATGGTAAACAAGTGGTTTTTAAACCTATACAGTTTTCTTAAATATTTAATTCACAGGCAATCAGAAACGAGTAAGTTATTTTACATATTTCCACCGTAGGTCTGGATAGCAGAGTTGTGCAGAATTACAATTGAATTACTCCAGAATTATAATTACAAAGTAATTGAATTAAATTGTAATTCAATTATGTTGTAATTTATAATTCAGATCTTTAGTCAATTAAATTACAATACATGTATTGTATTGTATTTCAATTACATTGTATTTCAATTACATTTTGTTTCAATTATATTATATTTCAAATACAAATTTGATTGAAATACTTAGTAATTGGATTACGTTGTATTTGAATTATATAGTAATTCATTTACTCTGCTGGATAGTAAGGCATTGCATGAGAGCGGAAGAAAAGGATGCAATTTCCGTGGTTGTCTGATAAACTCCAATTATAAATAAACCACTTGGTTCAAAGCAATGATAACTAAATAATAATAATACTCCAAAAATTTGATGGAAATTACGTACTACAAGACTATTATAAAATAGTAAGAAATCTTATAATTATACTGTAGATTGTATTCTAGATGATTTCAAGACTAGGTTTTTCTTCCTTCTCATTATCCAACAGACTTGCTCGTCAACCGAGTCGTCCGGTAAAAGTATGCCAAGACAGAACAAGAAAAACTTGCTTCCATTAGACTTTATGTCTTTTACTTACAAAACTAAATGATACGGTTCTTCTTGAAACTTTCAACGGTATTTCACAAAAGCGACCGTCCAGCGCAATGTTATCTACACGCTTATAATTTCCTTGAAACATTATTTAATTAATAAACATACGATTAAATAGAGACTGGAGAGCAGTGGAATATGAAATGTTTACATATACAGTGCATGTATATTAGAGTTGTGTTGAAGTAGAATTGCTTCACGAATTATTAATTAGAAAGTAATTCAAGTACACTGCATTCAATTATTTCCTAATTCGAAATTCAGTCGCTTCGTTCAATTAAATTACGATATAACTTGTAATTTTGTTCTCTTAATGAATTAAATTACAATGTAATTCGTTCTTACAATTGAAATGCAACTACGAAGTACACTGTAATTATGAATTGTAATTAAGAAGAATACGTGGTGGAAAAGTAAAAAGATTAGTTTTTTATTACGTTCGTTTCAGAAAAGAAATACAAATTTTCGAAAACCGTAGGACGAAATTACTAATGAAAACAAGTAAACTGTTTAATAGGAACGACCTAAACCAATAATTCACTGATGGCAACTTTTAAATTAATTTTACTGAACACTCATTGTTTAAACATTTTGGTTTAAACATGAGAAAAGATTCTGATGAGCATACACATAAAATTGAGTTGTCTATGAATCTAAACCGAGGAAACACGTATAAAAATCAAAGATATTTTTTCACATAAGGCGAGTAGTGTAAACATCGAGAAATTTCATTATCACAACAATTTAATTATAAAAAATTCATTTAAAAATTGTCTTTACGGAATAGAAAAAATATTAGATAAATATTGTTTCAGCAACATTTTTTTCATATGAGAAAAATATTGAATCTGAATATTGTATACATGTACAAGAAATATAAACTGAATGTTTAAAAAATATAAGCTAAATATTCAGAGAATATAAACTAGATATTTAAAAAATATAAAGTAAATGTGAATCCAATATTTGAAAAATATAAATTCAATATTTAAATAACATTCAATAAAATTTTCAAATGTAAGAAAAAGTTATAACAAAAATTAGAAACTGTGAATATCTATTACTTTCGGTACACTGCTTGAGGGAATATTCCATTTTATCTTCCAAAGGTCCTTATCACAATTAAGAAATTTTTATATTATATTATATAATTTTATATAATTTCTGATATTACACAAAGATTTATTTTATAATAAGAAAAAAATATTTTTTTTATAATATTAAATAAATATTATCTGTACATTAGGAAAAAATATTCTATTTCTAATATTAAATAAAGATTCATTTCGTATTTAGAAAAAAATATTTTTCTCGTAATATGAAATAGATATTCCCTGCATATTTAGAAAGAAATATTTGTTACTTAATATAAAATAAATATTGTATGTATATTTAAATATTAAGAAGAGATTGAATCTCTTTTTAATATTATATGAATCTGTATATAATATTTTGTGCTACTAGGCTACGACGTTATGGTAATATTTCAAAAATCTTCCCTACAAGAAAGGATATTGTTGGAACGTTCATTTTGTAAGTGTGTTGCGAGCTCTTGAAAAATTGGAAATAGAAATACGGCGAAGCGACATTTTCGCTGATATGATACTGCCAGTCTTGCCGCTGTCCAACCTAAACTTTGTACCTTAAGAACTTCTCCCCACTGTACCTACCCCCGTTACTTCCTTCACTCTGTGTCCCTTTATGCACAACATTACAAGAGCAATGGGTTCAAGAGTTGTTGTCTGGCGCACATGAAAAAGAATCCACCGTGAAATACCCCGGGCATCGTAGAATGCTATCAACACTTCCCCGAGCTGCCGTATTTTTACAAATGTGAAACTCCTCCAACGAGAACATTAAATTTCGAAGCGATAACATTTTTGCTTTTAGACAGTCAGCAACTTTTCACCGTTCCGCAGATACATACAAATTATTGCGTAGATCCTATATTTTGTTGATAAATTATGAAATCCTAATATTTATAACCTAATCTAGCTTAAAATTTTTAAATAATAATATTTTAACCTATTATTTTTACAAATGTGAAACTCCTCAAACGAAAACATTAAATTTCGAAGCGATAATATTTTTGCTAACGACAGTCAGCAACTTTTCACATACAAATTATTGCGTAGATCCTATATTTTGTTGATGAATTATGAAATCCTAATATTTATAACCTAATCTAGCTTAAAATTTTTAAATAATAATATTTAACCCATTATTTTTACAAATGTGAAACTCCTCCAACTAGAACATTAAATTTCGAAACGATAACATTTTTGCTTTCAGACAGTGAGCAACTTTTCACCGTTCCGCAGATACATACAAATTATTACGTAGATATGAGTGTCTAAACATTTCCGACTTAACGCGCTACCGTACTAGAAGATACGTTACGTGTGACATTGTTAGACTGCACATTTTGTGCATTTATGACACAGCTGAGTATGCGCAATTAAAACCGGTGGACAGATTAAAAGAATTAACCCTCATCTGACCCTCGTGTCAATTTGACACAGTTTTCCCGAAATAAATTAGGTAAATTTTCCCAAAACTGTGTGTCACTTTTATTTCTTCAATGCGCAGCACATAAACAAAAAACCTAAGTTATAAATGTTAACTCATCAATTTGACTAAAAGAATAATGATTTTTTTTTGTTTTGCGTCACTGTGTCAATTTGATACCGAGGGACAGATTCAGTTCGCGAAATGAGGGACGGACGAGGATTAAAGAACGTCGATACACTAGTTTCAGCATATTAAAGTCCTCAAGATAAGAAAGAAATGTTGATTTAGTTTATATTTCTTTCAACTGGTAGAAACAATTTGAATTTTGCATAAAGGTCCAGCGATCGCACAAGGATTTATGTCGTTTCTTAAACTTTTCCCGAGATATTTCCCAAACTGAACTTAGACCAGGCAATTTTTAATCTTTTTGTGATAAACTTAAACTGAAAAATATTATAAAATAAACTTAATAAAAAAAATGTAACATTCCTTCGAATATACTTGCCTTGGATAATCATCGCGGAGGGCACGTAGAAATTACAGTTGTTCAAATGATAGCAGGATAAGATTGTTTCGCGTAATTACTGTAATTACTGTATTTTCATCGTTGATACGTCGTCGCGTAAATTTGCGAGCTCATTGTGTCTGCGTACGTGCACTTATCCTGCTTTTACTGTGGGTGTAAATAATGCGCCCGAAGTGCAACGCTTTCGTGAGCCGTGAATCGGATCTAGAAAACTAAGCTAGGGTTCTACATGTAAAAAGTACAAAGAAACGTAGCGAACGTAACAGTTAGTTTTTCGTGAGTGGACGCGTAAAATGGTTATACGAAGATCAACTTTGTTTTTTTTAAAGGAGTCATGTATTTTCTAATACATCAATTAATGCAGCTCGTCATCAGTTATAAAATAGTATTAACCAAGTTATATCGAAAAGCTAATAGTTTAGGAGATATTATTATTTATATGATTAGGTGATACTGTAAGGTGTCTGCTTTTATTTATTGTAAAAAAGGTTCTATATAATAACCATTCAAACCATGTAAACTCCTTCTTCCTTTTTATTTCTTAAAATCTCCATTCTTTCTCTCTTTGTTTCTTGAGTTTTCAGTTCCATAAGTCTTGCATTGGCAAGAAATAAAATCGAATTTCTTTATTCAAGCGATATTAATAAAATATTTTCTTATTTATTCCTTTTGGCAAATGGTCATCGAACAAAAGTTACTTGAATAAAAAGATTTGGCTCTATTTCACCTTAAAATGCTGAAATTACTTTCTTGCAAACCCAATATATTTACATATTTTAATCAGATTGGGAAAAAGTACGGTATTAAAACGTACACTCGCTGTTTGGATATTAGAAAATTTACATTTGCGTTCGTGGTATTTCGTCGAAGTGACAATATTGAACATTATATATTATTTCGCTTGTCAAAAGCTAGTAGTAGCACGATCAATGTAATTTCACCAGTTGTTACGCTGTGCTACAATTAAAATCTGTCATATCATTTGTTTTATTCCCGACCGTATTATCGAAGGCTTGCGAGTTTCGAGACGAGAGCGACAAAATCACCGGACGAATGGTAGTTGTCGCATTTCGTATGGACCGCGACTCGTTGACCGCCCTCGATCGTAAAAGGCCCAGCTTGATTTCAGGTTTTTCCGTTTTTTTTACAGGAGCACGTGAACCTGGTGGGAAGGGATGGAGAGAACGGGCCGGTCCTCGTCTCGGTGAAGGCCGAAACGGTTGCTGGACAGGAGCATTGGCGAGTCTTGTTGCGACTGCGAGCAGGCTCGACCCACGAATTAGTACCAGCCACGAATCTCGGCCCGAATCCATCGCCTGCAAAAATGGTCAAGGTGAAGTGTCTTCCTCTACGTCTGACGGCACACGTGCAAGTGCTCTTTGTTTAATGCTTTCACCACCCTAAAATTTCACCGAAGACAACTGTCCGGCTTCCCACAGAAGGCAAACTCCCACTCATTTTATTACCACGTTTTTATTAGCTCGCTTTCTCGTTTGTTTGTCTGTTTGTTTGTTCGGTGGCAAATTTTGCAATTGATTTTAAACTAACTTCCTGATGAGCTAGAGACTTGAAATTCGATACATGGCTCAGAACTTGACGAATAACAATTAAATATGTACCGTTTCATCCCCCCGCGAAACGCTATCGCGTTCAGCGATCCCCACCCGCGCGACAACGCTCTTTACTTTACTATGCGTGCGCACTCTGACTCGTCCCCACTCCACGGACCCACTTCGCCCCGACGAGCTCAGTATATTATAGTACATCGCCGCGGGACGATCGGTAGTACATCATCGCTTTGTTTATCAAGTGAAATTAACAGTAAGGTTAGTGAGTATACAAAGTATTAATAAAGAGTGATACAAGTATTAACACAAGACTAAAAAACATAAATTAAATAAAACATAAATAAATTTTTAAAATACCACGTTTTTAAAAACATGGTATTTTAAAAAATCTATTCTTATTTAAATAATTTACGATCTAACGAGCTGCCGTCGTGACGTACCTTTTAACTTTTAACTTTCTTCATTTTTCCACGGAGATCAGAACAACGTTCCTCGCTCAAGTAATACTTCACACTGGAACTACCGAATCCGTCGAAATTACTTGTTTCCGTTTTTTTCCTCTACGATTATTGAAATTTTAATAATCGTTTAATGTTTCATTTGTAAATGCTACGCATAAAGACTATTATAAAACACATTCGGTACTAGGTAATTTTCTCAAGTGGAGGGGATAGGAAATTTACTTAGATCCTAAAGCTCTCGTTTTCTTAGATCAGGACTTTACTGTAGGAGAGAACACAAACATATTTTCCGTTAAAGAAATTATAAAACATCAAGCAGCAAGATTTATTCGAGCTGAAAATTTTCCTTCTCCTCGTGTAATCGTTTTAAGCAATGATTCATAATTGACATGTATCACAACATCTCGTTGCGAGAACTTGATTCATATCATTCTCCTAATTGCCCCTAATTTGAAGTCGTAAAATAGTTACTTGTCTCTTCCTACTTTTGTGTCAGTTACGCGTTCAAGTCGGTTATTAGAGCATAGTCAACTTGCGGGCCGCACGAACGTTTAAAATAACTTCGTAATTAATGGCACTGACCGTATCGAAACACTAAATTTTATTTCTCTAATTGTTATTTCTCCAATCTGTTTAATTTTTCTGTAAGAAGGTCCGTTTAATATGAACATTGCAATCCTGGAAAAAGGAGTCTACTCCCTTAACCCTGAAGCACCCCACTTATTTTTTGAGACATGTTCTTCACACTTCTCGGAAACCCAAAGTTCTTTGTTACAAAAAGAAAAAAACAGTAAATGTGAATATTTAATAATATTGAGAGAATGACTAATCTTAATAGAATACGTAGAAAAAACTTCAATCATGGTTTGTTATTTTACAAAGAGTTATAATTCACGAAACTGAAAAATAATAAGCCCCTCGTGTTCACATTAGATTATAATGAATGACGCTCTGGGTTTCTGAGACCTAACAGTGAAGTTCCAGGGTTAATATAATTCCTAGTCTAATATTCTTCCAGTGAGATCCTTCCCTCTATGTTCACTCTTACTAGCTTCAGCATAATGTATACTAGTTTGTTCATGTCTTTGCTCGCTGCAACTCATCCACTACTGAAACTACACTCGTCCCCTTATTTGTCCTTTCTACAATCTTTCTTTCTTCACTAATGTACAGTCAGCATAAAAAGCATGCGTACACCCTTCAAAACGAATAACTAGACTGCGGATTTTATGCATTTATGACAAAAAGGGGTATGTACAATTTAAAATAGTGGACATATTAAAAAGATTTAGGTACACCAGTCTCTTAGTTTCACCTAAATAAGATAATTAAAGAAAAAAAGAAATTTTCATTTGACTCCTGTATCTTGCAATCAACGCAAATATTTTCTATTTTGCATAAAGATCCGCAGTCCTACGATTAACATTTTTGGATGTGGATGAAACGGTTTGAATTTTGGAGAGATCCAGTATCGAAATTTACAATTGCTACTTTAATTTAGAAGGTGAACCTTTAGAACCTTTTTTCCGGATGTGGAGGAACCGACCGAAGTCGTAAAACTCCACACCCAAGGACACCCAGGTTATTGGGGTCCTTTTTTCCCACTTAAGGGACTACTCCTGCCCCTCCCCCCCCGACCCACTTTCCGCATACTGAAGGGGTGGTGGTAGCTTAAGCCACGCCTGTTCTTTGCTCTTATACAGGCTGTCGTTGGAGGTTTCTCTTGGAGGTTTCCGAGACCATTTGAAGCAACATTTTCCTTTGCAAAAATGGTGTCCGCGGCTTCATTTAGAAGTTATTAACGAAAAATACGGACCAATGAGAGCGCGACGTAGACGCGTGTTGGTTCAATCGGCCAATTGACAGTTGGCGCGCCGGGCTGACTGTGCCAACACGCGTCTAGATCGCGCTCTGATTGGTCTGTGTGTTTCGTTAATAACTTCTTAACAAAGCCGCGGACGCCATTTTTGAAAAGGAAAAAGGAAAAGATTTGCTTCAAATCAGAGTTGTGCAGAATTAAAATTGAATTACTCCAGAATTATAATTACAAAGTAATTGAATTAAATTGTAATTCAATTATGTTGTAATTTATAATTCAGATCTTCAGTCAATTAAATTACAATGTAATTCGTAATTGCAATGGAGCACAATTATAAAATAGATTGTAATTGAATTAAATCGTAATTCAATTATGTTGTAATTTATAATTCAGATCTTTAGTCAATTAAATTACATTGTAATCCGTAATTGCAATGGAATACAATTATAAAATACATTGTTTTCATGTATTGTATTGTATTGTATTTCAAGTATATTGTATTTCAATTATACTGTAATTCAATTACAAATTGCATTTCAATTATATTGTATTTCAATTACATTGTGTTTCAATTATATAGTATTTCAATTACAAATCTGATTGAAATACTTAGTAATTGAATTACGTTGTATTTGAATTATATAGTAATTCATTTACGACGTAATTGAATTGCTATTAATTGAAATACAATGTAATTCAACTACGTAATTGAATTACAATGTAATTGAATTAGCACAACTCTGCTTCAAATGAACTCAAGAACCTCCAATTTCTGGATGTTGAAGGAATTTTTATACACCCTGTATACATGTATCAACCTCTGGGAATATTTGAGAAAGATTTGTTTAATTTCATACGCAGTTTGTACCTCGCACACACTGACAAGATACGTTCGCAATATGACTCAAATCCTTTTTACAGGCCATGAACGAGTCCTTGAACGTGAGCACGCTGATGCCTGTTGTCTGTTCCGGTGCCGGTACACTGATAGCGCGATACGATGAACACGCACTCGTATCGAGGTTTAAATTCGGCGTTCTTCATCAACGCGCTGGCCAAGTGACAGAAGAACAACTTTTCGGGAACAGGCAAATTACACCAGCTTTCCAGGAGTTCCTTGACTTGTTGGGTCAGAAGATCGATTTGAAGGATCACAAAGGGTAAGCAATGAAGTATCTGTATCTGTATCTTTTACATATAACCGACCGGTGATTATTGCATAATTTTGAAAAAAGTCTATGATACATGTGTAGCTAAACACTTTCTAAGGAAACCTTCGTAATCGAAATCACAGCAATGGTACTCTTGGAATTACAATATAATTAATTGTTATATTGGGTATATAACTTAAAAACCGGAATTTTTTTAGGAAATTTGAGCATTTATTAAAGAAAATCTTGTATAATTTTGTTATTCAAAGTGGTGTCCATCGGAAGTTACAACATTTCCCCAACCTTCTAGTAATCTGTGGATGCCATCCCAAAAAACCGGTCATCTTTTGAATCAAAGAACGAATCGAGCCAATTTTTGATGCCTTGGACGGAAGTGAAGCGTATTCTGGAAAGTACATTCTGCATCGATCGAAACAAATGATAGTTAGAAGGCGCCAAGTCTGGACTATATGGCGGGTGGGGCAGAACTTTTCATCCGCTATTTTCCAAATAGTTTTTAACGGGTTTAGCAACATGTGACCGAGCATTGTCATGTTGGAAAATCAATGTCTCGTGTCTGGTCTCCCATTGTACCCGTTTTTCCTTCAATGCTCTCTTTAAACGAATTAGTTGTTTTCGGTGATTGATTTCGCAAGCTCTTCTTGTGTTTGACACGAGTCTTGATCGAGTAACGCTTCCAATTCTTCATCTTCAAACTTTTTGCGACTGTCCAGGCCGCTCTTTGTCTTTGATGTGAAAATCGCCACTTTTAAAGCGTTGAAATCACTTGAAACACTGTGTTTTCGCAAGAGCATGTTCGCCATACAATTCCACGAGCAAACGATGACTTTCGGCCGTAGTTTTCTTTGCAAAAAAACTGACTCAGCAAAACTTCCCGCAAATGTTGTTTCTTTCATCGATTTTCAAAATTTTTCATGATTGTTGACTAATTTTGCAGGTAACGAATAGAGCTTCAAAATTACGTGCATGTCAAGGTTTGCTACTTCAAATTCTGGTTTTTAAGTTATGGACTCAATATAAACATTCTAATCGTAACGAACACTCAAAGTTGGGCATTACGAAAATAGTTTATTTCGCAAAAGAGATATGCTCAGCTTCATCTGGTTACCCTGACTCGCCTGTTTAAGTTTTTTTCTCTGTTCTTCTTTTAAAATGAAGAGCCTAAAAAAATTCCTAAATTCCTTTATATTCCTTTATTTTTTTTATCACTGATAAGAATTTACACTGACAATTACAAAATTAATTTAAATAATGTGTTTAAAAAATAATGCACAGTGAAGGCACGGAAATTGTCAAAATTCCTCATCTGTAATAAGAAATATCTTTTGAGTTTAATACAAATGTTTCAATAACTATGAAGTAAGCTTGTAAAATTTCTTATTCTTCTTCATATTATTTATAATTAGAATAATTTCCAGGTGTTATAGACCCAATATCACCGAAAATTGTTACCGTAGCGTTCTTGTAAATTTTGTTGTTTGAAAAACTGAAGTTCTTGCTACAGCAGATATGTTGAATGTTACAGATACCGCGGAGGTTTAGATACTCGACATGGACAAACCGGCGATTCCGCGGTATACGAAGTATTCCGCGGCCGTGAGGTTCTCTTCCACGTCGCTTCTCTACTTCCGTACAGTCAAGGAGACTCTCAACAATTACAGCGTAAAAGACATATCGGTAATGACATCGTTGCGATAATATTCCAAGAGGAGCCAACACCTTTCAGTCCAGATATGATTGCCAGTCACTTCTTACACGCATTCATCGTGGTACAAGTCGTCGACCCCTGTACTTCCAATACCAGGTATATTCTTAGATTCGTATGTACACTGTTCGCATAGTATGCCACCGCGAGATTCGAATGTATCAGTTACAGAATCATGGTTCCGCATCTCAAACAAACGGATGCTTAAAATACAGTGACTCGCGCTAAAAATCATTCGCTGGTCCAACTTATTTGTTTCTCGAGACATACCGAATACATTAATAAATACACATCGATATTGTATATTTAGAATCGTTATAGAAACACTACATACTGTCATACTGTATTATTATAAAACACTGAATAGTTTGCTCGTGTACTCACAAGGAGAGTGCAAGGACGTTGTCACATCGATTTAGTTGAGACTCTGTATACTTATAGATCTCGATCTCCCATTTACGAATATATACCATTATAGACGCTAACACTCAATAGTTTTTGAGATATTCATAAACAAAGTTCTTACATTACTGTTTAAATTTGCTATTGTAGAGGAGGTATACAACGAATATTTATTTTAGAGGTATATAACGAATTAGTTTCGGCTAATTTATTTATAATTTATTAATACGTTTGTTCTTTAACTTGTATATAAATAAATGTGCAATATCTTACGAACAAGTTAATGTTACACAGCGAATTTATTTATAATTTATTAATCCTTTTGTTCTTCAACTTGTAATAAATGTGCAATCTCATATAGTCAACAAGTCAATGTTACACAGCGAATAAATAACATAAATAAATATGAAAAAAAATTTTCCCCAAACAAGAATCGAATCCTAGTCCACCGGGTGGAAGTCTCGTTGTATACCACTTAAGAACTTTGTTTATGAATATCTGAAAAACTATTGAGTGTTAGCGTCTATAATGGTATATATTCGTAAATGGAAGATCGAGATCTATAAGTATACAGAGTCTCAACTAAATCGGTGTGACAACGTCCTTGCGCTGTCCTTGTCAGAAACGTATGGACAACAGAAACGTATTAACATTTAGCGATTGATAAATAAAGCACAATTCATTAATGAAATATTAAAATATTATAGGAAGTCAAATTTGTAATTCGATTGGCTAAAATTTATGTTTATTAAGTTTCGATACTGCAGAAAATTTGACACTATTTTTTAAATACAACCAATCAATAACACTTACAGCATTTTCTTATATTACGTTTCACGAATGCAATTTACAAGTGAAGGCGGCGTGTACTTTTCAATGCGAATAACCGTAACTTGTTAAATCTCTCGCCAATTAACGGAACGAACGCAGCCTGTTTATTCCTAATTACCGAACTACAGTTATATCGTTCTGAAATAAATTTAAATGCATATTTTAAATACAGGTACAAAGTAAGTGTGACCGCACGAAATGACGTTCCATGGTTCGGTCCAGCGCTACCAACGCCAACTGTATTTTTGCGTGGAGTCGAATTCAAGGAATTCCTTTTAACGAAGTTGGTGAATGCCGAAAATGCGGCATACAAAGCCGAGAAGTTCTCGAAACTGGAGGTAATTTAATTCTATAAATATTTGCAATTTGTAATTATCCAATAAGTAGAATTAAGCGTTTTAAAAGTTTAAGAGATAGAGCTGCATGTAATCGTGCAATATATTGTCACTGTTGTTAGTAGACTGTGGATTTTATGCATTTATTACAAAAATAGGTGAATATGAAATTTAATAATATCGATGTATTATTTTCATGTTTAAAATAATTGAAGAACGATATTAAAGAACGAAAAACGAACATTTTATTTGTTTTCTGTTCTTTACAATCGACGCAGACAAATTTTATTTTGCATAAAGATCCGCTGTCTAGTTATTAGCAATTTCCTATTGAAATTAAGATATTAAAAAGAATCAAATATGTAATGTCGTTCCTTGATATTTATATAAAATTTTATTTACTTCGCATTTAGTATAGGTTAATTATATAATATAGAGTTTACTTTCACAATAAACACACTACGAACTAAATGCAAATAAATCCAATTGGTACATACTTCGTGAATAAGATGGCAATGTTTAATAAGTTTCAGCAACGTTTAATGAAAACGACATTACGTATGAGTATATTTAGATCTAGATCGAATATTTAGATCAAGGAGATATACAGTAGAACCTCGTTTATTCACGGAATCCTCGTTCGTTGCGTACTAGCGACTCCCACCACAAGGTGTTTACAAGAAAATCGGCACTACGAACGAGCTTCTACTGTAATCTAATTTGTTTTCACAAGTTTTGCACTTTAAATTCACCCTTTTACTCATCAATTTCAACATTTTACAAAGAAAGTATTTTCAAGGAAGTTTTTATAAAGAAAATCTCATCAAATGTAGATTAATTGTCAAGAAATTCGGAATTTTGCAAAGCGATATTCGGTTGGCAAGAAAGTAGTTTCGGTATTTTAAGGTGAAATAAAACCGAATTTCTTTTTTTAAGCGATCAACCGTCATCAATAGAATATTTTCATATTTGTTCCTTTCGGCAAATGGTCATCGAACAAAAGGGAAAATATCTTATTCGTTAAAGATCATTGCTTGGATAAAAAAATCGGCCTCTATTTCACCTTAAAATGCCGAAATTACTTTCTTGCCAACCCAATACATCAAATAGTTATTGAAAACTAGTTACCAATTCATTAACTTTGTAATGTATGTAAAGTATGAAAATGTGTGTAGATACTTATATTTATTGTAGCCATTTTCTGATTAATACATTTTTGTATCGAGCATTGAGTCTTCTGTTTGCCTCCCAGTAATGGCACCGTTCGTGTCTGTCTAAATAAATCTATAATTTAATCTAAATATATACATAATTAATTTCAAATATTCTTCATGGGTGAAATTGATTTGTATAAGGTTGCATTTGATTTGCAAAAGGAGGATCATTTGATAGCATAGCTTAATCGACCTCTTGTTTCTTTACACAACTGATTAAGAAAATGAATTTTCGATAAACAGCTAAGGACAAGGTCGGCTCTTTTGGAGTCGTTGACGGAGGAATTGCAAGCTAAGACGGCCGAGTTTCTTGGAGGAGCGATTGGATTGGGCGGCTCTGGGCTGGCATTCGGTGGTAATTGTCCAGTGAGTCCAACAGCGAGTGACACATCAGGATCCGGAAGCGGTGGCAGCGGTTCTAGATTCATCGATACGGTTCGAAAAGCTCTGATATCGCGGGTTAGGAATGCGTCTACGGAGAGCGTGCCGCAACAATTATCAAAGAAGGGTCAATCTGAACCGAGTCCGCCCAGTAATCGACAGTCGACTACGAAGATTAGTGGGAAGCGTTCGGTAGAACCGTCAAGCCCCTTGGGCTCTCCGGATTTGACCCTTCGAAGGGATTCGGAACGCGGAAGCCCTAGTTTAGGAAGTCAGGACAGTAGTTTGTCCAACACAGACAATCAAGATAGCAGTTTAGCGACTCTGCAGCAGGACGAGGTTGATCGCAGAGAATCCACCGTGTCAGTTAGCGTCAACAATGACACTACGATAGTGGACAAAGCTCCTCCCGTACAGTCTGTCCAAAGATTAACACACGAGAACCTGCGGAAACAAGAGAGATCGGAAAAGGTCGTCGAAACCACGCAACGCGTCATTTCCGAAAGTGACGACAGTTCATTGAACAGTGAACTGGAACTCGATCAGGCTGTATATCCGGACAGCGATACCGGCCTTGAATCGATGAGCTCCGCGGAGACCCACGACACCGCACGATGTACCACTAAAGATGGTGTCTTAGAAAATGAAAACTTAAGGATGGAAGTTACTAGGCTTAAGTGCGACAAGTTAGACTTGCTAAGGCAGAATGTGGTAAGTCGAAAAGAAACTTTTACTATACTTGAACGAAAAGGTTGAAAACATTTCGCATGGAACTTGAAACATTGCAATAGAACTTCGACCAACCGCACAGTGCGGCATGGAATGGACAAAAGTCAAAATAATCATGGTTCCATTGTAATCTAATTATCCTACAAAATCATCAGTCAGTAAGCAAGGAATGTATATGTAAAACGTAGTATCCAAGAAATTGAATAGGGGATCGATAACAGCCAAGAGTTTATTGTATTATAAATACTAAAAAGTTAGATTACTCGTGCCCTAATTGCTCTTAGGTTCGTTTTTGTTTTAAACTGTTTCTTATAACTTAGGTATGAAGAATTTGACCAGAAGTATGCATAATTTTAACTGGCAATTTAGGAATTGCGTTTTTTCCTTAAAATGCAATTTACAAAAAAACGGTTTAAAACATCCTATAATTTTGGCTGTTCCGTATCAACAAGATGTAGTATATTGCTATAGATTTTTTTCTGCGATAAATTGCAAGACTCGATGTTATTTAATTTTTGTTAGAGAAATGCATTCGTAATCACGATTTTGTTGGAGTAAATAATTATGCATTATAGTAGATATAATTAAATTTAACCATATAATTAAAAAATATTTACAACAAAAGTTGTACAGTATACAGTTGACAACAAATTGCAATAACAACTAATCATAAAAAACTCTTTACTAAAAAAAATTGGAATAAACTTTTTTACTAATGGGACCTTATATTTTTGGTGCATTAATCGATGCATTTTTGTATTCCCTTTAAAAAATTATTAAGGTACTTAGGTAAAAAATTGATTAGTTTAGAAGTTATGATTTTTGTCTCGAATGTCCATTTACATGCCGCACTGTGGACCGGTTTAGCTCCTTGCCGCATTACAACACACTAGTCATCAAAATTTTCAACGATATGAATGTTACGGCTTTCTTTGTAAATAAAATAAAATTTAATTTAATATAAATGTAGCCCATAGAAAAAGTATTGGGTTCAAATGAAAGTTCGTAGCGTCTTTAAATTAAAATTCAGAAATAAAATGAAGATATTTATACACAGGTTTATTAAAAGCTGCCAAATGTAATGAAACAGAAAGGAAAAAATGTATTGCTGACTATACCTATGAATAACTATCGTATCTTTAAAATTTAAAATTATTCTAGAGTTTTTGGCGAAACATACTATAGTATCTCGTATAGTAATAGCAAAGAACGTGTGGCGTTAGCAGCATGCTTTTGAAATACAATGAATTTTGATTTGCTCCTCTGAATCGAGAGAAGCGTATATCGAAATTTTTCGACCTTTCGCAATAAATTGTGCGTTGACGATTATTAACGTATAATAATGGATTTCAGACTTGTCAACGCGACATAAAACGTCTACGCGAGAAGGAGCTACATTTACAATCGGATCTTGCAGCCGCTTCGAAAGAAATTCTGCGGTTACGAACGCTGCTGAAAGATTGTTCGACGAGTATTCCATTGGACAACAATAACCAGCAAACGTCTACCGTTTAAACGTTATTTTACCATGTGTTTAGTACACTTACAATATTGTCGAGTAACTTCCTGTTACTATTATTAGATTTTATCAACTAGTTAGGTGCAGTAGTTGAGAACTTTGTACACACACTTTTTTCGGAATTGCTTCTACATGAAAAAAAAAGAATACTTTCCGAACTTGCTTCCTGAAAGTGGAAAAATTCACAAGAGAAAGGCTTTATGTTTGATTTGAACTGGTTACGGTTAAACGTTATTAGGTAGAAATTGGTACAAAACGAACGGAATGTCAAAAGAGGCATTGTCAGTGAATGGTATTTAGAGATGAAATATAAAAGTGAGTCTGCGATATATGTAGTTATAGCGACGCGTCTTTCGAGATATTTGCAGCGGAGCTAATTGTTACTTGTAGTATAATACTTGTTTCAATTTTAACCATATTATTTATCTATTAATTTATTGATACGCGTAAATTGTAACCTCTAATAGTCAATATAATTACAAGTAAAAATGGTCACGTGAACACGTACAGGAACGTGAATGTAGATAGAAAAATTCAAAGAAATAGATGCATCTTGTCATTATAATTATTAGAAAGAAGAAAAAAACGCTAGTATCAAACAAGTAAAATGGCCTTTAGATTTAGCATTTTTCGAAACTAAGTGTAAACACATAGAAACCGAATATAATACATTTTATCTGTAATTAAATGTTCATAAAAAAATACTATATAAATATGATGTAATATATGCAGTGATCGTATTGCTATACTACGAAGAACATGCATGTAGGCCCATAAAACAGTATAAAGCGTGTGATACGTGTATCATCTTGTAACAACTAATTGTGGACTCTAGAAATGTGTGTTCATCAATATATTTCTGACGTCCAATGTTGAAACAAGGATATGTATCATTAGTTTCAGTATTTATTGTGGTAAATTTACCAAAACCATTACTAGTTTTTTAGTATTAGTCCGCAACACAATTCTAGGAAATACGAACGCCTCGTTGATTAATCTTCCGGTATCCATTAGCCAACCTAGAGTAAGATTTGGTTCTCTAACCATTCTAACGATTACGATGATTTAGCTGCACCAAATTGTTTAAGTGCACACAGCGTCTCGATGTGTCGATAGTGTTACGAATAGGATACGTATTACCGTTCACTATTCACAATTGCGCAAACGTAATCTAAATGTAATTCATCTGCTTAGTGATGCACTTTTTTATTTTCATCATCTTTCACTGACGGTATTAGTATGATTTACGTTTATCCTTATTATTATTTGTAATCACGTTGTTCTTTATAGATAGTTTTTTTTCTTCCTTTGTAAATAATCGACTATCTTTCTAGAGCAGAAAGATGGAAAATGTTAATGAAATGAAAGGATAGAGGGACATGAAAGTTCACTCATATATAATACCAAAGTTTATTATAGTAAAATCGACGTCTCTTAGTTTTCTACATTCCTTTACAAACAATATTTGCCTCTGAAATTTATGTATAAGACAACATATTTTTCTTGATCGAAAGTTTTTTCTAAAAGTAATAATTCTGAATTTCAATGGAACTTTGTATGCCTTTACAAATATTTTGCAGATGTATCATAATTATCACTGCCTAAACAATGTCATTTTCTCAACTGTAACGCGCGTTTCTCCGTTTTAACGACAATTCGGTTTTCCGATGTGACACGAACTTGAAAATTTTTCATATTACTTTTGATCTCGGAAAGACCCTTACTTACGAATTCGAGTTACGAGAAAATATGTGGTTCATATAAGTTTTATGTCAAGTAAATCGCCAAAACACTGATAGTAACAATTTTACTTTTAACTCTTGTTTTTTCTTTTTTTTTAATAATGATCTTTGTAACGCCGGCTAAAATCATTAAGTAAAATAATGCCTCGAAAGAGAAGATAATATATGAATTGGCGGTTATAGTAAAGTTTGCAATAATGCTATTTTTCACTGTCCTAACAAATACGCAGTATATTTTATAGGATTTACGATCTCCATATTTTCACAATGCTGTTATTTCAGACTGAATCTTACAATATGTCTTCAAATTCTTAATTTTATGATATTTGTAAAAGACGATCGAGATTACAGCTTTTTACACTCAAAAACAAACGATACGATATTATTTATACTATGTAAAAAGAATCCGTACATATTTTTCAAAAATATTACATTCAGAGATTAAAGATTGAATTACTTTAATCGAAAATTGGAATTAGAAAACTAAAACAATTTGCTATCATAAACCGAAAGAGATGGCAATTCTAATATTTAATGTGCATGGATTGATCAATTTATCATTGCAAAAATTAAAGCATCACAAATCCTTACGATATGTACCGCAGTTGATTATTTTTTGTTAATGTTATTGTAAGAGTGTTTGGAAACATGTGGGCATAGCTTCACTAGTGGCCTCAATACATTAAAGTAAGGGGAAAAAATTCTTGTTGTATAAGCATATGTATGCACACATGTCCGATGTGACGTTGTTTTCCGAGTTGTGACCGAATAATTCTTCTAAAACTGTCTTCCAATGATTATTTTAATGATTCGATTTGTTCATTTAAATCATTATATAATAACGTTTGATGCATCACGTACAACTTCGTGAACAGTTTATATTGTGTAAATATTCCCTTGTAATGTACATTCAACCCTTTGCTCTCCGAGTTATTTTTACTCGAAAATTAAACATTTCTTCCGATCTAGAATATTTTCATTTCCTATGATTTTTAAAATTTTGTGGATATGAAATTGGTATACAGTCTCTTCTCATACCCCTTCCATTGGGGAGCATTCCATTGTAATACCTCGTGCAATACCTAAATGTTTGCTAATACATCAGATACCAATATATTAATTAATATAAACAATATTTTGAATAATGATACAGAAAGTTTTAATGACGTCTCTCTCTCTGTGTGAGTCACCATTCGAGTGCTTACGGTTAAAGCAATAAAAGCAGAAGATTATTAGTCTGAGCAACTTTTGCAAAAGCGTTTGAACAATTAATGTAATAGAAATATGTTATTTCGGAAACAAGGTCACAATGGGCATATGTTTATATAAATTGCGTTCTCCTAATTTCAATTTTGTTGCTAATTATAGGCAGGTCACTTTCCCGGTTCGCCATACTTTGCTTTTTCTTTTATCTTTTTCCTTTGAGAGCCAGGTAATGGTTCCCCATCTTGGGTCGGTTACTATATATTTGGTTTCCCAAATGTCGACCGTACTCCTTTCACAATCCAAGATGATTACCGAGTGACGGTCCGATCCATTATTTCTTAGAATTCTTTGCGATTCAGATGGACCTTTTATCTAGCTCTTTGACTACCAAAAAAATCCATCGCATGCGTTATCAAGAAATGGGGAAGCGCATCCCGCACCCTTGCAATCCTTTTTTTTAAGGATGTGGGGGAAAATACAATTACGTACACCCCAGAAGGGGATAGTGTGGGGCTCACCGCTCAAGATGTTCGGAGTCGGCATACCCACTAAAAACCTAAAACTACACCCAGGACAGTCGATAGACTGCCCCTCTACTATCAGTTGTCCGAATTGAGATGATATCCATTGACCTGTTTCCCACAATACACGTGGTATCCAATTCGGGTCTAGCCACGCATGTTCTTTGCTATTTGCACCCTTGCAATCCTGGAAACGAGACTCTTCCCCTATAAGCTCTATTGGTGAGGATTTAAGCATACGCATTTTGAACCCACTCTTGGAATCATTCAGAATCAATATTCAATCTAGTTTTTGTATTTCATTTATTGAGAGTGTAATCGATTCATTCTAAGAAACATAAATCTTTAATGTTGTCATTATGGGACTAGTTTTGGGAACACGATGGGAGTTGAACGCTAAATTCAACATATATTCAACATCAGAACAGTTATGCCCACATATTCTGAAATACACTGTATATCAGTGACGGGCAGTTTGTCCACCGTGGACACGAAGGATCGAGCTTCCCCCATCAACGCTTTGTGCCTTCGTGATCGTTTACGGAGGAGCGTACGCGGTGGAAAAGGAAAGAGAGTTGGTGGGAGAAGCAGGCAACTCAGGAGCCCCTACCGTGCCCATTACTGCTGTATATTAAAATCTGAAGAATAAATATTTCAAAGAGATATGCACGTACAATGTAAACATTCAGATTTCAAAGCGAAAACGTTTCGACATTTTTGAAAAATAAATATTTTATGGTGTCATCCTTAGGTATGGATATATAAAAGGAACTTCCATAACCGTAAATAAAATTCAGTATTTATGAAGAATTATAAATTAACAGAGGTTAATTTTATATGTGTATACAATACAAAATGTGTTTAATTAATTGACTCATTTGATAGAGGGTCTCTCTTTGTCTAAAAATCTAGGGAGAAGGCTAAGTTTTACCATTTATCTAGTGTGATTTCTATGCTGGCCTTGCAAAATCAAAGAAAGATTATCTATATTACAAAGAGATATGTGTTATTATATTATGAGAGAGTGAGAGATAGAAAGATATAATATTACTGCTATAAATACATATATATATATATATTTTGTATTTAATATTAATCGCCCAAATTTATCAACCAGAATTGCGAATACTATTACTCTCTGACATACTGACACGAAAGTATATATTTCTTATGACTGGTGTAAGTATTCGCATTTTCTTTTTTCTATTTTTTCTTTTCTATGCACGACTGTCAACTTGAAAAATCAGTGGTAATGACGTTCGCCAATAAATAAAATTGTTTAAACCCATTACTCGCATTATTTCTTATCGTACACGCAATATCCTTTCCCTTTTTTATGTAAGTTTAGACGTAAAACATTTAGTTGCATGTCATGTCATTGTTTGTTATGAAATTTCTATGAATTCAACCGTGAGACTCACACGGACAGACATTAACTTCAAACAAAACTCAAATATCGATGGAATTGTTGGCGCTTTTCTCGCGCATGCGCGAGTTTCATGAGGGACGAGTCTACGTATACGTCCGAAAGTGGGAGACTATTGAAGGGAACAAGTAGTGGGGGACTATTATGGGTGACCAAAGTACCCGATCTTCATACTTGACTGAGGCCGCCTGAGGCTAGAACCTTCGCGCGTGCTCGTGAAAAGCGCCAACAAAACCATCACCGAGTGTCTTCTCCTTAGACCATATATACTTCTAGACAGGGCGCAGATAATTTTGACTAAGGCAAAGATCATTCAGATCATAGTAAAATGTGACGTCACAGTTTCGAAAGATGTACAAGCTATGCTCATCGACAGCGCCTACAACTACGCTTGGCTTATATGGTGAGGGGGGTATACCCGGAAAGAATGGACAGGATAATTTCAAAGAATTTGGCATTTTATCATGAAATAATCATTATATAAAGTATATTTGAGATACAAATGTTTATTCTATAGGTTTTATTAAGGCATTACAATGAACTATGAATTAATAATAGTATTACATATATTAACTATTTTAGGAATCAATATTTGAATCACTACAAAATGCACACGCAGTAAAAGGACTTGTTCAGGCTATTGTCATCCAGAGTATATAGATCAGTGCGTCCACCGCCCAGAGGGCTTCCGGATCCTTCTTCACAGCTATAACGATTGCAAATCTTTTTCATCAGGCCAGTCAGCAGCCCGCATTCAGCGGGGGATTATTTCAACCTATTTTAGGGATGCCTACTGACTCTTAGTGGGTTCCGAATCCACATTCTGCATCCAACTACATAGTGGTCGCACCCAACGTTGTTATCAGTCTACGCACGAGAACCGTTTTTTGCAGCGAAAAGTTGACCATTTGATGTATGAATATTAAATGAATAAATATAGTGTAGTAAACAAACGTACCTACGAATATTGTATTTATTCAATCCCCAATCTTTTCCCGAATATCCAAATTGTCGTCGAGTTGAACTACTGAATTTCGGATACCTCCTTCCATTTCACGTTCTCCTAATACAAACTAATAAAAAGTTCGATGTCCGCAAATTTTCGGAATATTTCGAACGTCTGACTTGTCGCTGAGTTGTACTACTGAATTTCGGATACCTCCTTCGATATCATGTTCTCCTAATACAAAGTTCAAAATCTGCGAAAATTTTCAAAAACCTCGAAAATTGAGCTTTGTATTAGAAGAACATGATGTCGAAGGAGGTATCCGGTTTTCAGTGGTACAACTCAACGGCAAGTCAGACGGTCGAAAATTTTCGACCGTCTGACTTATCGTTGACTTGTACTACTGGAATAGAAAAATTGACAAAACCTTAGAAAATTTCAAAAAGTAGTATAAGTCAACGATAAGTCAGACGCACGAAAATTTTCGAATTTCAGTGGTACAACTCAACGGCAAGTCAGACGGTCGAAAATTGGCGAAAAATTTCGGAAGTCTCAAAAATTATACTGTGTTTTAGAACATGATATGGTAGAAGGTATCCGAAATTTAGTAGTAAAACTTGATGTCAATTTGGATATTCGGGAAATGATTGGGGTTTTAATAAATATGTTCGTAGGTACGTTTGTTTACTACACTATATTTATTCATTTAATATTCATACATAAAGTGGTCAATGA
>CM052336.1:23446462-23463890 GCA_028455595.1 Lasioglossum vierecki | reverse complement strand
ATATACAAGGTTGTTTTTTCCAACGGGACCACCTTGAGCCAGGTCAGAAAGGTCCCTTACCTGTTCTACACGAGAGTTTACTGGGATAGATTCCAATCACGTACTAATTACTCACAATGTTTTAAATGCCAGGCCTTTGGGCATTCTTCTATTAATTGTGGTTATTCTCCAAAGTGTGTTAAGTACGCGGGCCCTCATTTAACAGCGGACTGCTCACTTCAGATCGTTGAAAAACCCCTATGTGCAAATTGCAATGGGGAACACATTGCTAATTTCTCCAGGTGTCCAGCACTCCTGAACTATCTGGAGAGAAGGGCCAAGAAACCTTCCCCTCCTGGCCCCTCTCCCCAGACGCTACCTACTGCTTCTCCTGGTCCATCCAGATCAAATAGACCTGTCGGCTCGTCTCTTAGACGTCCTGGCACCTCCTATAGTAGCTTCTTTAGCAATAGCGAGCCTATTCCGAATTCGGCTCCCACTAATCTCTCGCAACCTCAGCGTGAACCCTTCAACCGGTCCGTTGGGCCAGCTGGTGCGCCGTCCTCCACCATCGAGGAAACCCTCTCTGTTTTCAGGGAAATTGCCTCTATTTGTAATGTAGATAGAATCCTGGCTGCTGCCAAGGACCTCTTGAACCGTCTTAAATCTTGCAGATCTGAAGCTGAGCAGTTCGCTGCTTTTATGCAGGTGTCCGCCTCCTTTTCGTAGGTGGAAACTATCCCAGTATTCTCTTATGGAATGTAAATTCCATTTCTCGCAAGAGAACTGACCTGCTCTTGTACCTGCAACAATTTAAAATCAACATAGCCTTGATCACTGAGACTCACCTCAGGCCCGATCAACCCTTTTTTCTTCCTGGTTACAGGGTCGTCCGGACGAATCGTCCTCCGAACAGCGATCTCGGTCGCGGGGGAGGAGTGATGATCCTCGTACAAGCCACTCTTGATTTCAGCATCATCGAGTTTCACCAACCTACTCACGTAGACATCGCTTGTATTAGACTCGCCTCCCCCGCGCTGACTATCGCTGCGGTGTACAATCCTCCGTCGGTCACCTTGTCCCATAATCTCTTGGATAGGCTCTCACGGCTCCGTTTCCCCTTCGTTATTGGGGGTGATTTTAACGCTAAGCACTCTTCCTGGCGTAACCGTTCCTCCAACCAAAGCGGGAGGAATTTATTTAATCATTCCGCATCCTCGAAGTACAGGATCTTCTCCACTGATTTACCCACCTATCGATCACGACATCTGTCATCGTATCTCGATCTCTTTCTGGTTGATACACTCTGTAACTTCTTGTGCGAGGTAATCGAGCAGCTGCCGTCCGACCACAGTCCGATTCTGCTCAAACCTAAGAAAGCCGCGTTATTTTCTCCCGACGTTATCAGGACGTTTCATTGGGAAAAGTTTAAAAAACTCTCTTATCACTTTAAACTTACTGGTCATCTCCATAGTGTTCTTGACGTAGGCAACTCCGTCCGGACACTGGAATCTTTTTTGATAGCATGTCTCAGGAGGGCTTCGCTCTTCGAGGAGAAATCCTCGAGGGCTCACCTCCTTGATGACCCAATCCTCTCGTCTCTGGTTCGTCTACGGAGAAAATTTCGACGGGACTGGCAACGCACTGGCTGCAGCCATTTCTCGATATATATATCAAACAACTATCGAAGGAAATTAACCAAAGGTCTTACAAGTACAAACAGGAGATCTTCAGGGGCACTCTTGCAAAGACAAATCGCGCAGATCCTACCTTTTGAAGAATTATAAGATCCTTACTGGGGCCCGTAACAAATACCCTCCTCTGGTTACTCCCTCTTCTTCCTCGCCGATTTCTCTCGACCGAGACAAAGCTGTCGACTTCGCAGAAGTGTTTGCTAACGCTTTCGCCGCAGACGACAGCTCTGACTCTCAATTTTTCACCGAGGTCACACGGCATTGCTGCTTTATTAGGGATTTCTCACCACCATCTTCCACCAGAAGTATCTCAACTTCTCCCTCAGAAATTGCAGAAATCATTCGTTCGCTGAAAAACAACAAGGCCCCGGGCCCGGATCGTGTCACTGCCCTCATGTTTAAGAACGCGGGGCACAAGATAATCGTCCAACTCTACTACATTTATACTGCTTGTTATAACTTAATGTACTTTCCTAGCTGCTGGAAGGTGGCTAAAGTGGTCCCGATACCCAAACCCGGCAAAGACTGAAAATCTCCGGAGAACTATCGACCCATTAGCCTCTTATCCATCTTAGGCAAAATTTTCGAAAGGGTCATCCTCAAGGAACTTCAGCTCTTCTTGAGTGATAACCAAATCATTTTAAACCAGCAGTTTGGGTTCAGGGCCACTCATGCCACCACCCACCAGCTAGTTCGATTTTCCCAAATGATCTCTCACGAGATCAATGTAGGCAGATTTGCTCCGTCGGTTTTTCTTGACCTCACGAAGGCCTTCGACACGGTCTGGAACGAGGCCTTGATATTTAAACTCGTGAAAATTGGCCTTGGCCCCCGCCTTCAAAAATTACTCTGCAATTATCTAACGGGCAGAAGTCTTTTTGTCTCGATTAACGGGTTCGACTCCCCGTGCCTACCTGTCTTTGCTGGAGTGCCTCAAGGCTCCATTTTGGGTCCTATACTTTTTAATATTTATATTAACGATATTCCGTTAACGGCCAGAACTCACCTGGCTATGTATGCGGACGACACGCTGCTGTTTACCTCGCACAGGAACCTCTCCATGGGTGTTAAAAATCTCCAAACCGGTCTCGACGAGGTCACCCGGTTCTTCAGGGCTTGGAAACTGGTGGTTAATCCCGCCAAAACCCAAGCGATCATCTTTACGAGGAGACAATTGCGGGCTCCGGTCCCCCTTCTTGTGAACCGCGTGCCCGTCTTATGGGTCGACGATATTAGGTACTTGGGTGTCGTGATGGATAGGAAACTTTCGTGGAAGCCTGCTATCTGCGATCGCGTAGCCAAGACTCTTGCTGCTACCGGTGCCATCCACCAACTCCTATCTCAGGCATCCCCGTTAAATCGGAGTCTTCGCCTTTCGCTTTTCAAAATGTGCATTAGACCAGTACTCACCTACGGCCTCCACGTATGGATCACAGCGTCTCAAACCAGCTTTAATATTGCGAGTCGGGCTCAGACCCGCGTGCTCAAAATTATTTCGGGACTCCCTACCAGCACTTCGACGCGAAGGTTAAACGAGATCCTACGCGTCCCTAACCTTCTCGATTTTTGCGTTGCTCAAATAAGGAGCTACAAGGTTGACGATCACACGAACCCGCTCGTGCGCCGCACGGGAGAATACAAACTTCACCAAATCCCCTATCGTATTACAAAAATATTTCCGCTTCACTATTACCACCTACGTCCACTGTAACGCAAGACTTTCCTTTCCTTCTCCTCGGCGCATGTATCTTTTATATGCGCCCCTCCTGTCAAGCTTCACGTTTTTCCCCTTCTTCTACCCTTCCGTCCTATCTCATCTATGTGTTATGATGTCCTCGTCTAGCCGTGCGGGTGCCCCCGCCCCCGCTCCCCTCAGTTTCACGACTGACCGCTCGCGGCCCCGGAGTGACCCTCACGGGACCGCGTTCGTAATCAATCGTCTTGTTCTATCTCTTTCTTTGTTGCATGTGACGTTCTCAAATGCTGTTATTGCCTCAAAGTGCTTCACGATTGACCGTTCGAGGCCTCGGAGCGACCCTCACGGGACCACGCTCGTAATCAATTGTCTCGTGCTTACTCTATTTTTATTGTTCTGTGTGATGTTAAATATTCTTTCTGCCTAAAAAGCTTTCTCGACTGACCGCTCGTGGCCCCGGAGTGACCCTCACGGGACCACGTTCGTAATCAATCGTCTTGTGCTTTCTCCATCTTATTGTTGTATGTGATGTTGTTTAATATTGCTTCTGCTTACTCCTACAGTCTTCCCCAATCTCCCTGTCCTCCACCCCTCCCTTGTTCCTATCACCATTACTCGTCTGTTATTCCAGCGGAATTTCTCCTCCCAAACCCTTCCCTTTTCTTCCTTTTCCAACGCGTTCCTCCCCACCCTACCCTTTGTTGACTGAGTGCAGGCCGCCGAGTAGCCCTCGAACGACCACACCCGTCTCAAATACCTTCGGCTTTCCAACCTTTTCCTGCTCACCTTGTACATTATTGCTGGGCTTACGAGGTTTTCCCCTTCGTCCCCCTATATCCTCCTGCCCTCCCTCCCGTTCCCCCGGGCTCCTTCCCCGGGCGGAACGGGTTGGACTAGCACGAGCGGGTTTTCTTGTCTCCTGTAGACTCTCTGTTCTATATCTCTACTACTCTTCCGACCTGTTCGAAAAATTACGTTGGATCTTTTTGAAAATTTTGTGATCTATAGTTCTTTCGCTATCGCTAAAGCAATTTTTACGTTTATGAAGGTAATCCCAATCGCTAACTATTTCTTTCATTTCCAGCCTGGTAAAGGGGCTCCCGCTCCTAGGCACAGGTAAATAAATTTCTACAAAAAAAAAAAAAAAAAAACAGTCGCAGTCGCTTCAGCCGCACGCAGTCTCTCTTTACACGCGCTGTCCTTCTCTACGTTCGGCTCCTTGTGCAACAAATGACGAAAGTTTCGGGCGCAAAGGATAGCGTGAATCCTTCTTTTAATGACGTATACAACAGATCTTAAAAAAATTACAATTGGTAGGAATTACATGAAAAAATAAAAGATACTTTTTAAAAATTTTCTATTTCAATCCACAATAAAAATTTAAGATATGTGTCTTTGCATTTACGTTAATGATACACGTACTGAAAATTTCATCAAAATCGATTAACGCAGAAGAAAACAAAATGCATTAAAAGCAGGAATTAAAAACCGTGATGATGTTATAACTGTTAACGAGAATATCGGTTCTGTCTAATATCATTATATCGATTACGGTTCTGGATCTCTCATTTTATATATCGAATTATCTTCGGCTTTATATATATTTATTATTTAAGCAGTTATTTATTGTTATTTATAATATAAACAATTTTTACACAAATTAATTTCTATAATCTGTTTCTATAGTCCATATTTGAATTATTATTTCAATAAATCCTTGTTAAAATAATTGTTTAAATAAATAAATGTTTATAATTTATTGTTAAAATAATTATTTCAATAAATTATTATGAGGATAATAATTCAAATAATAAATATAGAAATAATTAAAAATATATTTATTCAAAAAATTACAAATAAAAGTTCAAATAATAAACACAGAAACAGTTTATAAAATTTATTTCTTTATACAATTATTTCAACCATAAATTGTTATTGAAATAATAATTGAAATATTGAATATAGAAACAAACGTCTATACATTATAAAAATATATTTAGTTGAACAATTATCATGACAATACATTGAAATAACAATTTCAATAATGTATATAGAAACAAATTATTAAAATGTACTTATTTAAAAATTGTTTGAATTGTAAATAAAAATAAATAACGATTATTACAGAATATTTTTCATATATAAATTTTACTATTTCTTTTATATTTTATATATTTATTATTTATTATTATTTATTTTATAAATACCGCAGTAATTTTCAAATTAATTTTAAATTCCAATACTTTTTTTTAGAATATTACGTGGTAATTACTTTTATTTTTCCTACATCTATACACTGTTGATTATAAGACGATAATTACAATGGTGAATAATAAGGGAAATAAGAAAGGAATAAGAGAGTGCGTAATGAAATTATTCAATAAAAAGTAATTTTTTTCTAAGAATTACAGAATCGGTAATGTCAACATTCTACATTTAATTATTATCTGCGGTACTAAATCTATTTACCTACGCCATTGACGCAGTTTCGTGTAGTTCACGAACAAACGATCTATTTAGATAGAGAGCGCTGAACCACCGACTGAATCTCGTCGTTGGTGGAACTTTTTAGTGATGTGGTCTTTCAGGTCACTGTAACTTCACCGTTACCACCGCGCCCATCGCGCCCACCTAGCGTCCCGCGGGTTACCACGGGGGCCACTGATCTGTATACTATGGATACGGTATCCGAAATTTTTCATGTCACAATTTGAAAGTCCTTACTTCTATAAATCTATGGCAGAATTGGATGCCAGCGCTGCTCTTGGTTCGACCAGTGTACTATATCCCCGTACTCTCCTTCACCCCCGTGATCCTCTATACTTTGTATATCTTATACACCATTATGTATAAGATATTTATTTTTCTGTGTGTGCTTTTTCCAGAATTACTTTCTTCAATCTTTTAAGCTTTAAAGTAGTAGTAGTTAAGATTTAAGAAAAATTAACATTTTTTTCTCTGTACTATCAACAGCTAGCAACAGTGATGCAAACAATCCAGCACTGCTGAATCTTGAATAACTGCGTTTATATTATACAATAACATTATTTTAATGTATTTAATTGTATTATTTTTGTATAATTATATGTAACAATTAATTATAGTAATATAACATGTCATTGTATATTAATGTTTTTCATCAGTAATAAATGTATTTCAATATCATTATGAGTTTGATTTCATTTAATGCTTCTCTTAAAACGTAAGAAATAGACACCTATTTACCTTTCTCTTATCTACAACAAAAATGTTAAAAATATTTTTAATTCAATTTTGCGCTTTCTCTGAACATCATTAATCATTCTTAGTTTCTTTTATATTACATTTATATTACATTTATTACACAAATTTCACTTCTGGTTAATTTGTTATAACTTATAATTAACTTGTGATGTTATAACATACTATTACTTCAATCTTATAAACTTCATTTTTGAAACTCGCGCTATTTCCCTTAGTACACTGGTCGAACCTAAGACGGCGCTGGCACTAAATTCTTAGACATGGCCCCGTTCAATTTGTGACATAAAATTTACACGGGGCTTATGGGCAAAACCGTATCCATAGTATATATATCAGTGACGGGGGCTGGCAGTCTTTAACTGAACAGTATCTCGTCGGTGATTTGGCGATACAGCAGATTACTGACAATATAAAATCCCACAATTCGGTCTATCGTATGAATTGTTTGTGGTTCCACACTTCGCTGTTTATGAAATTCAACATCAGACAAAATTGGACAAAATGAATATTGTCGGTCGACAATGTTTGAAGATTTTTCAAAATGACTTGAAACAACATCAATATTCGATTCTCGGGAGAGCACTTACGTACAAAAGTGCATTCTCTCTAGAGAAGATATATCCTACAAGTAACCTAAATTTGTACACACCAGCTTTCGTAAGTTTGTTTATTATTGAATTATTTTAAATGTTAAATAAGAAACGAGTACTTTTCCTCACAATTATATCCTGTATTATTACTATTACGTATAATATTTTATGTTCAGTGTAATAGCCTATGTCGTGATATAAAATGTTTACAATATTATGGTATTCCAGGTTCCTGAAAATCCAAATGCAAAATTCAGTGGCTACATACCTATTGAACAGCTTCAAATAACATACAGCCGTAGCAGTGGTGCTGGAGGACAGCATGTTAATACTACAAATAGTAAAGTAGACATTAGATTTCAAGTGCAAACTGCTAAATGGTTATCCGACGAAGTTAAAGAAAAATTAGTAGAAAAGGTTTGTTGCTTAGATTAGAAGTACAGTAAGTTCTTGCTGTATCGTCCCGATCCCGAACACTGTTCCTGTTTCGTCCTGGTCTCTCGTAACTCTACCATTCTCATTTTGCCTATATGCATGCAAATGAAGAAATTCAGCACGCGACATGACGATTCAAAACAGAAATAGATTTAATTCTTTATTCGAGGCACAAAGATTCTGACATAAACTCGTCTAAATTACGTGAAGTGAAAATTGTAATACGGTTAGATGGGCACTGAAAAGTGGGCTGCACAAATACATTAGATAAAAGGTCTATCATTATACCTATGTAGTCGGTAGTACCAATCATTGAACGCCTTTTTCATTGCAAAAATCTTGGATCCGCCTAAAGTTCTAGTATATTCTCATACTATGTACAGTACCTTTTATTAGAGAATACAATTAAGTGCAAAACTAATTTTGATTGCAGTACACAACCAAGTTGTCCAAGGATGGCTATCTCATCATCAAATCGGAATTAACAAGATCTCAGCAATTGAATCTAGCCGACGCTTTAGAAAAATTACGAACAATGATTAGGCAAGCTATAAAAGTTCCTGCAGAGGTATCTCCCGAGACTGCAGAAATGAAACGAAAACAGTTCTTGGCTGCAGGCAGACGACGACTTCATGAGAAACGAAAGAAATCAGAAATTAAGAGAAATCGAAACTCCAATGATGTAGATTTTTGATTGTTCTCTGTCAATGCATCATAAACTGTACATAAAATTGCACTGTTGGAATAAAGGAGTTGGAATAAGAAGTACAATAGCATGCGCACATTTTATCCTTGTGTGTATTTAGTTCTCTTTAATTATTTTTCTTTAACAAAGTTTATGTCTACACTATTCTTTGTAATATTGATGAATAGACTCCGGATGTTTAAGCAAAATAAAGTGTTTATGTATCAAGCTTACCAAGTTTACGTAGCAAGACACAGGAGCTAAATGTAAATTTATATTCTCCATTAACGATTTTAAAAATCTTTTAATATTATCACGGTTTTAAATTGCACTTGCTCCTTTTTGTTATAAATGCATAAAATCCGGAATTTATTGATAAATTATTTACGCGTATAGTTATGCAGTATATAAGTGCGTTTCCTTGGTAACGCACGTTGCCTGAATGAAAACACTAACCACTATTGACGGGTAGTACTTAGACGTGTTCAGTAGCGATTCTTTCTCTTCCCGACAATGTCATTCCGCGATCTAAGAAGTACGTGAATCACAGGTTTCATCGAGAATCTTTAATACTTAATATAATAAAACTGTATAAAGTAAAATTCATTTAATTGTAGACTTCACGGAAATGATGCGCGTTCTCGGTTATCCGAGGCTGATATCAGTTGGTAATTTTCGATTACCAAATTTCGGACTAGTAGCGGAAATTCTTATTTGGCTGGTCAGGAGATTTGATCCTGATGCTGACTTACCTACCGAACATAACACCGAGGATGAACGTATCGCGTTGATACGCGCCGTTGCTGAATTTATGGTGAGGATGGTGTCTCGAAAATGTGATTTTGTCATTCTTGAGAATTTATATTGATCCTGGTATACTAAATTAAAATATACTAGTTTTTAATATTCCGGCGAAAATATTCCTTTATAAGGAAACAACAAATATTGTACCCAACGGTTGACACAACGATGATTTTATAAATTTCTAAGCAACAAGTACGTTAACATATTAAGGAAGTGCTTTCTTTAAAAATAATTATAGACAAAAGTTAGTAAGCATATAACGCACACTGTATAATTTAGAAAATATAATTAGGCTGCGGATTTTATATATTAATTCATAACAAAAACGAGTCGATCAAATGCAAGACGGTAGAAATATTCAAAAAATTGAAAAATACGTATTATTGCACCATTTCTAACGCATTAAAATTATTAAGAAAAAGAATGTATAACTTATAATGTATATAGTTGTCGCGTCAGTTTCAATAAAAGTTAATGACAAAATATATATATTAACCCTGAGCACTCGAATAAAATGCTGTACTATTATTCAAAATATTATTTACACTATTAAATATGTCGATATCTAAAAAATTAGGTATCGTATGAGATGTACTATACCAATTTCATATCCATGAAATTTAAAAAAAATCATAGGGAATGGGAATATTCGCGTTAAAATTATTCCGAGTGCAAAGGGTTAAAAGGTGACAAAAAGTGGTAATATATTTATCAATGCAGGCGCTAAAAACGAACGTGAAATTGAACACAAAGAAATTGTACCAAGCGGACGGCTACGCTGTGAAAGAATTATTGAAAATCACATCGTTGTTATACGACGCCCAGAACAACAGCAACAACAGCGACATAGCCGAGGACGATAATTTCAACGCAGTCAATTTCGACATATCCGATAAAATCAACGAATTGAAATCGACTAGAGAATTGGCCAGGCAGCTGACTGTTACCGGCGCATCATTGTTCGATCTATTAGGCCGCGAGGTTGATCTACGAGAAATCCGCAACTCAAAAGTTGCTAGACAGTTTGACACGTCTGAAATCGAAACGGCATTGAAGAATGTTATCGACAGTATGCACAGAGAGATCGACGATACCAAGAAACAAATCGACAACGTCAAGGTACAATATTATACTACAAAAATGCTCGATTCTGACCAAGGCACTTACGACCGTGTGTGGACTCGTAACGTTCCCTCGGCCCAAACTGGGCCCAAATCGGCACAAGCAGCCCTCGGCCAGTCGCACAGTGCGGCATGTAAATGGACATTCGAGACAAAAATCATAACTTCTAAACTAATCAATTTTTTACCTAAGTACCTTAATAATTTTTTAAAGGGAATACAAAAACGCATCGATTAATGCACCAAAAAAAAAAGAAAATAAGGTCCCATTAGTAAAAAAGTTTATTCCAATTTTTTTTTAATAAAGAGTTTTTTATGATTAGTTGTTATTGCAATTTGTTGTCAACTGTATACTGTACAACTTTTGTTGCAAATATTTTTTAATTATATGGTTAAATTTAATTATATCTACTATAATGCATAATAATTTACTTCAACCAAATTGCGATTACGAATGCATTTCTCTAACAAAAATTAAATAACATCGAGTCTAGCAATTTATCACAGAAAAAAATTATATAGCAATATACTACAACATCTTGTTGATACAGACCCTGATAGCCAAATGGACTCCACGCGCAGTGTTGAAAAAGAACACAACCGCATTCCATCTGGACTCTACTCGGTGGACTCCGCGTGAAGTCCACCGAGTGGAGTCCAGGTGGAATGCTGTTGCGTTCATTTTCGGCACTGTGCGTGGAGTCTATTTGGCTATCAGGGATATCTCGTGTGTGCACCACTATCAATGCCATATCCTAACATATAAATGATGCTCTGATGATGCAATGTGGTAAAAATTTTGGGGCCCTCAAGCTCAAGTTAGAAATAGAAGTTACCGGAAAACTCTTCTAAATTTATTAACGAAAAGTAATGAAAATATTCCATACCGTTACATATTAAATAAATTTCTTTAAAATTCGGGGCCCTATGGTATCCCGGGGCCCCAAGTGGTAAAAATTTTGGGGCCCTCAAGCTCAAGTTAGAAATAGAAGTTACCGGAAAACTCTTCTAAATTTATTAACGAAAAATAATGAAAATATACCATTCCGTTACACATTAAATAAATTTCTTTGAAATTCGGGGCCCTATAGTATCCCGGGGCCCCACTCGGCCGCTTAGTCCACTTACCATTAGATCCGCCACTGATTACTTACTAAAAGCTTTCCAGAGGATTGTAAGGATGCCGGACGCGCCTTCTCATTACTCGATAAAGCAAAGATGGAATTATTCAATCGAAAGCGCTGGATGAAAGACCAATCCAGACCGCAATCGCCCTTAAAAGTCCTATTTTTACGTTTACGAGATGCAATTTGCTTTATTCGGCAGCATGTAATTGTTGTACCTTTATAAAAGTGATCCCACGCGTAGTTTTATGCTTCCAAATAATGCAAATTACAATATCCTCAAGGTGGATACAACCGTCAGAAAGTCTTTCTCGCTAGTTACTGATATGCCACCTTTCAGTATAAATACATTTTCCAAATTGCCTTCTAGCATCCCGTGTATAAGGCAAGGCCCGCTAGATAGCCTTACTGATGAGTCCTCTAGCGGGTCCAGGACGAAACACCTTTTTCCTTTGCTTGTAATAAATGATCGAACCTGTGCGCCGCGAATAAATACTTATACTATCATTAAGATAAATTGCGATCGATAACTAATTAATCAATGCAAATTACGCCTCATAAACGTAAAAAGAGGACTTTCAAGGGCGATCGCGGCCTACATTGATCTTTTATCTAACGCTTTTAACTACTGAAAAACTCCATCTTTGCTTTATCGAGAAATGACAAGGTGCACCCTGCACCCTTGCAATCCTGAAAAAGAAACTACACGAGACTTTCCTTATAACAATGACAAAATTGATTTTATTTAGACTTTGTGCGGCTCGTATTATAATACGTGATTTTCTAAAGATATTTATACAATCAATTCTTATAAAATTTTTATTATTTTGATAAGCGTAAAATAATAAATCTAGAACCGGTCATTTTGATCGGTTGGGGTAGGTTTAGTGTTAAACAACGTATTCAAAGTATGTACCGGGTGAAAATGGTCCCGAGATCGTTACCGAATGGTTGAAAATATCGACGCTGAAACGTATAAATTTTTTCAAGGATACAGAGCAAAACTTGGACGTAAGAATCGAAAGGCGGCGCATAGAGCTAGACAGAAACCAAAAGAGGCTGCAAACGTTGAAAAAAGTACGGCCAGCTTTCATGGAGGAGTTCGATAAGCTGGAAATCGAGCTGAGATCGCTGTACGACGATTATTTGCAGAAGTTTCGTTATCTGGCGTATCTCGAGCATTTGTACGAAGACGCCGCGAAAACGGAACAGGAAAGATTCGAAAGACGGTACGTAAATTGCAAGCGAAAGGTTTCCATTCAAAGTTACTTTTGATTGATCGATCAATAGGCAAGAAGCAACCAGAAAGCAGTTAGAGAAAATGAGAGCAGAGGATGCAAATTTCGAGAGCATGATGGAAGGGAACGACTCCATTTTGCCTACGAATCTTCAAGAACCTCCTTCTCCTCTTGCTGACCCTGAAAAACAAAATAGCGAGAAGAGGGCACCGAGTAGTAGATTAAAATCAGGTGAGTGGCATCCACGAATTTCATGAAAAATATGTGTTGCATCGATTCCAAGCAAGATTATCCTCGATCATTCTTAAAAATTCATTTCTATTACGATTTATTCATTAAACTAAATTTTGCTAGAATCTACCAGACCCAAACTCATCTCTTAAAATTTTCTCGTCCCCTTCTGAAAACTTTCAGTTTAAACATCGCTACCCTATATAATAAATAAATATCTTTATGCAACTATATATATGGCTTTTGAAAATTTTCAAAATGCTAAGATATAAAATACAACAGAATTTAGCACGATTTTAATTAATTTCAAATAAAATAAGATTTTATTTGATTCGGATTTCTTAAAATTCGTCTAGAAAAATTTCAAATTGCATAAACATCCGCAGTCAAATAATAAATTAAAATCTACAGTCTAATTAGGGTAACTGCACCAGTAAATGAGAACGTTTTTGTATATTTCAACAAATTTTAAGTCGCATGGCATACTAGCGATAATGACTCTTGGGCCAATAACAATTATTACCTATTACTAGAATGTAGTGTTCATTGACTGGTATTTTTTATATTTTTTATTTAATGTTTAATAAAGAAAAATAATAGTAATTTCATTTTATTTGTGTTCATTTATTTTTGACAAATAAAGTATAGAGAGCCATTTGGCATATATGAGATTCCTTTAATTCACATATGTTTTTTAAAAATAAAATTTATTTCATGTTTAATAAAGAAAAATAATAATAATTTCATTTTATTTGTGTTCATTTATTTTTGACAAATAAAGTATAGAGAGCCATTTGGCATATATGAGATTCCTTTAATTCACATTTGTTTTTTAATAAACTATCTTCGTGAACAATTTCTTAAATTCCTTTAATTCACATATGTTTTTAAAAATAAAATTTATTTAACGTTTAGTAAAGAAAAATAATAGTAATTTCATTTTATTTGTGTTCAATTATTTTTGACAAATCAAGTATAGGGAATCATTTGGCATATATGAGATTCCTTTAATTCACATTTTTTTTTAATCAAATATCTTCGAGAACAATTTCTTAAATGCTCATTCACTGGTGCAGTTACCCTATGATGAATAAAGGGAAGGTTCCAAGAATGAACTGATATTTATTTATTATTATGTGTGTGAAAAAAATAGCTGGACGCGCATCGAGGATGCAGATATCGCAGCGTCGAGTTTATGGCAGCATGTCGGGACGACAACGGGGCACTATCCAAGAATCGCATGACAGTGCCGGTTCGCTCGACAGCGACAGCGACCTGTTGATCGACGGCGATCTCGACGACGACGACGACGACGACGACATCTTAGATTCCGTTGAAGGAGCAGAAATCGGGAATTTTGATTTGAAGGTTGGACAAGAAAAACGAGCCATTAGTAAGCTAGATCATTCGGATGAGGATTTTTAACCCTTATAAAAAGACAGTTACAAAAACTACAAAATATACCGTTCGTGTAATTATCGATCAGTGTTACGCAGATTTTTACAATACAACTGTAAATATAATAGATACTTGATAAAAAGTAATACGTTATTTTCCTCCGTGCGACTCATTGTAAACTGTAATCTTAGTAAAAAATATTTAAGACGCACATGTATACATATATATATAATATATATATATAGCTTTTTTTTAAATCATTGAGAAAACATAATCGTTCGTATAACATTGCGCGCACGGTGTTCCACCGATCGGTGTCCGCTTCTCGCCACGGATTTTTAGTTTGTTGCGTTCGAGCGAAGTTTACACAACAATTACATGCAACATTCTACATTTTGCGCTGTATCTTTTAAGTTCAAGTTGTTCATTTCTGGTTGAAAGTGCTAGACACACTGTAAAATGAATTATTAATCCCTTGCCGTATTTTAACGAGTCAGACTCGTCATGAGGATTTTAAGGGAAAGTCTCACAAATATTAGTGTCACGCGTTTCTTTCTAGAAATTTCTACGCAAATTGAATGAAAATTCCTTTGTAATTAATATTTAATCATCACGATAAATATAGCCATACAAAAAATATAAAGTTATTTTCCCTTCTACATTTTTTGGTGATAAAAACGTTAGAATTACTGTAAAGAAAATTGCACGGCAAGGAGTTGAACAATTCAAATTTTCCGTTCAGAACGTCAAGTTACTGAACCATAGAAGTAGTTCTTAGAAATTTTGTTAATGATTGATACAAGCTTTGACTGTTTTTGTTTAAAGAATAAATTAAGAATTAAACAGAATCAACTATGGTGCAACAACCACGGATCTTTATGCAAACTAAAGCCGACGTATCGACAAATGTGAAAAAGATTGCGTCAACTTTTCCACGGTTATTTCACGGTCCACTACAAATCACCGACGACAAAGTTCCAAAGACAATTGTCGTAACAATAAAGACGTTAAATACATTGTGCACTGCGAGATTGTGTGAGCGAGTTTTTCAGCGAGCACTAAATCGATGGAACACCGGGTCCCAGACTCGCGTTACGAAATATATTTTCAAGGGAATCAAAATACATATTGTCGACGTATAATATTTATTAACTCTTCCAACGCGAGCAAACCCACGCGTTGATTCTGGCTCAGCACCGATCACATGTATGTATTCGCCTAGCCTACGTGCTGTGTACGTAAACGCGCGTACACACCGGTGTATACACATATATACATAAACGTATGTGCGTGTAAAAAATGTACCTTAGGAAATGAATAGAAACGGTTTGCCGTTTTCTCATTGTCGCGAGAGACGCTCTGTTGCGATCGACTCTCTCTCTCTCTCTCTCTCTCTCTCTCTTTCTCTTTCATTCATACACGGACAAACTCACCACACATGCATACAGCTAAAAATGTCTCCTCTGTCAACGATCCTCTTTTGCCTGACATGACCACCTTCGTGCAACGATGCTCGTCTATAAGTACTTTCACTGGGTCGAATGAGAAAATGTTCGCGAGACTGGTCGATAACGAGCGAAGTCATTACAACGTGAGTTCACACATCGATACGAAACGAAGCCAAACTGAAATCTCTTTCTAAACTAGCGGGTAATGTTCCACTTTGATGAAGCTCCGATCGCCACCCCCTTTCTCCAAGTAAAAACGGTTTACCAGGATTCGGACGAATCCTCTGTGAGCTTGCTAAGCTCTCGGACAGGTTTCGGCTCGGCAGTGGCGGCTTAAATCAAGCGGAGGCCTTCAGCGGTCAAACTTTTCGGGCCCTCGAACTCAAGTTATAAATAGAAGTAGGTAGGAGAAACTCTCTTAAACTTATTAACAAAAAAGGAATGTAATGAAAAATTTCATATCATTATACATTTAATAGATTTCTTTGAAATTCGGGGCCCAATGATATCACGGGGCCTCAAGTGATAAAAATTTTGGGGCCCTCATACTCAAGTTAAAAATAGAAGTTGCCGGAAAACTCTTCTAAACTTATTAACGAAAAAAAATATAATGAAAAATTTTATATCGTGACACGTTAAATAAATTTCTTTGAAATTCGGGGCCCTATGGTAATTTTGGGTCCCTCAAGCTCAAGTTAGAAATAGAAGTTGCCGGAAAACTCTTCTAAACTTATTGACAAGAAAGAAAAGTAATGAAAAATTTCATATTGTTACACGTTAAATACATTTTTTTGAAATTTGGGGCCCTATGGTATCACGGGGCCCCACGCGGCCGCTTTGTCCACTTGCCATTAGATCCGCCACTGCGGTTCGGACAAAGTTACACCAAAACCGACGTCGGAGACTCAACAAATCTTCTTTTCTGAAATGGTTCCTCGCTGCGCAACCGATTCCATCGGGTACAGATAGAGCTACGTGTAAACGGTGGTCTTTCTTTTGGTTTCTATTTTCTTTTTCTTCGTTTTCTCTCTCTCTCTCTCTCTCTCTCTCTCTCTCTTGCTCTCTCGTTTAAACATTACGCATTCTACGCGCTTGCTATAGATTAAATACTGGATGATGTTCTAGATACATATTATACATACATAAACTACGGCTAGGTATTGATCCTATGGATATGCGTATGTTTTCTTTATACGTTGTGCGGACTTATAGGTGTGTTCGAAAAGAACGTATCAACAATACAACAGTATTAAATATCGAATCTCACGTTATAGCCGGCTATGTAGACCGAGGTGTAGGCCAGAGGGAGCGAAATGACGTTTGATTGCACCGATGAGGAGGTACTTTCTGTAACTCGCTGTAGAATGGTCGAAATTAATGATTACAGGCAGTAACTGGTAATAGAATCAATTATAGTATCACTCCTGTAACTTACTGTCAGTCAGGAGATGTGGCGAGACGTTCGGGAGCAGTGGAAGCTGTTCGTCTTCGCGCTGATTGGCTGGTGACTCGCTGCAGCCACGCAATTGGGCAGGTCATAGGAGCTTGCATGCTTCAATTCGGTTTCATTTGGCAGTATACATTGAGAACTTGATATGTATCTGGACTACGTTTACTATTTTTTCAAAGACAAATTGTGTTAAGTATGTCAGTCTTGAAACACATATGTGTGTACTCGTGACTAGCCTGAATATATATAAACATATTGTCGAACATTCACGACACCAAATAAAAATTATTCA
>CM052336.1:23404859-23446362 GCA_028455595.1 Lasioglossum vierecki | reverse complement strand
TATAAACATATTGTCGAACATTCACGACACCAAATAAAAATTATTCACGAATAAAAAAAAAATAAAATACTGTGAAGCTTCAAATTGTTCAAGTGTGTCAACTGTTAACCCACATATGTGTGCACTCATGAAAGGACTCGGACATTTACAAAACTCTGAAACTATAGCCTGAATATATAAATATATTCTCGAACATTCATGACCGGATAAAACCATATTCACGAATAAAAGAAATAAAGAAAATACCGTGAAGCTACACTGCCAAAATAATTGAAGAAATGAAAAGATCACGTTAGAGGTCTGCGCGGTGCCCAGTGCGCAACGAAAAGGCGGGGCTAGCCACGCCCTAGCCACGCCCTTAATCAGCAACCCAGCCAGTAAGAGACAAGACGAAACAGCTTTCACTGCTCTGCAGCGTCTCGGTGGTTTTCACGACGTCACAATGCGAAACATTTCAACAACACAGATCAGATCGCACATCGCTCGACTCCGACTTAGGCCCAACACGATAATATCCACGATCCTTCAATCGATTCTCCCGCGTTGATCGGACTCGTTCGGAAACAGAAACGAACGCCTAGGTAAATGTATAGGTATAAAATCGTGAAAGAAGCACCATAGCGTAAGAGATGCATGATCGACCTAGGAGATCGGGCAGACGTTCTTGTCAGCCGATCGCGCATCTTTCTCACGTAGAAAAATATTCTTCGTCAACTTTGTTGATGAGCGTCGCGTCTTCGTCGCTAGTTGGACAGGCGCCGTTCTCCCCTCGGTTCTCAAAAAACGAGATTCATGTGTTTCGGGACTTATACCGGTCGTCACACCGGTATTTTTTCAGTTATTTCTTCCTAACCGTTATAGAAACCGAAATATCCAAATACCGATATACATATTTAACGATAATAATTTCGGTTTCTCCAATGTACTCCACGACTCACGTGTCTTATTAACAATTAACGTTGATACATATTTTAGTAAATATTATACGTTATAAATACGTTTAAAAATCACTTAATTGGGAGGTACATCTGGGAAGGTGTTTGGCTTAATATTTTATGACGACCACCTGAATTCGGACTCACGTTTGTTCCTTCGCACGAAGAGTTTCACGACGGAACGTGTTTATACTGTGTACACTTAACTAATTTAGGTGGCTGTGTTTCTCGAGGGTACTGGGATAAGTGGCACGCAGTTCCTTTTTATCTGTGGCATCCTTTACATTGGAAAAACCGAAAAAATACCGGTATTTAGGGTAACTGTACCAGTGAATAAACAGGTACCAGTAAATGAACGCTTTTGTATATTTCAACAAATTTTGAAATAAGGCCTCTTGACCCAATAATTATTATTAATAAAGGATAAAGGATAAAGGAAGATACTTGGTCCCCTTAGGGTTTCAAGTCCATACACCACTCCCTTGTCTTTCCAATTTCACCTATCGCCTAATTTCAATCAAATCCAACGGGACCTACTTTTTATGGTGGGTTCCGAACCACCTTTTTTGCCAACAACACGTGGCCAGTACCCAGACAAGTCACCGCCTGAAGTACACTGTATACCCATGCGGTCACCCATCCAAGCCCGGCCCATGTCCAACACTGTTTAACTTCGGTGATCGCATGGGAACCGGTGTTTGCAGCGAGGCTATGGTCGTTGACAATTATTATTAATAGATATCAATAATAATTATTATTCCCATTATTACTAGAATGTAGTGTTCATTGACTGTTATTTTTTATTTAACGTTTAATAAAGAAAAATAATAATAATTTCATTTTATATATGTTCATTTATTTTTGACAAATGAAGTATGGGGAGCCATTTGGCATATATGAGATTCCTTTAATTCACATATTTTTGTTTTCAAATAAAATATCGTCCTGAATAATTTCTTAAATGTTCATTCACTGGTGCAGTTACCCTATATCGGTTATACCGAAACCGGTATTTTAATGATTTCGGTATTATTTCGGTTTCAGCCTGTTGGCATAGTACCGGTATGAAAATGTTGCCGGTATCAGTGTTCGGAGACGCGTGCCGCGAAGAAGGTAGAAAAAGATCGGCACGGGTTTCGGAGCGTCTCACGGAGAAGCGCGTAACTAAGGGCCACCGTAGTTGTAGAAATAAGTTCTGGCTACCTTGGGCGTGCCGGTGAAGTTACCGATATCCCATAGCTCGTCGACGATGGTCTTCTGCTACCTGACCAGCTTCAGCAGGGGACCCGTCTTCGTTCGTTGCGTGACAGCCGGGACAGGTTCTAGCTTCGGCAGCAGACATTCGGCGCTCAGATCTGTCCAGGTCTTAGCGACGTTCTCGGACAATCTGTCCTTGTACTTGTAGGCCGTACGATCGACCAACGATTGCGTCTTGATGCAGTCGTCGCCGCCGAACTCGCAGACCCTGTAGTGATGGAGGATCGCCGAGCTCGATGGCACGTTTAGGGTACCGTGTCCCGGTATAAACTCCCAGACGAAATGATTGCCGGCTTCCACCACGTTCTGAGGCTTGCATATGTATTTCGAGCGTTGCTTGTGCGGGTGCAGCTTCGCCCTGCGACGCGTTTTCCTAAGCGTGATCAGGCCAGCTTCGATCGGCGTGCGACTCGTTACTATAAACGGATCGTCCGCCCATTGGAGATAGAAGAAAGCGTTCTGGAACGAATACGCTCCGGTCGACTTGGTATTCATACGGCTGCCCATCCATCTGGGGAACATCGAGTAACACCCTTCAGCCGAGAGAACCACTCCGATACGATAAGTAGTAAATATCGGGCGAGACTAAGTTAAGTGGAAAATGTGGGACGTTTTTAGTGGATTAGCTTGGACGAACACCCGATTCTGTTCTACTACGGATTCTTCTCCTTACGTGATCTCTTGATTTATGGACAAATGATCCAATTCTATCCTAGCCGATGTCTATTTTTACCTGACACCGTTGCAACGCGTTTCGAGATGGTCTTATGTAAATCATTGCGTCCGTTCGGACGCGTTCGAGATCCAACTTCTAACAGTTTGATTTTTCGTTCCAATTTATACAGACTGTACCATAGCTCGCTGTGACATATTCAGGGTGTCTCGAAATTCCTTCAACGGCTGGAAGTTGGAGGTTCTTGAGATCATTTGAAGCAACATTTTCCTTAGCAAAAATACGCTATTTAAGATGGGAGGATGCTGAGATCATTTCAAGCAAGATTTTCCTTTACGAAAATGTCATCTGAAAACTGGCTTTACTCGATTCAAAAAGAAATAACTTTCGATAGAAATGAGGTAGGGCGATGAGAATATTTTTTAAATGAAAGCTGAGTCTTTGTAGAATATGGGAAAATAGGGAGATTGTGGTACGAATGTTTTTAACCTTGAAAAAATAAAAGTTTAACTGTTTAACTATAATTCGATTTTTTTTTAAAATCCTGTGGTCGTAGACAAATTTTAAGACCAAATTTGAAATCAGCGTGAAAAAATCTACGGGAAATGGTACATAGTATGTTAAAAAAATTTCTGCTCGTGGTAACATAGAAACGACTTCTTGAAATTGTGCAAGTTTGGCAAATTTTCTCAAGGTTAAAAACCGTTCGTACCGTAACCTCCCTATATTTTCCATGTTCTGCAAAGATTAAGCTTTCATTAAAAAAAATTCATCGCTCTAACTCATTTCTATTCAAAGTTATTTCTTTTTGAATCGAATAAAGTTAGTTTTCCCCACTGTGTGCCATACCGACTGTTTCAATAAGCGTCTAGGTCGCGCTCTGATTGGACTGTGTTTTTCGTGAATAACGCCTTAACAAAACCGCGACGCCATTTTTACAAAGGAAAATTTTGCTTTAAATAAACTGAAGAACCTCCAATTTCCGGATGCTGAAGGAATTTTGAGACACCCTGCATTTTAAACTAGCTGACCCAACAGATGTTGTCCTGTTCAAATTTTAATTTTGTAATTTTATTTTGATGTAGGTTGCCGTGTGGTTATCTAATAAAAATTCAACGCTGTGCTCGGCGACGAACTCATCGGAAACCGATAGCGCGCAGCCAAACATGTCAACCTGCTACTTGTACCTTTTAAAAAATTATGTTTTTCGCAATTTGTCCGAATTTTCCGACTTTCCTCTTAAATGTTTCGAATTTTTTCCTGAAAACGTTTCCAGGGCTATAACGAACAAAATAAGTATTACGCATATCCATCGTTAAAAAAGCGCTTTCATTTTTTCCCGAATTTTCCATCTTTTTTTGCGTAACTTTTCCAATGTTTCTTTCCCTAAAAACCTTATTCGGACTATTACGAACATTAAAAAAATCAGCCAAATCGGTCCAGCCGTTCTCAAGCTTATCAATGAACAGCATTTAATTTTTATTTATATAAATAGATGAAATTATTCTGTTTCGGTGGAGACATTTTATTGGTGATTATCTTCTTTAGGGGAACGCGCTTCCGAGTTTTCGAGGTGAAATTTTGAACGATATCAAATAACCTTGAATGACCTTCGAATACGATATGAAGAGATAAGATATCTCCCCGGTAACAGAATCATTTTTATTGAAATATTTTTGCAACGAGCTATAGTTTGCTAAGGGAACCTATCTACTGTAGAAAAATAGAATTGGGTGTGTTTTAATTGGACAGAGTAACGGTATGTACTTTCAATAAAATATTACATTACTTTGAATGGAAAGAAACTTTGTACACAGAAAATAATATTTCTACTGAACATCAACTTTCATAAATTTGCTTTTACACACTGGGAACTAAAGGTATGAAAAATTGTTCTCATCAAAACTATTTGGGGGCTTCGACGTATAGGTAAGCTAAGGTTTAGGATAGGGACACTTCCTGGTATTCTCAGAATTCTAAAATTGCCCATAATACGAAAACACTTACAATTAGTGTGGCAGCTGTCGTTGAATTCTTCTCAATAAACTTTATCGTATTATGAATGAGAAAACATAGCGTTTCATTTAAAAAAAATGAACTTGATATTGGAATCTGCCCCACTAAAAAAACTGTCTGTAATGTACAAAAAATATGTGAAATAAATAGATGTCTGTATTTGAAAAAAGGACGTTCTAAAATACGTATTACAAAAAAAATGTTATCAACGTTGTAGAATGTCTGTTTTTCTATTCAAGCAACTTTTGCAAGAACATTTTTTCCTACCCTAAGTTTTTCCACGAGGTATTCTACCGTGTCCAATTAAACAGCATTATCCTTTAACGTTTATATTTTTAATAAATGTTGTGCTTTCCAACTCTGTTAACTTTCTGAAACGCATTCGCCACCTTTGATATAGCCGTATAAAATGAAAAAGCCATTTTAAACATACTTTCAACATTAACAAAAATTAATTTGTTTCTCATGTTAACGTGCTAAAACAGCGAAAAGCTTCCTGTTGAACCGTAGCACTGTGCAAAAGACTGTCGAAAAATGTGCTCGTTTTCCGAGGGTTCAAACCCCTTGAGTTATACCCCCGTAAAACAAACATTCTGTACATAAGTTGCTTCAGCTTCCACGAAAATAGAAGACCTGGAAAGAGCTTTTCTTCGAAACTGACGAAAACAGAAAATAAAACTCGCGCAAAGGCACAAAGTACGTATACAGTCTGTCGCAAAAGTCTACAGACACCTGGCAACTAACGTTTCGACACAAGATTTTAATAAATCTTCAACAACAAAACAAAGAATTCGAACTCTGTGGTGAAACTAAGATTTCTTCTAAGTATATTAGTTTGTACAATAAAAAGCAAACGAATTCGTCACTTTTACAGTTAGTCGTATGCAACTCTATTTTGCATTAAAATATTTCGATCACCATATATATTGATTACTGGCGTGGGCGTAGTCTGTCGAGAAAACAAAGTTTAGCATTTAACAAGTGTGAGCTAGATTTTTGCGAAGGACTGTAGGGAAACGGGGAGTCGGGATGAATGAATCCTACGGTTGAAAAAAAGGGAATCGTTTGTTTGTCAGCGATAGGTAATCTCACCTTATGAGATCAATGATCGTGTCGTTGTGCCTCGGTATAATGAACTCGTCGAGGTCCACCAGCGCCACGTACTCGTATTTGTACATCGATCGATAAAGGCAATCGTTCAGGGCGGCGAACAGACCTTCCGTGCGGATCTCGAGCTGCGAAATCATGTCCAAATGGTGCCAAGGTAGCACGGTCACGAGACCTTTGGCTTCGTAGTACTTGAGAGCGCATCCGGCCTCCGCGCCGACCGTGTCGTTGTAAAGAGTCACGTGCGTAGCGCCGAGCAGCCCGTGCAACTCGATAAACTCCACAAGTTGCAGCACCTGCAACATTATCGCGCCCAGAGAGACAAGAAGAATAGTCGGGTCGAATCGATGATAATTACGCGTCGCGTCGCACAGTGGTCGATTTTTCGGAAAACTGGGTCGGAGATCAGTACACCGAAGTCGTGTTATTTTGCAAACAGCTATGTTCTGCACGGCGAAATATCGTGCAGAGATATTATTCTTTCATGACTGATTCTACCGCGCTAAAAGTACAAAGGAAACCGATCGTAGAAAAGCATTCCTTGCGCCGGAAACTTCGATCGTTAATTCAACCGATAAATGCAGCAGTTGAAATTGTGTCGTGTTTAGTGTCATTTTAATCAGAAAAATGCCACAAATAAGATGGCGAAAGTACCGTAAAAAAATAATGAAAAATAAAGAAGTTTTGTAATTTGAGTAGTGTGGTTCACACTGATATACCCGAGCCGAGACATATTGACAAATTCTGAAGAAAACTTCATATCACAATTTCATTTATCCGTGAATATATTAGATTGTTGCATAGGAAATATCCGATTTTAGAATGTAACCCTTAGAAAACGTTCGATGAAGAAATTCGATTACAGTCTATTGTTTAATTATATAAATAAAACTTTTATATAAATAAAAGTCTATTTATATAAATAAAATTTTTATATAAATAAAAATCTCCTTAAACGTACCACGACCGATCAAAATTACTGATTCTAGATTTTTGATTTCACAATCAATGAAATTATAAAGATGCTTTCATAAGAATTGATTTAATACACATCTTTGTTAGAGGGAGCACTATAATAAGAATCGCGTCGATGTCTAAATAAATTGAATCTTGCCATTTTTGTAAGGCAACCATTTGCCGGATGCTTTTATAATTTCATATTTATTATACAATCGAACTTTTCAATAAAGTTCATTTCAACGTCTACCAACGCGACTGTCGTGTAAAAATAACATTATTTTTTTACCGTAATAAAATCAAGAAACTTCAAAGTAGATAGAATACATTGGACACAAAATTGGCTAATAAAAATCAGACGTTTCATATGCAACAACATGTTTTCCATTCTTGAATAAACTTATGAATAAATATCGGTAGAATTTCATTTTAGAATTTTAATTTAACTCTTCGCTGCATAGTGTATCATGTCTGATACAGTCAACAAAGTGTTCTCTTACTATGTTTATTTACGTATATTTTTCTAAAAATATTGTTCTAATTTCTTAAAAATATTTTTCCTTTAAATAAAACACAAAAACTGACCTTCTTTCAGTTATTTCATCCCAATTAAAAAAAAATCATACAGCAAAGAGTTAGAAATCTTATAAATAAAATACAATCGAATTAAACTTGTCAGGCACGCGTATTAGAATTAATGAATTGAATTATAGAATAACTTTCAATTACTAACATGATTTGTTTGTTCCAGTTTTCATACTTATCGACCGTTGTGCGTCGCGCAGTGCTCCCAATTCGCCGGAATCCGGTTGATTCCAAATCAAATTTTCTATATAAATTTCATATATAAAATTGTTTTGTATAATAACTTAATACTACCCTCAATAATAGTAAATTTTCTATACAAATTTCATATATAAAAATTTTTTACAATTGGATAAGAAATAAAAAAAGAGTTCATTTCCGAAATTTTGTTACCAGGTTTCGGCGATTCGGTAGCGCTGCGCGTCCGGACGATCCCGGACGATCTCGTACACGTACCCGGTTGTAATCGTAGTGCAGAGGTTTCACGCAAACCGCCAACAACTCCTTGTCCTCCGTCCTAGTTTCTGGCCGGTTTTGCACGAGGATGCGATTGGTCGGGGCTGCTTTCAGCCTGGCCACAACGCTCACCGTTTCCGGTACTCTATCGGTCGCCGGCGACTCTTTAGGTAACGGACAGATGACGAAGCACGCGCTGTACTTCAAGTTCCAGTTCTCTCTGATCACCTGTCGGAACGTGATATAAACCTGATCGGCAATCCGAATGACGAGGCTCTAAAGCTCGCAGCCAGACGAAATGGAGCACCACGGAAACGTTGACGGTGCGGATCGAAGGAAACTATTCCAATTTACAATTACAGTAAACGCGCGATCTAGCTCTCATCGTCTGTTCCGAGCAGGGACAGAGATTGTGAAGGGAAACTATTTTTTCATGACTGCGTAGACCGCGCTAGTAAACTTTACTGTAATTGCCGAATAACATCTTACTAGTATACTGCGGATGTTCATGCAATTTTCAATTTTTGTGGGCAAATTTGAAGAAAGTGGAATCATGTGAATATTGTAGATCTGACAAGGGGAAGCCACGGTTGATGGGTCACGGATTTTTCTGAAACTTGCAGTATTTGAAGATGTCTTCTCAAAATGTAATTTAAAAATAATTAAATAATTTAAAAAAAAATTCCATTTAAAAATCGGTTCACACTTTCATAAGTAATATTGAGGAGTTCGCGTTAAGAGCTAAGAGAAATATGTACTAGTAATCGGCAGGTTGTTGTTTCGACTCCCGTTATCGATGTCTTCTTTTTTTCTAGAAATTGATACCTACTTCAATTTTAATTGTAAATATTTTTCTAGTATCACAGAGTCATACTAGCATCTAATTAATACACAGAATTTTCAATAATAAAGCAAATATAACAATCTGAAATTACTTTTTTGTTCGATTCGTTTTGCAACGGCCACAAATAAAAACACGCAATTTCTATATAAAAAATAAAAATAACTTATAAATAATAAATTTTAAGCTTAAAATTGAGGTAGGTTTCAATTGTGGCTTTCCCTTGTGAGATAAATAAAAATCCTACTAAATTCTGTGGAACTTTATTTTGTTAATAATAAAGATAAAATCCATGAAGATAACTCTCCAAAATGTATAAAGTTCCGCAGTCTATTTACTGATGTGAAATGAATAGCATTATCCGATAGTACGGAAAATAATCTTGAAATCAACATCGACATTGATCAAGACTAACCAAAATCTCTAATGACGAGGCGAGTTAAGCCCATGAGTCTAACTGGGACGAAAGGCGACGTTGAGTCAGACCGGTCAAAGGGTTAAGGTGAGTACGAATAAAAGGTTAAAAGTTTAGGAACGCCGTAAACCTGGTGCACGCTAACGCAATGTCGTTTTGTTCTGCCAACCGTTCCCCTCGGTTAACGGTAGACGGCCCGTCAAGGAGAAATACGTCTTGCCCCTAATTTGCGTGAGGCGCACAAGGCTGAGTTTGTTCGAACGCGTTTGGAAAAAAACACAGAAATATGAAGAAAAAAAACAAGTGAATCCAGTGAAAGGTCAACTTAAACCGTTTTCCCGGCTTCGTTACGACGGAACTTGTTACCGTATTTTTCAGATTTCTCTTTTTTTGTTCTGTTTCCCGGGGACTGAGAAGTTCGTAACCTCGTTTGCTCGGTGGACGCACCTTCACTTTAGCTGCCACTGTGACGGAAGCGGTCACGTTCCCACCGTTCTCCGTTCGATACCAAAATCTGCACCAGACACGCTCCGGTCCTTTGGTCTTCGTGGCGCTTATTACGCGCACCATGCCCTGTTTTTTCCCTGCCGGCGTGCCTGCGCCGCCAACCCTGTCGTCGAAGTACGCCGAGTACACGAAGAATTTGAATCTACGGACAGTAAAGTTCGAGCTCGTTAAAAAATCGGACAAGGTAATTGTTTAGAATCGGGTCGACGTCCTCGTTCACTTCATCGATCTTCAAACATATTGTCAAGGTCAACGTTCTCAGCAACTCGGGGGCTCACTGCAAGAGGGAGCTACGCCACTGCGAGATTTACCTCCCTCGTGATCAGAAGTCATGACACGCGAGGAAAACGATGTTTCATAAACGGACTGCGGTCTTTTATGCAAAACAGTATTAGATTTGAACGATAGCACGTAGCGTTCGTAAGGTAAAATTCTAAGCTAAACTTCAGACATTTTACTCACACATTTTGTTCTACTACGTTTGGTCATTTTGGTAATTATTTACTTTGAGGGCCTGCTCGCCTTGAAATATGTTGTCAAGGTCATCATTCTGAACAACTTTTTCCCATACATGTTACCGCTGCTCGGTTTTAGTTTTCGAGATATTCGCAAAAAATTATTGCTAATACAGTATTTTATGCGTAAATGTCCAAAAGTCTGAGCCATAAAAGTCCCTGATCTATCCCCACTACTGCGGGGTATACCCTCTTGAGGGGCCAAGAAGCTCGAGAGGCCTCGGTCGCCGAGAAGTATGATATCATGCCTAATCAGTATTTACAACTTCCTTATTTTTCATTATTTTTTTATGGAACTTCAAGTTCCATATTTGTGGCATTTTTCTGGTTAAAATGATACCAAACACGATATAATTCGGATCATATACAGGTTTACGGACATATAAGAGTCAGGGATACATTGGGACAACAATTGTCAATTAAATAAGTAAATATCATCGGAGTTATATCATATTTAGTATGATTTTAATAATGAAAAATTAGGAAGTTGGAAATTCTGATCATATTGTGTTTACACTTGGGTGTTTACCTCGGCGACCTAGGCTTCTCGAACTCGGTTGTCCTTCTCTACGTTCGGCAAAACTCAAAGAATACTGTCCCTGATGCGTAAATGTCCCTCGACAGACCAGTGCTAGGGACTTATATCCATAAAATACTGTACTATGTTGAATTTTCCCTCTTGGATTTTCGTGTATCAGCATAGGCGATTGCTTAACGGCGTTTCTAACCAAAAACAAAATGAATAATACAGGTATACAATATACAACATATACATAAAAGGATTTCCGTATGCGTGGTCGGGATTTCCGCCCCCTCTATGCCCTAACCACAACTCATTCTGATTGCATAATTTTTGCATTGCAGCTGTAATCCGGAATTTGAACTACTAAGGGAAAAATCATACGAATAGAATGAGTTGTGGTTAGGTAAGGTTTGGTTTGATTTGATATTGTGGCAAAAATTATGCGATCAGAATGAGTTGTGGTTAGGTCGTAGAGGGGGCGGAGAACACGCACACGAAAATCCAGGAGTAGTCTTTCAAACTTGAAAACTCACCCTATATACATATGTATAACCAGAATGAGACTGTTTTCTCTCTCATCTCCACAGCGTGTTTAGAAGCAAAATGTAAACAAACGCCGCGCCGGGACAAGCTTACGTTACCACGGAGAGCGTGCAGAAATACGAAAAATTCAATAGAGTATTATTTATATTATTATTAATAGTATTATTAATATTATAGTATCTTAATAGTATTTTGCGAATATCTCGAAAACTAAAATCGAGCGACGGTAACATGTATAAGAAAAAGTTGTTCAGAATGTTGGCCTTGACAACATATTTCAAGATCATCAAAATCGGTGGTGAGGAGGCCCTCAAAGTAAATAATTACCGTCATTTTCGAGGTAACTTCTCGTGTTGTTGAATAAGCATACGAATAAACAACTTAATTTTATCATCGATTCTTAATTTGAAAACGCTACGAATTTTCTTTCCAACCCAATGCTAGTCCAACAAGATTGAAAAATCATGTACCAATATCTTGAAATTTTTTAAATGTTCTTCCTGTTTTGTTATAAATACGTAAAATCCTCAGTCTATTTAGAAACTAAACAGAAAAGTTCGAAAACGTTGAAACCCGTGAGGGCGATGTGAAACGTGACCCATAGGGATCTGGTGCGGGGTCAAGGTCGCGTTAATCGTGATGGATAAATATTCGGAAAAGCGTGTTATCAGGTGTGAGCGCACCTAGTTTTCGTGACTGGTAGCCATTCGGCATCCGTGATCCTCAGACTCTGATCGGGTTGCGGTAGACGAGCTTCCAAGTTCGGTGGTAAGCTCGGTAAACCTCTCGGGTCCGGTTGTATCGCGGTCTTCTGCCCTCCATCTTCTCCGTGCACCAATAATCCGATATGATCGTCGAAGCTGCCCTTCAAGCCGATATAATCTTCAGCCTGCGTGAGAGCCAAACAGAAAACCGTTCAATAAACCCCGTCTGTTCCACACTGCGATTTTGATGGATACCCTATCGGAAGAAAGGAAAATACAGCTCGGCCCCGGTCTTTTTCTGACCGGCTCGAAAACTGGTTTCAATGCGATTTCATTGTCCCGAACGGCTCTTTCTCTAGCGGAGCTGTAGTCGAGTATGCTAACGCGAACAGTTTTCATCAATGAAACCGAAACGCCGCTACGAACAAAGAGACACGAGAGGGCTTATCAAATAATAACACGTTTCCCGCGAGTGCTCGATCCGATAACGATTCTTTGCCCGTGCAAGGATTCGATGAAATTGGAAACGCCTTGCATATTCCATCTTTTGATAACCGAAAGCCTATTAGCGGATTATTTAACGCCCTGTTACCTGGGGATCACCAGCTAATTGGTCGGGCGAGTTTGTCATCACCTTTTTCGAGCTAAGTTCAAGAAAACAGGCTTTCAATTAAAGTGATCGAACCGGTGTGCCAAAAACATCAACTTTGTTTAAATATACGAGCGACAAATGAAAAGAAAAGTTATCATCATGGATGGCCAAACGAGTACAACAAACATTGGATTTTTTGCGTCAATATCAAGACAGTTTGGTTTTGAAACAGCAAGAATTCTAAAGGGCTGGTCCAACACAAGATTATCAATTGTTTTTTTTTATTAAATGCAATTAGAATCTCAAAGTAGAGATTATTTTGCCATACATTATTATACTTTATATAATACAATACAAATTACATATGAATAATCGTTGGCTGGTAAACAAGCAGTTTTTTTTTATATAAACTATACAGTTTTCTTAAATATTTAACTCACAAGCATTCAGAAACGAGTAGGTTATTCTACATATTTCAACCGTAGGTCTGAATGAGAGTGGAAGAAAAAGACGCAGTTTCCGTGTTGTCTGATAAACTCCAACCTCCGTTCATGTTAAGATAAGTAACCACAGGTTTTCAATGTAAGTGATCGAATCGGTGCACCGAAAACATCAACTTTGTTTAAACATACTATTGAAAAATAAAAAGAAAACTTTTTGGAACTGTTGGTTTTATTCTGGATGTAACGAAGAACTTCGTTGCGTTGTTGTATACATGTTCGATGTAAGCATATTGCGGATTCTATGCATTTATGACAATCATGTATTGGTTAAATAGGAGACTGTAAAGACTTTAACGGTATTGAAGGAGGTGATTTGAAGGAGTTTTCTGTAATTTACGTAAACTTTTGTTAGTTGACTGTTTGCCATTTATCGCTATGGAATCATATTTGATTGAAGACCGTATTAAAGTTATTCATTTATGTTGAAGTCATCGACTTGCTGCGATCGAAATTTGGTGAACGATTAATTTCATGAAATGAATTTGTGAATTGGCCCGCTCGTTCATGCGGTTTTTGAAGAGCAACGTTTTACGTCAAATAAACCAACTATCACATCGAGGACTTAAAACACAAAATTATTGCTGAGATGAATGCGATTGGAGCCGATCATGTTGAAAAATGTCATCGAAAATTTCGACCAACAGCTGTAGAACCAGTCCTGGTGAACAATTGAGTGATATCATTTTTTACGTACAAACGGAATAGATCAAAGGTCAAAATAAAATAATTAATTTGACTTTATTGCTGATCAAATCTTGTACTTTTAATTTGCATTTATATCATATTTTTATTTATATTATATTTATATTTATATTATATTTTTATTATAATTTGCATTTATATTAATTATATATATATATATATACACACACATATTGTATATAGTATACTGATTATATTTTTGTGTATATATCTTTACATATTGGGTTGACAAGATAGAAAGTCGATTATAAATCGAAATTCTAAATTGTCTAAAAAGAACGTCATTTTATCTGGTCAGAAATTTGTTTTAATTTACATTGGTTGGCAAGAAAGTCGGTATTTTAAGGCGAAATAGAGAGCCCAATTTTGTTATTCAAACAATAAACTTTAATGATCAACATATTTTCCCTTCTGTTCGACGGTCTATCGCCAAAAGGAGTAAATAAGAAAATATTTAATTGATTAAAGTTCATCGCTTCAATAAAGAAATTCGGTTTCATTTCAACTTAGAATACCGAAATTACTTTCTCGCCAGCCCAATATATTTATACGTGGAAGTCTACATGTTAATTATTTTTACCAAACCGTCAAGCATTCCCAAGAACAAGCAGAATTCGATATAGCTACCAGGGGGTGTCGACTCCCATGGGTACGAATTTAGTTATAACGAGGTACCCATACGTATGATGGCAGCACTGTAGTGGCCTGACGGTGGGTATACAAACTGTAACGCGTCATTTGGCGGCCATCATTGCACTGTTGCTTGTTCTGACAAATGGAAAATCCAAATTGTTATGAAGATGTTACATTATGGATGTTTCAATGTACAATTTATAATTAAATGTATAATTTAGTTTTAAGAATAAATATGTTATATATTGAATATGTGCTAATACAAATTAATTTCCCTGAAAATAAATTCATAACCTTCAATAGCTAGCGTAGAATACGATTACACGTACATGCAAGGTTGACTATGTGTGAGTCAGGTGTGTGTGGTGATCACACAATGCTAGTATCCCTACTCTTTGGTCTCCACTGTGCTGCTACCATACCTATGGGTACCGAATTCCAACTAAATTCGTAGCCACTTTTTCTTATGGGAGTCGACACCCCCTGATAGCTACTGAGACCAGAGTCACCAGCTTCAGAAGTGTCTCCTTACTCTATCTATCCCTTCTATGACACTATTCCCCACTCCTCCTCCGAGAGCCAGTCACGTGGCACGTTTCGTCAGAGAGAGGGTAACCGTTTCCCCTGAAATCGTGCTCCCTCCCCCCATCCGGCGACTCTGACTGTACATGAAAAGTATGAAAGGTTGAATCGTGTTTCTGCGGGAGGCTGCGGCATCGATTTTCGCAAACAAGTTGACGCGATACACCGATTAGTTCATCATCCGAAGGAATTAATTTGCACGCGCAGCCGCGAGTGTATAATCCACGATGATCCGGAGAGGGACAGGGGATGTACAATCATCTCCGGTTTAATATACCCGTGTAAATCACGAGTGGTATCATCGTATCAAATTTAAAATGTGCGTGACGCCGCGTTATAATATCGGCGACGGCGTTTTAGTGACTTATTACGGGGGACGGTCGTTTCGGTTTTATTAGTAGAGTGGCCGCTCTCGCGTAGCCGTTCAAACGGATTTTCCGCGTAATCTCGCGAATTCTCGGCATAAAATCCTCTCCGGGAAGCTTCCATCGTTGGAGCAAAAACCTGTATCGCTGGTTGATGGACACTTTTTTATGCAGCTTCCGCCGACAGACCGTGTACGCGTACGAATCCCGTATAAATTCTGCACGGACGTGGGCGTCCACTTTCTCGGCCGTAATTACCGACCCGGCAAATAAATGGTGTGTAGGGGTTTTATTACCGGCCGGTTAATAAGCGCGACGTCCCACACCAGTGGACCTTTGCGAATAGTTTATAAAACCTTATCGAACCTGTCCTCGAACTTTTATGCCAGCCGTAATTCACCCCTGCGTTCTACAACCGCGGTGCAACCGGCAACATAGCTCTATACGAAATCAATTAAAGCGATGTTAACGTGTCCACTGCTAAGCCAACCACGATAAAAATTACACAAAATGGATACACGCCGGAGCTTCCGTTCGAATACTCGGCAGAAGCGTAACAGAATTTTTACGGAGTACAACAAGCGTTTAGGATTATACAGGCTGCATCACCACTTCGATTTACATGACTGTTATTGTATTATTTCTCTCTCTCTCTCTCTTGAACCTCTCATGTCGATTAATTCCCTAGAGCATTTTAACGAGCCAGATTCGTGACGAAGATTTTTAACAAATCAGGAAAATTATTATAATAGAAACATACGTGTTTTATCGAATCGTGAAGAAATTATTTATTTCACCCCTTGCTGTACCATTTTCTGTACAGTCACACTGATTAAAACTTCTTCATGCACAAAAACGTCTCGAAAGCGAATAGAAAATGTATAATTTTTGTAAGGCTACATTTATTAGAATGCCTAAATATCGATTAAAAACGAATCGAATTTAATTTTTTAATCGATCGTATGAATATTAAATCAAAATATTATTAATGATTTCGGCGCAACGGTTCGATCAAATATAAACACTATAAAGAAATATTACAAATTAATTTAAACTTTCAACGTTTCGATCCTTGTGTAAAATTGTTTTATAGTGTTTATTTAATTGAACCCCGTTGCACCGAAATCATAAATAATTTTCCTGATTTAACATTCGTACGATCGATAACAATAATAACGTTTCTAACAAAGATTATCGATAATCGAAATTAAATTCGATTCGTTTTTGATCGATATTTAGGCATTCGAATAAATATAGCCTTAAGAAGTTTTAATCAGTGTGACTGAACAGAAAATGGTACAGCAACGGGTGAAATAAATGATTCCTTCACGACTCGATAAAGAATATATGTTTCTATTTTAAAAATGTTAATGCCCTTCGTATTCCATAATATGTCCGCATACGAAAAAATTATTCTCGTCAGGATGAGTCCCTTTCGTGTGTAACCGTAATAACGCGATTAATATTAATAGCTGCGTGACCTTCTAGTGTATGTAGTAGTTGCCTGGGTCTCGTTGTCCACGGTACGCTCAAGGGTTGCAGAAATACAATTGTGATCGCCATTTTGATTCTGCACCACAGGTGGTAATTCATAATAATATAAATAGTAAAATTGATGATATGATATTTGAAATACGAACTTCAAATTATTACAAAACATGGAATATTCATTCTGTTGAAGATTTATAAACTTGAACTTGTTTCATATAGTGTAGCTAAGGAATAAATATTTTATTTTATTGCAGCAACCGTATTTTTTTTTTTATTTTTTATACACTTGTAACTAATATCGTAGTAGAGTTGTTGGTGTACTATACGAGTTACTAAGCTGGAGTGCAAAGGGTTTAATTGTACAAGAGTTCGACCTAATGACACAAATTGTTAAACAAGTGTACCGTACGACCATTACTTGAAATTAATGATAAGAAAGAAAATTCTGATTCCATAATTTACTTAAGAATGCTTTTTACCACGTCTTTGTCTATGTGTCTGTCTGTTCGGTGGCAAATTTTTCAATTGCTTTTAAACTAACTTCCTGATGAGCTAGAGACTTGAAATTAAATACATGGCTCAGAACTGGATGACAATGCATTATTAAAATAAAATTTTTTAAAAGTCTATCCGTTTTTAGTTTTAAGAATGCATGTTATATGGTAGTTAACATTCGTGAAGTAAATTACTCAACAATTGCTTAAAATTGAAAACACAATGAATTTTTAATGTGTAGATTAATAATTTTGTAACCTCAGAAGAGGAACAGCAAGTTAACAATAGACGTCGGACAATGTTATCTAATGTAAATTGTTAACAAGCTCTACACAGGTGTTTCGAATCCGAGAAAACAACTCCAGGCTAAAATGAAAGAGACTGCGTCCCGGTAAGAAGTTGAAACTTGACTGGCTTAGTTTTAGCTCGTTGCAAAATTTTTGCTGTCTATTCCCCCAGCATGGAAGTGCGCGGGAAATTTGCATTTCCCAACGTTTTTACCCCCTTCTGTTTCGTTATTAGTACGACGGAAGGCCTTCTCCTTATTTACCCGGTATCCTAATTAAGGGTCTCGAGAATAGTTTTAAAACTCTTTGAAGTTATGGCCGCTTTTAGCAGTACATTTTCATTACGGGGAATAGTTCGGAGCAAAACCTGCGGGCGTAAAACCGGGAAATTCTAATTAAATGCCCGTCAAAATCTCACCGAAACATTTCGTCTCCGCATCGACTGCTCGAGGAATCGTTACTTCAAACGATCGTGCGTTCGTTCAAAAAGTGGATCAAACACCTTGATAATATTTTAATATTTCATCGGTTTAATTGAAACACGATCCAGATTTGTGACACATTAAAACGCGAATTTTAAAAGGGTAAATACAAATGGAAATATATGTCACGTTGTTGCTGTGCACTTTAATAAAGTCCAGATATTAAAGGTCTGCTAATCATTTTCGATTTTATTAAGCGTTGTGCACTAAAAATTTAATTTCATTGAATCAATTTTTTGAATAAAAAATTACTATTAAATTGAGCTAAGCTAAGAGGCACATTAAGCCATTATGTAATACGCTAATGGAATTCATGTATTGAATATGCTATATAAACCACATCTGGTTTAAAGCATTAAATAAATAAATAAATAAATAAAAAAAATGTTTTACACATTTGTAACACTAGATCCAAATTTTTGGCCATTTTTACAATAATATATGTATGTATGTATATATATATATATATATATATATATATATATATATATATATATGTATAGTGAATTTGGTTTTAACACTAGATCCAAATTATTGACCATTTTTCCAATAATATACATATCTATATAATTTTGTAAATATATTAATTTCTCAGGGAAGCATCTTTACAATCTTAATAATCGCAAATTAAGAATATTAGAACTCATCATTGAAGTAAAGCCGTAAACCTAGTGTTAAGATAAACTTTACCAGACAACCTGAATGTTGAAGAAATTAAGGAGCACGACATTTTTGTTTATATTTCAGTAATCAATCAGAATTAGAAATAGTAAATATAGGTAATTGATTTTTTTTAAGAAAACGCATGTGGAGTTTCGTCGAATAGATAATTAAATTCCGTAGTACGCCACGCGTTGAGAATTAGAATAAATCTCCATTTGTTTAGCAGGAAGCGTAACGATACTGAATAGTTTACGGCGTCCGGCCGATAATTGATATCTACTAGCATGGTGTTGATCGTACAATAACGCATAGAACGATATATAGCTTTAATTGACGACGGTAATTTAATATTCTCTAAACATCCCACTGTCGTGCATGCCAACCTATTTTCGATGCCGCGGTAGAATTGTTCGTCCATTTTTATCGGAAATCTGTCGATATCGTACCGACGTGACTTAATTACGAATTCCTAAGAATATACGGTGACCAAGATTAAAGCCTTAATCGAACAGAACTACCGCTGTTCGTTATTTATTAAATCAATAATAGCTACTCTACTTTCGAGCGCGTAGTCATTTATTTTATTCATGAACCGTATTTGCGGCAAATATTAAATAGATCCGTATCAGTCGCTACGCCATTTTGGATCTGCCTAACGACACAGCTGATTTATAAGCTGCTCTATTCACTCACTTAGAAATTATAGCATTACATCACATTGCAATATTCGCATGACACGTGTGGAGTAAATTAATTATATTCTACATTAATCAATGAAATAATAAGTTCGACGAAGTTATAATTAAAATGGAAATTAAATTGCACTCCACTCGTGTTGCATGGATATTCATGGCCCAGGGATTACACGGTTGTAAATTCGGTAAAAACTGATATCTATTAATCCGATTTCATCGTTACGATTAATTTATTTGTTAATACGTTTCGTATGTTCACGTAATAATTGTAACGACGTATTATGAAGTTTTCATCTATCTGCAGATATTTACAATTTTAGAGATAAAATCGTTTTCGAGATTAGGAGGAAATAATCAATTTCCTGTAATTAAATGTCTATTTTAACTTTACACGAATTCTGTAAAATTCACTGTTTCATCGATTTTCGAATACCCAGAACGGATGAATGAACTTGACTAATGAATATGACATTTTCAAATCTGACTAGCTTGGGTAAAATAAAGCACAGCAGAAATTAATCAATGATTTTCAATCTTCCGGCAGATCGAAATTTGAATTATACAGTATTTTATGCGTAAATGTCCCAAAAGTCTGAGCCATAAAAGTCCCTGATCTATCCCCACTACTGCGGGGTATACCCCCTTGAGGGGCCAAGAAGCTCGAGAGGCTTCGGTCACCGAGAAGTATGATATCATGCGGCTCGGGTGTCTCGGTGAGACCGCCTAATTAGAATTTCCAACTTCCTTATTTTTCATTATTTTTTTATGGAACTTCAAGTTCCATATTTGTGGCATTTTTCTGATTAAAATCATACCAAACATGATATAATTCCGATGATATTTACTTGTGTAATTTACTTGTGTAGTTGTCTATTACACAGTAAATATCATCGGAATTATATCATATTTGGTATGATTTTAATCAGAAAAATGCCACAAATATGAAACTTGAAGTTCCATAAAAAAATAATGAAAAATAAGGAAGTTAGAAATTCTGATCACATTGTGTTTACACTTGGGTGTTTATCTCGGCGACCAAGTCTTCTCGAGTTCGGCTGTCCTTCTCTACGTTCGGCAACAGTCAAAGAATAGTGTCCCTGATGCATATATGTCCCTCGGCAGACCCGTGCTAGGGACTTATATACATAAAATACTGTATATCTTTGTACGATATCAAATCTAACAGAAGTTCTCTGAATATAAAAATAACGTCGAAGCGATTTAAATGTGGAAGCTGGTACTTTATAATATTAATGCAGCATTATGATAAAAATAAAATCGCGTGTAATCCCCGTTCACTTACACCGACGTTGCGTTACACACGAATGGACTGATGCGCGTCACTCCTGGAAAAGCTATTTCCTGCTGGGCAAAACCTCTTTTCCATCTCGGAAATCATCTTGAGACCAATTTACTCCCTTCAACTCGCTTTTTCGGATTCCCCCGGAACAGGAAACGCACGGCAGAGTGGAAGAAGAGCAACCGAGGGACTCTAAAACAACATTTAATCGGGAAGATTACGCTTCTAGAGCGTTCGGCCCTATTCCCTATTTAGTCCAGGGGGTTATGGTTCTTTAATGCTCCTTTGACAATCACAGCGACCGCACGAGTTCAGCTCATTCGGAAAATATATAAATATAATCTGCCTCGTATAACTGGTTCTCGTGCTCGTACAGGGTGTTACAAAAATATTCTACTTCTTCAACAGAAACATTGAAAAGATTGTTTAACGTTTCTTCATTTTCCCCCTTCTTCATCTTATCGAAATGATTAACCCTTCACCGCATGATTTTTTCAATTGCGATGAAAAAATTGATAGAAGGTCAGTTTTCGCGGTTTATTTAAGGGAAAAATATTAAAGAAAATTAAAACAACATTTTCAGTGAACATTCTTAGTTTACTATATAGCAGATTTGTTAACTGTGTCAGGTATGATACACTATGCCGCGAAGGGTTAAAGAAGAAATTGTAATTTTTCTCGATTTACTCGACTTACTAAAAAATCGCGGAAGTATTTTTGCAGTTGACATTTTGAGTATTTTTCAAGTAGTTTTGCAGTGATTTTTACAGTTTTAGTAGTAGTAGTAATTATTCTAATTAAATAATTCTATTTACGGACACGTCAGCATATTCTGCACTGTAAAATGTTGATGGAATGCTAATGGAATGCAAATTGCCTCTGTTTCGTGCATTCGACGTAAACAATTTTGACTTCGCGTAATGATGCATAGAGGGATATCTTGTTCAGCAAGTGATTTAGTTGATTTTTAAAAAGGTTTAAAAGGTTTAAAGGAATTTAATTTATCAAAATTGTGGTGCCCAAGGTGGTTCGGAACCCACCTATATAAGTAAGAATTAAAAAAAGCGACGTTAAATAATAATAAAAAAAAAATTTATCGAAATCGATAAAGAAATTTCAGAGTTCGACTGTTCGTTCCTGCAGTTAACTAATTTTTATTTACCACAAGGATCCGCGGTGGAATCGAGAGCTAACTCGATCGTCGCATCGCTAGGTCGACTCTTAAAAAGATTCGCCTTGCTTTAAAGTGTGTATGGAGACTTTCTGGACTGGCTGTAAGTAAACGGACCGATTCGTCCTTTCGGCCATCGCGTCGTTTTGGTACAATGTGAAGTGCCGAGAATGTGCGGTCTCTTCCAACGTATCATTGTCCGGCAATAAAGAGGGAACCGGTAGCTAGCAGGAAGAATGGACGCCGCATGGCAAGCCGGGAAAAGGCGACGGTCACAGGGGGAAATCGATGAACCGGGATGGCAAAGTTTCCCGTTACCACTTTCCTCTTTTGCGCGGACAAAGAGCAACCGACAGGACGAGTGGAAAGTTGAACCCTCTTCGTTACTTCTAAAGTCTTTTGCCGGGTCTCTTTGCTCCGGACTGGAAAACGTTTGAGGATTCGCGAGCCTCCACGGCCTCGCGGATCGAGGATTCACCGTCTCTTTGCTCCTTCAACGAACACCAACCGAGAACTAATGCATCGAACTTGGGAGATACTGTAGAACCTTGGTGCTAAAATATAGGAGTTAGCCTTGTGTCTGGGATTGGCCTTCGTTGCGTTCTATTTGTTCATAAAATATGAGACGTTGTAGATTTTATATTTATTTTAAAAATAAATTTTTAAAAATACCGCGTTTTACGCTTACGGTTTAAAAACGGACTAAAAAGTATAAAATCATTTTTCCTAGTGCCATACAGATTCCTAACCTCGTACAGATAATCCTGAAAATTTGTGATTGTGAATTTTCACAGCTATTCAAAATTCACAATCACAAATGTCAGTTTTATACTTTTTAGTCCGTTTTTAAAAACGTGGTATTTTTTAAAAATTTATTTTTATTTAAATAATTATTTTTTGTATGCTCACTAAGCTTACTACAAATTTCACTAGGTAAACGAAGCGATGATGCACTACCGGTCGCGATCGTCGCGCGATGATGTACTACACTACCGATGGTTCGCGCGTCGGGGCGAAATGGGTCCGTGAAGTGGGGACAAGTCAGAGTGCGCACGCATAGTAAAGTAGAGAGGGTTGTCGAGCGAAGTGGGGACCGCTGAACGCGATGACGTAGTTCGCGGGGGGATGAAAAGGTAAATATTTAATTGTTATTTTCTTAAAAACGGTAAGACCTTTTACGAAATTTTTTTTGAATAATGCATTGTCATCCAGTTCTGAGCCGTGTATCCAATTTCAAGTCTCTAGCTCATCAGGATGTTAGTTTAAAATCAATTGCAAAATTTGTCACCAAACAGACAAACAGACAAACAAGAAAGCGAGGTATTAAAAACGTGGTAAAAATTAAATGCTGTTCGTTGGTAAGTGCATCACTTGAGAACGGTTGGACCGACTTGGCTAATTAAAAAAAAAACATCTTCGTAATAGTCTGAATAACTTTCTTAGAGAAAGAAAAATTGGAAAGTTGCCCGGACAAAATTCTATGAACTTACTCCTCCTTAAATAGAATATCCATGGCCACAATTGTTAATAGATACAATGATCGCTCAGAAATAGGTTTTTTTCTCATTTTTACTTTGCTCACATATTTCAAATAGCTTTTCACAAATTCACAAAACGAACAATAACAATTTATTGAGATTTGGTCAGGACAACATATGTCGGGTCGACTAGTTTATGGTAAAAATGAGTAAGTGTAATTTAACCTTCGGTTACTCGCACTCAAATGGCTACATAAATCAATGTTTATTCAATAAAATAACTATCACAATGCAAAATGAATATTCGCTAATGTAATCTACATCTTTGTTTACGCTTGGAGCATTAATGCAAATTATTAAAAATTAAGCAGACTCTTTCAATGGTCAATTATGACGAGTCGAAAATAATATAAGAGAAGAAGTGTCTTCTCAAGTTTCTATTTGACGAATCAATTTTTTCCAAAAATAAAATCCGCGTTCTACTAATAACCAATGAGACTAGCACTTCCATACCTTCTTTCTAGCCGTGAAGAGCTGCCGAAGAAATGCTGAGGGGCTAAGAAAGGAGGGACATTGGCGAAGAGAGTGAAGTGTTGGCCGGAAGTAAGCTAACTTGGTTGCAGTGGATCGCCAGAAGCTATCGAGACACTTTAATTTGCCGGAGGGTAGCAAAGCCCTCCTCGGCCCGATTTACGCGCGATTTTAGGTCATAATCTGTTCTCTTTTATTCTCGATGACTGTGAACTTTACGCCGGAGATTAAAATGGTTTTCGGCTCGCTGGAAGAGAGACCAACCCCCGCGTTCTAACCCCGAGCTTAGCTATCGTGGACTCTCTTTGCCCGTGTGTCCCTTGGCCGCGATTCGTATCGATTCTCGTCCGCCCTGCCTGTCAACAAACCTTTTTCTCATTTCAACCGGATCACCGCGATATAATAGAGCATCCCTTATTTGGATTTGCTAGCTGGCTGCTGAATTAGCGACCTTTAGCACATTGTCGACCGGAGACGTCAATTCGCGTCTTTCGCTTTCCGAACGTTGCTGACACAAAAAAAGCTGCAAGCGAAGCTTGATACCGATATAGCTATTATTGAGAGCGTTTTAAGTGTAGATAGAAGTATTATCATAGAAGAGGCTGCCAGTAAAAACGAGGACAAAATAATTGCATATATTATATAAATACAAAAAATAAATATAGAATAAAAATATAAAATATAAAATAAAAAAAAATATAAAATAAATATAAAAAACGTTTGACGATTAATTTACACAAACGTATACGACTGCTTTCATATAAATAATGCGTGTAATTGTATATTTTGTTGACAGACAAAAGACTCAAAAATCATGATTGATGCAATTAACAATAAACAAGAAAGACATTAAAAATACATGTGCATCGTTAATCATAAATTTCTAGATTTTCATCGAGATTAAATGTAAATTCGATTTAATATATGCTCTCGATGCATTCATCAGTTTCATTAATGTTTGAATTTTAATAGGAAATAGGTTTACTTCACTATGATTTCTTTTCAACATTTCAATGCGTATTTGATAGCTTCGTGCTCGGACATTTATATATACCACGGTGTAGACAAATATAATATTTAATTACTGTTCCAATTGTGGGTGAAATAACTAAATCGATACGTCCAGTTGACGATTGAATGTCTACATTAATTAACTGTACATTTAAAACGCAAGCTATGGGATCATAAAATCGATATTGATTGGTGCAGCGTTCATAAAAATTGTCCACCATAGGACAATTGAATCTCTAATTGGAAGAATATCTATCGCTATGAAACAATTGGTTCGATCGTTAACGTATTTGTATAATGGCTTTCTTATATTTGTTAATGGCTCTGATGATACATTCTTGCCAAATGTTTATAAATGTGCTTCACAGTATTGAAGAATTTAGTTAATTTCATTACAAAGTAGGTAGGTAATTTTTCTGAATAACATATGTTATAATTAATTTCATGAAGAGTTCTGAAAATTGTGTAATATTTTACAGACAAAATTCTAATTAATCTTGAAAATGATCTAAACGTTTACGTCGAAAACATTAACCATTCTACATATATTAACATCAAATACGATCGATGTTAATGGCTCTGATGATATGTTTTTGCCAAATGTTTATAAATGTGCTTCACAGTACCTATTGAAGAATTTATTTAATTTCATCACAAAGTAAGTGGGTAATTTTTCTGAATAACATATGTTATAATTAATTACATGAAGAGTTTTGAAAATTGTGTAATATTTTACAGACAAAATTCTAATTAATCTCGAAAATGATCTAAACGTTTACGTCGAAAACGTTAACCATTCTACATATATTAACAACAAATACGATCGATGGATGAATATGTATGTATAACTGCTGTTTGATAACAGGAAACTGGGTTTACTGCATTCCTATCGCAATTTATCGGTTGTATTCGGATGCTTTCCATTTTTACATGTCTCTGGAGTATGGATTGCTTCGCACTATTTCGAATAGACAATCGCCGCAGGCATACGCTGCTTTTGTTCAATAATACGTTACCACGGTGACGTTAGCAAATGCGTTAACTTTACAAATCGCGTGGAGCGCGACGGGGAATTCGGTACTAATCGTGTGTCAGTAATCCGGTGAAACTTCACAGCGAGAGGAAACTCCATTGTATTTGATTTCGCGGAATTGGCAGTGCAACCGAACCGAAAGGGGGAAATAAAAAAAACTACAAAATCGGTAATTGTATTTGACAACGCGGTGAACGCGTACGCACGTTTGCTCAATTTATTAGGGTAGCAGCTGTGCAAAAATGTATTTCCTATATTTGAGGGTAAAATCATAAGGTCAAGACTATAATATCTATTTTTATCCTGAAATTTTAACCCTTGGTATTGTTTATTTGTTGCTTATAATTAAACTATACATCTTTATGCGTTTACGACAAAAATGAGATGGTGTAATTTAAAATAAGCTGAAGATTCAAAGAATTTAAGAACGTCTTTGTATTATTTTTTTATTTAATAAGGTTATTAACCCCTTGCCGTAATTTAACGAGACAGATTCGTCATGTTACGCTTTCTTTTTAGATGAAATCAAAATTGATTCGTTCGTGATTAATATTTATGCATTAACTAAATATATATTTATATATATATATATATAATAATAATAATAATAATAATAAATAAAAATAAATATAAATATATACAACTATTAAATATATATTTTCTTTCCCTTCTACATTTTTGCAGACAAAAACGTTTTAATCGTTAAAGAAAAAAAATTGGTTGTTGTTTCTTGCAACTCACGCAAACAATTTTTATTTTGCATTAAGATCCGCAGAGTCTACTTATTATATAAACTGGCTAATGAGAAGTACATACAGAGTAAAGTAATAGCATACCGTTCGCCGTTTTTGCTTTAAATAGTGGAGCTGCGTTATGGTCAGACACGCTATCCAGCTGTATTAGAGAAATTGATTTACTCCTTTCGTGTTAAAGCCAACTAGTCTACTAGTAAAATTTTATTAAACTGGAGAGTTGGTTATGTTAATTTTCAGTTCATTAACAATTTTAGTTATACTTCTTTTTAAAGTTTTCTCATTTCAAAACCATCGTTCGTTCAAAACCAAAGTTATTAATGATCATAGGTAACAATTTTTTCCATGTTAATAATAAAGGTGCAGTAAACTCTTTAAAATTTTGTTTAACGTTACAGTAGACGGTTATCGAAATTTTATGTTAATTAACCCCTTGCCTTATTCTGATGAGCCAGCTTCGTGATGAAGATTTTTAAGAAAGTCCAATAAATACGAATGTTACGCGCTTCATTTTAGATGAAATACAATTTGGTTTGTTTGTAATTAATATTTAAGCATTAAAATGAATATAGCCATACAAAAAATATACATTTTTATACATTTTTATACATTTTTGTACATACAAAATTTATATTGTCGTTTTATTATTCTGATTGTCTTTATGAAGTAATGTGAAATAACAATTTTTATTGCTCCCAAGATCGAGCGTTGAATGACATCGTTTCATTCGGTGAGAACGCTAGCCTCCGAGGCTTACTACAACGATGCGCGCTATCGTTATCCGAGTATAGTATTTAGCAACCGTAATGCGATACACGTGGTCGTCGTGAAATGACACGAATTGATCGCCTATCGCGGTGCCAAGACCAGCCGACGAAAGAATTACAATTTTTGTTCTCGCTAACGGATTAATGAACGCAATTCGTTTGCGTTAACGAACCATTGAGCGTCATAATTCACAGCCGATGTCGACAATGAAAACTATCACTAGCCTGGCGCGACAAGGCCGGATAAAAAAAGAAGAAACAAGGGAACACACTCACACGCGCACAACAGAGAGACCAGACATTTCGATGGAAATGCGCGTGTTCGAGCAAAACTGCACGCTTGTTCGACAGAATCGGTAAATTACCGTGTATAAGTCCACTCCTTTGGGATTGCAATTCTTCCGGGATCATATAGGGTGGTACAACCGAAAACGGCGTGATTCCATGGTACATTACGAAATATTTGGAAACGTTGGAATGAATGAATTGATCCGAGGCATTGTTTTCGAGAAAATCGAGTTTGGAAGTACTCAGTCGGTTAAAAAAAAAAGAAGAAACAAGGGAACACTCTCGCACACGCACGACAGAGAGAGACCAGAAATTTGGTAATTATATAGAAAAGGTCTGCGAACTCCGATTGTGATGAAATTTCAATATCTTATGCAGCAACACATTCTGAACAACTTTTTCCTATTCCAATATAGGGGGGTCGCTTTTAGTTTCTGAGATATTAGCAAAAAACTATCGCGAATACTTTATTGAATTTTTCGCATTCCTGCACGCTCCGGGGCAACGTAAGCTTGTCCCGGTGCGGCGATTGTTTACATTTTGACGCTGTAGAGATGAGGGAAAAAACAGGGGGCCGGAAAGGGCTGGCCTAACACCACACACACGCACCCGTGTTTCTAAATTATACTCTAGATTCTTACATATTTTGACGTGCTGATTACAAATATGATATTGAAAATTGGCGCAAATGTTAATTTCATAACGAAAACCTTTTTAGAAATACTGGGTGGGTGGTTGTGTGTGGTATTGTCGCTTCTCATCTCCACAACGTGTTTACAAACAAAAAATAAACAGATGCGGCCCCGGAACAGGTTTACGTTGCCGCGGAGCATGCAAGAATACGAAAAATTCAATACAGTATTAGAGAAAGTCTTTTGCAAATATCTCGAAAACTAAAAGCGACCCCTCTATATTGGATAAAGAAAAAGTTGTTCAAAATGTCGAAATCTATAACATATTAAAATTTCATCAAAATCGGAGCACGCAGACGTCTTCTATATGTATAATTACCAATCCACTCCTTTGGGATTGCAATTCTTCTGGGACCATATAAAGTGGTACAACTGAGAAGGGCGTGATTCTATGGTACATTACAAAATATTCGGAAATGTTGGAATAAATGTATTCATCCGAGGCATTGTTTTCGAGAAAATCGAGTTTGGAAGTACCAGTAAGATAAATTACTAATTCCATCCTAAACCATCTTCAATGTTGATATCCGTAAAAACAAAGCGTTCTATGAGAAAATGTTATTCCACATTTTCGAATTTCTTTTTTGATGTTGTAGTCATCTGTTGCTCGGTCGTTCTACCAGGCACCGATCAGTCTGTGTATTCCGGCTAACAGATGAAAGTTTAACGCGATAGCTATTCTTCGATGGTAATTCGCCATCGTCGTTTCCACAGAAAGGATGTTCTACTATGGATAGTTGAATGAATGAATAAATAATGCGAAAGAAAATGTAGATGTACGGCACTATTTTCTAAGAAGATTGTCGGAGGTGCACGTGTTTCGTCATTATTACGCGATCGTATGATTTTCTTTAGCCGTTTATGCAAATCGACCCCCGGGTCGATGAACAATTTTCTCCCGTAAACACTTTTCAGTTTCACAGTGGTACGAAAAATTACTTACCACGGGGAAAAATGTTCGTTAAAGATTGGTAAAGATCGACGAGGTTACGAGATTAATTTGACAAAGATTGGCTTGTAAGTTTCCGTTTTCGGTAACACTGTTATGCGTCGAAATTATTAACACGTTAATAATTTTGAAAATTGTTCGTAGACTATGGATTTTACGAATTTATGATCAAATTTAATAGATGCAATTTAAAACAATTAAACGATTAGGAAAATATTAATGTATTACATTAACTGCATTAACATTATTAGTAAAAAATATAATATTTAGCTACTGTGGCTTGAAATTGATACACTATTAATATTAACATAAATATAAGTATTTTCTAAATGAAAATAATTTAGTTACTTTGGTAGTTTTATATGGGAATCACTAAAAAAAAGTACTGCGCGAAACGAAATTTATGACAAAATTTAGTAGATTCATTTCAAAACAATTAAACGATTAGGAAAATGTTAATGTATTACATTAACTGCATTAACATTATTAGTGAAAAATATAATATTTAGCTACTGTGGCTTGAAATTTATACACTATTAATATTAACATAAATATAAGTATTTTCTAAATGAAAATAATTTAGTTACTTTGGTAGTTTTATATGGGAATCACTAAAAAAAAAGTACTGCGCGAAACGAAATCTCAAAAATTAATTTGTCTACTTCGAATAAAAAAGAAGCATAAACCATTTTTCTAATTTTTCCAAAGTTGACTTGTTACAGTTCGAACGATGCGGGAACATTGAGTGAACCTATTTACAAAGTTTCAAGTAAATCGGCTTTCGAGATATGAACTTGGCCAATTACGAAAACGTGTTTAAAGTTTCGCGTACACTCTTACAAGTTACAAGTTATAATGTATAGAAGATAGCCTCCAATTTACGGGCTGAGAAATTGCAAATTTGGAAATCTTTACAAGATATATTAAAAGTAATGGTCACCATTCTAGAGGCGAATCTACAGCTCCGTATCGATGGACATTTTTAAGAGAAACTTGCCACAAAATTGTTTATAACAAAGACAACTATTAAAAACTATTACCACATGCAAACAAATAGTTCTCGAGATGTAAGCCGGTAAAGTTTTTGCAAAATCAAAATTGCACAATAAAATTTTGCAAGAAACATCTTACATCTCCTTTTAAACTTTTTCTCGATGAGTAGAAAGTTTTTGATGTGAACAGAAGCTTTACCAACAATTTGCTTTGTTATAAACAATTTTGCGGCAAGTTTTTTTTTTACAAATGTCCACCGATCCAGAGGTGTACATTGACTTCTAGAACGGATGACCTTACTTTTTATACACCCTGTACACGTTAGAATTACTAAAAAAGAAAAGGACGAAACTGTAGATTTCTCCAAGGTGTCACAATAGAATTTCAATGCAGTTCTCAATGTGTTTTCTTTGAGGGGATAAAGAATTTAGTTCGCAGGAGTCGCGCAGTTATCGCCTATTCAGTGGAACGACTCAGAGTTTGGTACGGCAAACAGTTTGCTACGAGGTCGTAAGGGTATCTACTTACAATTAGAATCGATCTATCGTTCTGCTCGAGACCGTGTGGACGAAGGAGACTTTACGGTCTGCGGATAGAAGACAAACACTTCAGACCAATTCATACTTATCTCGATACTTAATCAGAATCCTTGCACCCGTTTTTCCTTTAAATCTACTTGCTTAAATTGGCATGACGAGAACACGGAATCTAATCGATCGATCTGTTTCGTTAGTTAATAAACAGAATCAGCTTGGCCTCGAGAAAATCACTTTACAGAGGGAACTATAGCGTATAAATAGCTGAGACAATAGGATTATTATATCGTCGAGTGACGCAACGTGAAGTCAAATTAATTCGGAATCGAAGGTTTCGTAATATATCGTCACTAGACCACTTCAAGAATCAACGGAAATTTATTATTTACCGAGAAACTTTTTCGCACACGTGCAGTGTTATATTAGAAGCTCGAGCAAACACCGTCTTACGTTTTGCTGCGCTTGGTTTCCGGATAAACAGCGTCAAAAGATTTTCTCTGTGGCATCATCAGAAAACGTTCACCTTTCTCTGCGCTGCTCCAATAGATAAAAATCACGAGCGGTAAAAAATTCCTTGCAAGAACAAGTTACATTTTCATTTATTTTAATGCCTGTTTTCCTTTATACTTTGCTGGTTCCAATTTTGCGAAAAAGACTCTCTGAAGAGTTGACGAAATGGTATAGATTCTGTCAGGTTAATGACGGGTTCTAATATTCTTAATTTGCGATTATTAAGATTGTAAATTATTATATTCACCTTTATTTCTTAGGGTATATACTATTAGAAAAATGGCCAAAAACTTGCATGGACATATTCTCGTTATGTTTATAAAATAATTTGAAGTAGTTATTTCTAGAGGTTCCTAAACCTAGTGTTAAAAACAGATCAGTTTGCCAATTTAAACAAAAATTGTAAATATGTTTCCCCGAGAAATTATTATATTTACATTTATTTCTTAGGGTATATACTATTGGAAAAATGGCCAAAAATTTGCACAGACACATTCTTGTTGTGTATATAAAATAATTTGAAGTAGTTATTTCTAGAGGTCCCTAAACCTAGTGTTAAAAACAAATCAGTTTGCCAATGTTTCAACAAGAAACGACTCATTCTTAAATGTGCCATTTTTCGATAAGAACACGAATAAAATGGTGGACATAAAAGACTCTCAAGGGAACTAGGAGCGTTATTTTTTCAATTGGAGAACGGGGAAAAATGGTAGACCCATAGAAGACTCTCTGGATAGTTGGTAAAACGACTTGTTGTTAGATGGTAGGATGGGTCGCGGATGATTAATCGTAGTGAGAGATTTGGCACGGTCAATTAAACGAATACAGATGGTCCTAATTGCGTACTTACTCCGAGTTCCCCATAATCTGGACGATCGGGGGCAGCCGGCAATCGATGTCCGCTCCTGTGACCTCCCAAGGCTCCGGTGCCACCTACACCCACGCCACGCCTCTCGTCGATCAGGAATATCTCTGTAAGCACGATCAAGCCGAACACCGCGAAGAACATCACCACCAGCATGAACGACATGTTGGCGCGTTCCTTCAGAACGCCCGCGTTCGCCCGGCTTCCGCTGGACCCGCTCCTTCGGGAACCCATCCTCGAGAGGCTCTGCAACTGAACAACCACAACGCACTGTCACCAGTCCCACAAGTCGCTACACCTATTCATCATAACTACACTGTGGATCTTTATGCATTCCACAATTCATGCAACAAAAATCAGTAGGCCGAATCAACGAATTTAAACAATTTATACATCTAAACAAATAAAAATTCAATGCTATTGAATGTTGCTAAGCGCATCACTTGAGAACGGCTGGACCAATTTGTCTAAGTTTTTTTTTAAATGTTCGCAAGTAGACCAAATAAAGTTTTTAGAAAAAGAAAAATTGCAAAAGTTGCCCGGAAAAAAATGAAAGTGCTTTTTTCTATGGGATTTTTTACAATCGCAAACAAAATTGAATTTTATGATAAAAATGAGTAAGAAAGAATTTGGAAACATCAATGTGTTAGGTTCGGCTTATTCATATTATAATAATAAATGCAAACAATTTTTCTTTTGCACGAAGATCTACAGAGAGAGAGAGAGAGAGTTCAGTTATCTCTGTAACTGTCACGAAGATCTCTACCGTAACTGTCCAAGTGTTATCCCCACCACTTTGGGAATCCCCCTTGGAACGTAAACTCGGTCGACGATCGAGCCAACGAGGTGGTATCGGTGAGACTCATACTAATACAAACGAAGCAAAAGATTGCAGCTTTCCTAGTTTTATTTTTTTTTTAGTTTTACCATTGTGGTCTTGTATTTACAATTCAAATGAAAATTTCTAATTCAATTAAAGGAAACGTACTTAAATAGCTCCTATGTATCTTCTAACTAGACTGCGGATTTTCATGCATTTATAGCAACATTGATAGAGAAAATGAGATTCAAAATTGTTGGAAATTTTCAAAATTGAAGGTGTCAATTACATGATGTTTTTTATAATTATTGAGGAAATCATATTCAACTTAGTTTCTATTTTTTGCTATTTTTGAAGACAATTCTCAGTTTGCATGAAGATTCGCAGCCTACTTATAACGAATACAAGAAAATTTTTTTGCGGGTCTTCATGCATTTATAGTAAAATTGATAGAGCAAATGAGATTCAAAATTATTGGAAAATTTTAAAAATTGAAGGTGTCAATTACATGATGTTTTTTTATAATTATTGAGGAAATCATATTCAACTTAGTTTCTATTTTTTGCAATTTTTGAAGACAATTCTCAGTTTGCATGAAGATTCGCAGTCTACTTATAACGAATGCAAGAAAAATTTTATTTTGCATAAAGATCCGCAGTCTAATTACAATGCCGTAACGGTTAAAAAAGATTGTATTTTCACAAGTACAACTATAAATTACGAAGACATCGGTCACGTTTTATCTCGGACAATTGACTCGAACGTAAGGGTTCAAAGTTCCGAGCGCGAAGATTTCAAACTCGCCGAACACCATGAAGAATTTGATTCGCGTAAGGGTTAAACTCGATTCCCGTGAAAATGAAACCTCATAAGAAACAATTTCATTCTACAGTTTCAACTACTGTTACGCGAGAGAGAAAGAGCAGCCCTTTCCGGGTTGAAAAACTTTTTCGAACGAGTCGCGGGAGCAAATGTACGTGTAAGTATGCTTCCGTATGAACGTGCTATACATTGGAGACGATGTTCAAACTCGGAACTTGGAATCCAATTTCAGGAACAACAAAGTTTTCTACGTTTTAGCGTCACCGGCGCGCGATATAACGTATAGATCCGTCACTGGGAAAGTAAAACTGAGAGAAGTAGAACGCGTCGAGGAACTTTGGTTTATCGGGACGCTCCCCCCGGATTATCGCGATCATAAGATTAAATAGATAAAAGGATGAGTGTTAATTATTCTAAGTGAGAACCGGAATTTTCGACAAAGCGCGTCGCACGAGCTCTGCGCCTTCGGCGTACAGGATAAAAAGTGCACCGGCGCAGAGTTCGCTAAGAGCTTTCAATAATTGATTTGCCGAGAACGAAGCCCAAAAGCAGACAAAATTTACTTCAAAAAAATTATTTTCGTGGTGAAAAAAAATCAGATAAACTTGTACCTTCTCTTTCAATAAATTTGATAACCTGAAAATAGTGTAATAGTCAACTTTTTCAATGTCTTCGAAACAGTGGGCAGTATTTTTGAATGTTTGAAAAGCATACTATCGATCCCATTTATTTAATTCATCCATACGAACGTTCGTATTCACAGAATAGAAAAGAGAAATGAAAAACTCATAAAGATTAAACGCAGAACCTCTTTGCATTGACGTGAAATATTTTTTTAAAGCTAAAATTCGTACGAGTTATTTGGAGCAGACATTTTCAACGTTTTTAACACCCTTGGGATCGTAATTCTCGGCTCACGAAATTATTTTTCAGAGAAAAAAAGATATTACGATGGTGGTAACGCTTTCAAGAAAAGGTCGTGCATTTTTATGAAATCGTAGAGTTTTTTTAGCTGTTAGAAAATAGTTCAATTTATTTGGAAGGGAAACTCGTTAGTCTATAACGAATCTTATTTAGAATACGTGCAAGGTAGACGAGGTTAATTGGACGAACGCCACGATAGTTATCTTGCCCGTCATTTTGAAAAATTCTATCTCAAAAATAACACGACCAAAGTTCCGTCTCCAAGTTTACGGCGTCTCGTTGTGCTCCGAACGACTGCAACATCGTCCATAATCCGACTTTCCATATAGTACACTATCAAATATTTTTACAATATGCACCTTTCGATGTACATAAAAGAATATCGATCTTCGGAATTGTAGAACCTATGCCACACTTTAAAGTTATGATTCCAAGTTTAGCGCTGCACGCAACTCGTTTTATTCAAACGATTGCAATTTCACGAATAAATCGAATGCCTTCGAAAAACGCGTCTGAAAATATCGGTTCCTCGACAACGAACAATATACATATACGATTTTCAAACTTTGGAAGTTATGACTGCAAGTTTAGAGTCGCGTCACTCTTTTCTATTTCGGACGATTGCAATTTCCCCAATTCTTCTTAATAAATAAAAAAATGTTTTTGGCGACGTATTTTATAATTAATTAAAATGTTTAATTTCAAGATACTGTTACATTATTTTTAATCTGTAAAATATATCCAGGAGGAAACTAAATCTCTATTTTAATCGAGTTGCAATTTCGCCAGTTTTTCTTAATAAATAAAAAAAAAGTTTTTGGCGGCGGATTTTATAATAAATTAAAACGTTTAATTTCAAGATACTGTTACATTATTTTCAATCTGTAAAATATATCCAGAAGGAAACTAAATCTCTATTTTAATCGAGTTCGTTGCGATCAAGATATAAAATATTTTCAGGCGAAATCGAAGTATCAGTTACGAATCAGATTTTTGGAAGAAATATAAAAGTGAGGGGTCACGTTACCGACCCTTGCTCCCGAAACGATCGACTTGTTGAGACGAAGGAACATATACGAGCCCTCGAACGGGGTATTACCGCAGTTCTGTGGGCCACGCGTCTCTCATCCGGTTCCGCGATGGCGTCTTCGACATGTCACTCGGAACCAAAAGAAATCGATAGCATCCGAAAGTAATTTTCCGATCGACGACAAGTTGCCAGTGCACCTGTTGTCGACTTGGCAACGTTAATGGGATTTATTGGGCACCTCCGAAAAAGAGTAGGCAGGGGGGTGAGCGGGGCACAACTTGGTCGTTCTTACGCGGAAAAGTAGTTTCCTTGTGCATGTCGAGCTGCTTAGCATATCCGAAAGGTATCGATTCCCTTTTAAAATGCGCGAGTACTTTGTGCTCGTTCGATAATAAACCCCCGGGTGGATTGAAGGGTGCTTCGAATCGCATCGTGGCTGGCAAAGCGTGCAAGATGGAAGGCAAACAGTCTTATTGCCTGAAATTTTAATAGAGAAATTTCCATCGCTGCTTCTCCCGTCGTCGTAACTCACCTAAAGTGGTCCTAGGAAAAGCGCTGCCAAGCATGAGGACGGTAGTTCGTTCTGGAAGCAAAGACAAAACGAAACGACAAGTAATTAATTCGCACTCTCTTTCTCACTGGGGACTGTCGGGGGGAGTGGAGAAAAAGTGGTGGACCACGAACACCGCGATTTACAAGGCAAATTCTGTCCAACTTTATATCAGCTCGCATCGATGCCACGCGCGTGTGTAAACCCACACATGATTTGCATATTTCGTATAAAAAAGCTGTCCGTGCTTTCTGCATTTACCGCTACAGTTAATGCTACGGTTCCGCGGGCTGGCACAGCTAAGAACGGAAAAATAACGCCGGTATTTATGGTCGCACCGGGAACCCCTTTCTGCGACAAAGGTATTGCGATTTTAACACTAAACGTACCACGGCCGGTCAAATGACCGGTCTTAGATTTTTAATTTTATAATTATTGAAACTATAACGTTGCTTACATGGAAAATGATTCGATAAATTTCTTTATCCAAGCACATATTGCAATAAAAATTGCACGAAATCGAAATGAATAGAGCCTTGTCAATTTTATCAGCTAAAATATTTTAATCGCTTTCAGTGCTCGGTATGTTTAGTGTTAAGGGACTTTTGTGGTATTAAAAAGTTTTCTTGGGGATCGTGTCAGGTTTTAGAGTCATTCGCATTTCTTCTAGATTGAATTGGAAATTTTTACGTGGGACAGTTAAAAAATAATTTGTCATTTATTGTATATGTGAATGACATTCTTCTGTGGACTTAAATTGTAAATTTTTTTCCTATAGATATGCTATATCGAATTTCACTATTCTATTTTACAATTTACTGTCATTGTCTACATAAATACCAAATGTACTGAGAACCCCTTTTTGCGACAAAGGTATTGCGATTTTAAGGGACTTTTGTGGTAATAAAAAGTTTTCTTGGGGATCGTGTCACAGGTTTTAAAGCCATTCGCATTTCTTCTAGATTGAATTGGTTACGTGAGTCAGTTGAAAAATAATTCGCGATTATTGTATATGTGAATGACATTCTTCTGTGGACTTAAATTGTAAATTTTTTTCTTATAGATGTGCTATATCGAATTTCACTACTCTATTTTACAATTTTCTGTCATTGTCTACATAAATACCAAATGTACGATAAACTCAACACGACAGTATAACATTTGGTATCAAAAATAGCTAGTAGTATACATATGGAACATAAAATCGCCGTTTGGTGCAGCGGTTAACGCGTCGGACTACGGAGCGGATACACTGGGGTTTTTGGGTCTTGTTGATAGCAAAGTATACATATAGAACATCATAAAAGCAGAATCGGTTACGTAATTTTTGGTGCTTTATCTTTGTCAACGAGAGATAGTATCTCTAAACACGTCTCCATTTACAATTGATATAAAACCGATAAACTGTATTAGAAGTCCACAAAAAAAATTTCTGTGTACGACTAGAAAGTAACTAAATTAATTGCAATTTAAGCACAATAAAGAGGGTCTGCATCAAGAGTAAATACTATCCAAACGGTATCGTGTTAGAATATGTTAGAAACAGTTTCATAAGAAAAATAATTGAAACAATTCAGTTTTATCGCTGAACGAATATTGTTCACTGGTGTCATGAGAATTGAAAAAATCTTTTAATCATTTTAACGCACTGAAAATAATATGTCGTCTCATCTAAACTATCCTAATTTTTCTCCTGTTTTAAATTGTACATGATCAATGAACATTACACGATACAAAGTACATTTCGATCCTAAAATATTACTAACAGTTTAGTTCTTAATATTATGGAATACAGTAGCACGCAAAAACGTTGATAATTTACACATAGCAAGTACAATGAAGATTTAATTTATAATAATTTTTGATCTTCTGAAACATTTAGAACAAAATTCTCTTGAAAAGGATCCAGAATCGGATCGAAACGTTGAAAAAAAATTTGATAAATTGCAAAATTGCTTTGTTGTTTCTTTGTTTGAACCTGTGCGCCGATATGATAAACTAATTTCTAAACTATTACCGTATTAGTCAACGAGTGAATCACGTATCTTAATAATGTTGTCACTCATCCCTCAATAAGTCAAACTACACGATTCTCTCTAATGAACACATTGTACGGCCCGACAAAATAGCAAAACTAATGAAGACATTGTACACACTCCGCCCGATGCTAAACAACTCTTGTTTAGAAACACTTGTTTACACGACAGGCAACTCACCGTGTGTTTTTCTGTTTAAGTGGCTCAGCCAGGAAAGTGATCGTCATCGCAATTGTCCGGAGTGCTCGGCCGTCAAACGGTACGCAGTAGTTTGCGCGGGAACAGGAGAGAATGCGTGCAATCACCGGCAAGGAAAAGCGGTCCACGTTAATTGACAAATTTGCCGTTCGCCGAAGTCGACAGAGAAAAAAACATACCGTGTTAATGAAGGGAAAACATGTGGCGCGGCGACGGGTCCGTTTGCACTGTCGTCGAAACACGCTCGAACAAGCAACGCAAATAATGCTGGTTTATCGGGGATCTAACAAAGACAACGATCATACCCGGCACCGGTGCCGCGGACAGATGCAGAAGTTATCGCGAGGTGTTAGCAAGATAAATTCGCGGCCGTTTTATACGGTGACGAGGCGACATACAATTACCTGGGTAATCGCCGAGACGTAAACGGGACAAATAGCTAGTCTTAATGCGATTGTGCAGATTATTTGTTCGCCCTGTGTACGTTTCGTTTAATGCTGTACACTTTACACGGGTCGAAAGGGGATTTCACAATCAGCGAAATCGAATTTTGAAAACTGATCGAACTCGTTTCCAATGATCAATCGTTGCCCGTCATCGTGGCTTTTGTAATTCGTGGACATTCGAGACAAAAATCATAACTTCTAAACTAATCAATTTTTGACCTAAGCACCTTAATAAGTTTTTAAAGGGAATACAAAGATGCATCGATTAATGCACCAAAAATATAAGTTTCTATTAGTAAAAATGTTTATTCTAATTTTTTTTATTTAATGAAGAGTTTTTTATGATTAGGTGTTATCGCAATTTGTTGTTAACTGAAATGTTTTTTAATTATATGTGATTAGATTTAATTATATTTACTATAATGCATAATTATTTACTTGAACCAAATCGCGATTACGAATGCATTTCTCTAACAAAAATTAAATAACATCAAGTCTTGCAATTTATCGCAGAAAAAAGTTATATAGCAATATACTACATCTTGTTGATATAGAACAGCCAAAATTTTGAACCGTTTTTTTTTTGTAAATTGCATTTTAAGGAAAAAACGCAATTCCTAAATTGCCAGTTAAAATTATGCATACCTCTGGTCAAATTCTCCATACCTAAGTTGTAAGAAACAGTTTAAAACAATGTGTTTTCAACCTATTAAGTTTGTCGAAGAAGAAAGGAAACGTTTATTGGTTGACGATTTTTATTTTGCATATAAATCCATAGTTTACTAATTAGTTCTATTAGTTCTACAAGTTCTCACAGCAGAAGTTCACTGTACAAGTATGGTTTACGGAACAATTCATTTAAAATTTCCAATTTGTTTTCTGATGAAATAAAGAGTATGACTTTTGTTATTTATCGTCAATTAATAATTGCTGGGATACAAAATATTCTTTCCACGAAGGGAACGGAATCTTCGACAGCTACGGTCGGTAATTGCTCCTCTACACACGGGTCATCGGTTTTGTGGTTCATGTTTGCATTCGTATTACCGAATGACAAAAATCATTTGCAACCATCATCGAACACTGCGATTCCAATGACATTCACTATTTTCCAAAATAGCGTATTCTACTTTAAAGTTCAATGTTGCATACACTATGTTACTACGATATTTATACACATTTAACAAAATCACGAACAGAAAAGCATGAAGTAAGTCTCAAAATGAATCTTCCAATTCAAAATGTTGTATCTACAATCATACAAAGTCATGTTTTTAAGGATTAATTCGAGGTAGTAAAAATTATGCAAAAGCTTCCGGTACACGGTCTTGTTAGGTGAGCAAGAGCTACTGAATATGTTTTGGAATTTGTTAAATGTTTTACTTCGAAATCTGCAGTTTAGTTATTTTATAGAATATTTTTGTTATATAGTTGCTAATGTGATTCAATAGATTTCTGATAACTGAAGATAATCTTGGTAATTATATAGAAATGGTCTACGTACTCCGATTTTGATGAAATTTTAATGTTATAGATTTCGACATTTTGAACAACTTTTTTCTGTTCCAATATAGGGGAGTCGCTTTTAGTTTTCGGGATATTTGCGAAAGACTATCGCTAATACTGTATTGAATTTTTCGTATTCCTGCATGCTCCGCGACAACGTAAACCGGTTCCGGGGCCGCATCTGTTTATTTTTTGTTTGTAAACACGTTGTGGAGATAAGAAACGACAATACCACACACACCCACTCAGTGGTTCACACGCATCCAGTGTTTCTAAAAAGGTTTCCGTTATGAGATTAACATTTGCGCCAATTTTTAATATCATATTCGTAATCAGCACGTCAAAATACGTAAGAATGTAGAGTATAATTTAGAAATACCGAGTGCGTGTGAAACACTGGGTGGATGTGTGTGGTGTCAGACCAGCCCTTTCCGCCCCCTGTTTTCGCTCTCATCTCTACAGCGTGAAAATGTAAACAAACGCCGCACCGGGACAGGCTTACGTTGTCGCGGAGCGTGCAGGAATACGAAAAATTCAATAGAGTATTCGCGATAGTTTTTTGCAAATATCTCAAAAACTAAAAGCGACCCCCCTATATTAGAAAAGGAAAAAAGTGGTTCAGAATCTAGGTGCACGGTAGTGCACCGCCAAGTTCTCGCACTACCACCTTTTACACGAAACAACTTGGCCGTTTTTTAGAGGCTTGTAACTCAGAAGTGGAGGCAGATGGAGACATGTAATTTCGTACACTGGTTAAGTGCTATCATGTCT
>CM052336.1:23371809-23404759 GCA_028455595.1 Lasioglossum vierecki | reverse complement strand
TCCTTGGGTCATTTGAAGCGACATTTTCCTTTACAAAAATGACGCCAGCGGCTTTATTTAGGAATTATTAACAAAAAACACAGACCAATCAGAGCGCGGCTAGAGCAAACGGAGTCCGACTCAGCGACAGGTCCCGCTTAGCGTGGCGGCGCCATTGGCCGAGCCAGAATCAATCCGCTGTAGCCGCGCTCTGATTGGTCCGTGTTTTGCGTTAATAACTCCTAAACAAAGCCGCCAGCGTCATTTTTATAAAGGAAAATGTCGCTTCAAATGACCCAAGGAGCCTCTCATTTCCGGGAAGTACACGAATTTTGGGACACCCTGTATATATAAAATTAAATGAATGAAAAAATCCACGAGAAAGTTAAACAAAAGAATAATATTTTCATGAGACACCGTGGACCGACTCGCGCGCTCTAAAGAGTAGAACAAATTATATCGAGTTTGTGGAATTTCGGCAATTACTGATACGGCAATCAGCGCGCTAATAAATATTTAACAGTGTTATTGGCCATTTATGAAAGTTCTGGGGAACAATGCGCTGTTATTCCACGTGTACCAGTGGGAAGTGTGCGTGAACTTATGGTCGGGCGTATGCGTGGCTTCTATGTATAGTTTTCGAAAGTCGAGCGAAGTTTAAGTCGGTGGAGCAATCGAGTGGAACAATTATGGCCTCTTACCTCGCGAGACGTTGAACGTTGAACAGTGTACGCCGCGCGTACAATGAGAAACACATCGGAGTGGGTAAAAAAGGAACATTGATTCGCGATTACGTACCTCCGCGTAACAATACTAACCTAGAGCCAGGATCTATGCAGATTTTTATAATTTATCGTTAAGGGGAAATATACGTTGGTAAATCATCGAGACACGAGACCTCTGCAATCGACTGCAGATCCCCTGCGGATTTCGCAACCGGGAAAATCGGATTAACGTTTTCCTAGCGAAAAAGTTCAAAGCGAGCCGCTCCGATTACGGATGCAACGATTTCCGCTCCGCGTCCTCATACCTGACCATCCTACTTCTTCAAAACACGATTGCATCTAGCAAATAGATGAAAGGATAATCAATAGACTGCGAGTTTTTATATATTTTTATATATAAAATAAATGTTTTTGTACGACATATATATTATTTATTTTATTATTTATTATATATATCTTACAAAAACATTTATTTTATATATTTATTTATATTATTATTTATATACATTTATTTTATATATAACAGTTAAATTGCTGGCATGAACTGCAAGAAATAATAACCACATAAACCTTCCGTTTCTTCTTCAACAATCTATTAAAATTGAAAATAGTATATTGACGATCTTAAATTCTTTTAATATTTCCACTGTCTTAAATTACACATTTTTGTGAATGCATAAAATCCACAGTCTAGGGTATATGCAAAAGTTTTAGTCTGTAAAAAATCTACCTTATGGAAATGTAGTAATTAGACTGCGGAGCTTTATGCAAAATAAAAAAATGTCTGCATCAATTGCAAAAAACAGGAACCACCTAGAAAATTTGTTCATCATCTATCTTATACAGATGAAGTTAATACATTGATGTCCTTAAATTTTTTCATATGTTCACTGTATTAAATTGTATGTACAAAAAAAATAAAAAGTCCTTAGTTTGGTAAGAATAATTAAGACATTATCACTGTAGTTTCGAAGAAAACAAAAATATCTTGGTGTTTCTTAATTTTTGTACTTTCTCCAATGGCAGGATCAAGTTTTACTCGTTGCAATTAAAACCCCGAAGGATACCGCGAAGTAAACGAACAGAATAATCTTTTGATTTCGTTGAGAAAGTGAAACACGATAGCCGCTCTTAAGTGAATCCCACTGCATATTAATTTTCATAACTTTGGCAAGAGAGTAATAGAGGCTAAACAGGGTTTACTTTATTCATCAAATACATCGCGCTTCACAGAAAGAAAATAGCAGAATCTAACTAGGTAAAACCGTAAGAAAAAGGTTTCCGTTCAACCTAATATTTCAGCGAGATTATATTTACAGGCACACGGAAATCATTGGAAATAAACTAGACGTTCGAGAAGGCTGAATCGAAATGAAAACAGCGTGCCTCCGTTTGCTGCAAAGTTCCAATAAAAAGAAGTGCAGCAAAATATGCTACAGCAATGCCGGAATAAACGATTCTACAGCGAGCCGTCTCTACAAGTGAAATGAAACTACTGTGCTCGTTGGCTCTCCACGGTTGCGACAGTGATTAAAAGAGTATACCCTTTATGGAATATTAAAAAATTTGACAGAGAAAAATCGTCGATTATCCGAACATCATACCTAGCGTTATGGGTCTCAAAGAATAACGCCCGTTACATTAATTTAACTTAACCAACGTCTTAATTAAAATGTCCTTATCTGTCTGTGGGAACGCTCTATTTTCACTTCCGTGTCATTCCAATCGTGTCCATTAAGAGAATATTATTCACATTTTTCAAATTCGCGCGGTGAATAAATGTCAGATCACTTCATATTGCATCTTTCTTCCACCTACGTTTTTTACTTGACGTTTCACTAGTTCAGATTCTTGTCTTGGCTGATTTATTAGATAGTAAATTTTAATGCTTTGTACTTCTACGTCGAGCATGGTTCGACCTGTTTTTACAAATGTTTTCATGAGAAATGGAGGAATAAACCTCTTCGTTTCAGCACTCGTAATTATACAACTGTGCACGCCAGTCGTGCTTACCATTTAAATATGCATTATATTTTACAATATTAATTTTTCTCAGATACTTTGGATTAAACTATGCTCAATCTAATTAACACTAAACCTACCGACCATCAAAAGTGACTCACGTGTATAGACTTATAAAAATAACAAGATTAAATTAATTTATATTTTGTTCGATTTTTACTACAATATATATACTGCAGTCGAAAAATATATTCAATAAATTCCCCCGAAAATACCTGTACAATTTCAATAATTGTCAAATAAAAAATCTAAAATGTGTCATTCGATCCCTATTGGTAGGTTTAGTGTTAGCAAAAAGAATCGTTTTAGAATTTCAATTAAGGAACTGTCCTCCGAAGTACATTTTCAATGGAACACTCCAAATAATAGGAAGTTGGAGAAGTTGAAAAAGGATTTCGGTTGCAAAGGGTTAATTTAGAACTTGAAGCTGGAACCAAGAGATGCTATAATGAGCCAGGTCGTAGAACTAATTAGCTAATTCTGTCTATCTTGTTCCGTATTAGGAGATTTGTATTTCAAGGAAATTCGGAAAAAATTCTGTTCAGTGTTTCCGGTCTTGTTCCTTTGTGCGGAATAATTCGCTGTTAGACTGCTACTCCAGAACGTCACGAGCGTGATACGTATTATATCTGCTTTGTGTAAAGAGATATTGGCAATCCTATACAGTCTCTGTCTATTCTACCGCATTCATAGCGCATCTGTAGATCACCTACATACAGGTACTATGCCAACTTCGTTTTATTGAACTACGTAAATCAATAAACTGAAGCAAGAGGCAGTAACTTCGCTATATGAATATAAAATATCGTGCACTTTCGCGAAACATCTTCTCGAGTAAAGCTGAGTTATTACCACAAAAAAAAATACCAATCCATCGCGATACATTTTTAAAAAACTTTTGCAGTGGTAGAATCTCGCAGAACGCGATGAAAAATTGTTTAAAACGACTGTATATATTTTGTCTTCTGCGGAGGCGAATGTGCAGTTTTATCAAATGATTGTTTCACCATTCACTGTACATTAACTGCCACGTGAAACACGATACAAGCTATATCATATAGCCTGATAAATCTAAATTTCCAAATTAATTCAAGATTATTGTAACGTGTTTTATTGCACTGCTCTTTCTCTAACAGCCTCTTAAATATACGTTCGTTTCGTTAGTACATATTTTTATATTTGTTGTAAATCTAAAAAAGTTTCGCAGATAGGTACGACGGTGTTAAAATATTACCCTGTCGGCAAATATGATATAAATGTTGAATGACTGCAAGAGTATTATTATAAATCATTGCACGTTTTAAATTATCGTTCCACGTACGCTGGCGTGCAAAATTAATGGAGCGCTCGATTTTCGCTGCAAAGCTGATATTTAAACTACTATATCGTCGTAACAAAAAGTCGTATAACGATAATCGCGCGTTCGTTCTAAGACACGAAATTTCTATTTTAAGAATCTTTGGGTAGTTTTGTTAGCAGTAAATAGAACAATTTCTGCATTATCTCTTTGAGATTAGGTGGGTTCAAAACTGTCCCACATTTTGCTCAGCTTTTTATGCACAGTTGGGATATACATATTTTAACCCAACTCGAGAAGTTGAAGTTATATATTGATATTAAAAAAAATTCTGTACAACTTCGGTTTTTATTTTCTTTAAATCGTGTGCCTCGAAGAGTTATTTAGGACAAGAAAATTTATAAAAATTTATCAAATTCGAACAACTCTACAGCCATTCAAAATTATTTTCAAGGATTAAAACTACCACACATTTTTGACTATTGAAGAATTAAATTGATCCCTTCGATGTATCACAATATCTTTCGACTGTTTTATCAAACAGACAATTTTTAGAACAATTTTTATTTTGTGCAAAGATCCACGGCCCAGTGGTAACGCGAGCGAGACGTGATAAGATGACGGAAAAATCTGCGAGAAGGTAATTAAAACTACCGGCAGATTATTCGTCATAATGTCCGCGAGGAACATTGTCGGAACAGGTTTAAAGGGAATCGTGCAACTTTGGCGAACGCTCGCGAAGTTTGTTGGCCGTCGCGGGAGACCATACGGCGAATTCGGTTTATCAAGGCGGCGAAAACTTCGGCATACTTAATTTTCGTGGTCGCCGGCTCAAGAAAGTTTAAATTGGAGAAAAATAGGGGTCCCGCGCGCGCGTCCCTATCTCTCGCGCTGCGATACGTTGTTATCCTGTCGGACCCTCGCGGCAACTTCCCCGATACAAAACAGAACACCGTTCGCAAATTTAACTTTAATAAGTTAACAGAGACAGACACGCCGGCGAGAAAAGAGTTATCGAGTTACGTTTCTCTATGATTTTCTCGCGACGCGGTTCCGCGAGCCAACGACGGTTTCAATCCCAGTTAGTTGCTCATTGTCAGAACGAAATTCAACTAGCTGCTCCAATTGTTTACCGTTGCAGCGTCGCGCGCAAACTGTAAGAGACCAGTCTTTGCTTTCAGACGAAAGGTTGTTGATCGAAGGTACTCGATTATTCGAAACACAACCGGCGTATTAATGCACCAAAATAGATTGAAATCGACGAACCAGGTCAAACAAACAAATATATCGGAACCCATCATCTCGTAGATTTCCATGGAACTTTCGCAGGAACTCGTTGCCACGAAAATATTTCACGTGTGGACGTTTTTTATCTGCCATCGGTCACGCTGCCACGGTAAAAAAACAACCCTAAAGGAAGGCTAGAGGTGGACTGTTTGATTCAGTGCTTTGGGAACTAATAAAGCTGAAAGACCGTTGTCAATCACAGTTCGGATTTCTCGTATTGTTACTATCGAAGCATATGATTCACTCGATCACTGCAAACCTTTACCATTCTAGCATTTTATTTATGCTTGAAAAAAAAATATATCTTTTCGTTTATGTATTAGTTGGATAAAAAGAATTTTCTAAAATCTGCTGAATCAGATAACTCGATAATCCTTTATTAAAAAGCACGCAATATTCCTGTTCAGGTAATTCTTTTTTAGCTGCCAAGTTTTTCACAAACTTTGCTACCAAGTTTCCACGATATTAAACCAAACAAGACCCCTACTCTCAATTTTTATGACATCTTCAATCTGACCGATGATATACGAAAAAGTAAGTTTACAAATCTTGTTCATTTAATCGACAAAATGATATTTTCCGATGTATCAGTTGCATAAGAAGAGTTTTCTAAAATCTGCTTGATCAGATAATTGGATGATCCTTTATTAAAAAGTACGCAACATTCCTGTTCAAGTAATTCTTTTTTAGCTGCCAAGTTTTTCACAAACTTTGCTACCAAGTTTCCACGATGTTAAACCAAACATGATCCGTACTCCTAACTTCGAGGGCAGTTTCCGCACCGTCAATGCGAACGATGATGGATTAAAAAGTACGTGTGATATTCTTTCGCACTGTGCACACTATAATGAATGCATGAAACCTGCAGCATTGTAATAACAGTAATAGCGATAACGGTGATCATATTCGGTAGAATAAATATTTCCGGATGAAATCAACGTGAAAGCGACTCGATGCGTGTAAACGCACGATTCGAGGAAGAATTGTGCAAGTTTTGTGGCGGTTTGTAGAACGCGCACAAATCTCGTCGATCATTGTACACGAGGCCATCGAGATCGGTGCGATTGAATTAAATTTGATCGCTGGCCCGTTTGTCATTCATGAACCGCGATACGCAAGTTCCTGTGTTGCGACATAATGAAAAATTAACAGCGAAATCATCCAGCCGTAATCAAAACGAGAAAACTCCTTGTTCCCTTCGGTCTAGCAAGCTCCGCACGCGTGCTTATTAATTACCGTTCGTTAACAATTCAATTTTTCTGTCGCGCGGGCGCTTAGCACTTGAAACGTTCGACGATGATTTCTCGGAGAATTTCGATTTGTCACGAGAACTATTTTTGCATTTCGCGTTTCAACAACGCGAACGAACAATAGAATAGACGACGGATCGCTACGATATTGTTACATTGTTAACGGAATCCATTATCGTATGCGTGTTTCTGGCGTAATTCACGTTGGGAACATATCCGGCTAAGCAAAGGGTACAGGTTCGAGTCGTTGAATTCCATCGGTCAGCTTTTGCACCGTAATTAAAACGCATTATCAGGAGGGGAGACAAGAAATCTCGTTTTTCTATGCACGTTGCCGAGACGTGAAACACGACACGCGTTCGCAGATACACGCGAAATTCACTCGACAAATGCAGATTAACGGTACCACTGCTGCAACAGCAGAAACCGATTTGCTTTGTTGAACAGCTTATGCATAGTAATTCCGAGTGATACGGCCATGCGGGCGAGAACAATTTTCCGGTTTTCGAATTAGCACTGTGAACAAAAATTAATATACTCAGTTGCAAATGAACAGGAGAAATTCGACTAACAAATATCCTTGGGTCAGAGCTGTTTATTAAATCGTTGTTTTTGTGACCGCGTTGAACATAGAAAAGGATAGTGCGTGTAAACACGGACCGCGCGGTCGAAAGCGCGCTACATACTGTCGATGAAACCATTAATACAGTTCAAATTATGTATATCGTGTTTATATAGCGTCATTGTAATCTGGAAAAATGTTACAAATAAGTTGGTGCAAGTCCCATAAAAAGGAATGAAAAACACAGAAGTTTTATTATTTTATTACTACCGTGACAAATCGGAGGGTTGGGAAAAGAAATTATTCCCTCATTTGAAAATGTAGACAGTGCCGAATGGACTAAAACTTCTGTAATTTGAATTTTATTTTATCGAAATGTTATGATGTAGGTGTATTTACTTTTATAAATATATCTTGTTACAATAAATATCGATTTTATTCAGATCTTACTGATACCTTTTTAGAAAAATGGATCGACACTACCCAACTCACCCTATATTTCCAAAATGATTTATAGAATAGTCAAAAGGGTTGAAAATATTTCCATACACTTAATCGTGATTTCAGTCTCTTACCCTCGTAATATACGAGGAAGACTATTGAAAATAATAATAATTTATCAAAGCTACCAAGCAATTTTAATGTTTCTTTTAATGTTCATTTTAATGTTTATCTTGACGTCAATTTTGAATAATTAATAATAAATAAATGAATGAATTGAAACATGTTTCTTCCATCCACATTTTATAATAATTTTACATTTATTCTTTTAATAAGCCTGTCTCGTTTTTATTGCGTATACATTTCCTCTAATTAATGTTCATTGTATACACGTCATCTCAATCAAGTAGAAATTATATTTTGTATAATCAAATCATAAAGAAGTATCTATAAAGAATTTACTTAATTTTCAGGATGAGTATTGAAACATTTATACATATACAAAGAATGCATTTAATTTACAAGACGAGCACTGGAATAAACAAATAAAAAAGAATACCGTGTAATTGCAAATTTCTCCGAAACAGTAATAAAAGTAGTTCTTAAGAAGTATTTGATTCGTATCTTTTTATCTGACAACCTTCATATTGAAGAGGTGAAAACATCCCTCGAAGCTGGGGGTGGGAAACATACTTGGTCGAATATCTTGGGAACTAGTAGAGCCAGAAGAAAGTTGTAAATGGCAAAATTGTGTATTCTTGAATAAGGAATCCGGCTGTGCAAGCAGATCTCAGGAAACGTCATTCCTCAAAATATTGCCGAAGTTTGCTACCTGTTTGATTTTGTGTTCGTAAGAAATTCGCTACACAGAAATAACACAGAAAAAGTTAAACTGTAATTATTCCTTACACTGAAAAATTAAGAGTATCCGTATTTTATATTCGAGCATATCTACACGCAAAAATATATAAGAAAATTAATTTATATTTCATCATAAAAAAGAATTCTGAAATCTATTTGCACAGTTTTATCGTTTATTCCAAATATACAATTTTGCAACTAGTAATAACGCACACACACGTTCATCTAGCTCTCACAGTCTTTAAGACAGTCGAGTTTTAATATAATTTCCAGCCCTCAAAATATATAATTTTGCAAGTACTAAATTCGACTAAAGTTGCATAAAAATGTTGTGAACATTGCTTGCTATTTTTATATACAACCAACCTTGGTCTGGGATAAAAAATATGCAGAAAATGTTGTGAACATTGCTTGCAATTTTTATATGCAACCAACATCGGTCTGGAATAAAAATTATGCAAAAACGAATATTTTCAGGAACATTTTCCATCTGAAACTTGATATAACAAAAATTGAATGAACACGAAATATTTAAATGTAACAACGAGTCATTAAAATCCGCCAGTCCTACGTACATTATTGGAGAAATGCCCGTCGGTAATGCGTCAAACCAATTTCAATGAGATATCGACATAATTAAAATAATTGACACATCACGCAGATTCCAACCCTCCTGTCCTAAATTTTTCCCAGCCGTTCTTGCCAATACGAAAAATAATATAAAATCGTTTAATAAACCTAAATTCCAACTTTTCAATTTTCAACCAGAGCCAATATAAAACGTCTAAATAAAAGCTCGTACCGGTTGTTACCCGGTTACCGTGACGGGGTTTGAAAAACCAGCACGGAACCGAACCTACAAAAATTTTCGATTCACCGTAATTCAATCGAAGGTTTCGCTACGCGGGCTTACACTCTAGCGATCATGAAACACATTTGCCCCCAGCATATGTGTCACTCGACCATCCCCGAAGCACTTTAAACAAAGCCACCACCGAAGGTTACCAATCAAAATAGAAACTGAACGAAACGGAGCAAATTCGAGACGAGTCCCCTGCCGTCTAACCTAATTGAAATCCGAAATCGATCTCTCGACAAAAAGACAGCGGAGTTTGCCATTGATAAAAATATTAGTGGGTTGCTGAAATATAAATCAAGGTTAGAAAGAGACCCCACCACGGAAATTGCTTGACTTTTCAATGAACGATGGATCCGCGATCGACGCGGATTTTCCTGTTTTTCTTTCGGGTATCTGGGTAACTGTTTATCGGTGGAAAGTCGATTCGAGATATCACACTCTGAAATCGACGGTGACATCGGATAGGGGTTCGGTGGATCGTGACAAGTACAGTGACCTCTCGAAGAAACGGTCGGACAGGGATGAAACTGGTTGTTTCTGCGTGCGAGAATATACACTCACGGGACGAATGGAATTCGAATTTACTTACGTTTAGAACTCCACAGTGTTCGGCTGGGCCACATTTCCCATGCGAGAGCGGTTTACCGGCATCTTCCTGACAGTCGTCGCTGCTCGTGCACGACTGCTTCATCGTTTCATCGCGGGTCACGTGACAGCACTGATAAGCGACGAACGGGGATAAGGGCCGCGAGTTTTCAGTAAGGAATCGCGAGAAAACAGGGGAACCGAAACACCCACGGCCAGGATCTTTATGTACTTCGGTCCGCCACGACGCTTATCGCGCTGTAAACGCTCGGCCACTGGCGCACGCTCCCAGGCCGAGCGCATCGATCGGAGCACCCTCTACCACCCGGCCCTCTGATTGGCCGAACAACTCTGCGCGCGCAACCGGCACCGTTCGCGCACGCGTCTCGCACCCTTGAAAAACGGCGCCTTAAGGGGGTATCCTGCTTTGAATGCCGCTTTTTTTTTACAAGTTTACCAATTTTTCTTAGGTAAACTACCGAACCCGCTGCATTCAAATTTTGCATAAGTATCTATGGATATTTCTAATATGTCAATTAGTTTCGCCGAGTTGAAAACGAATCATACAGAGGGTGTATTAAGGGGGTATCCTGCTTTGAATGCCGCTTTTTTTTACAAGTTTATCAATTTTTCTCAGGTAAACTACCGAACCCGCTGCATACAAATTTTGCATAAGTATCTATGGATATTTTTAATGTCAATTAGTTTCGCCGAGTCGAAAACGAGTCATACAGAGGGTGTATTAAGGGGATATCCTGCTTCGAATGCTGCTTTTTTTACAAGTTTACCAATTTTTCTCAGGTAAATTACCGAACCCGCTGCATTCAAATTTTGCATAAGTATCTATGGATATGAAATTATGATTTCGGCGCAGGTTCGATCAGTTTAACACAACAGCAAATGTGCAATTATTTCAACATGTATCTTGACGTTCCGATCCCTATGTGGATCATTTTCATAAAGAAAACATATATTGCGTCTAAAAGAGAAACAAAAGAATTATAATGTGTGGCATATAAAATTAAAAACTCAGCTAGGTCAATAAAACAGAAACGACAAATTAATGTACTTACATGCTGCGTAACAAAAAGAGAAGAAAGAAAAGCATATAGAATAGCACTAAGAAATACCGAAAGGCAATGTCACTACAGTATGTATGGATATTTTAAATATGTCAATTAGTTTCGCCGAGTCGAAAACGAGTTTCACAGAGGGTGTTTTAAGGGGACATCCTCCTTTGATTATGGACATCCTCATTTTAATGTTCAAACTAGTTCTTGTAACGGATCTAGATACTTATTCTTCGTCATACAGAACAATTTTTTCAGGGTAAATATTGACGAAAGGGGTTCTTTTTCCTATATGTACATCTGCCGTTCGGTCTTCGTTTCCGAGATATTTGCAAATAACTTTAAATAAATCGAGATTACGAGTGCACTTCATTCTGCAAGTTTTAATGCAGAGTAAAGAAAAAAATGTATGCAAACTTTCCACGCGGCATGGCATCGCATAGCATAGCTTAGTATACTATAAGCACAGTATAGTATAACATAGTACAGCATAATACAGCATAGTACTTATTTTTAGCTTAGCTTGCCGATGGATTCCTTTAGCATTGCTCTGTAAGCACAAATTACACATTCAGTTTCTTTAGAGGCAATATCCGGTAGAATGGCATAGTTTGGAATAGCTGGTAAGATGTGCATCCATTACATTGTTTATCTATTATTTATTTCTTAAAACTCGCTGGTTTTATTACACTATTTGCTACTATCAGTGTTTGACGGGTAAAACATTTCGTTGCACTGTTTAAACGAATAACAGTTTTATTTACTGTTGCTCTTGGTCGTCCATTATTTCTTAGAAGAAAGTTTATATATTTTTTATGCCTATCTGACGCTGCATTTAATTAATTTGCTTAATTGTTACGACGACGTTCTAACTGTACTGTAAACTATAAAGGAGTCAGAGAATTTCTCCGTTTAAATAGCTGTGTATAACTTGTCGAGAGTACTTACTCCTAGTCTTAACAATAATATTTAAAAACGATTTCTGAAGCGTTCTAGCATATGCTTGAAACGAGATTGACAGGTGGACCGTACTCTTTGCTGGGTTCCGGCGTGGTTCATTTGAGTCCAGAGACCAACAAACGGAATCAAGTATTACCGCATGATTCAAGTGGGCTGCCAGAATTGCGCGATACTTACCCGTCAAGCAATTACACACGCTTGTACACACGACAACGTAGCTAGCAGTCGCGAACAAACGTTTGAAAATTTTCGATAGCCAGTCACGTAGATATGTGCCGATGAAAATTCCACCCATCGAACTTCCTGACAGTTATTCGCGGAAACATTTCGAATAAAGTTTCATTCCCGGAACGGTTTCCCGGCGTTTCCGGCAATCAGGATCCTCGGCACGGTTACGCAAACGTTAGGTTGTTACTTGATGCCCCGCGAACTATTCTATGCGGACTGGCAATTCCAACGGCATCGTGTATCCTTGTAAATAGAAAATATTTATCGTTACGTACCGCGGCGGGCTGATCAAAATGGAATACGTAACCAGGAAGCTCGTACTCATCGTTACACGTTTATCCAGTCTTAAAATTTTCAAATACCATTCGGCCGCGTGTAAAACGCTCCATCCTCGCAATACTGACCGGTGCCAAGTCCGCGCGTACCCGTTGTATCTCCGTTGCGCAATCGTTTCACACTAATTACAAGTTTCTAGCATCGAGATTATTAATTCTTCGACGCCTAGCAGTTTACACGCGTTAGGTCACTTGTTGCCCTAAAGCAGGCACGGCCGACCAACGCTCCCACGGAAGCAATGCTTCGGAACTTGATAAAGACCCTCCTTCGACGCATACTTGATCGTGCCTGGCCAATAGTTATCGAACAGCCTCTAGATCTCTCTTTGCGCGTATGGGCGTGGCTTCGTAACTCTCAGCTCCGACTTGTGGCTCACGAGACACATTCGTGCTGACCACTCTATTGAGCAGAGCTATTGAAGTAGTTCTGTCTTCCTCTCTTTCATCCGTAAGACGGAAGAGACCTAGAGTCTCCTAAAATCTGAGTGGGCGTGATTTCGTAGCTCTCTGAACGAAACTCAAAGAGCGATCTCCGCTTGCTATAAAGCAACTAAATATTGAGAGCCTATAAACGATACGTACCGTGGTAAGATGAGAAGACGAACGTGCTTATCGTAAATCTAATAGGTATGTATTAGAGCTGTGACTTATGAGATACCCGGGTAAACAAAAATTACTCGGGTACCCGGGTATTCGGGTATCTCAACAACACACTGCGGATCTTTATGCAAAATAAAAATTGTTTGCATCAAAAGGAAAAAGCAGACGATATATTACGGTTACTTATTCCCTCGAACGATTTTAATAAATTTAAATTAATATGTCAACGTTCTTTTAATTTCATTATTGTTTTAAATTGCACAAAATCATTAATGACTTATGTCTTATGAGATACCCAGGTACCCGGATAGTCGGCTATCTCATGAGATACCCGGGTAGTTTTGTTCTACCCGGGTATCTCATAGGTACTCGGGTAAAAGTCCGAGCTCTACTGTGACTTCAAAGAGTGCACATTGAGACTGACGATGAACCTTCTTCTCATCTCACCACGGTAGCGGCGTTAGCAGTTTACGTGTGGCGAGGATTAACGACAGCGTCGTCCTTTACGGAACTAAGGAGTGATCCGAGTTGTCCTAGGGTTTCCATACGGTGAGCAATTAGCAGCCGCTGCTCCGCAAATTCCGCGATAGAGCGCGCGCGCGGCTGCTAAAGCGAATACGATTGGTGGCGTTCCAAGGAAAGTGTTCCTCGCATTCGTTGGACCTGGAATGTCACTCGCGCGGAACGCGGGACGGCACGGTTCTGCTCGAAAATATTTGAGCGACGCTGCCGGATGTTCTAAAGGACATCGTCAGGGAGGAGTCATAGCTGATCAAGGTCCGCCTGGCGTCCTCGCACCAATTCCAGAAGACGAGCTTCTGGTTCCTCGCCTCCAGGTCCATCAGCAGCAGGGCAAGGTTCTTGGCAACGGTCGCGTCGATTCTGTGCACGTGACGACCTTCCACTATCACCGGAATCGTCTCCGACCTGCTGTCACACCTAAGGGAAAACCATAGCCATCATACGGAGTGAACAAAGTGAACCAGACGCAGCCGGAAGGATTTACGGACGAAATTACAGAGATGCAAGAGACGTGCGGTTTACTCACCAAGACATGACGCACTCGCGTAGATACTCCGCGGCCGGGTAGCTCAGAGACTGTTTCGGCGATACAAACAGAATCGTCAGTCCATCGACAACGCGTTCCTCGATCAATAAGCCTGGCCTAGCCGCGAAATAGAGCAGGAGAATTAAATTTACCGCGATCCCGGCAATCATCCCGTACTCCGGCCCGATCACCAGGCAACTCAGGAAAGTCACTGTCAACGGTATCAGATCGATCTCTACGGGCAGAGGTAAACATTCGATTTATCGAACCGTGTGCACGCCAACATCAGCCTTTCTTTGTTAACGCATTTAATGCATTCCCTTAACCTGTCCCGATCCTACATTAACTTTCGCAGAACTGCCTTTCTGGTTAATTATTTTGTTAGGACACTTTTACCGACGTACCCGTTGACATTTTACTGATTGAAATGGCAGCAGACACGACCCAATGTGGAGCATATAAAGAGACTCACGAAATTCACCCCTTTTGCGTTCTCTGATTTTGGAACTACTTTTCTTTCAAATGATGTCTATCATGATTCAGTGTAACATTTCAAGTTGAATTTACAATTATTTTCTGATTAGTGGTTGAAATACTTAAAATGTAACTGTCGTATCGTCTAGTGAAACTTTAATCGCTTATGACGCAAGTAATTAGAATCGTGTAACCATATCTTATTTGCCATCGTTCTAATTAAAATGATAAGACGAATGCGGGTTTGTACAAGTTTCGTTAAAAGGAACATCAAAAATTAGAAAAACTGCAATCTTTCGTTTGGGTTCGATCCCACCGCTGCACAGTGGGCTGGATCGAAAATTTTAGTGACATTTTGCCAGGAAATGAACTTTCACATATCGATGTATAATCAGTTGGTATTGTCTTTCGAATGTCCGCTGACCTCAAAAATGGAAGAATTAATAAAATTAAATGAAAATTGTAGTTGTACCAAGCTTTTAAAGTCGAACGTTTTAGAATCTACGTTTGACACCCGAAGAATGTCCTTTCTTTTTCGCGATATTTTCACGATCCTGTTCAAGATCTCAGCCCCGTTTTTTTATATAGTAAAGAGCATTATTTTTTGTTAAGAAACTATAATTGCAGTTACAATTATTATATGCAATGTATTAAAAATTTAATGTTCAATGAAGGACAGAAAAATGTCAAAAATTTTACAATTAACAAGCAATATCTTTTTATACCCGTTAGAACCCGCGTTTGGACAAATCACAATGTGTTCAGGACACTTTGAGTTATTAACGTTTAAAGTTAGTAAGTCATGGATTACAAATTGTTAAGGTTAATTTTAAAAATAGTGCGTTTAAATAAAAAATAATAATTAAAAAAATAAATTTTTACGTTATTAAAAAGATAGAATATTTTAATATTTTTCTATGCAAAACGCACCCTGATATCTTTAATGGTTCAAAAGTTATACTCAAATGTCACTAAAATTTTCGATCCAACCCACTGTGCGCCGGCACCTCTGGAAATATTCCATGTGCCACCTAAATACTGTGATGCCCAAGGTGGTTCGGAACCCACCTTTAATCTAAACTGTAGGACCCGTCGCGAAATAATTCTCACAGAAGAATTCAAAAAGTGACGTTAAATAAGGTACAAAAATTGTTTTTTTAATCTTTCGTTTGGCTTGTATTAGTGATAAGTCGCGCCGGTACTCGACTCCTGGCTTTGATTGATTGAATCCAAGGGGAACCCCCCAGTGGTGGGGATACAATTTTAACAGTTACCGCGGAGAGCTTTACGTAATTTACAGTGATAATACTGTAATCTGATTTCTTACTTTTCGTCCTCCAGAGCACGCCGAAAATGCGGATCTCGAACATGTAGTACATCGCGACTATAATCACAGCTGCGAGCGTCGCTTTCGGGATGAACTCGAAAGTCGAGGTCAGGAGGCCGCACGCTAAAAGCACCAGGCATCCGGTGATTACACCGCCCATCGGTGTTTTTACGCCCGACGCGTTGTTTACGGCGGTCCTTGTGAAGCTGCCCGTGGCCGGCATCGAACGGACCAGGCTTCCGAAAATGTTGCAAAGTCCCAGAGCGAACATCTCCTGATTAGCATCGACCGTTTTCCCTTTCGCTGAAACAAAAAAAAAGACCCGTTTCGAACGTGAGTGCCTCCACAGAATTCACCGGAGCTTCGCTGCTTTTTAAAACTTTAGCTCTTTCAACGAGAACTGTGACGTCTCGATATATCTGAAAAGCTCGGGACCGAACTGTCACTTACAAAGTGTACAGACAATGTTCCTCAATCTCTCGCTCCAACGTCGAGCACGGAAACGGATACAGGCGAGACAATACTGATTCGATGATACAATTTTTGCCGTCGCTAATCATTTTATTATGGAACCTTCGCTGACGCATTCGTCACGATTTTCGGATTGAAATGATACCAAACACAACATCGTTCGGACCGTATCTACTCGTTTAATTCACGGAACCTCGATCATCCGAACTTTTTATTATTTTGTAGGCCTTCGTTTAACTGTTAAATGTTTAATAAAACACCAGGTTCCGACGTTCACAGACTCTTCTCTGCACGAGAATTATTAAGTTGAAAATAATCGCAGCTTTCGCCAGTTTATACCTCGGTTGTTTTGTTTTCGAATAAATTTTTATTCAAATCGGTTTATGTAACGCGACGTTTCAAAGCGCAAAGTTCGCTCTATTGATTTATGCAAATGGGTTTTGTTTTCACTGTTTCGCGCTGTTCATTCGACCATGTCGAAGTAAGCACGGGGAAAAAAGAGGGAATTCGAGCGATTCTATTGTGGCGGTTTGAAAATTTTTTAAAAATTCGCCGACCGAAAAAAACCTATATTCTTTCGCGATAACGGTCGAGTGCATATCTCGCGAGTGACTCCGCACAAATTGAATGAATTGGGCTAAGTGATTTTATCTCATTCGATTCATTCCCCCTCTTTTCGATCGACTACTATCTTCTTCGGAGTTCTAGCAATTTCTTGCGATAAAAGGGATTTAACGGGTCTGGTTTTTGTTCTTGATGAAAATGCGCGAATTCTCATGGTTCCTGTTTCAATTAGTAAAACAGGTTCCAAGCGCGGATATGCTCGGGCTAAAGTTAATACGATTTAAAACCGCAGTTATTTTGTCCGAATTGAATGTCTCAAACGACGTAATGTTGAAAGGGAGATGCGAAAATGGTTTAATCCGTCTTTGAGGAACTTACCGAAAGATTTCGCGATGGCAATACTCTCCAAAATGGCAACCAGAGGCACTGATACGACGGTGCTTCCGAGTTCGCTGACCGACTCCATGAAATTATATGTATGATTCCCGCTCACGATGGAGAAAGGCGGTGGACCAAAAGGCGGTAAGCCCTCAGTGATGTTTCCAGTAATTTTGAAAGGTTTAATACCGCTCGAGAACAATGAATAGCTTAATATTATTCCGATGATAACGACTATGGCGTTCCTAGCCAGCGACGCTAGCCACAGGAACTTCTGGAACGGTGTTCCGGTCTTCTTGCCTGGTAAATTCTATTTCAACAATTTTTAAACAATCTTTTAACTTGGTAATACTAAATTTTGTGATTTCGGCGCACGGTTATTCTTTCTTTTTTTCTATATACAGGGTGGGGCGCCACATTTTGCCATCTAGATTTACGTCATTATTATTATGCATAGCAAACAATGTTTTGAAGTTGAATGGTTTTCAGAGGGGCACATTATGATGGTACATTTTTTTTCTACGTGGACGTGTAATGGACATATAAAGGTCATTAATGTTTTCATAAATGGAATCATATATTTTTTATGGCATCAGCTGATGCTCCTTCATATTCCTTACAAAAAAGTATTAATCTATTTGTGTAAAAAAATCATTAGTTTAGAAGATATTTTAATTATAATTACATTGTCTTATGTCTATGTCTAACTACATTATCACATTGAATTCATATGATTGACCAGAGAGTCGAGATTTCCTAACAAATTATAATTAAAATATCTTCTAAACTAATGATTTTTTTACACAAATAGATTAATACTTTTTTATGAAAAATATGAAGGAGCATCAGCTGATGCAACAAAAAATATATGATCCATTTAAAAAAACATTAATGACCTTCATATGTTCTTTACACGTCCACCTACAAAAAAAATCATTAGTTTAGGAGATATTTTAATTATAATTTATTAGGAAATCTCGACTCTCTGGTCAATAATATGAATTCAATGTGATAATGTAGTTAGACATAGACATAAGACAATGTAATTATTATTAAAATATCTCTTAAATTAATGATTTTTTTTACACAAATAGATTAATACTGTTTTGTAAAGAATATGAAGGAGCATCAGCTGATGCCATAAAAAATATGTGATTCCATTTATGAAAACATTAATGACCTTTATATATCCTTTACACGTCCATCTACAAAAAAAAACTGCATCTGAAACATTGTTTGCTATGCGTAATAATAATGACGTAAATCTAGATGGCAAAATGTGACGCCCCACCCTATATAAGTCTTTATTTTAGTCACATTTGCGACATTATTATAACAAGTATTCAGTTATGACGTTCAAGCTTGCCGCATATATGTTTTCGAACTTCCATCGTTCGATATCGATCAACCAATCATAGAACAAGATTGCCTATAGGACGCACTATATCTCAAGTTCGCATGGCACATGTTTCAGGTACATATCTGCCACCATGAACGAAAACTCAGTTCTCTGTAACTCCTTATTATTAAGTTAAAAATATTTTTATTTTCGATGCCACAGCAAGTACGTGTGTTACAATTTGTTTTTTCTGCGTTAATTTTACACGGCTGTGCCGCAATATAGATTTTCGAAATTCACTGAAAACGTGTTAATTTTCAGACGCAAGAATCGAGTTAAATTAACTTGCAAATGTTGTTAGTCTATAAATGATCGAACCGTGCGCCGAAATCGCAAAATTTAGTATTACTATAATTTCGATCGAGAAGAATTTCAATTTTATCTTAGCGCTTCGAACAAAAACTTTTCATATTACAGGATTTAATCTTCAGTGTAATAGCGTATAGATCGAATCCGACAAAATCGAACCTTTCATCCGCGCGTGTTAATAAAACAAAATTCTGTGTAGATTGCCAAGCTGTTCCAGAGAAATTACCGGAGCATTCTCCTTTGAAGGGATGAAAAAGTGGATTCTGCTGATTTTTATGAAAATCCTCATTCTACTAATTGATACCTCCAGAGAAGAGTACCTTTCTAATCGGAACAAAAGAATGACAATCTTCTTCGCGAATCCTAAAATCACTGAAGGATCAAAACCATGTCGAGACGATTTCGATAGAGCAAGCATACCTTCAAGCAGACAACTAAAATCATGGAAGAGACTCCTAGCACGGTGTCCCAAAGGGTGATATCGTTCACGTGATCGACAACTTTGACAATGGCGTCGATGAACGAGTCGCTCCTGCCGCTCAGGCCAAGAAGCGTCCCGAGCTGAGACGTTGCAATTATTAACGCGGCCGCGTTGCTAAATCCGGAGATCACCGGCATACTAACGAATTCCACGAGGAATCCCAAGTGCAGCAATCCCATCAGCAGAATAATGCAGCCGGACAAGAAACAGACGAACACCTGGGGGGAAAAACGCCCTTGTCGAACATCGTACAGTAGAATTTTTGGATTAACCCTCGGATAACAATTTCATCGCAACTCTAATTGGAAATAACCAGTAGATCGTTCTACATATTTTCGAACGTGCGGCGAATAGTGATGGGTCCATCGTGACCATCGATCAAAACTATTCACTAAATCGATAGTAGCCAACTACTATTTTCAGTCGACTGATTTTTTAAATTATCGACTAAATTGGTTGAATTTTGACGGGCGGGAGTTTTGAATAGATTTTATAAGATTTACTATCAAATACGTTCACTCGTTAGCACAAATAACAATTATTATACGAGAAATATTATACAATTATTAAATAACATTACTTATCTATTGCACTTATGGGAATAAAATTTTAATCATAATCTAAAGAGAAAGAAGTATTTTATAATTATATCTGTCAGTAACAGATATTTTTCTAAAAGGTTCATTAACACTTTGTCTTTATATTGTATTACTAGATTCTCCCGCCACGCGTTGCTGTGGCTCAGTATTTTTTAAAAGCATGATAATTAAAAAATTGTAACCAAATATTTCAGTTCAAACGCAGATCAATTTACTCGGATGAGTTCCAATGCAATGAAAAACTTGCAGAACAAATCGCTTCGAATAGGTCAATCTTTCTACTTTGACAAAGCAATAATTTTCTTTAAATTATACTTTTTTACAAAATATTTTTGAACAAAATATTCCTCATACAAACGTTGCAACCCCTTTCCACCCCCTTAGAGGTCGAATTTTTCAAAATGCTGAAATAGGTGTTTGATTATTTGTATCAAAGAGCATTAAGACCAAGTATCAAACAAATCCAACCACAAATAAAATATTCCTCATACAAATTGAATTTCGAAATAGCCTTTCTTATCTCTCGTATAGATCATAAAAGAAACCTCTATGCAAAATTTCAGCTTTCTAGGGCCAAGGGTTTAGCCTGGACGTTGATAGGTGAGTGAGTCAGTCAGGACTTCGTTTTTGTATATATAGATTAAAGGATAAATAATAATTTGTGAGAGGTGAGACGTATAGATATAGGCTTAGACTATAGCCCACAATCTAGACGTAACCATTAAAATAAAATTTCAATCGACTAAAAACTATCGACTAATATTCGATAGTATGTAGCGACTAAATAGTAATTAATCGATGGTTGAATTTAATCGATGCTGCCCATCACTAGTAGCGAATTGAAAAAATTGTGGAAATTCGCCTTTACCTCTTGTACAACATAGAATCTTCTAATAACTGTAGGTTCCGTCGCGAAATAACCTTAACAAAGAATTGAAGGCGACGTTAAGAGGGTGGGTACAGGCAAAATATGACTAGAATATTACTAGAAAAACAAGTGAAAACAGTGTTAGCGGAATCGAGTTGTTTGTCCTTATACGAGCATAATAGGAGCTTTGTGAAGGCTCATTGTAAAGAGGAAGGTTGATTGTAGCTTATTTTCATCATGATTTAACGAGATTATGTTTATAATTAATAATATGAGCGTCCAAAGTAGGGGGAAAATCGAGACAACCACCATCAGGTTCCCATGTATTTTTCTAATACAAAACGATTTCATTTACTGAAATCACGAGTGCACCTTAGAACAATCAACCTTCCTCTTTATAATGAGACCTCACACAGCTCCTATTATGTTCGTATCAGGAAATGTAACCCAAAGACGTAAACGCTGTTTTGCCGATGTAGCTAACCTCTAAGTTGAAAAACGGATGTTGATTGTTCTAAGGTGCACTCATGATTTCAGTAAATAAATATTAAAAAAATAATACAATAACGATCTGACGATCTGGCTACTAGAAAGCTAGAGTTTAGATAAAACGTTCGCAACTATGGTCTCGAATGAACCCAAGTCCGGTCGTCCGAGGGTTAAACGCTACTCGGTAGAGGGTGCACGAATTTTCCAGCTTGAGATAAAGAGCTAGCCGAAGTAAAGCTCGCGGGGAAAAAACGATGGGGAAAAAGGAGCGTGTGAGTGCACTTACGGCGACGTCCTCTCCGAGCCTCATAACGTTGTGCTGCGATAATAAGGCCATTATCGCGGTAGGGCCGACGGTGATGTCTTTGCAGCTACCGAACACCAGGTAGACGAAGCATCCCATGAAACTGCTGTACAGGCCGTACTGAAGTTTTCAAAAGTTCAACTAAACAGGAATTGGTTTTGCGCGGCTATCGTGTCGGCTCGACAAAAGCGTACGTTTCCGACCGATTCTCAACGAAATTCGCGCGGTTTCCGCGGTGTTCTTACCGACACGCACGACGGAAACTGGCAAAGGTCGAACCGTTCCGATTCAAACTTTGTTTCCGTGCCGTATCGTTCCACGAGCGTGGAAACTTCCCGCGGGAAAGAAAGTTGAACGCTATTGAAAACGAGCGTACGCACCTGAGGTGGAAGTCCAGCGACAATCGCGTAAGCTATACCCTGCGGTATAGCAGTCAGACCGACTGTCAGCCCTGCCAGAGTGTCCTGCAAAAGTTTGCTCCAACTGTAGACGGGCAGCCATGCCAATATCGGTATCCTCCGCAGAAGAAGCCGCTTCAGATCGATCCTCGAGCTCGCGCTTCGCCCTGGAACTCATCAAACCACGACCATATATTTATGACGAATTAATTAGCTCGCAACCGGGTCGAAGTCATTACATGATCTCGCGATCTTTCAACTAAATCGCTCCATGGAAAGTTCGCATATTGGCCCTCGAATTCATTCTGATGGTACATTTTTTTAGATGGACGTGTAAAGAACATATGAAGGTCATTAATGTTTTTTTAAATGGATTATATATTTTTTATTACATCAGCTGATGCTCCTTCATATTCTTTACAAAAAAGTATTAATCTATTTGTGTAAAAAAATCATTAGTTTAGGAGATATTTTAATTATAATTACATTGTCTTATGTCTATGCCTAACTACATCATCACATTGAATTCATATGATTGACCAGAGAGTCGAGATTTCCTAATAAATTATAATTAAAATATCTCCTAAATTAATGATTTTTTTTACACAAATAGATTGATACTTTTTTGTAAAAAATATGAAGGAGCATCAGCTGATGCAACAAAAAATATATGATCCATTTAAAAAAACATTAATGACCTTCATATGTTCTTTACACGTCCACCTACAAAAAAAAATCATTAGTTTAGGAGATATTTTAATTATAATTTATTAGGAAATCTCGACTCTCTGGTCAATAATATGAATTCAATTAAGATATCTCCTAAATTAATGATTTTTTTTACACAAATAGATTAATACTTTTTTGTAAAGAATATGAAGGAGGATCAGCTGATGTAATAAAAAATATATGATTTCATTTAAAAAAACATTAATGATCTTCATATGTCCTTTACACGTCCACATACAAAAAAATGTACCATCAGAATGTGCCCCTCTCAAAACATTCAACTTCATCTGAAACATTGCTTGCTGTGCGTAATAATAATGACGTAAATCTAGTATACCACCCTGTATACCATATATTTACGACGAATTAATTAACTCGCAACCGGGCCGAAGTCATTACACGATCTCGCGATTTTTCAACTAAATCGCACCTTGAAAGGTTCGCATCTTACCCCTAGAATTCGAAACATTTTATTCCTTCACGCGCGGTAGGCAGGACTTTTTCCCAAGCTCCTTACCTACCAAGCTTAAAACAAAGACAAATGAAACACCTCGTACAATTGAGAATTGTCCAACGGAGCATCAGAATTGTATGCTCCTTGAAAGGTTCGCATCTTGCCCCTCGAATTCGAAACATTTTATCCCTTCACGCGCGGTATAAAGGAAATTTTTCCCAACCTCCTTATCTTTCTTTTTTAACGCTAAACCTACCAATCTCAAAACAAAGAAAAGTGAAACACCTTATAAAATTGAGAATTTTCCAACGGAGCATCGGAATTGTATGCTCCTTGAATGGTTCGCATCTCGCCCCTCGATGACACCGTAACATTTCTCGCGTTCGAGGGATACGATGAAGACTTCGAGGAATATCTTATGGAACAGTTGGACTACAGAGAAGGTCCCCTAGAAAGTCGGTATCGTATCTACCGACGAGGACATGGTGCAGCTTGCGATTGCAGCGTTAACGGCGAATGGTAACGATATTCCCGAGCATAGATCGATCTCGAAACCGTACTCTAATCGCGGAATAACGTGGAGATAGCAAGAAAATGGTACCAAGCCGAATTTTCATTTTTTAGTTCATACAGAAAATTGATAAATCGCAGACAGAGCAGACTATCGCGCAAAATCGAGAATGTAATATTTCATTATTATTTATTATAAACGGGAAGAAGCCCTTTTTACATAAGTATTTACAAAGAAAAGAAGAAAAGAGAAAGATACAAGACTACTTATCTAATAAGAAAGAAGGGACACGCGCACAAAGACAAAAAAAAACAAAATAATACTAGTACAATCGATAGGTATTATCATATAATCATGCATAGTTGCATTTTAAAATTTTGCATAGATTCAATGAAAAAATCAATACTGTTAGAAATAGTGCATGATTGTTGCAATAATGCGATTCATTGGATTAATTAATCCATACGTAGGTTTAAGAACCCGTTCTTGTTCAGAGTTCACGTTCCGGTACAGAAAAATTGAATATCCTTACTTGTCGGCACCGGAGAGTACACTAGTCCCGACATGTTCGCGAAGAAACCGCACAATTTTCACCAAGGAAATTATGGTTCTCTCGGTCGGAATCGAGCGAGAGTTTTTCACGTTGTTACAGGCAAATGGTAGAAACGATAGAGATCGATCGCAGCGAGATAATCTTGCCTCAAAGACGAATGGAAGAGCACTCCCAGCCAAGAACAATAGCCACCGGATGAGAAACGAGGAGAACCGTAATTATGTCCGAAGTAGGAGACATTGCAACATGTTGATTATCATCGGCTATAACCCGTTAGTCGTTAATGTCCTCGTGATATCAGCCTATTCGTTTGAAATTGCCAGCAACCTTATCATTTCCTTCCCATAAAACAAGACCCATTAAGCATTAGCTTGAGCGTACAGACGAGGCATGGCTGAACAATGCCAGACTGTTCGCGTGTGGTGAAAAATAAATGCGTTTTCGGTTCATGGTGTACACGTAAACGGGAACTGATTGCCTCATGGACGCGAGTCGCATCGAGGAACCTACGGCGAGGAAGCGAAATTGAACTGATAAAACCGTTTCCTTGAAAAATCATTATTTGCGCATTTATCCTGAACATCTCGAGGAGCGCGTGGCTTTGAATTTAGTTTAGCTTAGTATACAGGGGTGCTCCATTTAAATGTAGCCGCCTAAATATCGACTTCATAACATTGTAGCTGATGTCAGGACAAACACACACAGTGGTGGAATCTTAACAAACTGCTAGATCAGTTTCTGGCGAATTAATGAAATAAACTATATTTGGAAGAATGGAAAAATCGAGCACTTTCAAAAACATGTGTTTGATATGCAAGGTTTGTAACAATGTCGCAAAATGTTTCGGCCATTATATTCGGAATCGTTGCAAAAACATGAGTAACCCTAGTAGCACAACAATATAGGATAAACATCTTTTTCGAATATTGGAAAAATATTGATTCAGCCACACTTTTTCATATGAAATAAATATTGGATCTAACTATTGTATGCAAGTTTGAGAAATGTGAATTGATTGTTTAGAAAATATAAGCTAAATATTCAGAGAATATAAACTAGATATTTAAAAACTATAAAGTAAATATTTAAAAAAATGTGAAATAAATATTTGAAAAATATAAATTCAATATTTAAGTAACATTTAATTGAAAAGAAGAAAAAGTTAGAAAAAATATTTTTCTCGTAACATAAAATAGATATTTCCTGCATATTAAAAAAAACATTTTTTACTTAATATAAAATAAATATTGTATGTACATTTGAATATTAAAAAAAGATTGAATTTCTTTTTAATATTATATGAATGCGTATACAATATTTTGTTCTGTTAGGGAAGTTTTATTGTGTCCGGTGGTAGGGGACACTACGCGATTTATTAAAACCATTAACTGTCGATTATCACTTTATCTCTCGAAGAAAAAACTCAGCGTCCGTATCTGGCGAATGAATGAAATAAACTATATCAGGAAAAATGGAAAAATTGAGTACTTTCAAAAACATGTGTATGATCCGCAAGGTTTGCGACATTGTCGCAAAATGTTTCGGCCATTATATTCGGGATCATTGCAAAACATGTGTAAGTTTTATTGCGTCCGGTGGTAGGGGACACTACGCGATTTTTTAAAACCATTACGGAACTGTCGATTATCACTTTATCTCTCTAATATCGTTAATTCGCAAACACCGCGGAACAGAACAAAGGAAGTACTATATTTTTCATTAATTCCAGAAAAACCTTAAGCGTCCGTCATCAGGGCAACTCCCTTATTGCTTCGTGGAACCACTGGGTTTGTACCACCTGCTACGAAACATCCTGTACAAGAGTCCGATTTCTCGAAGGTACCTACACAGCACCATATTTTCGGATCTGCACCAGATCACGTTCGGTCCAACGAGCCCGCGCTGCTACCGCGATGATCCCAACTCGCCGACTGTTCTAGATCGCGGATGTTCGCCGATCGCTTCGATCGGTACTCGATGATCCGACTCGTTTGTAGGCGCCGCAGCAACCAGGGACAACTTTTTCGATAGACTGGCACGCATAACGAGTCCGCGGTTCTAATTAAGAGACGCCGGTGGACTCGCCGCCTTTTTTTTCCGGCGAGCAATCGTGCGCCGATAACACGATTCACTGCGGATCGCGCAGATAACACAGCATTCGAAGCTGCATCGTATTGACACTACCGACTGATAACGGATCACATGACTAATCCGGATGGTAGGGTCTTGTTCAAACTCGCTCGAACCCGTGATCGGTCGTTAACAAACCAAACGACTCGAATACCTGGACGCGACGTCTCAGATACCGGCTATTATAAATCGTGGTGGCTGCCGGCTTTTTGAGAGCCGATTGATCATTGGCTGACGGCTGGTCCGCTTCTACTCTCTTATCGCGATGATACGGAAATGACAGTGTAATTACCAACAGCCGATTGATAGCCGCTATCGTCACAGCAATGTGCCGATTCTACATGTGAAAACTTCGAAACCGAATTGTCACTTGTCTCGCGGACGGATGCTGTTCTTCGATCTCTTGGAAAAGAGGTGAGACGATATTCGATGAACATACTTTGTTGCTTCTGATTCGATTTTTAAGAAACTTCGACCGACATACTCGCCACTCTTCTTTGATTAAAACGACACCCCAAACACGACACGGTTTCAATCATGTTTCTGTATTTAATACACGGTAGAGCCTCGAATATCCGAACACAGTCGTTATGTCCTAATCAACCGAATATGCGTGTCCTGATAATAGAACAGTTATCTGTCGAAGAGGCTAGATTAAATCTTAGATTAAAACTATTTATTGCGCTACTGAACTGCAAACATCCTCCGAATTACGTCATGTTTCGACTTATTTTAATCGGAGGAATGTCAGCAATGTATTAAAGAAAATTTAACGATAGAAATCAAATCGTAAAACATAGAAATCAAATCGCAGCAATTTTATATTGACATCTTCAATTTGAAAAATTTTTCAATTAATTAATTAATTAAAATTACTCTAATTGTAGACAGATCCGCAGTCCGTGAGGAAGAAAAAAGTTTTCTCATTTAATCAATTTGGTCTCACCGACAGATTTGTGGAATATCGTGAACATTCTATGAAAAGAAAACCAAAAATGTGAAGCGACGATATTGGACACTGATGAAGACGGATAATAAAAGGCTGATGCACACACACACACGACTCTACTAAATAAAGCGCGTGCAGGGCGTATAAAAATTATATGTCACGACCACGTGATTCTATACCCATGATCGGTGAGGATCTGTTAAAAAAAACTTCCCGCAAAATCGTCCTTGGCTGACTTTTTTAAAGTTTTGAAGGTCAAATTTTTTATGATTGCATCGTGTTCTACTCATCGAGAGGGTAAAAACTGTCAAAGGAACCAAACACATTTTATCCTCTCGATGAGTAGAACACTATGCCAACATAAAAGAAATTTGACCTTCAAAACCTTTTTTTTAATACAAGAACAACAGGAGTATCGAGGGGCGTTAGTGAGGGACTTTTATTCGATTCACTCACCAACGCCATATTCCCGAGTATGACCACTCATGTTTTTTGTTTTTTATTATTTAACGTTGCTTTTTAAATTCTTATGTGAGAATTATTTCGCGACAGTGCCACTCATGTTCCTGGCACTACGTATATATTCATGAGGTGTAGAATCACGCTATGGTGATCGTGACGTATAATTTTTATACACCTTGTATAAAGGTATATATTATAGAGAATCGAAATAAACAATTCGCGGAACGGAGTCGGAGAGGTGAAGTTAAATCGAGGATACGTACCTGTGAGTACCACCTGAACGGTATTGGATTAAAGTTAATCAAGAGTTGATAAAGCCAGCCGTGCTCTCGACTCTCTATGTATGAAACCCGGTGCAGTAAAAGCGGAATGCTGAGCCGCGAAATTAGGATTGTGTGTCACCTAAAGTCGCGAATCAAATGCTCCGAGTGGACGTCGCTATCTAGTCGCTAGACTCTTGGGTCGCTAACCTTCGTCCATGTTTTTCACTACGAATTTTCCAAGGTAGCGAACGGTGACTAGCGTATTGACAACTGTATTAATATACTCGTACGTATTGATGCTTGTTCAACGTAGAACAATGTTTGAATAATCTTTTTACAACATCTGTGAAATCTTCGGCTGTGTTTGCTCGGATCTGATCATGCGACAAGCAATAGGAAAGTGTATGATAAATGCCACCGGCGTCATCGGCACGAAGAACTTTCTGATTTTTATAAAGTATGATCGGCGTAGGGTAACTGCACCAGTGAACAAACGGGCACCACCCTAGTAGCACAAAATATTATATACACACTTATATAATATTAAAAAGAGATTTAATTTCTTCTTAATACTTAAATATACATACCTTATTTATTTTATATTAAATAACAAATATTTCTTTTCAAATATGCAGGAAATATCTATTTCATATTACGAGAAAAATATTTTTTTCTAAATACAAAATGAATCTTTATTTAATACTAGAAATAGGATATTTTTCCTTATTATAAAATAAATCGTTATGTAATATCAGAAATTATATAAAATTATATAATATAATATAAAAATTTCTTAATTGTAATAAGGTCCTTTGGAAGATAAAATGGAATATTCCTTCAAGCAGTGCACAGATAGTAATAGATATTCATAGTTTCTAATTTTTGTTATAACCTTTTCTTACATTTGAAAATTTTATGGAATGTTATTTAAATATTGAATTTATATTTTTCAAATATTGGATTCACATTTACTTTATATTTTTTAAATATCTAGTTTATATTCTTTGAATATTTAGCTTATATTTTTTAAACATTCAATTTATATTTCTTGTACATGTACTATATTCAGATTCAATATTTTTCTTATATGAAAAGTGTGTGATAATGACTCTTGGACCAATAATTATTATTAATAAATATTAACAATCATAATTATTACCAGTAATTACTATAACGTAGTGTTCATTGACTGGTATTTTTTATATTTTTTATTTAACGTTTAATGAAGAAAAATAATAATAATTTCATTTTATTTGAAGTATAGGGAGCAATTTGGCATATATGAGATTCCTTTAATTCACATATTATTTTAAAAATAAAATATTTTCCTGAATAATTTCTTCAATGTTCATTCACTGGTGCAGTTACTCTACCCAGGTGATTGTATGAATATTTACTTTCAGCGGTTCTTGATAGACTTCGCCAGTGAGCTCGTTGGAGCCGGCGTGTATCGATCGTTTCTAACTGGAAGAAAGTTTGTAAATGAGGAACGAGACGATTTTGTATCGCGATAGAACAAAGACAATGTTGTAAGCAACAGTGTGCGTCACGTGTCGCGATCCATTATCTTTATATTGATTGCTCAGTTCGGAAGTCTGCGGTATTATCTCGGCTGATACACGTACCCACGAATTAGCCTTACACTACCGATGATAACAGAATTCGCGGATTCTTAGCGGATCAACCGATTTATCGAATAAGTGCCCGCTAAATCACATCGCCGGATTCTCATCTTTATTGCGAGGCTGTCATGGACATGAGTAAAATTGTTATCTCTGACCGATATCGTTTCGGGCATCGTACGGCAGAAGGGAGTGTAATTTTAACGCGTCTCCATCCTTGTCCCATTATCTCCTGATCTCGTGTAAATAAATAAAAGTTATGCTCGATTCTCTGGCCGACTGGAGGAAGACGTCTTTATCGTCGATAAGCGCTCGCTCTTAAGATCACGAGTCGAACATTTGTTTTTCGAAGTCAGTTCAGCCTTGAAACTCGAAAAATTTTTATGCGAGAATATCGCAATTTATGGTTGCAAAGCCTGAGGAGAATTGGTTCGAATCTTCACGCGAAATAAAGCAGGAATCGGAAAGCCAGTAGGAACTTTCGTTCTTCAATGGTTTAGTAAATTGAATGTATTCATTCGTAATATAAATTTGTCGATTTAAATTTAAATTTAAATTTAATTCTCGTTCATTATACGTTCGAGCTTACATCGAGCTTATACATACGAGCGAACACGTTCATTGTAAAAATTAAATTTAAATAAACGATTAAAATTAGCTTGTAGAAATTAAAAGATGAACCGAGTAGAATTTGGTAAAAATATTTGATAGAACGTTTCAGAAAAATCGTGGAAGTAATCAGAAGCGAACTATACAATGTTGAAGGTTGTTTATATAATTCAAAATATAATAAAAAAAAATAAATCCCACTTCGCAGTCGGTAGGACTCGAACCTACGCTCCCAGAGGGAATCTGATTTCTAGTCAGACGCCTTAACCACTCGGCCACGACTGCCATATTGAAAACAGTCTCTTAAATTAAAGAAATTTTAACTGGTCTGTGTATAACCAGTAGACAACATTAAATAATAATATAATTAACACCGATTGACATCGTGTCCCGCAGCATTCACGATCACGTATAACGATTGATCTAACCAACGAAACAGCGTTTCCACGCGGAGGTTTGATCGATCGACGACATAATGCAGGAAAATGATCTAGCGACTAATACTTGATGGAATAAACAACGACTATTACGAAACGAATCGAGAATTCGCCAACAAAACTCACTCAACAACGGCGTCGATTCTCCGATGCTCCTTTCGTACAGCATTTCTGCATAATCAAAAACTATATATCGAGGCGGTTACGTGTATACACTGGAAAACACAAAAGCCTCGCATGTCCCAACGGAAAAAAGAACGATCCGAGAGCATACTGGCATTGTCGATAAGGCAGAGCATGATTGGTAAAGCGACTGCGGCAATGTTATCGTGAGGACGCACGCTCACAATGCCACCGGACTTCGTCACACAAAGTTTCTAGAACACAGTTGTTCCGCTTCTTTTCGAATTACGATGCTCAATCATGAAATCATGCCGATTATAGTCGGCGCACGACTATACATGCCACGGATAATCATGATCGTTCTGCGAATCGTTTCGTTTCCACGGACTAAAATGATCCGCCAAGTAATTTGCTCGCAGATAATTTATAAATTGTCTGATGGGATACAGTGCCCTGCAAATAGATTCAAACTTAGAGCAAATGAAATTTAAGTATTTGAACACTGTAGACATATTTTAGAAAATAAAAATGGTACTTCTACGAGTACTTATGGTGCTTATGGGTAGATTGCCAATTTTTATGCAAAATAAAAATTATTTGTATTAATTGCAAGACCTAGGAACCTAATAGAAAATACTTCTATGAATACTTATATGGTACCAATGAGTAGATTGCCCATTTTTATGACAAATAAAAATGATTTGTATAAATTGCAAGGCCTAGATACCTAATATAAATTTCCTTTTTTTTCGAATGAGTAAACAGCTTGATATTATAATTTTTTCCACTCATTTTCGTTATAAATGCACAAAATTTTGATTTCTCGAATCGTTGGTTTATTGGATTGGAAACAATAATGTATATAGCTGATCCGCTGCAATATTAGAAATGGAAAAGTAACAACTAATTCGAGTGAACTGTTTTCGAATTGTGACGAAATGCGGAACAAGCAAATCCGTGTCGTCAGGAGGTTACGGTAGATGATCTTACTTCCTACTGGTTATCGAATCGATAGCCTTGATCAAAAAGATATTGCCACGCGTGTGCCGTGATTCGCGAAATAATTGTATCAACAGATCGTCTTTTTATTCGACAGATATGATGACACCACAGTGTCCTTGCATTTCAGTGCAACACCGTGACGAAATATATTTTCGTACTTCGTTTTGTTATTGGCGATGATGATTATGCCGAACTTTGAAAAACAGACACGAATGATTGAACAAGTTCTATCGTGTAAATAAAAAGTTATCTTTGTTCGTCGGAAAAATTGACTTCATTTTTTTTTCGTGAAAAAGACGCAACATATTATTTTCCAATAAAATCACTTTTACAAACCACTGATTGGTTACCATTCGATCGGGTACAGGTAAAAGTGTGTCGTTATGTCCTTGCAAAAGTGTAAAATTCTGATTTCGTTACAGGCCGAGTTCTATCGCGCTCGAAGTGACAGGATACTCGCCAACATCGATATTGCAGTCGAGCGACTTACTTGTATTCATTCATACATAATTACTCATTCATATATAGATTCGCATGGCTCGCGGGTGTATGCCAGTATAACAAAGGTGACTGGCACTTGCACGAAAACAATGCGCCTTGCCTTGTTCGAAGAACAAGTGTTTTCACATGCACGTGTGCCACCCAGTCAAACAATAGTTAATTCATTCTTGCTCGTTGATCACTGATAGTTTAATTGGTGACATTCGAAAAGCAGCAGAGTGCACATCCAATTTTGCGTGACGGATAGACCTCGTAAAAGCCCAGCACAAAATGCCGCACGCGCAAAACAATAGGGGATTAATTCGAGAACAAGCAAAGGCAAACGTTCGTGGAAATGAAATTATTTTTGAAAATATTGTTACAAAAGTAATGTATTTGCTTCTGAAATATAAAAATGTGAAAATTGAATTGAAATTATTTTTGAAAATATTGTCA
>CM052336.1:23344189-23369938 GCA_028455595.1 Lasioglossum vierecki | reverse complement strand
TCTATTTCTAATATTAAATAAAGATTCATTATGTATTTAGAAAAAAATATTTTTCTCGTAATATGAAATAGATATTTCCTGCATATTTAAAAAGAAATATTTGTTACTTAATATAAAATAAATATTGTATGTATATTTAAATATTAAGAACAGATTGAATCTCTTTTTAATATTATATGAATGTGTATAGAATATTTTGTGCTACTAGGGAATTAGCTGGCGTGCACGTGTTCAAAATTGCCTTTTATCACGTCCTGGTTTTCCTATTCGAGGAAATCGACTAATAAAGGTGACCTGGAAATTCGTTAATTAATGGAAAACGTAGGTGATTACGGCGTGTATCGTCAATTCCGTTTTGAATTTCCTACGGACGGGGAAAAACAGAACAGAACCTCTCTTAACTATGCATCCCTGGCGCAAGATCGGAAGTTTTGCAACAAAAATAGAGTTTCGTTTTCCTCAATCAGTTTTTTCCGTGGTCAATTATATCCAGAAGTACGACGTTGCGTCGAAAACCACAGCCGGCCCGCTGCCTCGTGAAATTTTCCAAGAACGCGAACTTTTGCCACAACATATTCCGCGAATGCGAACCGAACAGTCAGCGCATCGAATCGTTCGACCGAAACCACCGATGGTAAACGATCGTACCTTGGATCGTAGGTTCGTTCGATTCGCGACACAGTTACGAGACGACACATATTTTTCTCTTATTTTTTTTTCTGCCTCTTCCGCTCGATCCGATCGCTCCCACAACGATCACCGGTTCACGCGAACTTCGTTCGCCGTGAAACTGCGCCAGTATATGCTTCGCTCTGACGTAAGAGAACGGAAACGAAATGCAAGATAGGATAGCCAGACACGGACGAAACGATCTTCGGCTGGTAAATGCGCTTATCGTTAACGATCCGTGCAATTACCGGGCAAATGATGTAACATTCCGGCTGGTAAATAATAATCAATGGTATCTCGGCGAAATATTTTCGCAAGCGCTCCCCCGGACGATGTTGCGCTTGAACTTGAATTATTCCGCCTACCCACAGTGGTCAGAAGAAGTTCATTTCGATTCTCGAGAAATCGTTAATATTTCAACCATGACAATTTCGTGGAAAAATAGTGCAATAGTGCATTTAGACTCGTTTCACTTCCGGTGGTCATCATTCATTTTTTTCTAGGATATTCGTGCATGATGCAGCAGCTGAAATACTGAGAACACTCATCTGTATGAAAACATCGAAACACTTTTTTTCTGAACGAAGATTTCATTGCATTGCACAAGTCCTTCTGCGATGAACATTTTCGGTCCACTTGGCTCTCCCGCCGTGAAAACACGCGCTGAAATTTCATTAAAAATTTGTTGAACTCGTGCGGGATGCAGAGCGGTTTGTCCCTGGTACAGTTCAACTTATGTTACGTTCGAAAACACTTTTCTTTCACAAGAAACAGGTTTCGGGACCAAAAAGATCCGCGGCGAGCACGTGAGACGCGACACACCAAGGATGTCGAAAATGTGTTTCGATTCCGTCGAAATGTATCCTGAATCTACAAAATATTTTTTTCTTCGTCGAACACGCTTCGTTCGATCTCGCCGTTTCGAAATAACAAGTAAAGGCAAAAACTAAAAGCGAACAGCAGCGAAAATTTCATTGTTTTTTTCTGAGCACGTGGATAATTTTAAACGAAATATATTTTCGCAATTTTCGACCGTTATATCTCTTGTATCGTACGTCATGTGACACAACATTTTGCAAAAATTATTATGCTAATACGAAATTTGTTATGCATGTGTAACGGGTTATTTTAATCGAAAAACTAAAGAGAGGAAGTAAGCGAAAGCAGCTGAGAAACTTTATTATCTTTGTTTTCTTTCTACGGTAAATTCAAAATCTGCTGCATTCTACGTATCGTAATCCCGTACGAAAATATTGTTCACAGAAAAGCTATAAATTCCCCGAATATCCTGCTACACGTTATAATTATAAATAACGACACGCGCAAAAGTAATTTGATTTTCGTTGTCGGCACACAGGCATGACGCTCGTCGTGCTGAACGTGTTAAGCGAAAAAGTCAAGTTAAAGGAAGAAAGTCAACGAGAACAACAGAGACAGAAACTTTATCATCGCTTCCTTATACGTGAGTGATTTTTAGTGAATTCTCGTAAAAATTTTCTACTATTGAATATATTGTATATGTGTAGTTTGCTAATTTAATAAAAAAAATAAACGAACTATACCAGCACGAAACTAAGCAGACAAACTTTATTATTGTTCCTCGCATGACTTTCAGCAAAGTATTTTTCTGTAGCAAATTCCAAAGCTTATCTGTTGCATGTGCATGGCAATCTCGCACATAAATATTGCAGGCTGCGGTGCAGCAGCCGACAGCCGAGCAGTGTGAAAAACGTCTACAGTCTACAATCTACAAGAATAATTCCATGATTTTTTGCGTTCTCCTCGTTTAATTGAAAAATAATGAGTATGTTTTTCCGTCGAGGATCGAACCCAATGAAACGTTAAATTTACGAGCGATATAATATTTGCGCACGCGACACCGCAAAAAGTTTTCATTATTCGCGATCAGCGTTGCGGAGACCGCGCGCTTCCAAACGGAATCTATTTAGTAATTCGACTCCCGCTTAGGAAATCGGAGTAACGCGTTTTCAACACACCAATCAGAACGCGTCGTCATCAGAATCGATTCCCGGTTCGTTTTCAACCTTCAGTCGTTAACGAAGATATTTCGAAATCGCTCGCAAACGAACCTAATAAACGTGTTTTTTCCCTAACAAGCCAAAATTGGATGATTGATATCAATTTCCAAGTGCGCGCTCCATTTTTTTCCTTTGTTCCACAGATTCCACGGATTTAACGCTAAAAGTCGTTCGATCTTTTACTATTATTTGTTTTTCCGTCAATCACATATGATTGACGACAATCCGCTCCATTTTTATTTATTCGTTGAATTCTTGTATTTATTACTGGACTGCGGATTATTAATTGTAATCTTTCTTTGGTTTCGCTATGCCTTCCAATTAATTCAGACATATTTTATTTTGCACGAAGATCTGACGCAAAAGTTTGTACGAAGATTTGTCGCAAATTTGTAACATCCACAGTTCGTTAATTAGGCACATAGAACTGTCTATAAACTTAATTTAGGCTATAAACATTGACTAGGAATATCCAAATAAGACTAAGCAAGGAGAAAATATACAATCTTGATGTAATTCACATTCCTACCAATTCCTAGACAAATAAATGGAAGATTTACAAGTCAATGATAAAAATAAATATACAAATTACGTGTGCATTCTTCATTACTGATTGAAAGCTTAGCAACACAAGTGTGAACAGCTATTTATTTTCGTTAAACTGATTCAAGATGGCGTAGGGACGAATGAACAGCTGTTCAGAGGATATTCTTCTAACTTTTGTAAATAATTATTTGAAAGTCTGTTTGCGAGAAGGAAAATAGTTGTAAAAGCAATCTGGGAAGATGTTAATAAACGGCGTGAAATTTTTATAAAATCCATGTGCACCGCTGGACAAAAATCACAGAACTGAGAACAGGTTCTACTGCATCGATCACGCGCGTGTTGACTAGGAACGAAGATTTCATATAATGAAAGTCTCTGACAAAAATTATTTATGTATGTCCTCTCTCTAAGTCATCTAGATTTTCGAAAAACTTAAAAAGTTCAAGAAGAAAAACCTACTTCAGAACGTTAAACATACGATAAAATTATGTTAGATACGTTCTTTGCATTTGTTTATTAAAATATTTACGCTGAAATATATTACAAAGATGAACAGCAAAAATACTGGTTATTTCGTTGCAATTTGTTTACGCTTGTGACAGAGCTATAAGAAACACATAACATTTTTATTCTTGTCTTCACTTCCGATGCATGCACGTGACCCTAAACTTGACATACCAAGCATCGAATCGATTTTTTTTGTACGAGGAAACACGAGTAAGGAAAACTTTCTAGTATCTTTTGTTTTTTCTCGCTGCTGTATCTTAACACTTTTGCGCAGTAGCAATGAAAAATCAAATTTTCAACTAAACATTTTCTGAAAATATTCAATTCAATGAACACACGCAAAATAAATGTAGTTATTGTTATCGATCGTATGAATGTTAAACCAGGAAAAATGTTAATGATTTCGGCGCAACCGTTCGATCAATTAAACACTATAAAACAATTTTACAAATTAATTTGAACTTTCAATGTTTCGATCCTTGTGTGGATCATTTTCAATAAATGATAAAACAATAAAACAAGATTGTACCACATTATCAAGGTCCTGTTTTTTAACACTCACTTGCTTTATGAAAATCTTAACATAGAGATTGAAATCTGTACACGCAAAATAAGTTAAACGAAAATAATAGTATCTTTTCAAAGTCGATTCCTACTGTTGCAACAAAGCCAGTTTCACCGTCTCAGAAAAACCGTCGAGAGAATCATAAAACAGTGAATAAAATGTGGTAACAATATTTCTTGTTAATCGCTTTCTATTACAGGTACTAATTCATAGATACTAATTTATTCGGATAATTCCCAAGTGCGGTATGGGTATATCCCGGGTTCTCAAGTGGTCGATCGAAAGGAAAAGAAGAATTCCGGAGCCCGTCCCCCCCCCCCCCCCCTTTACCATTATTTTGATCCTGTTCGAAGACAAGGAGGAGTGTGGCAGCATGGGACAGCGTGAAGCGTGCTCTGACTCAGAAGCACGTGACAATGTTTTAGGGAGAGTAGGTGCGAGTGCGCAGGCGCGTTCGTGCAACCGCGTAAAGGCGAATTCTCGCGGCTTTCGAGCGTCTGCACTCAGGTGAGAGTTTCCCCTGGTCGAGGCACGGTGACGATCGCGGAGTTCGAACCTTTATAAAGCTTTCCGTCCGTTTTCCAAAACAATTTTCCCTAGACAAAACGCCACTGCATCACTTCTCCAAACCACCGTTGATACACCTTGAGTTCCTCCGTTTTTCCACAGTTTGAATTTTCCATTTTTATTTTGCGCGTACATGGACACCGTTTATCGCCGCACGTGGTTCTTACGAGTTTGAATTTACACCGCGAGCTGTTCAGTTCAAGAATTCTTCGCGGTCTCGTAAGGTGGATAAACAATTCGTTTCTTCGGATAGACGGACGAAGAAACGGACCGGAAACGCCGCTGTCAGGCGCAAACGGCACGCCAGCAGACGCGCCACTAGCTGTTATGGCTTCGCGAGGCCCGAACGTTCTGGTTCATCGTTCGTTGTGATGTGACGTTACACTCGAGGTATTTTATCATTTTATTTCGTCCTTCTTCGAGAGAATTGAGATTTTTTCAAATTCTTTTCTCGCTTTCATTCACTCCTTGCACCACAATTTCAATTTTAAAATTAAAATTTTGTTGTTGACGATACACAGCTATCGGAGAATAATAATACACGGACAAGAAACTTTCTTCTTCTATACAACAAGCGTAAAATAAATAGTAGTGCACGCGAGTTTGGTATGATTTTTTGTATAACTTTTGAAAATTAATCTCGCATATTTTCGTAGGTTTGAAAACTGTAAAGCAAGTTTGCTATGAAAATTTAAAGATTTGTTTAAATTGTGATTATTTCGATTGAAGGATCTCGATCACCAGAGTCGAAATTATGAACACGACTTTTTCTAAATTTGTAGAAATTATCTAAAAGTTTTAAACGATGCAAGTAACTCGGCTGTCAAAGTTGTTTTAATGGCATTCCTCTCAGAGTTACAGTTTACTACGATGACCCACAAAACTCGCGTCGTGTGCTAAATGATCTCATACTATTTTGAATATGAATATACAGTAAGATTTCAGCGGAACCATTTCTTTCGTCTGATCTTTAGTATGTTAATTCTAACAGTAAAGACCGAACGTCGTCCGTCGTAAAATATTGATATTTTTAATTCACATGTGATTTAAGAACATTTTCAGGACTGCTAAGCAAAAATTGAAAAATCCTTGTAACGTCTATATAAAATTTAAATAAATATTTTCATATAATTATTTCACTTTGTAAAAATCACAACGTTCTATTTACGACACTGCCAAACATCAATATGAGAAAGTGGAATCCGCGATCCATTTAAAAAGGGAAACGATAATAGTATAACAGCTTGTGATGATATAATTATTCTCGTTGAATCAGCACTTCGTTAAATCTTTCTAACTATTAATTATTAAGAGTTCTGTACCACGCGATATTTTCTTATTGACTATTCTAAAAATAACGTAGTATATGTACTATTCTAGGAATAAAATAGTACCTATATCTATTATTTTACAAACAAAAAACGTAAATTGTCTATTCTAAAAGTATTGTGTTTAATACTTTTGAAATAAAGTATATTTATTCTATTAAAAACAAATTGATACATTTACCATTTCCCAAATCAAACAGTATCTGTGTCTACTACTGTCGATACAGAGAACGTATATTTACTATTTTAAACATAAAATGGTGTGTTCGCTATTTTAAAAATACAGTAGTGAAATACTTGAATGGGAATAACGAGCCGCAAAAGCATACATTTAACCTTAAAATACCTATGCATTCTGCGAATACAGCGAGGAGAGATAGAATTGTAATTAATTACCTCCGCGGCTGTAATGCTATGAAAACAATGCGGCCGTTATCTCTCAATCAAATTGTAATTTATAGTGCACCGCTTCTTCCTACTCGAAGTGAATTACGATTTTATTCGTAGTCTTTGTAATTTCTTCCAATGTATCTCACCGGCGAATAGGTACACATTATCATTTATCTCGATAGACGTTTGTAGTTTGAAGAAAAAAAAAACGTGGAAGATGTATAGTCGTTCAGCTTCTGCATAATTCAATTTTATTCTATGTGAAAAAGCTTCAGTCTCTCTGCAACGTTAATCTCTACTAATTAGGTTCGTAATACTTCTTTGTTGTACATTTTGGAAATACTCCAAATAATTTAAGAAGTTGGAACTTCCTCGTAACAAAGGTCGGACAGAATAATATTAACCGTAACAAAATGAAAAAAGGCAAATCATTATTGTCCAAATAGAAAAATGTCTTAAAACAAGTACAGTCAAGAATGAACGATGATTTCACGTGAAAACCTTATGTATTTTTTATTATAAAAATATATTTATTATGCAATAATATTATTAATGAATAAAACGAACTATTCTCTTTTACTATACTAAATACTGTGTTATGTTCTTTTTATTATACATTTATTATTATATTATTATATTATTATATTATTATATTATTATATTATTATATTATTATATTATTATATTATTATATTATTATATTATTATATTATTATATTATTATTTTATTATACATTTATATTATTATACATTTTATCATGAAAAGATTTAAGATCTTTTATAATAAAAGACTGTTTTATGTTCTTTTTATTATACGAAACACAGTCTTTTATAATACAGTAAAAGACAATAGTTCTTTTTATTTATTAATAATATTATTCCACGGCATTAAACGGTCGAACAGTGGCGACCGAGGAACAAATTAACAAATGAAAACCGCGGTGATAATATTAGTTCATCGATTCGCGCGTAATACGCGTCGAAATTGCTCAGAGAAAGCATCATCCGCTTTTATGTAGGATTATAGGCCTTCTAATAAACTTTCGCACGCACTTCGGTATAACGCGTGTTAGAAGCGAATGACAAATCGAGCGAATATAGTACAGTTCCTGCAATTGTTCGTTTTCATCGTTAATTCGCAATATATATACATTTTGTTCGCCGTTCCGACGAACAGAAATTGCAGCAAGATTTCTTCACACTAAATCTACGTAGCATTAAAAGCGATTACTTCGTCTTTGAAAGACCTATGAAAAAAAGAATGCATTTATAAAAAAGTATTTATGAAGCGTAGAAAATTATAGGAAGATTTTTTAAAAATGCACCGGAGAAAAAACTGCTGAATAAATACATTGTTGAAGGACATTGCGACACGTTAGAAAACTGTAAAAAAATGGTGGAAATGAGTTAAACCGTTTTAATCGTTGTTCAGGTGAAGAAAATTATGGGAGCATTTTTAAAAATGCTTTGAAAAAACTATTGAATGCTCGCAAGAATACGGAGACGTGTCGGAGGACTGAGAAAAATGTTGAAAATGAATGAACACTTCCGTCGGGATGCTACACTCGTGAAGAAAGTACATACTACGTCTAGAAGAAAATAGACCTTGTTACACCGTTCAGTCCTTTCCCCGGCACCGTTCCGTGACTGTGAGACAGCGAGCCCAACGCTCATCCTAATTGTGTGTCTCGTTTCCGCGGGATCATGTTTTTTTCATCCGATGTTTACAAACGCGAGCGACAATCGGAAAACACTGCTGTGCGATGATTTCAATTTTCATCGATTGAATTGCTAACCCTCGATTGTCGCGCAAGAAAACGTTCTACTTATACATGTAGATTATGTATGTATATGCATGTACATAATTGCACATGTGTTATCCTTAGAACAACATAGAAAAATTGCTCATAGTAGAAAGCTACATGAAAACAGTATGTTATGATTTTAAACAATACTAGCGATGAAGAAGTATTAATGAATACAAATTTTTTAATATTATTGGTGCGCTGGTAAAATCATTCTTGACCATAATTAAGCTATTTTGCTTACATGAAATATTTCGACGTTGCGATCCACGATTTGGATCATTTTCAAGAAACTTATTTCATTGTAATTGCGTTTGCTTAACTCAAATTAGTTATTAATTTAAATTCTTTAGAGTTTGCGGAAACGCATGTTGGTTCCATGCCGGTGACATGTGGACTCAATAATAACTTATTTGAGTTAAGCAAACGCAATTACAATGAAATAAGTTTCTTGAAAGTGATCCAAATCGTGGATCGAAACGTCGAAATATTTCATGTAAGCAAAATAGCTTAATTATGGTCAAGAATGATTTTACCAGCGCGCCAATAACATTAAAAAATTTATAAACAGTTGTCGATCGAAAGAAAGGAAAACGTATTAACGAATACATTTTATCAACAATATAAACTGACCAGAAATGTTAGATCCTAATGGATGGGGAGGATGATTTTGAAGAAGCATTAAGGGCCTCGCCAGCTGAACATTAGTTTTCTGTTAAAAATATTTAAATGTTTACGAAATCATAAATTTCCATGATAACGCCAGACAATCCGAAAAGAGGTTTAAACCGGATAATACTAATATGCGAAACACTTCTGCTTAATCACGCTGAATTAATTCGCCCGAAAACATGTGCCCCAACGAACAACCGTTAATGTCCATTAATTATTCAACAGCGTTGGTTTCGTCTTCCCATCGTAAGCCGATGGATTCGTGAATGAAAAGTGATCGACCGGTATCACTCGATGGTGCCGTATCAAATAAACATTGCTGTGGCATATCTGGAACTCGGCTCGTCCTTTAAAATTGTGTAACAATTGTCTCCGCGTCAGAAGAAGACCTTGGGACTATTTATAAAATGCATTTAGTGGTTGTGCATGCCTGAAAGATTCGCGACTGAAAATAGGGGAAAATGGAAAACAAAGCTCCGACCGAAAAGCCATGAAAAATTTAAACCGCAGAGACGTAACTGTGGCCTTGACTAGCCTAATTGCTGCCGCAAATTGGATAAGATCGAGGATATTTACGCTGAGAAAATTACTCTGAATATTTTCGACAGCATAGAGGAAAATGCAAATCTACGGAAGTCATTCTTTACAAACAAATCGATCACCGCATTATTCAAGCTCCATAATCTGAACTTCCTGAGAAGAAGCGTTAAAACATATTTGTTCAGAATTAATTAATCTTTACTTTGTTTAAGAAAATATAGTTACAGGTATACTATCAAAATAAATATAATTGTATACACTGAGACGCTTATTTTTTCTGCACTAATTGTGTTTCTCGAAACGAATGAACGCCCATGTTTTAATTAATAGAAAGCGTAACTCGAAGAAATTGATACTAAAATAATTAGGACGAATTTTTGCAAGATTGCGATAAATAATTTTGAAACTAATTGTCAATAAACAGATGAGAGATTCATTATTTGAAAGCTATTATTCATTGGTTTATTATTAAGAATTATTTGAACTAATTGCAAGAGCTACATAAACGCTCATTTAGTTTCTTAACAATTTCAATGAGTTGAAAATAATACAAAAATATTTTTATTCCTGAACAAAATAATGATCATTTTACTATGTTGTTAGTATCGAGACTGACTCACATCTAAACCTATAAAAATCCAGTAAACTTAATGGTGAATGGCTTCAACCGCAACAAAGATTTAAAATGCTAATGCGAATAAAGGAGACGATAATTTCGTAATTTTTTAATTACAAAAAGACACGAGATTTTATCAGTAAATGAGATTGCTCCGGGAAGTTCGCAGACTTATTATACCACGTTAATCGCGAGCAAACTGATTTGACATCTTTCGGCTGTTTAGAATTTCAATTGGTACATTGAGCAACACTGAGATGAATTATTTAGCACTTTCACAAAAATGATCGTCTCTCAGCCGACGATCCTTACATATATGCAAAACGTGTACGATATCGATCCCATCTCCCACGTTACATCAAGGTTTACGATGTAATTAAATTTCCTAAAACACTTCGAAATTAATAAATTTCCATGGAATTACCTTGTCACGTGAGCTGAACGTTTAACAACACGGTGACGAATTTGAACAAGTACACCGGCATGGTACTCGGCTACAAGTGGTCGTCCTTTTAGAGAAGATGACTTTCAAAACCTAAATGACAAACAGATTGAGAGTGATGAAATTCTGCACTGCATGCTTTGTAAATAAGCGTATGTAAATGATACTGCTTGTAATTACAGTGTTTTGTTGACCTTCGTGTACTCTTTAGAAATAATTGCACGAAGGATCTTAGGTTGATACTTTACACTTGAAATGAAAAAAAAAATGATTTGTAAAACAAATGTAAAATAAACAGAAATTATTTTACAATTAAAAAAAAAACTATAATTGGTGGCACTATTCTACAGAAGGAATTCATTAAAATTAAATGGATATTGTCTGTAGAGAATATGAAAGAATTATATTAATAATGCATGTAAAATTAATTTGATTTACTTTGCATAAAATATGAAGTGGTTGTCGTCGCTGATGTATGACGTTGGTAGAGGAGCTATTAACAATTCAAAATCCACCAATAGCGGCACGTGAGTCGAGTTTATGTTTCTTTTTTGCACGGTAGATACGTCATTGTCCATGCTGGCACTGACCTGACTCGCGCATCCATTATTGTCCAATCGTCATAGTTCACAGAGAGTTTTTAATCGCTAATTGTTCGAAAAGAAGTCCCCCATGTTTGCTTCGTCGCCTTTTTAATCGTGGTCCCATTTTTGCTTAGTCATGTGCCCCTGAATGGACACCTGAGTATATTAATTGTAAACAGTATAATCAAACACCTTAGTATAGAAAATATTAGATAATAGTTTTATGTGTATTCTGAAATAAAAAAAATTTCCACAGACTTTAAAAGATCTTTGAAAAATTCTTATTCGCAGTAAGCTTTGTGGTTCCTCTAGAGAAAGTGAATGAAAGAATTCTTTTTAAATCAATTGCGTGGGTGATAGAGAAAGTAGGATCCAGAATTTAAACACGCTATTTCCAATGATTTTTCTCAGCTAAATTAACTCAATAAGATTGCGTTAACATATAAATTCGTATATTAAAACCCACGATTGCAGATGTCGAGTGGACACAGCTAATATCAGTGTCATCGGCATCTTATTACACTGACGACCGTGCTAATGATAATGTTCTTTGTTAATGGTAAGGAAAAAAGTTCTAAAATTAAGACATTTACTAAAAATAACTTAACCCAAAGTTGTAAAGTCGGAAGATATTTTGATTGAATATTTTAAAATCCTAAATGTTTGAAGACTCAATTAAATGTCTACTAAAAGGCACAAAAATACTGTGAGACCTAATATTACGTCTAATAAATTGCTGAAATGTTAACGGTTCATAAAGTAAACAGGTTAAATTTTAAGGCAACAAACGAGAAAATTGATACAGAAATATTCCAAATCGGAAAAAATATTTTCTTGGTGTAAAGTCGGAAGATATTTTGATTGAATATTTTAAAATCCTAAATGTTTGAAGACTTAATTAAATGTCTACTAAAAGGCACAACAATACTGTAAGGCTGTCCAATATATCAAAGATACTAAGATGTACAAAATATTGTAAGAAAATGTACCGTGTTGCTAATGACCTTTGATGTTAAAGCAACATTAAATAAATAAATTAAATGCTGAATGTTAAAAGTGCATAAAGTAAACAGATTAAATTTCAATGCCTCAAACGAGAAAAATGATACAATGATTTAAAATTTGAAACTAACATCTCTCCAGGACAAAGGCTTAAAGCAAAAAGATCGATCTTTCGAAGTTGGTAAAACCGGACTTCCCCATTGAAATGCCTAGTTCGTCAAATCAATTTCAAGAAAATACCTTCTTCCCCAGGGATTCCCCTGCAAAGAATCCGACGACCGCAAAAGGTTAAAAATGTGAAGAGATTAAGCGACGTAAGCGTGCCACTTCCTTCTGCGAAGCGAGAAAAGAATAAATGACTAATGATAGGAGAGTAAATTCCACGGTTCATTTGAGCACGATTGTTCGCCAGAGGTTGCGAGACGAAGTCGCCGGATCGAACTTCTCGGAACCGAGAACGCGAAATGGAAATTCCGAAGGAGTCGGCGAAGTTTCTTCCTCGATGGGAGACCGTAGGACTTCTCGAGATAATTTAGCTGGTTGTATGCGTGACCACGCGTCCGATGAATAACGGCTTATTAATCGATCAACCGATTACGTTCTCGCAAGAGCTTTCGTACTATCCGATATAAAAACCGCGACCACACGACAGCCACGTGTTCGTCGTTCTCGGTCACAGATCCATGTACGTGTGCGTGTATACTATTGTATAGTGAGAAACATGAGCTGCCGAGCAGCCGGGTAAAATCTTCGAATACACGTGTTACCTGACGCAAAGAGTGATTCGAGCAAAACATAATTGCGGGTCGACAATCTTCGAGATTTTTAACGATCACGTTTTATCGTTGCGTCGCATGTTTTGCTGAATGAACAAAAATAGCGCGTACAAATTTTAGTGAAAAATATTTATATTACCAGAAACATTCTCTGAACCTGCGTTTGACCTAAATATGAATTCAATTTGAATTTCAATTATCCCTAATAGCACAAAAATAATAGACAAATATTTTTTTTCAAATATTGGATAAATACTTTATTAGCCACATTTTTTCATATAAGAAAAATATTGAATCTGAATATAGTACATGTACAAGAAATATGAATTGAATGTTTAAAAAATATAAGCTAAATATTCAGAGAATATAAACTAGATATTTAAAAAATATAAAGTAAATGCGAATCCAATATTTGAGAAATATAAATTCAATATTTAAATAACATTCCATGAAATTTTCAAATGTAAGAAAAGGTTATAAAAAAAATTAGAAACTATGAATATCTATTATTTTCTGTGCACTGCTTGAGGAAATATTTTTATATTATATTATATAATTTTATATAATTTCTGATATTACATAACGATTTATTTTATAATAAAAAAAAATATTTTTTTATAATATGAAATAAATATTATCTGTACATTAGGAAAAAAATATTCTATTTCTAATATTAAATAAAGATTCATTATGTATTTAGAAAAAAATATTTTTCTCGTAATATGAAATAGATATTTCCTGCATATTTAAAAAGAAATATTTGTTACCTAATATAAAATAAATATTGTATGTATATTTAAATATTAAGAAGAGATTGAATCTCTTTTTAATATTATATGAATGTATATATAATATTTTGTGCTACTAGGGATGAATTCAATTTGAATTTGAATTCATACCTGAATTTCGTATTAACCCCTTATGCCTTTTCTTTGACAGTTACAGCGATTAGAACGTCTTTATCCCAAAAAATGTCGCGGAAAAGAAAATTTATATTTTTCGTATGGCTACATTTATTTGAATGCTTAAATATTGATTACAAATCAATCACCATTTTGTTTCATCGAAAATGAAACGCGTAACATTCATGTTTGTTAGACTTCGTTAAAAACCTTCATCACAAGTCTGGCTCGTGAAAATACGGAAGGGGTTGAAATGAGAAGAAACACACGTGACGTTCTTTTATCCAACTTTTTGCGGCATCGAACGGCGAACATGCATTTATAATTGCGGAGTGGAAAACACGTTTGATATTATTTCTATACGCTTCGACTCCCGCAAAGACTTCGGAATCAGTTAATTAGTTACGTGGTTTCAATCGGAAATTTTATTAATAACGCGCGCGAGTTAACCGACTAATGAAATCACTACTGGTAATTTATACTCTTCAACCCAAATATTACAGGCTTTCACGAATCCCGTAACCTGCCTTGAAACTGCTAATCTAACGCTCGTTCTCAGCTTATTCAAGTCTCACCGCTCGATGATCCGACCGAGTAAGAATTTCCTTTCTTTTCGTTTTCTGCGTCGTCGCGCGTCATTGTAAAATATTTTTTTCGAATTTTCCACTCCGAATTGTTGAAAGAACTTAAATTAATCCATTTATTTCATGGTGTTCGCCGAAATCGAAATCTTTACAGTAAATTGAAAAATTGTTTCCAATAAGGAAAATATTAATAACCTTGCCATTATTAGAGCATTACGAAAATTATCGCACATTGAACAGTCTTTTAATATGGAAAACAATCAGTTTCTCAACAATTCATAAGAGTATATTCTAGTATATTTTTGTATGTTCTGGTATATTTTGGTATACTCTAGTATATTCAAATAAACCAATAAAAACAGAGTGTAATAAAAAATTAGAAATCAAAATATCGCAATCTGAATTTAAAAAAAAAAATGTTAGTAGGAGAAAGAAGAGAATAAAATCAGTTTTTCATCAATTCATTATAGTATACTCTAGTATATTTTGGTATGTTCTGGTATACTTTGGTATATTCTAGTATATTCAAATAAACCAATAAAAACAGAGTGTAATAAAAAATTAGAAATCAAAATATCGTAATCTGAATTTAAAAAAAAAAATGTTAGTAGGAGAAAGAAGAGAATAAAAGAAAAGAGGACAAGAAAACCGATATACGTATTACCATAAATGTGCAATAAACCGATCGACCATCATATCCGTGCTCCCACGATAGTTTCTGTTCAATCATTTGCAAATCTCAACTGAATTGCATCATCTACTCGTTAATAAATCAATTAAACGTTAACTTAACTGCGTATCCGTGTAATCGAGTCCCCCGCACCCAATGTTACAATCAATACCGTTACTTTGAACCGGCGAGACGTATCGAATCGTGTTTACGATTAAAATTAACGGCGTTTAACGGAACTCGTCAACTGCACGGTGATCCAGAGCTGTAGTTCCACTGTTTAAACAAGCATAATTATTTCGGTGGCGAAAAAGCCGGAAGTCTGTAAAAGTTGCACATCGCCTAAAACTTGTGAAACATTTGTGACGTTATTCATTACGAAAACTGCGGGTACATTCCCATCCACAAGTCGCCGTTTTATTTACACTGTCCAACAAACATTTTACGGTTCGATTGCCAGATTGTTATAGATTTTCGGACATTCGTTTTTCTCATTAATTAAAAATTTAATTCTACAGGAAATTCAGACTTTGAAATTGCAGATTTTTTAAATAATTAAAAAGTACTTTTGTTTGCACCTTTTCAAACCTTCCGTAGAAATTCTTACTACAGCTGCTGGTCTTTAAAAAATAATTTTAATCTTTAAAAAACGAATATTTTACCTTTATTGTGTAATAGAAGAAGGAAATAGTTAGGTAAGATTGCCGTTGTCGACTTAGATCTTCTTTCGAATAGCCAGGTGTCCCGATGATTTATGAACGGCATTGTACACGTGTCGGTGGAGACAGGAACGAACACCAAGAAACGTAAACAGGAAGGCACCGGATACATGAAAAAAAATGTAATAATTCATCGAGAATCGTGCGTGTCCGAGTTTACAAACCTTAGTGAAAAGCTACGTTATGTGTACAACAATCAGCATGATCGTTACCGCGGAAGCAACGCTCTTGTCGGTTTTTCGTGAAACGCGTTACGAAATGTTGACGAGCCAGCGAAATTTTATGCGATGCAATTTTCATGATGCTTGGGAAATCATAGCTTATCCGCGGATGGATCGAAAATGGTTACTCCATTAGTCATCTACTAGGTGCATGTTTTATCTAGATGCAATGAAACATCTGGTACTTTGTGAACAGTAGAAATCATTGCAAAATTGTTGAAGATTTGTCTACGTTTCAGAAAACGCCGAATGATAAATTAATTATCTTTTGTTTAAGAAATTAAAAATAGTAAAGGAATTGCACGTGTTCGATGTCAGCAATTGTAATTTTCATAGTATCAATCACGTAGACCGTGCCAGCTAAAAAGAGATTACAGGTTACAATTTCGCAAAGATACCTATATCTTAAACAAACAGTACTTTCTCTTATAGACAGGATGATGCATTTAATTTGACGGTTGCGAACCACTCGTACACTGTTCGACGTACGTAGAAACATTGAAAATGAAAGTTGAAAACGGTTTCGAGAGTACCACTCGATATGCTAATTTCTTCGTTTCCACAATCTACAGGAATTCTTTGAAACCACGTTTTCCTACGTCAGCGAATGATTCGTTCGTGCATACGCTAAAAAATTGCCGTGCTGGCCGCCATATCAACTACCTTTTGAAAAAGATTTTAAAAAGTGTTTTAATTTCATTGATTAAAACAGTAAAAACGATGTGACATCTATATCCAATGTAAGAATAGATCAACACTGATATTAAGTAACCACAAATTCAGTAAAACAGCTTCTTTATTGCAGCAGTTCTTTCGTTTTCGAATAATATGATATATATATTATAATAATGTATATATATAATATATATGTATATAATATATATATAATATAAAATGATCAGCATATGTTATAGAAAACGTAATAATATATTCTTTAATAAAAGAGATATTATAAAGAGAACAAAAACAATTTAATTGAAAATCATAGAGAAATTAAAAGAATTGTAGAACTTAGAGTGTCTTTTGTTTCTTGCAATTGATGTAGACAATAATATTTATTTTGCACAAAGATCCGCAGTCTAATGAATTCCATTTGTTACCAAATTTCAAACAAGTAGTCGATTCAAAGGTGATCAGAATAATTTAATTACTCCATGTACTCGGTTGTCAACGCGTTGTTCGCGCTGTAGAAGGTAGACCCAGGTGTATTCCCCGGATGGGAGCGGGAAAAAATGGAGCAACTGGAACAACGGTGAAGGCGGTGCAGCGGATAAATACAAAGATCCTTGAACGCGCTGTTGCGAGATTCTGCACCTGGTAAAAGGTTTAACGAATCGAGGAAAAAGAGTCTGACGAGGATGACGTCCAAGAGTCAAAGGAAAAGACGTAATGCGTGTAACGGGTACAGGCGAGTGCACTAATCCGTTTGTTTCTATTTTTCAGGGTCGAGACGAGTACGGGATACTGGACAATGGAGTTTGTTTGATGAGAACGATACGCAACACCTTGGAATTGAGACACCCCAAGTAGAACCAGAGTCCCCGAAGAACGTCATCCCGTTCCTTCCCTTATCGGTTCTTTCTGCACGCTATCCGCTCCGCGATCATGTCGAAATACAACATTCAAGAATTCGACCTCGAAACGGGGAAGCAGGTCCAACTGACTGGCTACAGCAACGCCGCTTTCGAAGATCCGCTTCGGAACGATAACAACAATCCTAATCAGACCAGCAACCTCGAGAACAGGCTCAGCAGCATCCATGTCTGCAGTAAAAACGACAAAATCGTGAACAATGACGGTGAGTCCCGAACTTGAACGGGTCCACTTCTCCGACACTATAGCGTGCCATAGTTCTCTGACCGTGCAACCTTTTAATTTTATTACAGTGACTCCCATTAATATTCAGACACACTTAACACTTGGTTCACACTTTGTTTGGCAATACTCAGACTGTAAAAATCTTTTTGAGGACACTAACTACAGACACTTGTTTATTCGGACAAAGTTTGGAAGCAAGCATGATTGAAAGAAAATTATTCTGCCTACCCATAAAATCGAGCAATTCAATCGCATTATAATCCCGGACTTAGTTGAACGACTAATTGATCGATCGCTTTGATTAATTCGCTGGCCTCACGGCTTATCCGAATGAATATTCTTTTGGAGCGAATGCTCGGTGAAAGCGCGGATCCATTTTCATTATCGATGTTCTCGCATCTAGCGTTCTCCGACTGCGAAGCTTCCGAGAAACTCCGTTATTGATTATAGTTCATTATTGATTCACACATCTCGCTAAATGGAAACGACATCGGCTCGCAAGATATTTTGTTGAAACGTGTGAATTATTACTTCGCGGAGCTTACACTAGCACCTCGTTTATTATTCAGAAGAATGTTTTAACAATGCGTCGATCGTTATCTTACAATTCCAGTTTAACCTGTAGTCTCATTTAATTGCACCTACACGAATACTGGAAATTCTTTTCCTATTATGTAACAAACACTGAGAGTGAGTTATAACGATTGATCTTGATCAATGACGATTTCATAGAAACGGGGACAGTCAGATAAGTCGATAAAAGTCTTCTAGTTAACCATTCTAAAAATTGTATTCTAACTATTGCATTAGAAGAAACGTTGCATTAGAAGTATTCTATGGTCCCTCGTCGATTTCATTCGATTCAAGGACATTTACTACGGCCAAATGAAGGGGTTTGCCTAGCAAACCGTACATGTCACGGGCACTATCGTCACAGGGTAAAACGTGAATCGAATCAATGGCAGTGCATTCTTAATCGATCACTTTTTCCGCATTAGCATCACGTGCCGTCGTTTGAAACCAGTCAAACCTGTCTCACCTTGCTTTTGGACGTAATTGTCGCTGGTTATACGCCTAACCAGATGCATATACATAATATATATATATATATATACTTTGAAAGTCAGTACGATGGTCATAAATTAAAATACCTCGTGACCGCGGTTTTTTAATATTTCCTCCTTTTTTTCGTACTTTCGAAAGCTACCGGAGAAGTCACGCGCTCCGCGTGACGCACAGATCAATATTTATGGGAAAGTTAACCTTCCGATCATGGGACTCGGATCCGTTTAAACTCAGGATGACAAACGTTCCATTTGAATCCTAATTTTCTAATGTATAATTACACATCTGTAATTACTACACAAATATACGCACTTCTTTCAATGTAAATATTCACTAGCGAGAGAGAGAGAGAGAGAGAGAGAGTAATCGTTCCAGTTTCAGCGAGTCCAGAGAAGAACTTGTTGTGCTCCCTGGGAAGGCGGTGGTTGTACCAACGGATCAAACGGTCCTGCAAGAAAAAGTTAATCTACAGAAGGCTGCCAATTGTAACGTGGTTACAAATGTATCGCAAGGATTACATAGCGAGTGATCTCGTAGCCGGTATTACCGTAGGCCTTACCGTTATACCGCAAGCGATAGCTTACGCGAACGTTGCAGGATTACCTCTACAGGTGAGGACATTGACGTTCCATTATCCTTCGACTTCACCCTGCAAATCGCACAATTCTGCAATAGAGTTCTTCCTATGACGTTAAAGCTATGAACATTATTTTCCCTTGAAAATGTAAATGTGAAATGTGACTTCTACACCAAATTATTCTACGGTAATTATATGTATAGAAAAGTACTGCCCTCTCCGATTTTGATGAAAAAATATGTTATAGATATTGACATTTTTAACAACTTCTTCCTTTTCCAATATAGGGGGTTCGCTTTTAGTTTTCGAGATATTTGCAAAAAACTATCGCGAATACTGTATTGAATTTTTCGTAATCCTGAACGCTCCGCTGCAAAGTATACTGTTTCGGTGCGGCGTTTGTTTACATTTTGACGCTGTAGAGATAAGAGAGAAAACAGGGGGGGCAGAAAGGGCCAACCTGACAACACACACACACCCACCCAATGCTTAACACGCACCCAGTGTTTCTAAAAAGAAGGTTTCCGTTAAGAAATTAACATTTGTGCAAATTTTCAATATCATATTCGTAATAAGCACGTGAAATACGTAAGAATCTAGAGTATAATTTAGAAACACTGGGTGCGTGTTAAGCACTGGGTGGGTGTGTGTGGTGTCAGGCTGGCCCTTTCCGCCCCCCCCCTGTTTTCTCTCTTATCTCTACAGCTTCAAAATGTAAAACAAACCCCGCACCGAAACAGTATACTTTGCAGCGGAGCGTTCAGGATTACGAAAAATTCAATACAGTATTCGCGATAGTTTTTTGCAAATATCTCGAAAATTAAAAGCGGCTCCCCCCCCCCCTATATTGGAACAGGAAAATGCCCTTCAATGGAGAAAATAAAAATTTGGGTCTACTATAGAGACAAGATAATAGAACATTATTTATTAAGCGGTTCAATGGAATGTATATTTACTTCTACTATCAATATCACGGTTAAATTCGAATTCGGCTAAAAGTTCATCAAACGATATTAGGCGGAGAAAATTGTTCGTAGAACGTTTGGGATCGAAACGAGACGAGCAAACGAAACTATGTTTTACTTTGCAGTACGGTTTGTATTCTTCTTTCATGGCATGCTTCGTGTACACCATCCTAGGATCCTGCAAAGATGTGCCAGTCGGGCCGACAGCAATAATCGCGATCTTGACTAGGGAAACGTTGCAAAAAAGTGACTTGGGACCAGATTTCGCGGTCCTATTAACCTTCGTGTCTGGCTGCACTTGTATGCTGATGGGTATCCTACAATTAGGTAATGATTCAATCGAAATATATTCAACTTTCCGGACAACAAACACGTAAACAACTCTTCAACTAGTCGTTGGAATTTGTCTAGTCTTCGAGAATCAATATTCTGAATCGTTAGACGCGCGAAAGTGTAGAAATACGCTTATCAGATTGAATAAACGTTTACTTAATATTACGTTTCCGCGTGTCTTTGACCAGGTTTCCTATTGGACTTCATCTCGGGACCAGTTTCGGTCGGTTTCACGTCAGCGGCGGCGATCATAATCGCGACAAGCCAAGTAAAGGACATCTTAGGTATTCGCATCAGCGGCAGCAAATTCGTCGACGTATGGCGAAAGATATTCGAACAAATCGGTGAAACGAGACTGTGGGACACCGCTTTGGGTATTACGTGCATAATCGTTCTTCTCCTCCTTCGGGTCAGTATCCTCTCCCTTCTTCATTTCATTATACGTTTCTCTTCGTTGGCTGTTTCTTCGTGATATTTGTTAACCTTCCGGTGCATTGATCAAAGCTATCCACTTTGGCATTTCTTCTAAGAAAATTAAGAGTGTAATGGTAAAATTCGACTATCTGTTCTTTGCAGAAAATAAAAGATATATCGGTGACGCAAGAGGGTGGGAAGACTCCGTCGAGAATGCGAACGATAATAGAAAAATTTTTATGGTTAATTTCCACGTCGCGCAACATCCTCGTAGTCCTCGTGTGCGCGGTGATGTGTTGGTTTCTGGAGAGTCATTTGGGTTCCTCGCCGGTGCGACTGACTGGCCACGTGAAACAAGGACTTCCGGAGTTTCAGTTGCCGCCATTCCAAACGACCCACAAGAACGAGACGTATAATTTCGTCGACATGGTTTCCGCCCTCGGTTCCGGGTGTCTGGTCATCCCTCTGTTGAGCCTTTTAGAGACTATTTCCATCGCCAAAGTATTCAGTAAGTGCTCGTATTAAGGCTAAAACGTACTGACAGCTAATGGTATTTACGAAGAACAATTATCGCAGATGAAGGTAAACCAATCGATGCGACTCAGGAAATGCTGGCGTTGGGGGTGTGCAACGTCGCATCGGCTTTTGTCTCTTCGATGCCCGTCAGCGGTGGACTCAGTCGTGGAGCCGTGAATCATTCATCCGGTGTAAAGACCACAATCGGTGGCATATACACCGGTATTTTGGTACTCTTGTCGCTTCAGTTCCTCACCCCGTACCTCTACTTCATTCCCAACGCCGCACTCGCAGCCATCATCATCGCCGCGGTCATCTTCATGGTGGAACTGCACGTGATCAAGCCTATCTGGCGAACGAAGAGTATGTTCTCCAGTTTAATAATTCTCTAACATCTATAGACGCTAGACACTATAGAATCTATAGGGTGGGGCGCCACATTTTGCCATCTAGATTTACGTCATTATTATTACGGATAGCAAACAATGTTTCAGATGAAGTTGAATGGTTTTGATAGGGACACATTCTAATGGTACACTTTTTTGTAGGTAGACGTGTAACGGACATGTGAAGGTCATTAATGTTTTTTTTTTAAATGGGATCATATATTTTTTTATTGCATCAGCTGATGCTCCTTCATATTCTTTACAAAAAATGTATGAATCTCTCTGGTCAATAATATGAATTCAATGTGATAATGTAGTTAGATATAGACATAAGACAATGTAATTATAATTAAGATATCTCCTAAACTAATGATTTTTTTTATACAAATAGATTAATACTTTTTTGTAAAGAATATGAAGGAGCATCAGCTGATGCAATAAAAAATATATGATTCCATTTATAAAAACATTAATGACCTTCATAGTCCTTTACACGTTCACCTACAAAAAAAATGTACCATCAGAATGTGCCCCTCTCAAAACCATTTAACTTCATCTGAAACATTGTTTGCTATGCGTAATAATAATGACGTAAATCTAGATGGCAAAATGTGGAGCCCCACCCTATACATGTAGATACTATAAATTTACTAATTAAAACGTCGTTTTAAAAAAAGGATAAACGCCTTTTTCAGAAATTGATCTCATACCAGCGTTGGCCACGTTTCTATGCTGTCTCTTCATAAGACTCGAGATAGGCATAGTGATAGGTATCGGTATAAATGTCCTGTTCCTACTTTACGCTTCTGCGCGGCCGTCGTTACGAGTTCATAAAAATACGGTAAGAGTTCTATTTGTTATATTTCACAGTGTGATTCGTTCAGCAATGAAGACTCGAATAGATAAAAAACGGCTTACGAGTCTAGTTAAACGGTTTCTAATTTATTGTGAAAACAAATGTTGTCACAGAGTGTGAACGGCTGCGAGTACTTGGTCATAACGCCCGATAGAAGCCTCGTTTTTCCGAGTGTCGAATACGTGCGAGCTGTGATCAGCAAACAGGGCACCAAGCAAGGAACCGCGGTCCCTGTGGTCATCGATTCGACGCATATCCAAGCAGCCGACTTTACAGCCGCAAAGGTACTTGTAATATAGACACTATTTTGAAATATTTTAATAATCATTAGACTGTGGATTTTATGCATTTATAACAAAAATGTGGGATACGTCCAATCTAAGAAATTTTACGGGTGAAGAGAATTTAGAAACACCAATGTATTGTTTTCAGCCCGCTAAAATTATTAAATTATTAAAGAAGAAGTATTTTTTCCTCGGCTCCTGTTTCTTATAATTGATGCAGAAAATTTTTATTTTGCATAAAGATCCGCAGTCTAATGATCATAATAGCTGTCCACACCTGCTCTATCATATGTATATTTCTTTTTAATTTACAGGGCGTTAAAAATTTAACAGAGGATTTTTCGAAACGCGGTCAACCTTTAATTTTCTACAACTTGAAACCAAGTGTCATTGAAATTTTCAAAGGCGTGAAGCCGTCTGTTTTAAGGTGTAGCTCTAACGAGCACGAGCTTAACGACAGTCTTAAAGGTAGCTAGTTAAAATGTCACACTTCTTCAGTGACTGCGCGTGTCTCTTCTTTAAATTAATTATGGTAAAACAATCTTATTTTCTTTGCAGAACTTTCGAACATATCGGCAGCTACTGCGAATAGGTACTAACAATAGTCATCAGATGTCGATGAGCAATCCGTCCTGCAACCACTCTTCTTTTATATGTTCTAATCAGTATTATATTAACACGAAGACGAACGACTACATAGATCGTACCGTTTTAAGGAAAATGATGTTTATATTAGTCGTGTATATTATTGTTATGCCATGCTCTGTTACCATTCTGTTTGGAAAACAGAGAAAGTCTGAACGTACTAGTTTACGTGTGCATGCAAAGCGAACAGAAACACGTTTCTCATGATTCCTTATCTTGATTCGACAGTAAAATGTACGTAAATGTACATATACTACATGGATATGCCTGAACATGTCTATATACACGAGCATGTATACATATATTATATGGTAATAGATTTACATGTTTTTTTGTACATAAAAGTATTCAACAGGTGGGATAAATTTTTAAAAAGTCACCTTAAACTCTATAACAATTCATTATAAGATATCAATATTCTTGGGTTTCATCTCTCTTTGTTACACAGTATCAATCCTCAAAATTTATCCCATCAGTTCTAGAACACCCTATATACATATACTATTATACATATCTCTACATTATTTGTTATTAGTAACATTTTATTATCTTTGGTATGCGTTTTCTAAATGTATATGATTCGAAGAAATGTTATCGAACATTGACGAGAGCACAATTGAAGTTTACATTACACACATCTGCATCACAGTCTGCTTCCTCTGAGAAATCTGTCTGTATTTTAAAAAATATCTTTTTATCAAAGTTTTCAGATGGAAAAGTCAACCAATTGTTCATTAATGGTATTAAGAAAGATGTTCAGTAACACAGTATAATTGGGAAATATATACATACTTAACACGAAAATTTTTAAGACCTTTAAAAAAGCAGATATATGGAATATCTTGCAAAATAATCTACAATTAAAAAGAAATAAGTTCCGCAAGTTAAAAAAAACATATTAAAACATATTAAATTATTAATAAAATGACTTCGCATCCGAAGATGCGAGGCCATTGTAGCCTCTTCTTTTCTTCAGTGGTCCACCAAACATCTGAAACCCTAAACGTGCACGCAGTGAAACTTAGCACAATTGAGAAAATTGAAAAAAAATAAAAAGTGGGGGGCTACTCAAAAAATCGTTTTTCTCAATTTTTCATCTTATTTTTCATATTATAGTGATAATATTCGAGTACAATATAGCACAAACCTAGCACAATTCAGCGCATTTGTTGAAATTGTTTAATTCAACAAGTGGGGGGCTAACTTCTAGGAGGCTCCGCTAGTGCCATCGAGCAGGTGCGCAATGAAAAAGTGACTCTAATAATTCCGTTCGAAATTACGGAACTTTTATCTTCTGTCAAGTTGAAGATTAAATTATTGAATTTTTTAGTTTATGAAAAAAAAACACTATGTACAAAAAGACCCTACCTAGCTAGGAAAAAGATTACTACCCGCGAAAACGCCTGGCATTGTCACGGCTACTGTACTCGGCACAATCAACTACGTAAGAAATAGGGCAATAAAAAAGGCAGTTGTTTGTTCCCTTACTACTGGTTGGGGGATGAAAGCTGCGTTAAAAGACTCAATCAGAATTAATAATAAACGAATAATACAAATAATTCGAAGAAAAGATATTCAATAACACAGTTCAATTGAAGGAATAATTAATACTCACGCTCAAGACCTCCCCTGCTTGAAGAATGTACGACCTGACGTTGCGTCTTGACTTCAATTCTCGAAAGCATCGATCTGAGCAATGACCCAGACAGCACACTCGGTCTTTAAGACGACTTCTTCTCGTCTTTT
>CM052336.1:23280298-23343689 GCA_028455595.1 Lasioglossum vierecki | reverse complement strand
TCTAAAGGCAGAGACTATTTTTATAATTTTTACGAGCCAAGAAAAAAACCATGGTTCCATAAGTTAAATCTACCCAGGGAAATGATAGTGAGATTCTCGAGGCTAAGGAGCTATCATTACAACTCCAAAGAAAATTTAACCAGAATTGGGTACATAGATGATCCAAGTTGTAAATGTCTGCATCCGAGTCAGGATGCAGACCATATATTTTGGAATTGTCCATTATACCGTGACAAAAGAGAGGAGATGATAGAAAAGCTGATAGAACTGAAGTGGGCTCCCCCATATAAGATCGATAATTTCCTTAAAAGCCTGAATGTCAATGCCCTTAAAATAATCAATGATTTCTGTAAAAGGTGCGACATAAAGTTGTAAGAGTTTATATAACTTAAGACATAAGAAGTATATTTTTGTATTTTTGTTCTGTATTTAACATATATCTATGGGCCAATAATGGCCTAAGATGTTATTAATAAAAAAAAAAAAAAAACGTATTATACATGGGAGTTTACTCCCCCTGATTCTAGCCTCAGACGGCCTCAGTCAAGTACGAAGATCGGGTACCTTGGTCACCCATAATAGTCCCCCACTACTTTTTCCCCTAAGTAATTTCCCACTTTCGGACGTAAACGTAGACACGGTCCTGACGAAACTCGCGCATGCGCGTGAAAAGCGCCACATATCACATCTCTAGGCACAAACCGGGCACAAGCAGCCCTGGGCCCATAGTGCCAAGGCAGAAACCAGGCCCGGCGTGCCGAGGGATCGTTACAAGCCGACACGGTCATATCGTGCCTGGATCAGATTCCAGTCAGCGTGTGCCTTGAATTTGTTCAAGCGACGTTCGGCCCGTATAATTCCTGATATCTGACCCCGGCACGCCGGGCTCGATTTCTGCTCGATAGTCGCTTGACTATCTGGGATATATATACTATTGTACATATCTCTACTTATTTGTTATTAGTAATATTTTATTATCTTTGGTATGCGTTTTCTAAATGTATATTGTTAGAATAAATGCTATCGAACGTTGACGAATACGATTGAAGTTTACATTACACATAACGAACTTCAATCGGTAAAATTTCTTTTACAAACTTTTCTAATGAAAAAGTCTGGAATGGTTTTGTTTAGCGGACCTGACGTATATATACTCGTTATTTTTGAGATTGAGTCATTTTTCATTATCTTTTTTTTACTCGTAAATGCACTGTTTCATTTCTATATGGTCAGAACTCTTGCTCCCATTGCAGGTTGTGCAATATAAAATGTTGCATTACCAGGATACCTATATGAGAAAAACAGTAGTTGTGTAAAATCATTGTGGAATTAATCGTGTTAAAAAGAAACTGAAATCTTACTTGGCTCTGATGTGATCAATTACTTCATTGATCACATCTCTTTTTAGTAAAGATACTGTACAACCTCCAAAACCAGCGCCGGTCAAACGACTCCCTAAAACACCTTTTATCTCTTTCGCTGCTGACACCAATGTATCGAGTTCAACCGAAGAAACTTCATAATCATTTTTCAATGAGTCATGACTTTCATTCATCAATTGTCCAAGCTTAATAAAATCTCCATTCTCGAGTGCATTCACTGCATCGATCGTTCTTTGAATTTCTGTAACTACATGGCGAGCTCTTTTTACCATAGTTTCTGATACATTTTGTGATTGCAATACTGAAAAAATCCCAATTTTAATAAAATAATTCTCGTTTAATGTTAATTTTGTTTCTTACCTTTAATATCGCTAACAGATGCTTCGCGTAAACTCTTTTTATTCAATTTCTTTGCAGCTTCGTAGCAACTATCTCTACGGTCACAGTATGCACTGGAACTTAACTTGTGCGGAGCATTAGAATTGATAATAAGAAAAACATAGTCGTCGATTTGTGACATAGGTATTAGCTTGGTCGTTAGATCCCTACAGTCAAGGAGAAGGGCATACCCTTCTTTTCCCATCACAGAGATAAATTGATCCATTATGCCGCACGGCACATTAGCAAAATCATGCTCGACACGCTGACATGAAGAAACCTGTAAAACATTGTATATCCACTTTTAATTTTTGTTATTTTTAAAAAGAAAGTTACTCTAAGCTAATTTCTCGGTTGTACCTTGTCCTCAAGTTTCTTTGTCTGCTTTCCAACTAATGTTTCTAAAAATGTATATGTAGCAACTTCTAACGCAGCAGAACTACTAAGACCAGCCCCAACTGGTACAGATGATGCGATTACAGCATTAAAACACGGTACATCGCCTATAAATAAATGTGTAATTAAATTTCTAACAACTGCAATGGATTCTAAACTATAGGAAATAAATAAAATATTTCTCACAAAAGAAATAAGCTACGCATCCTTTCACATAGTTAGCCCATTTCGGTTCCCCTTTCTTTATGCTCTTACGAGGACTTGGTTCGAATTCAACCCAGTTTTCAGAACCAAGTGTCTCATTAATTGAAATTATCTTACATTTGTCGGTATTATTTCTTTTACCAACCATAACTGTGACCATGGGTAATGCCTAGAAATATAAATAATCATATTCTTGCTTATTGCTAATTAATTACATACATATTGGAAATTGAATTTTAAAGTTTTAAAAATGTATTACATATTTGTACAGTTTTCTTTTGTTACGTAATCGAGTAAATGCGATTAAAATTATCGCAATAAATTAGATTACATATCTTTTGTTATGAAACGATATCAAATATTGAAAAGAATTATTTATGAATAATTATCAATCGTTGAATAAATGATAATCTTATTATTAAAATAGCAAGTAACAGCGAAATATTGTATATTCACCAAGTAATCAACATTTACATGTTGACATAACAAAGCCAAAGAAAAATATATATATATACAAAACAGTTGTTTTAATTGTTTGATGAAATGTCCTATACTACATTCATTTTAACATTCGAAATGTTTACCATCGGCAAAACGAAGCCTTCATTATAATCGGTGTGTTCTCCGATCAAATTTACGCGACCTGGCGCGCATACGCAAATGTCGGCCTCCTCGCCAAATTCTTCCGCGTAGACTTCCAAAGCCTTTGATTTAATTTCTTCCACGACTGGTATCACAGTTGCCATTGCTAACGGTCCTGAAATCTGTTTATATTTAATACCACCGGAATTTTATGTATTTAGCGAAATTACACAATTTCTAATAATGCAACGAAATTACACTAACGTCAAGAGATGACGTTTGAACAATTCAGTATAATGAAACTGGTAAAGACGAACGGACAGTAGCAAATCTTTATACGGTTCAAGATATACTGACGACGGGCGTGTCGATTGCCTTCATCGTGCGATCACTTAAGAATTAATACACGTGGAGATGATACACGTTATCATATGAACCAATATGAACTTTGTTTTCGCGCAACATTATAGTACATTATAGTTCTGCAACGGACACAACCGAATTTACCCGATCACTTCATCGATCTTACCCGAACAGTTCGATAAAAAGTATATAAACTGTTCGAACATTTCATTTTTCCTATGTACGCGGAGGTGGAAATTAAAAGAAAAAAATTTTAGAGATAAATTTATATTCCGTAATCGCTGTTTTCATCGTTTGAATGTACTACCGCCGCGCCGTCTGCATTTGTTGCCGCCAAGTAATGATTTGTATAGATCCTATAGATCAGACATGACTTGACTGATCTATATAAAAATCTAAATAAATGAATAATTAATCTTAAATATTATTAATGCATGAAATTGATTTGCAAAAGAGTGATTTTGAAGTGCAAAACCTGACAAAATAAATCTGAATTCACGAATTATCGATAACGTCAGACACGGTCACGTACGGGACACCTAAGAATCTCCAAATCTATAAATAGAAAAAAATGCACTAAATACATATATATATATACACACAAGTCTGCAGAGTACTGCACATGCACATGATGCGTCTGTGCGTTTATGGCACAGCCATTGCCATAACCACTAATTGATAATATGAACTTAAACGCGTGTTCAGTAAGCAATATCGGACTGTTTGAGAAAAAATATTGAATTACAAATTCCGCAACTTCTCTGTCAATAATTCGATATTGAAAATGATTTTATGATGAATGACTGTGCTTCCGTCGTTGGTCTATAAACGTTTAAAACTGATGAAACAATCATACGTATGAACGTCGTTTTGAATCGATTTAAAATGTTTTATGTCACCACGAGTTTCTAACCTATAACCTGATTTACTTATCAAGTAAATACATACGTACATAGTTGTCATCTTATGACAGTTCAATTGACAATGCGATGACGGTCTCAAGTCCGCTTATTAAAGAATTAAAAGGTAACTCGAAATTATTTTTATAATCTAATATTCAGCTTATCGTTGTTAGCCGTTCAAGGTTTTACTATCGTGCTGTAAACTTAATAAATCAATCGTTCTATTTTAGGTTGGGCACGAAAATTAACAGAATGTGACAGAGTGATTGATGACAGAAACTTAGATTTACCTGCGTTCTGTAAATGTTTAGAAAAATGTTTACAACAAGGTGTATTAATGAGCTTGACTCCTATAGGTTTCCCAAAGTTACCTGATGCTTGGCATTGGATGGAAGAGATTGCAGAGAAACATTTCAGGTTTAAAATAATAAACTATATTATATAAAATAATAAACTGTATTAAACTAACTGATTATATCGTTCCAGTTCCTCTAGTACTTATCCATTAATGGTTGAACAAGTTAAACTAAATCCAAAAGTGCAAACATCCACTGGTCGTTTTAGGCTTTTAATTAGAACATGTTTGATGCGGAAGTGCCTTCATATGCCAATTGAACTGCTGGTATACTTAAACTACATATATTAACCCCTTGCCGTATGATTTATTTTATAGTTTCAGTGATTAGAACTCTTTGTAGATCGTAATTTCATAAAAAAGGAGAAAATAGAAATTCTGTGCCTATATGTTCTCCAATAGCTGTATATTAACAATATCAAAATAGAATTTTATTTCGGTTTAAACATACATCACGAGCCAGACACAATATCGTAAGGCAAGGGGTTGACACATTATTGACTGGTCACGAGCATACTTGTGTTTCAAATGTTGTTCACACAAAGAATTCTTCTTAAGAGCATTTTAGGTATTCTCAGTTATCGTTCTGTCTTCAAATTGCCAGTCAGCAAAGTGTTAATTACTACTGTACATAAAATTATTTAGATAAATTAACTTACATAAAATGATTTAGGTGAGGACACCATTGATGGCTATAGATTACTATGATAAAAACAGTATCTTAGGAGATGAAATTCTTGGTGAAATATTTTTATCTGTATTACTACAAAGTAGTAAACTAAACTTTAAATTAAATTTACGGAATTCTAGTTTTTTGGATGAAAGTTGGGACCTACCGGAATGCACAGCGCTAGAATTAGTGCCGTGCAAAAGCTTAGGAATCTCTGTATGGTAAGAAATTGAAATTATACACGCGAATTCTTATTCGAAATGACACTTTTCTTTCTATTTCAGTTTTATCAAAGGAAAAGCGTTAATAATAAATCTAGGCAAAAATTCTGTAGCTGCCGAAGATGTAAGAAGTAGATTATTTTGTTTTAAACTGATATTCATTCATTGTAATTCATAGTTTTATTCACTTTGCGTTTTGCTAGGATAAGATCGAAATCGGTGATATTCTGGATGAGATAAATGGATATGCCATTACATCCAGCACTAAGGGTCAATTGTCTAGAATTATGAGGAAAACTGTAGGTCAACCAGTAAGCTTATATATAATTAAAGTATGTATTTTTTAACTAAATAGTGAACCTTAAATTATAGAACAGTACGTTTTTTTAATATTATAATTTTTTAGCATCGCAATAAAGATACACAAGAAATATATGCTCCAATAATACATCTGATACAAAACTCAGGTGTCGATTGTTTGAAGAAACTTTTAAGAAAGCTGAATTCAAACAAACAAGATCATGAAGAAAAATCCGATGTATCTAAGCCAGTAGAGAAGTCATTAAATGCAGGATTTTCGGTTAAATATTGCGGTTCTATGTATATTGGTACACAGGGAGATGTTAAACAAATTGAAAGGGCGATCGTTCAAGTGTTGAAATCAGAAAATTTAAAATTGGTGTCTGTTAAATTTGAATGTTTAGAAATTGGTATTAGAGTGACTCAAGAAACGGATGATAAAGTACGTATATATAGAACTGTTCGCATATAGACGTATATAATATATTAATGGTGATATTTATTTAAACGTTTAGGTATTATGTAAACAAAGTTATATGGAAATCTCTTCTTGCGGCCGTACTGTAAAGATTCCAAACTATTTTGCCTTTATCGCAGGGTAATATAATATTATACTCCCTCTATTAATAACGTACGCATATGTAATTATACTTTTTGTGTTTTCAGAGATACTAACTGCAGCCGAGCAACCAAATTTGATGCTTATGTCTTTTATCATCAGAATGAGCATGTGGTGCAGACTATATTACAAAGCCTGGGCCAAGGATTTCAACGTACTCATTTTGCAGTTTAATTGTTCTAATCAGGAAACCGATTCTATAGCAAATTATTAGACTGTGGATATTTATGCATTTATAACAGAATTAGGTAAATGAAATTCGAAATTCTTGAAAGGTTCTATAAATTGGAGAAGCCAATATATATGATTGCTCCTCTATGCAAATTATTAAGAGAAGAAATAACATTCAATGTAATTCCTATCTCTTACAATTGATGCAGATAATTTTTATTTTGCATAAAAATCCGCAGTCTACAAATTATTTTCAATGACCTTCAAACACTCGTCCACTTATCTAGTCAATGCATTCTTTGTTTACTTTACACCTCGATTAGCTTTTAGCTTTATTTTCTAAAAACATATGTATAATTTCTGGCTTTGACAATATTTCTTTTCTAGAAAACTAAAATTTTCATGTAACAATTGTGTGTAAAAAGGTGTCTCAACAATAACGAAATTGTATTTTCGTATAAAGATAATAACGTCAGACGATGTGATAAACTTCTGCAAATTCCACTATGTATGTTAATTGTACATATAAAATAGTCTAGAATTTCCTAATAAATTGGTTCTGTTCTATTTTATTATGTATGCGGATTTTCTTCACATTTATTATTCACAAACAAATAAAAGATACCTCTCGTCTCTTTCGTTGACATAGTCGTATGAAAGACAATAAACGGTAATCGATGAATATTATTACTATAAGAGATCCAGCTATATGAACCCATTCCTAAAAGTTGAGCTTGTTGAACCAGTGGCTCAGAATTTGTTCAAACTTGTAATCAATTCCTTTCTATTATTATTTTGAATTAACGTATGATATAAACTACACGAATAAGAAAGAGATTAATAACAATTAACAATTATTTACTGAAGTACACTACTGCTCAAAAATGAAGCAACACATAAAATTTACCAAAATTACTTTCTTACCAACCCAATACAAAAGATTTTAACGAAGAAAATGAATTTTCATCTATCTCGAGTATGTTGCAATTCAGATGGAAAATTTTTATTTTGAATAAAGATCCGTTGTCTAGTAATGAACGCCGAATGGCTTGATTGGGACACCGTGTATATGCGTACGTATACACTATACAGTGTACAAGTATAGTTCAATGTGACATTAAATCAAAATATTTGTATAGACGGTGGAAAGTGACGGTTGAAAAATGCAAGAAGAATCTCGATTGAAAGAGAGTCGATAATAACTCGACCGGAGAGAAACAATCAAGGGGCATCCCGAAGGTGATCCTTGGATCGGGGTTGGGGTCGGGTTCGGGGTCGGAGTCGAGTTCCCTGGTTGCGACGTGCGCCGTAATCGTTGCGCCGTGTAACTTTCTGTCAGTCGTCGCCGGAGACCGAATACCATTCAGTGATCAGAGGAAAGATGGCTACGAACTTAGGGGTAGAGTGTCAGTACTTTTTCGAGGATGTTGTCTACCGTGTGGACAAGAAGGGTAACGTTGTGTTCGGGATCGTCATGGAAAACGATGACGAGGATTTGTCCGAGGAAAGTTCCGACAGCGAGGAAAGCCCGAAGAGAAAAAAGGGCGAGATTCGCGTGGTCTGGCATCCCTCCGGTGTCGAGGAGTTAGTCAACGCGAAGAAGGTATTCGATACTTCATAATATAACATCATCCGTACGTCACTGACCGAACGAACATCGGTCACGTAAAACGATACCTTGTAATTTCATTCTATTATACCTCCTTTCTCTAGTATTTATGTTTTTAAGTTTCCGAACAGCGACACCTGTCACGCGAACCATATCTCCGACCGAATGTTCAATTCGAATTTGAATTCGGTTTTCGATGTGTATACCGCGGTCGTTAAAATATTATGGGTGTAAGGGGGTAGACTCTCGTTTCCAGGATTGGCAAGGGTGCAGGTCGCGCCTTCTCTAATCTCGATAATGCATGCGATTGGTTTTTCATCAGTACTCAAAAGGGCTATATAAAAGATCAAACTAGACCACAGTCGCACTGAAATTTTTTACGTTTTTTACTATTTTTACGTTTTCCAGATGTAATTTGTGATATTCAGAAGTATACAGCTGCGACGACTACATGTTGCCGAATAATTCAAATTACATCCCGTAAACATAAAAATAAGACTTTTCAGGGCAAACGTGGCGTAGATTGATCTTTTAACCAGAGCTTCTGATTACTGAGAAGGTGCGTCCTGTACCACTGCAATCCTGGAAACAAGACTACCCCCTTAACGAATGTTAGATATTTCATTCATAGGTCTACTTGGCGGACAGAACGCTTATGCCAGGGGATGTTGTGCGTCGAATGATCAAAGGGAAAGACACGCAAAGAGGATATTGTAGGGAAATCGAATTGACTGCTTGCATACAAGCGACTGGTACTAAACAGGTCCTTACAAATATTAAGAGCGAGGATTTAGTTTCTTTAGAAGTATGTAATCTTTTGATGGTACAACAACTGCTTCTGGCTATTTTGTGCATTGTTGTTAATTGTTTCTGTTTGTAGGAGTTCGCAACGGATATATCTGTTTGCATGGATTCGTGGGTTGGCGGAATTAAAATGGCACACTTTAAATTGTGGCTGACTACGCCGGACGGATCACGTTGTGTCGTGAACGAAATGGATTCTCGTGTCTTAGGACAGTTAGAAGAGAAACGAGACAGCGTAAGCATTCGAACAATATTGAAGCGATTTCTTGACATTATCTTGATACAATGAAAATCTTTTAGGATAACGACTTTCCTCATTCCTCCGAGTTTTATCCTGGTCAATGTTTGTGGGGACCAGTTCACTGCCTAGAAGATGCACAGTGGATTACATGTACAAAAGAAATGAAAGCGAAAAGAAAAACTAAGCCATTGAAAATGACAAAAGTAACTGTTGAAAAGGTAGAGACAGATTGGGTAGGAGTACATTGGCAGTGCAGAGCCTATTCAAAGGATGGTGCTTGGTCGGATCAAGCGCAACCAAAGTTTGTAGTGGAAGGAGAAAACTTGAAAAAATTGAAATTATTAAATGTATTTGAACCTTCAACTGTACAAGTGGGAGATCGAAATTTCTATGTAATTAAAGGTGATGAAAGTGTCATTACACGAGAACAATGGAGGAAGCTGCAAAGAGGTGTTTTTCCAGTTCCTAAGCATAGTCCGAAAAAAACACGTCCGAACATTAGTATCACAAAACCAGTCGATGAGAAAAAGAAGGACAAGGACAAGGACAAAGATAACGAGCAACAGACATTAGAGGAGAATGCTCAAAATAATATTAATAACTTACAAAACGTGACAAGCAATAATACCCTAATGCCTCCAGCACAAAACCAAAATACTGAAAGTTCAGATGATTGGGATACAGAAGACACAGGTTCGCAAAGCGACAGTGCTTCGGTAAGGTTTCTTGCTACTGTTCGCGTTGTTCCGGAATCAGCGGATATAATAAACAACTTTGTGCGCACAGGTATCTAGCGGTTGTTCCAGTATGTCTTCTATGGGCAAAAAGAAAAAGGGTCCAGCTTTAATGACTAAAGTATTGAAAAAGAAGAAACTGTGCAAAGCAAAGAAGAAGATACCACCGGTCCCACTTATTCCAGGAACTAAAATCGTGGTGGAAACATTATCTACAAATACAAAAGCTAATGTCGTATGGCAAGATGGCTCGGTAGAATTCGGTACTGTAGTAAATTAATTTTCATAATTTCTGGATGTGTGCGGGATTCCGAAAATGTTGGGTCGGGAACCCGACACTTTCGGGTTCTCGCGCGCGTCTATCGATTACATAACTATTAGACCGCGGATCTTTATGCATTTATAGCAAAATTGAAGGTGTCAATACATGATTTGTTCTCTATTAAAATCATTAAGGGAAGACATAATCTTGCAATCGATGCAGACAATTTTTATTTTGCACAACGATCCGCGGCATAATAGTTATATATAACACGTTCAATCTCTACCGTTATATTTATTTAGGCATACCGTCGACGCAACTTTACCCGATTCATCATTTGGACGATAAAGAGTTCTTCCCAGGTGATTTTGTAGTCGATCAAAAGGAAGAATCGCGAATGTACGGTGTAGTTCAAAGCGTTGATCACCAAGGTCGAACGGCGAAAATAAAATGGTTCAAAACGTACACTTCTAGTCAAAGTCCGCAGTAAGTAATCCTTTTGTAAATTGAAATTAATTAAATTTCGTGGAAAACAATATTAATCTTGGTAAAAATATTTGTTAGACCAATTTTGATAGAAGAACGCGAGGTCAGTGTATACGATTTGAAGGATCACCCAGATTTTCAATACAGACCTGGCACGTTAGTGATTCGAATAGCCAATTTCGAAGGGGAAGACGCTGGATGCACTGCTGGTCAAGTGCTAGATAATTATCCAGAGGGTCGAGTTAAAGTGTGGTGGGTCGATGGTCACGTAAGTATGTGTTGGCCTCAAGATCTGTACAAGGTAGGCGAATATGACAGTGACGAAGGTGAATTATGGGACGACGTGTCGTCGGATGCATCGTGGGAAACGGAATTGGAAGATTGTTTTATCGCCGACACCGATGGAACCGAACAAACGGAGTTAGTAAATATAAAGCCGAAATTGGCCGCGCACATTGAGAAAGCCCGAATCGCGATGTCCAGGCTGGAAGAAATCTTCACTCAGAACCCGTCGCTTCAGACGACCGAGGTCATGAGGAAATTATTAGAAGTATATAAAGATTGTCGGTACATGGACAAGCTTATGGGTACTTCCTTTTTTCACGAAAGCCATTTCCAAGGATTATTAGAAAGAGTTCGAGAACGTGGTCGAGCGAACGTGGCGCAACGTATGGCGGATCAAGTAACAAGATTATTTACTCATAAACCCGGTGAATCCGAGGAAAACATAGAAAAGAATGATATAGAAAACAGCGAGAAAGTAATTACGGTAACGGATATGACAGAATCTGTCGATAATAAGAACAACGAGGACACGGTCAAACAGCACCAGAACGAGAAAGTTGAAGAATCGACCGATCGATTGTTCATCAATGTCAATCCGAATCCAGAAGATTCTGGACTATATTCCGCGGAAAATTCGAAGAAAGAATCCGGTTCGAGCGAGTCGAGCGGAGAATTTCTGCTTAGCGAGGATGCGATCAACGTACAGAATCCTTCAGCAGAGAAGCCCGAAGCGCACAAAGCCACGAAGACGCAGACACAAGTAACTAGTTCTCACGTGGCAGGTTCTCAAGTCTGTGTGAAACTGTGCACCTTGATAAAGGCTCAGCTTGTCCTGGCGCACGCAGAAGTTTCGAAAAGATTTGGATTGTCGAAAATGTCGTTATCCGATGCCGAAAAGGGTTCGTCTCCTTTGAAGAAGCAGAAAAAGGAAGAAGAAACGCGTATAGAATTAGTACAGGAGCCGTCTGAATCTTCTGTAGAGATTCCACCACCGATATACGCAGAGGGAGAAGGATTTTCTATAGAGGAAACGGCTCCGGATAGTCATAAATTTAAATTAACCATGTTCCAACCTACGGACCCCACAAACTTTTTCCGCACTGTTTCCAAGGAGTTGAAACTCTTGAAGAGTTCGCTTCCACCGGGTATATGGGTGAAAGGATTCGAAGATAGGATAGATTTATACTCGGTAATGTTTCGTGGACCGGAAAAAACACCATACGAGGACGGTCTCTTCCTGTTTGATTTCCAATTGTCCGCCGATTACCCGGTCGCTCCTCCACTCTGCCATTATATATCTTATTGTAACGATAGATTAAATCCCAATCTCTACGAAGATGGTAAAGTATGCGTGAGCCTGCTTGGAACGTGGTCTGGTCGTGGAACAGAAGTATGGACGAGTTCTTCAACGCTATTGCAAGTTATAGTCTCAATTCAGGGCCTTATTCTAGTACCCGAGCCATACTTCAACGAAGCTGGTTTCGAGAAACAGAAGGGCTCCCAAGAAGGAAGGGAGAACTCAAGGATGTATAATGAAATGGTTGTGCTGAAATTAGTTCAAGCCCAGACCAAACTACTGCAACACCCGCCAGCTATTTTCAAAGACATCATTGTCGAACATTTTAAGAGACACTCGAAGAAATTTTTACAGCGGTTAGACTTGTGGATGGAAATTTCTGAACAACACAACAATCAACATCCACTATCTCCGGTAACACCCACTACGTTCAAACAGATATCAGACGTTGGTACGTCGCAATCATATTCTCTTTCTTTCTTGTTGTCTGTATATGCCAATTTAACCCTCGTACGATCTTCATTAAAAATATTACTAGACTACGAATCTTTATGCATTTTTTAAGAAATTGGTTGGACGAAATATAAAACGGTAAAAGATTTTAAAAATTCAAGAATCTTGTAATGTTGCTTTTAACGTAACAAAGCCGTTAAGGGATGGAATCAATTTTTATGTTACTCCTGCTTCCCACCATCAATGAAAACATTCTTATTTTACATAAGGATCTGCAGTCTAGTTGTTATTGCCATTTCTTTGGAAGCAAAAATAAGCTTATCTCCTAGAAACGATCAACAGACCGTGCGAGGGTTAAAGTGATAGTCCATAAAGTAATAGTAATTTCTCCTTTTAGACAACAAGATTCTCCCGGAATTTCCGTTGATACCTGCATCTAGAGGATTTTGCATAACGCTCCGTAAAACCTTGGCCACGTTTAGAGAAGTACTGCTCAAAGAGGGTATCTTTGAAAGCGGCGGCAGTGTAGAAAACAGTGAAACTACGAAGGAACAAACAAACAGTACCAACCATGAGTGTAACGAACCATGTAAAGCCACTGACGATAGCGTGAAAGATTGTGACAACAATAAAAAGAGCAGCACTCCGCAAGATAGTAGCAACAAATTAACACCGAACGGTAGCCTGTCTAAGGACATTGTTTCATCTTCCTCGACGAATATTTCTACCGTGCCATCAAGTGAAACGAAGAAAAACAGCTCGGATCGTACCATCAGATAGCCGCAAGGTAAACCTAAGTTGAAACCTAAAAATTTAGCACGTAGAACGTACCCGACTATGCGGTAATATATTCAATTAATTTATTACACATATGCATGTGTATATATATGTATATATATATATATATAATACATATGTGTATGTATGTATATGTATATCTATGTATGTAATATATATTATATATACATATGTGCATGTATGTATATGTATGTCTATATATGTAATATATATTATATATACATATGTTTAGAAAAAAGTACGTTCAATGATAATTGCGGTATCTATTTATTAAATATTAACACTATTATTAACAAATGATAACATTGTAACAGAAACGCCGCTGTCTTTGCTCCGCAGCTAGAAATATACTTGTTACTCTGAAGTAATCACAATAGTAACATAACTAAATTATGTTCATACGAGCACGGCACGAGAGCTTTCAAAGATCTTTGCTCTTGCATAGAAAATATTGCAGATTTGCAGGATAGATTATGAAATGAATTTATAATGTTATATGGTGTACATATATATACAAAATATATATATATATACACAAATGGAACGTTATATATAATGTATAACTAATGATTGGACCGCAGATCTTCATGCAATTATAGCTTTTGTAAATGTTCAAAGAACGCTAGAACATTAAATACGACAGAATTTAGTACGATTTTAATTTATTTCAGATCTAAAAAAAGGCAGTTACCACGGAAAATAAGATTTTCATTTAATTCAAGTTTCTTAAAATTCGTTTACAATTGCAAATTGCATGAACATCCGCAGTCTACTAATGATAAATTAATATTTTGTCGGGAGATAAAAAGATTGGGTGGTCACAGCTTTGAACATGTATTTATTTTACAGTACACGTGAAACGAAAGTATCCATCTAAGTACATGCGTTGCTCGTATTACCTTGTGTATTTAGAGATTCCTATTTCACATTCGTTAATATATTCGTATTCTAATTTTTATCTTTTTTTTTGTTAGTACATATACTATCACGGATACGCTTAACATGTGTGAGATAGAGATCTCTGAAAAGAATAAATAGAACACCACGTGCATTTAGTTGTATAATTCTGCAATGAGGATAGGGCGTTCCTTAAAAACGTAATAACAACTCGACTGATTTAGTAAACAGGTGGTAGGGGCGGAAACAATCTCGGGTATTGAAAAGACAAAAAAGAATTGTCACTTTGTTAAAGAAAAAAAAAGTAAAAAAAGAGAAAAAGAAAAATTTAATAAAAATTAAGAGGAAGATAACGTGGCTGGTAGCAATACGTCGAGGCAACATAAGAAATACATCGCAATAGTGTTTGAGGGACACAATAATAATAGATATTAATTTCGAATGCATTTCAGTGAGCATACTTCAAGTAACAACATTACCAATTCAACCTTTTTGGAGACATCCACGAAGTGCAATTCAGTGGCCGAAACTCTAGGGACGACGAAATTCTATATATCGTCACGTTGAATTTTTTCCTATGGTCGCGTTGATAACAGCTTGTTGACCGGTTACAAACTATATACAAGTGTTTTCATGCATAAACGTTGTAGCCTGGCCTAAAAACATATGTATCATTTCATTGTATTATTATTTATTGTGTCGGATAATATCTGCTTGATCGTTCTACCCGGTTACGAGCAATAGCCAGTGACACGCGTTAATTTTTGCATAAAACAGCTGATCAGCAATGTGTTAATAATGCGCGAACGAATAAGTATATCGGATGGGAATGCATGATCTAACACGTAAATGTCAAATTAAATTCACCGAACACAATTTACAACAGTTATATATATATATAATATTATATATATATATATATATATATATATATATATATATATATATATTATATAAATATTTCAATATATATATAAATATTTAAATATATATATATATAAATATTTCAATATATATATATATTTAAAAAAAAAAGAAAAGCAATCAGTAAATTTGAGTATTTGGTGACCTTGAACTATAATCTGCAATCGTACCGAAAAGGATAATTAAGAAAAAGACTCATTGACCTTCAACTACCTTAAAGTCATTATGCCATCCACTAAATACAGTATTTGAAGTGAAATTGCGAAGTGACTTTGATTGAAACTAGATCGTAGCTTAGACAGAGAAATTCGTATTTAGATGAGAACCTGTAATGACTAAGCCCACTGTTAGAGACACTTCTAACGTAGCTTGTAAAGTCTAGCGAAATTACCTTAGAGATGCTCTATTATCTGAAGTACAGTTTCATCTATCAATGCTTTTTTCGTACATTTGTAGGGAATTGAGTGTCGTTATGACCCTTGCTGAGCTTTCTTTTGATATGTCACGAATAAAAGTATAATAACGAACTGTACTTGTAGTATTATCACAAGAATTGCAGAGAGCATATAGTACTTACCCTGCGACACGTGCGTTTTAAAATATGTATTATTAATATTTATTTTTTTATTTAATTTCATACACCTTAGCTCTGCAAATTCCAAAAACCGGACACATATAATTGAAATCGGATAGTTCATTATGAAAAAAGATACCGAATGCAACGAATAATTTATGAATGATCACTGTGTCGAGATGAACGTACTCTGTTTTCTTTTTTTTTTTAATTTTATTACGCGATTATTAGTATATATCATTATCACATTGTATTTATTTATTATCTCGAAACCTAAGAATATATTAATTTAGAGTAATTATTTATGTAACCAGTTGTTCGTACTAATTAAGAGATGTAAGGTTCTGAACGATTACGTGTACAAATTTTGTTTCCATTTGAATTAACGTTTCCTTCTTTTCTTCTTTAATTTATAGTTTCATGTCGCGTATCTCTAGAAATGTTTCTGCATCACACCAGATAACATTTGTCATGCATTTCTTTATTTATACACTAAATATTTATATGTTAATAAATAAATGATGATGCAGTTTTTGTTGTTAGATAGAGGTCGATAGTATACATTCTATTCAAATGTGTATACGGTGTTGTAACCCGTAATTTGAAATGTTAATACACGGGTCTGTGTTTAATGTATACGTGAGCCAGAGTTTCAAATTACATTGTTTCCAGCAGAATTCAAAAATTTGTTTACATCGTGTCAAATGAAATCCAGAGATAGACGCGAGACGTGAACGTAAACAGATGGAGTATGATCAGGTATACTGTAGATCAGGGAGTTCCAACTTATGGCTCGCGAATCATACGCGACACATTCCCCGCTTAGGTTCTACCCTTATTCTTAGACTTCATCTTTGCCGTATACCACATTTGTCTCAATTGCAGTGTCGCCAGATCGGGGAAATCTAGGGGAATACAGTTTACCCCCTCTCTGATAACCACATTAACACGTGACACGTTACGCGACCAGTTTATGGTTTAGTGGGGGATGTTGGAGTGAGCTCATGGTGATGGAATAGGATAGTGGAGGGGGAGAAGGCGGAGTGGGAACATCGACCGTTTTTGGTCGATTCTGGTAATACTGCTCAATTGAGACAAGACCGTCCCCACCATAGCGGTCAGTGTCTCCTTTCAGTAAGTCCCATTACGATGCGGCAACGAAGACACTGAAGAAGCGTTGTTGGGGCAAGCAAGCGATTGGCATTTTTATAATGTAAATGATACCAAATATGATGTACAGTATATGTTCCATAGACGCGACAGCCTCGGAGGGATTTGGTCGCATCTATCGTAGGGTAGCTATTTTTTTTAAAGGCCGGGCCGAAAACTAACTCCGCGTCGGGTTAGTAATGGTTTACACCGATATACCGAGCTAAGATCAGATTATTAAGTTGGGGGGGAGATATTCTTGGTTGCATCTATCGTGTAGAAATTGTCGCGTCTATAGAAAACATACTGTAATTCCAATAATTACTTGTGTAATGAACGATCAATGTTTTCGACGCAAAGAAGGACAGCGTATGGGAAGGAAGAGACTCTGAAGAGTTTTGGTATCATTTTTATTAGAAACATGTCACGAATGTGTTGGTCACAGTTCCATCAAAAAATAAAAAAAATAACGAAGTTTTGTAATTGGATTAGTAATTTAAACTACCACAGCAAGACTTACAGTCGGATATTAAAGTAGTGGGAAGAAGTTTGACTAATGGTGGGGCCTTGCGGTTCTCGGAGGGGAACAAGTTGGAATTCCCTGGTGTAGATGTATGTACACACAAATTTGTTCTTCAACTAGTAAGAATGAAAAAGAATGTTGTTTTTAGGGAAACTTACAATGAACAAACTTGTACTGGGGGATAGTATAATTATTATTGGTCTTGAACATTTTCTGAAAATACCGTGTATAAAATATTTAAATGCAATATTACATTTCCTTTATTGTACGAAACGACTTTCTTAACGATTCTATCTCGAATGAATTGAATCTATTGTACTCTCAAGTCAAATATCGTGTAGATTGTAACGTCAGAGAAACTCCTTTAAAATACAATAACTTTGGAATTGTCATGCTAATGGGACTCGGTTGTGGCAGTTATGTGGCAACTTGGTTAAAGAACTAAGTATGTATTTATTTGCGCGAAGATTTCTTCGAAAATATAATGGTGCTGACTAGAAACAAATGAGAAAAAAATGACGAGTTGTCGGAAAGGGGTTGGGGGGAGAGTGATGGAGAAAGTTCAACCTGTTCGAGCTTGCAAACGCTGTATGCGTCTTTTTCTTTTCATCAATCCTCGAGAGTATTCATCTATAACTAATATTTAAACTTTTATATTGTTCGCTGTATTACGATGAAAAAGTAACTAAATAACATATAGCATACTATTAAAAAATATTTCGTTCAATTTCATTTCTGCCTTGATGAGACGAAAAGCATTGATCAATGCTTTCATTCTAATATAGTGAAAAATATAAAAATTTAAATTTTGTTCGCGGTGATTTAAACATTCAAGCCGCTTACGTATGTTCGAACTAGAGATGTAAATAAAGTTCAAGCAAAGTTTAAAAGCTATCGAGAGTTACTTAGTTACCTAAAATCAAAGATTTTGAAAGTTTATTAGTATTCGGGGTGAAAGACAATTAGTTTGATAAGAATTTATAGTAGCATATATAATAATACTGTCGAATTATTAGAGAATATTAAAACAGAATCCAAGTGCATATTTTAAATCGACAGATAAATACGATCGCTTAATATATAGCTCATGATAAGAATAATATCCTAATAAAATAGTTAGACAAATATTTGATAGAATTCCAAATTCGAACTTTTCAATTTTTACAACACTAGTTTGAACATTAAGGCGCTTGAGCGGGCTCGAGTTTAAAGCCGTTAACGTTGGTTTGAATATACCCATCACTAAATTATGTCATACCAATGAAATTACAGTTTCCATATGGGAAATAAAGAGAGAGAGAGAGAGAGAGAGAGAGAGAGAGAGAGCGAGAGAGAGAAAGAAAGGGAATGAGAGAATATGTTAAAATAAAAGAAAAAATAGAGTGATTAGTTGAATAAAGTGAAGAAAGGAAAAAAAATACGAGTTCTGCTGATGCATGAGGCGGATCAGATTGTTATGTGAAACACGATGTTTTAGAATGCCTTGTATATATAATATACATGCTGTATATGCCAGTTGTTTCTATTTCTATTATTGCGGTAATATAATTATATATATTTGCCAATCTACGGAACGTCTTATTTTCACGATATTTGCGTTGAATGTTGTTTGAAACACAAGGAATGTATATTCATTGTGAGAAATTAATATATACAACACTGATACCAACGGTTTTAAATATTATATCCTTCGAAATTGAAAATTATGTTATATTACAATATTACATAAATTTAAACTAATATTCAAGTAAACATTTCGAAAGATTAGTAACGAAAAACTATAGGGGAAGTATTAGTTAACATATGCGATGTTCCTTCTAAATTATACTTTATACTATGTAACTCAGGATATATATATATATGTTATGAATAGGGTATATTTATATAATATACTGCCATGGTACAGCAAAAGGTCTTTGATTTCACATTCGATTCGAGGGTCTTTCTTGTGAGTTTGACATCCACCGAAAATGGTATCACGACGATCATGTAACCGGCTGACATTTGTATAACTTTGTTCTCTTGATTTTGAATGAATAAAAAGTCCGTATGCGATTAAGAGATATATTAATAATTGACCGTGAATCTTTTCTGTTCAATAGATCCCACTCCTACTCACCCGAATCTTCAACCTGCACTCCCCCGCACGATTAAATACCAGCTGCTTTTTGGATGCCCAGTTTTTTAAAATATTTATTATAAATTTGTACAAAAATATGTGTTTATCCTTGTATTATAAATCCATTGAAACGAAACCAATCTGTTTTCTATATATTTAAAACGTTTTAAATGTTATATATATAAAATTATACGTGATATTCAAATTATACAGTTAAACATTCGCTTACAAAGTAATAAAAAACATAATCGATAAGCAGAAACTATTAAAGGACGTAAAGTGTGTCGATTCTGTTACTTCTAATACATAGCAACATATGTGAGAATATATACTTTTTTATCTCTTACAAGAACAGATAAGATGCATTTTCCACCTGTTATCAGATACACCTTATCACACCGTTGATTCATAGTGGATTCACTTCGCTTCGGTGTCCTAACGCGATTTCACCTTACTCACACAATTATTTCTGTCCCGAAGTGGTCTTTAATTTCATTAATCTTAAAGGTTTTCATCTGTTTGATGAAAAAATGTGGTCGAAAAAGTTACTGTGCTACTTTACTATAAGTCTACGTAAGTAAATACACGAATTTTCGCATTGTTTAACAGTTAATAATCTTACACGATTGATTTGTGGAATAATATGACAATTTTTAATGCATCTTTTTAATTGCACACCAAAACTAATATCTCTACAAAGTGCGAAATTAAATATATATATATATCTTTACAAAAACCATTCACGTCATACTAAAATTGTATAAATTACTGATAAAAATTGATTTCAACACAATAGTATTATCGACAATAATTTTTTTATATATAACACAGAGAATTTATAAACCGAATAGTCCAAAAATTATGATAAAAATCGCTTCATATTAATCGAATGACTTTAAACAGTGATCGCAGGACTTTTTATGGACGAAGTCGAAGCGAGGCGTAAAATTTTAAGGGGTCGGAAAACAATTAACCGACGTTACTACTGTAAGCGAAGAATATGTGAATATATTTAATTAAAAGAAAAGTGACAGCGGATACAATAAGTATGTTGAATTTTTTAGGGGGAACTGCTATTCCGGCGTGGTCTATAGTTGTGATAATAGGAATTGGTCTGTTGCTTGCTGGTGGCGGACTTTGCGTGGCGCTACAAAAGTTTGTGGTTGACAATGCTGACACTGGAGAAGGAGGACATGTGTATTCACCTGCTTTGCAAAATGATGCTTAAATTGAAGGATATGCCAAAACTTGGGTGTAGGTGAAAAAAAGATAAAATTTTATGTAAACACAGTAACAATGTGTTATTGATTTCAAAACATTCGGGACGATTTGACCGGCAGGTCATTGAGTGATACTTTCATTTAACAATCATGTAGAAAACACAAAATAAAGCATACTTCGATTTTTTTATTAAAAAAAAAAAAAGACAATTGAATTTACTGGTAATATTTCAGCGAAACATTATTTCATGGATTCTGCCTGTCATTCCTGAACAGTATTAGTACAACTCCGCCGTTAATTATCAAGTATTTTAATTTCTTTGATTGATTATCGAAATTAAATATATCGCATGTATAATTGTACCTTTCGCATTATTTTTTATTCTTTTACTAGCTCAAAATTGTGAATTATTATGTCTCATAAATTACACATTAATTAAATACGATTATATCGGTTATCGAAAGATTCGCAGGTTACAATAAACGTCATTCAATTGGACAATACGTTCGGAGTTCAATTACAATTGGCTTTGTACAATCGGATAAAAGAAAATTATTAATTTTCGAGCTTGTTAGATTATTAATTCAATATATATATTATACATTGGTAGTTAATTATTAATCGGTATGAAAGGAGAAATAATTCTATTGTTTAAAATTCTCTGCGGTGATACTTGTCAGAATCGAAATAAGATGTCACAACAACACGATTATTGAATTTTCGTCCTGTTAGTGTTTGCTGTGCTTTCTGGCAATCGATCACGCTATTAAATTCGACGAATACCTGAAACAGAACGGCGACAATCGATAAAAAAAAATGTGTGCGAGGAAACTGTGCGTATGTATTATTAGAAAACGTACTTTTCCACATCCAGGTACATCAACACCTTCTATAGGCCTTGGTATTTCCACTGATCTAACTACGCCATATTTGTTACATTCTTCTTTAATGTCCTCTAGAATGTCTTCATATTCTTCCTCTTCCATTAGTTCCTCGGGCGTTACCATGTTCAGTAAGCAAAGCACCTGTGTACATTATTCGAACAACTCTTAGAACATTCGAAGTTTGATTATAACAAAGCACATATGAAATTGATTATACTACCTCAGTCGCTGGACCACTGGTTCCCACCATTGACAGTCCAGGCACCTGGATTTGTACTGGTGCCTGTGCACCAATCATAGGATTTTTGGCACCTACGCTGGCCCGTTGAACGATCAGTTTCTTATCTCCCAGCTGCATCCCATTTAATCCAGCAATTGCTTGATCGGTCATTGACACGTCAACATACTCGCAGAATGCGTAACCCTTAGACAGACCTGTAGCTGAATCCTTTACTAGATTGAATGCTCTTAGTTGTCCAAAGCTCATCAATAACTCCTTCACCTGTGTTACGAAAATAACATTACTTATTTACTTATGTTGCTGTAAAATCATCTAGGACAGCTTAGACTATGCAACTCTTTTCTTCTAATTTTAACCCTCAGAAAGTGGACAGTTTTTAAGCCTTCATGAGCGATGACATCTAAACCAATTTAGATCGTTATTTATTCATTTATTATATATACATATCCTTATTAAACTTTAGAGAGCCGGGGTGGCCAAGGATAAACGCATGGACAACCGATTAAGAAGTAATTCTACACGAAAACGTGAAAAGAAAGAATTTCGTAAAGAAAATTCAAGTTTTCCGTGGAAGAATGCCGGTCCTCTAAAGGTTAAAGCTAATACGAATAGCTAACAATTTAAATTAGCCGTCAGAAAAGCTAAATGAAGATTTTAAAAAGCCTAGTCAAAATAGAACCAGACCCCTGCTTCTTCTGAGGATTGTTGATGCTCATTTCTTTCCTGATGTTACATAAAAGATATGTAATATAATTGAACTATTATCATATGCTTTCAAATTACGAAGAAACAAGTTTAATTTGGAATTTACGGAGATGATTCTTTCTTGTATGGATGGGTTGATGGAAGTTGCATAATCCAATGGTAAAGAATTCAGTATGAAAGGATAGATGTGTTATATCTCGCCTATTTGATTTCCATTTAACATCTTCACACAATATCTTTCTTACATACAAAACGTTTTTACTCCAGTCTGGAACAGATTTTTGTCAATATTTCGAACAGAACACTCTTGCTCTTCGAACGCGGAACTCTCCCACACTCATTTTGATTCTCTCTTCAGAAAGAAGTGTACCTTAAATTTACTTACGTTTGCCTTTTCCATTTCCCTGAAGTACTGAAAACTCTAAAGCAGAGATAACAGCATGTTGCATTTAATGAAGATTTACTATTGTCACCGGAAGTTGGTAATTCCGAGTAACACTGTGATGCACACGGCTCAATAATGGATGTTTTATAAGCGCTTCAATTAGTTTATGAAAGCATACCGTAGACTTGGCCTTATCCTGTATCGATTAAAACATTACACACATAATCCAAAAAGTATGTAAATGATTTAATCAAGACATTTACAGGCAACTTCTACGCATATACCTCAATAAGAACTATATTATTGTGAAGAACACTAGATCTGAATTTAGCTTAAACATTATAACCACCTGGGAGACTAGACCACTTTGTTCAAGTGACTACAGAAGTTTCGTACATTCATAAAGATTTTTCTATTCTATTCGGTGATCCCTAATAGCACCATTCGTACTCATGTGAGCAAGCAACACGCTATTATCAATAAAAAAAAAATACTATCGAATTAGAAAACGCACCATTTGTATAGAAGGACCAAAATCTTCAAAAAAGGGGCTGCAAAAGTCGCATAAGCCCAATACGAAGGCATGAAAATGATATAAGTACTTGCCTCGAGGGACAGGGCTAGCCTCTCTCCAGGCAGTGTGGTATTTTGTCATGTTCAGTAGTAGTAGTAGTAGTGGTAGAAGTAGTGGTAGAAGTAGTGGTAGTGGTAAGCAAATGCTTTTGATCGGCGCGACCCTAAGCTAAGAAATGGGGAGAAAGGGCACTGGTATCAGTCCACAGTTACTATACAATAACCAAATGGTTATATTTCTTTGTTTCTTTTTCTTTTTATATTCATTTTTTTTTTTTGATCATTATTTCAATAACGTATCACTGTAAGAACACAGCATTAACTTTTTCCGACGTTCAATATAATCACATTTTTATCGACTTTGATTTTTCTTACTTTCTCTTGGCACTTTGTCTTTGTACAAATGCACATTACTGATACTTATAAACACATATAAGTTCATTCGTGTAACCTGTAAATGTATCAAGGCACAAGGACGAAGAGCTGTAAAGCCTGAAAAGCCTGTAAAGAAAACAGCTGCAAGAGAAAAGATACTCCTGAAAAAGAATAGATGCCAAAGGACTTGGAGCTGTTACCAGATGCACATAAGATTTATGTGTTGACCCTGTAATCCCATTAAACAAAAAAAAACAAATGGAACCGATGCACTCGAGAGAACGTTGATTAATCTCTTGTCGTCCTAAAAAATCTGTTTTCGGATGGAAATACCCATAGCAGGAGAACAGACTGATTCTGTAAATGTGTTCTAGATATGTAAGGAATGCAAAGAACCTTTATCACTGAAGAGAATCCTTCGCACCTAACAATTCTCAATTTCCATCGTTATTTCAAATGTACAACTACTCCTTCCCTTTACAAATGTCTGATTTGATATTCATGTTCGGAAGTTCCTGAGTGTAAAGAACAAAAAAAAGGACGGTATTTCGTATTCCCTTGGCTGGGTCCACGATGATCTTCAAAGAACTGTAAATAAACGCGACTGCTGGAAAACCGCATGCCGCCTGAGTGCTGCAACACCACTAACAACCAATTCCCTAATCTGCTAACGAATAATGACGATTTCGAGGAGAGATGAAACTTTCCGAGGGACAATAATGTATCGACAACACCAAATCTTCACCAGAGACACACAAATGGAATTGCAACCTGACTCAACTATAGTTTTAAATAACACCTAGTCGACGCTGGAATCCAATGGATACACATACGTACCTCTATGGCATTTGGATAGTTGACACATCTTCGCAAGTTTCGAACTCCGCTAAATAGCTAAATACCTATGTTATAATTTAATCCTTTGGTACATCTCACAATGCTGAGAACTAGCATATAGTTAAAGTAATTCTACAGCATTGTTATACTGCAGCGCAATTCATTTAATCTCCGATGCCATTCAAACGTATTCCGTATACTCTACACTGTATTTCTTTTTGCGATTCCGATCAAGCAAAATAGATTAATTCGAATATTGACATCAGTGATTAAAAAACTGCATCCAAAGGTGTGCAATAAACGAAATATTATGCCACGGATTTGCCAACATACCTGTTCTTCGTTCAAATAATTGGGTAAACCACCAATGAAGATCTTGTGTGGAGAATCTGGAATCATGAAGTTATATTTGCCAAGTTTCTCTGTGTAATGGTAAAAGAGAATTCTTCTTGAAAAGTATGCAAAAACATATGTAAGGAGTATGTATAAAACATACCGGGAACCGTACCTGGCACGTTCATGCTTGGATTATCTGTCATTCCTGGCATCGGTTGGTAGTCATGTGGTCTTCTTATTTTCAAACTTTGCCCCTTGAAATTGATCCCATCAAACGCCATGGCTTGTGTCGTTTCATCTATCGAACGAAACTAAAAGAGAATGGGATAAGTACATTGTAATAGAAGTCATTTGGAAAGCGTAACACAGTAAGGTCCGATTGTAAGTTACGACTTCGTCACGTACAATGAATGTTTCGGATGCAAGGAAGAACAGCGTACGGGAAACTCTTTGCTTCGCGTCTCTTTCTTTTTCCTACACTGTCCTTCTTTGCATCGAAAACTTTCATTGTATTACACAAGTAAATATAATTGGAATTATATCATGTTTGGTATCAACTTCATTAGAAAATGCCACGAATATGTTGGTTAAAGTCCCATAAAAAAATAATGAAAAATAAAGAAGTTTTGTTATTGGATTAGAAGCTCTCGAGCTTCACCGTCCATTAAAGCTACAAAAAAAAATGTCCCATTCATATCTAAGTCGTAACACAGAACCGAGAAACGACTTACAGTCGGACATTACTGTTATTTCATGTTCAAGCAAACACATTTATACCTCTAAGAAAGCAAAGTTTTTGTCTAAATTGATCTGACACGCTAATACTGGATTTCCAGCAGCCTGTGCAAGTCCGGAAAGATGCATTTGTTGATTGAAAAACTCCATCATTTCTTCTTCAGTCACACCGAATGGAATGTTTCCTACGTACAGTCTTCTTGCTTGTCGAGTGATTGTACTACCAACTACTGGCACAGCTGCTTGAGGTGTATCAGCCACTATATTTGCTGGTATTTGTCCAGCAGCTTGCATCGCTTTGTACTGTTCCAATAAAAATTTCAGAATTATTTCAACAGTTAAATTACAATTTGACTGTGGATGCTTATGCATGTTTGTAGACCAATTTTAAGAAAGTGGAATCACGTGAACTGTTATTTTCAATGGTAGTAGTCTTTATAGATCTAAAATAAATAAAAATCGTAATAAATATTCCTTTACCTGCAAAGGAGTAATGTGCTCGAATCCAGGTGGCGGAACATCCCAGTAAAGCGACGGCTTTCTCCTTCTAGAACTACGATTCTTTTTGGGTGAACTACTCCTTTTTCTATCTCTTCGACCATCTTTTGACCGTGAACGCGAACGTTTCCTGCGTTCCCTACTACGGGATCTGTGTCTCCTATCGCGATCTCTGTCCCTGTCCCTATCCTTGTCTCGGTCTTGCCGATCTCGATCTACAAAAAATATAGAAAGTCAATCATTCTTAACAATAATAACAGATTTGTATTATTTAAAAAAAATATATAAAGTTTGATAAAACTGTTTTCAATATACTTTCATTCTAGGATCGTGATATTCATCGCACACATATAAATAATTAACAGAGTTACTGCCTATATACATCATTTGCTGTGTATAAAAGTATACTATATGCATACACACATACATATATACATATATATCATATGTATTCTCAATATCTGAATTACAGAAACGAAATTATTACAGAAATAATACGGTTTTTAAATGTAACATGGTAAGCGATAATGGGAACCTTAAAGGATACAAAACACTGAATATATGATGAACAGTATACCCATAAGAACAATCTTCCTAAATATGTAGATGCTTGTTTATCAGGTTAACGATAAATTCGCAGAATCTAGTGAAGAATGACTGGATGTTGCTCGGTTTACGTTGAAATGTATTGTGGACGACTCGCGGACAAGAATTTCGTTCGTTTTCACGAGAAAATTGTAATGGAAATTGTCTGAAGGTATGTTTATCACTTTCACGAATGCGTTTCTCCGGCCATTGCAATCACCGACTTATTTACCTGACTGTAACGCGGGAACAGTGGCGAAGAGTATAGTGTTCTTGGAAATATATCGAATGCTTACCTCCATTGTAATCTTCGCCCATTCTAGTGTTAATTAGCTACAACCACGTATTTTCTTTCGAGAAACAATATTGTATGTATAACAATGGGATTAGCAAATGTCAACGCGTCCTAAAACAAATTTTTATTCTGAAATGGCGATAGGCTAGGTAGATGTGGCTAGTGAATTGTAATACTAATGTCAGCATCCACTGCGAGATGGCGTGAAACCGACACCAAAATTGATCTCTCTTTACGATATCGGAGAGAAAAATATATAAAAACATCGTAGACATTTCGATTTGCTTAGTGCAGTATATTGGTAATTTTCAATTATGGTGTTCTCGACGTTCATTTCACTGTTCATTTCACTAACTCGAAGAGAGCTTGTATTTTCCTATTGGAGAGATATGTCTGGGAAATTAGATTTCAGATAACGTGCCGTCTAAGTATTTACCAGATGATGGATGTGGGCAAAGTGCTATAGTCTGGTAAGGTATAGGCAGAATATTACTAGAAATATTACTAGAAAAACCAGTAAGACAGTGTTTGCGGGATCGAGTTGTTTGTCCTTATACGAGCATAATAGGAGCTTTGTGAAGGCTCATTGTAAAGAGGAAGGTTGATTGTTCCAAGATGCACTCATGATTTCAGTAAATAAAATCATTTTGTATTAGAAAAATACATGGGAACCTGATCCCAAACAGCTCACTCGGTCTTTAAGACGACTTTTTCTCGTCTTTTTTTGGTCTTTACGTCTTACGGCTGAAACAGACGTATTTTACACGTCCAAAAAGTCGTCTTTTTGGGTCCGTCTTTTTTACGGCAAAAATAAGACGACTTTTTTGCGTCTCATTTTTTGCCGAGAAAAAGACGGCTTAAAAATTGCGTCTTTTACACGCCCAAAAAGGCGTCTCTTTGAGACCGTCTTTTTTACGGCAAAAATAAGACGACTTTTTTGCGTCTCATTTTTGCTGTGAAAAAGACGGCTTAAAAAAGGCGACTTTTTTGCGTCTCATTTTTGCCGTGAAAAAGACGGCTTAAAAATTTTACACATCTATAAGGTGCACAGCGTCGTACAACGACGGAAACAGCGTCGCACAACTCGAGCGAAATAATTGATGTCTTGCGCTTTCATAATTGTCATAATTGGGATCAGTGGGATCTCAATGCGTATGCATCGTGACGAGTACATCGTGATAAAGTATGTTTCTTGAAACATGCCTAACGTGAATAGTTTGTGTCAGGTTATATGTTCAAGTAGCGTAAAAACACAGAAAGTAGTAAGTGCATAGTTCACGCGACATCCTAACCTATAAAGTGAAAACATGGTTATCGCCGAAGGAGAAGTAAGTGGTAAGTGCTACGCGTGCAGGAAAATCCGTTAGCTGTACATCTCATGCTCTTATTGAAATTCGTACATCTTTTTTCCATAAAACATATTTTATTTTCAGTCACTGCCACCAGCGAGGAATCGCTATTCACAGGCAGGTGCAGAGAGTATGAAAGAAGACAGGAGGAAGAGGAGTCAAAGAGCTGCTGCAATTGCCACTCATGACAGGATGCTAAAGGCCCTTATGGACTATTAAATCCTTTGTGGATCCTGCTCAATGAACCAGACAGCAGCCGCAAATATTATAATTCATTATTTTACCTTTAGTAATGTATTTTTAATTAATAATTTGTATGTGTATATATATATTACAAAGTATACCTAAATAAAGAAACTAATATGATATACCTAAAATGATGTGTAGAAGATGCATAAAAGGTCCCTAAAAAACACCTGTAAGATTCCCGAAAGATGCTAAAAAGCTGTCTGAAATACCCCAAAAAGACGTATAAAAATGCATAAAAGGCCGCTAAAAAGACGCCTGAAAAATTCCCGAAAGATGCTAAAAAGCTGTCTGAAAGACCCCTAAAAAGACGCATGAAAGATGCTAAAAAGAGGTCTTAAAGCTTCATCTTTTAACCGTCTTTTTCATCGAACAAAAAGACGTCTGTAAGTCGCCTAAAAAGCCGTATAAAAGCTGTCTTAAAGACGCGATTTTTGTAACAAAGACGTGTCAAAGACCAATTAAAGACGAGTTAAAGACGAAAAAAAGTCGTAAAGTCCGTCTTTAAGACGGACTTACAGCTTGCGAATGCTGTATAAAAGACGACTTTTAGCAAGCTTTGTGCTATCTGGGATGTTTCCTATATTTACTATTTCTAATCGCGATGCACTGTTTAATAAATGAACATGAAGTTGGTGAAAGTCTTTCGCGCTTGCCACACATTAAATCATTAAGATATTTACAAAAATTACGAATTGCATACAAAACTAAATAATCTAAAAGGAAATCAATAACCAAATTTTTGTGGTCGCACGTAAAACTGAAAACTACATATTTTTTTATAAAATGTTTAATTGTACTTTTTACATTACTTTGTACATTACACCTATATAAAACCAAGCGCGCTATATTGTAACTTCTACATAAACACCGTCAAAAGTAATCATTAAGAATAATATTTCTATTTCTACTTATCCCTGGTTTTAATATATGTAATGTACAATTTATACAATCAAAATTTGGTATTACTTTTTGCAATACAAATCGAGACATCAATTTCATTACAAAACTCTTCTTGTTATAGGTCCTGTCAGTGGTTTTAATGGTCCATGTTTCCTTTCTTCTCCATTAAGACTGTCGAAAATCTCGTCGAATTCTTTGATAATCATTGCAGTCCCACTGCTTTTGCTGTCCACGCAGAATTCTTCTGTTCAGAGTTCTCCTCAAAAGAGCGAATTAATTCGTTGAAAGGAGCGTATAGTTTTCCCGTAGTTCAAATTTCAATTTAAAACGAACCACCGAACAGTTGCGCCGCGGACGGCGATCTTCCGAACTATAATTCAGCCTCCGTACAGCGCCATTCCGTGTAGTGGCGGAATGCTCAAACTGTTAGCCGGACATCTTGGTTATCGATAGTCGATAACATTTGGCTAACAGTTTGAGCGTTCCGCCACTACACGGAATGGCGCTGTACGGAGGCTGAATTGTAGTTCGGAAGATCGCCGTTCGCGGCGCAACTGGTCTAATATTTACAATTGTAGATAATTTTAAAAAATACGAAAGTACAATAATTTTATTTATTAACAACGTGACCTTTTTATCTTTGTGTGTAGCACTTCCTTCTCCGAAAATCTCGTCGAATTCCTTGATAATCATTGCAGTCCCACTACTTTTGCTGTCCATGCAGAATTCTCCTGTAACATTAGTTTCATCTGAAAAGAGAAATACATTCTTTACTTCAAATTAATTATAATAAACGAGAGGCCTTCGATTAGACACAGTACGATTGGACATTTAGCTATTGGGCGCATATCTTTTGGAAACAACATGATTGGACACATGAAAGATTGGAAACATCTCTATTGGGCACAAGTACGATTAGACACAAGTACGATTGGACACAAGTACGATTGGACACGTTTTTATTAGACACAAGTACGATTGGACACGTTTCAATTGGACACAAATAGAATTGGGCACAGTACTTTTGGACACAAATGTACCGAGACCAAATAAAATGAATGGTTTGTGGAGTGTCATAAATTTTTGGTTGTTTTTACATGAATTGTAATTATAATAATGTAATTATAATTTTACAAGAATTCTAAAATTGTAATTGCAATTGAATTGTAAAAAGAAGATCAGATCGAAACGAGCATTCGCGGAAAACACACGTCTGTCAACGTTGGTTATCCATGCGTTATATTTTACAAATAAATACGGCTTAATCCTTACAATACAGATTGAATTTCAACAATCAGATGTACTTGGTTTGTTTTAGATACATATTCCGTTTCCTTTTTAATTCTAACTATACGATATACCTTGAAAAGCAACCCTGCGGTTAAGTTGTAATTAATGTATTTTAAATTACCATAACTGCTCCGGAATTTGCAATATTTCTCTGCAATAATTTTTCTCAACCTTGCTGGAAACTTTCCAATGTATGAAATAAGTATAGGAAAGATTAAGTAAGCAGTGCTTTTTAGAATTCAAATATATTCGAAGAATTATAATATGTAGATACGTACATAAGTTTTCATAAGAACAAAAAATGGGAATACAGTAAACTCAACTCTAAACAGTTCTGTTTCTTTTTTCATTTTGTGTCTCATAAAGGTTTTTTTTATTGATAAATACTTGTTTATGAAGTAAACAATCTGTGTCGTGGAATTTTCACAAAGATATGATTTTTCCCTTATTTTTACCTTAATATACAATCTTTTTTTAGTAATGTTTGATAAATAGAAACTGTAAACAAAATATTGTACATTTAAGGGTTAAATTATTAAAAAAAAAACCTTAAAATTTCTAAGAATTTTATGTTATTTACTGCAAATATTCCATCTACAAATATCTCTTTAGATTTTTTTAACCCTTCCAATAAGATATTGGTTGTAATTATTATTGCGTTTTCATCTTTTAAGGATTTCACAAAACATTTCTAGATCTTTTAAAGGTTCATCATTTTTCATTTCGTCATATAAAATTCCTAGAAATTTTGGAATTCGCTCTTTGCCTGTGTAACATTGGCCTCAATGTCATAAAAGAGCATTAAGCTGCAGCATCTGGATATCTTTAAATAAACATTTGTATAATATTTCAGTAAATTTATCGATAAGTGACACTGTCAACAATTAATTTTTGTGATTTTTTAATATGTTTCAGAAATCCCCACGCTCTCTAAGAATCTAACACAAGCTAACTCAGTATGGTCGTTCTTTCCTGTGTACACTTCTTAATCGTTTTTGCAACATATTAAAAAATCTTTGAAATCGGTGAGAATGTCACATATCGATAGGTAGATAGTACACATACTTTCTACAAACATCATCGAATATTTGTTTGAATGGGATCAACGTCTCCCTACTCAGCTTCTTCATTTCCTCTATCATCAAATGCTGTGTAGCAATGTATTCTTGCCCAGGGTGGTTATGGGGCTTTACTACTGTAATAGAACCATCGCTGAGAGTCATTACAGCCCCACGTTACCATTGCGACAATCTTTGTTATAAATATAATTGTTGTGTACATAATTAAAAGTATTTTTCATTTTCCCTGCGATTTTTTCCATCTATTAACAATATAATTACTTTGAGCAAACAGAATATTATTGGCAATACAATGAATTTTAAACAGCCATAATAAAACTCGTAAAAAATGATAAAACATTAACGAAATGGTAAAATTAAGAGATTACACATTTTATAGAAAATATAGAAATACGATAATTACCTTGAATATAATTGACTCAAACAATATAATTTGGATAACTTGGTAACTACACGTTGCGTGCATCAAATGTAAAAGAACAAATGGTGGTCGCTAATAAAACAAATGACTGTGAAGAACCGCTATGAAAACTCGGCATTCGTTTAAAACAATTGCGAAAGAAATGGTGAAAAAAAAATGCTTATGTTTACACTAGAAGTTCCCAAAAACTCATTTTCATTGCTTTGATAGTTCTAGAATTATGACTCGATGAAAAAAAGAGTAACACGTTCCTTTACACATCTGTAAAATAAACAACTTTTAAGATATGGAAAAATGATTTGAGATTCTTTCATAGGTCACTAAAGATTACAACATATTTGAATTTCCAAATCTTTATTTAGCAAACTATTCAGTTACAAGCTGTTTACTCAGAATCTAATGGTGGTATCGGTTGCATCTATTTATCAAATTAATTATTTTAGAGTGGCTAATCTCATAATATGTATACAGCAAATTTTTTTGACCCTAACAATCTGCTAAATGGAAAGTGGCATTCATTTTTCATTACTGCGATAGCTCTGATCAAACTGAATAACATTTGCCTGAATTATTTTTTTATTGTGCTTATTATTCAGATATAGTATCTACCCAATGTTCTAACACATGAAACCTGTGGTAAAAACAAATATAACAACAAATCTTTTCGCACCACAAACATGCAATTATACTTGATCAATTATCTGCATGAACGAAATATTTCTTAAATATAAATTGCGTACAATTTGCATGACGAATAAAAGTAAATATTTTATATACATATATTCCACAGAAGACTAAGTAGAATACTACGTATTTCACATAATAGAAACTAGTACATAGTAAAATTAGCGTACATTAATTTTGCACAGATCACTTTGAGTTTATCTATTAAATGGTAAAATCTGTAGCTTCTGTTATTACAAAATTAACCAATCAATTTCATTGTCACGTATTACTACTAATATAAATAATATTCTTTAAATCAGCATTTGTATTTCTCATTCACAGCAATGGAACAAAGACCAATGTTTACACCCCATTCAAATTCCACGATACAGATTGTTTACTTCATAAGGTATATTGGTATAAGGTATATTGTATAGTTAAAATTAAAAAGGAAACGGAATATGTATCTAAAACAAACCAAGTACATCTGATTGTTGAAATTCAATCTGTATTTACATTTATTATTCTAAAAGCTGCTGTGACTTGACACGCTGATTAACTGTTTTAAAACAAATTGTATAAGGCACGACCACATAGGTCACGTATAAAGTTAGATTATTATCTGAGTATATAATAGTTTTCAAGATCACTAGTTGCATGTTCCTCACTGCTAACACATTTTCTTGCCATAATCAGGATCTGACCGTGTTCAAATTGAAGTAGTTCAGCTACTGATTCTGCTTCGTACGCAACCTGTAAAAGATAAATTGAAAAAACACAAAATATCGTATTCATTCCTTACAAAAATCCTAATACTTTATAGGTAGTAAATACTTATCTAATTTATCTCTTTTACACCGAATTATTCAGAAGCTGTGAGAACAATTCTACACGGTCGTATAATTTTGGGGTACTTCACTCTTCTCTGTAACTATTTTAATTCACAATAAGATTAATTTCAAAAATTAAATAATCTACGCGTTCCGTTGCACGTATTATATTTACATTTAATTAATGTACACTTCTATCGTCTTTATATTTTTATAGAAATTATCGAAAATGTATTTCATGTAAAAACAACCAAAAATTTATGACACTCCACAAACCATTCATTTTATTTGGTCTCGGTACATTTGTGTCCAAAAGTACTGTGCCCAATTCTATTTGTGTCCAATTGAAACGTGTCCAATCGTACTTGTGTCTAATAAAAACGTGTCCAATCGTACTTGTGTCCAATCGTACTTGTGTCTAATCGTACTTGTGCCCAATAGAGATGTTTCCAATCTTTCATGTGTCCAATCATGTTGTTTCCAAAAGATATGCGCCCAATAGCTAAATGTCCAATCGTACTGTGTCTAATCGAAGGCCTCTCCTAATACATACTTACTGTGGCGTGCACTGATATATATACTATGGATACGGTTTTGCCCATAAGCCCCGTGTAAATTTTATGTCACAAATCGAACGGGGCCATGTCTAAGAATTTAGTGCCAGCGCCGTCTTAGGTTCGACCAGTGTACTAAGGGAAATAGCGCGAGTTTCAAAAATGAAGTTTATAAGATTGAAGTAATATGTAGTATGTTATAACATCACAAGTTAATTATAAGTTATAAAAAATTAACCAGAAGTGAAATTTGTGTAATAAATGTAATATAAAAGAAACTAAGAATGATTAATGATGTTCAGAGAAAGCGCAAAATTGAATTAAAAATATTTGTAACATTTTTGTTGTAGATAAGAGAAAGGTAAATAGGTGTCTATTTCTTACGTTTTAAGAGAAGCATTAAATGAAATCAAACTCATAATGATATTGAAATACATTTATTACTGATGAAAAACATTAATATACAATGACATGTTATATTACTATAATTAATTGTTACATATAATTATACAAAAATAATACAATTAAATACATTAAAATAATGTTATTGTATAATATAAACGCAGTTATTCAAGATTCAGCAGTGCTGGATTGTTTGCATCACTGTTGCTAGCTGTTGATAGTACAGAGAAAAAAATGTTAATTTTTCTTAAATCTTAACTACTACTACTTTAAAGCTTAAAAGATTGAAGAAAGTAATTCTGGAAAAAGCACACACAGAAAAATAAATATCTTATACATAATGGTGTATAAGATATACAAAGTATAGAGGATCACGGGGGTGAAGGAGAGTACGGGGATATAGTACACTGGTCGAACCAAGAGCAGCGCTGGCATCCAATTCTGCCATAGATTTATAGAAGTAAGGACTTTCAAATTGTGACATGAAAAATTTTGGATACCGTATCCATAGTATATATATCAGTGGTGGCGTGTCATAATATTTATAGTTGCAGCCATCGAGTGGCTAAGGACTTGGGCGGCATACGATACTTTGAGAATTACTCTTGCACAGTAGTGACATCTTTATTTTGTGTTCCTTTACTAAATTCGTGTTAACAGTTCCCCTATTAGAGTGAAACTACCCTGTAAGGTACATATCTCGTGAAAAGTTTGTGGCACTACATGTATAGTTTGTTCAATGGCATACACGTCAAAGTATTTATATCATATTTATATATATAGTACCAATTGAACAAAGTTGCACCGATTGACAATCAAATTTAAAATGTCTCAGAGAGGTTTGCGACGGAGAAAAATGTGTAATATGTAGATCTATTATCTATCTGTGATAACATGGACAGTAAGAAATTATTGGGAGAACGTTTAAGAGAGGCAGCCAGTGTTGGTGATACAGATGCGGTTCAAGAATTGCTTAATCTAGGAGCCGATGTTAATGCACGATACAACGATAACGGATGGTATTTGTTTGACAATTTATGACACTGTAGTCCTATCGTTGTAACTGTTGTAAATCGCTAGAACAATATTTCCATTCAAGTGAAAACAACTTTCGATTTTCAAGCAACCTTTTTTTACGATTTTCAATCGTACGATATATTAATTTTCTTTTAAGGACTGCTTTACACTGGGCATGTAAATATGATTATGTAGATATAGTTGCTCTACTTTTGAAGAACGGAGCAGATAAAAATATTAAATCTAACTTTGGAGCAACTCCGAAATATTTGTGCAGCAATCCACAAATTTTGGAACTTTTGGAAACATCGGTTGACTCTCAATTGGCATTAAACGATGCAACAATGCATAATGCTATATTACAGTATTTAAAAAATGATCTTGTACAAGGAAACATAGACTCGGGAACACATAGAATAGGGAGCAATGGTTTATATACGAATGGTGAGAAATACTTTGTTATCGGTCTCTCTTTCTATACTTTAATAATATTGTTCTAATTGCATTTTAGAGTTAGTGTTAAAGATTCGTATCGCTGATGCTGTTGATCCAGACTTCATAGAAGTTGAATTACCTCACAACGATCTGACGTATCAAACATTACTCGAAGTATGTTGCCAAGAATTAAATATTGACTGTAACCAGAATGTAAAGTTAAGAAAACTGCCCAATACTAAGTTAAGGAAAGATAAAGATGTTCAACGACTTCAGAATTTCCAAGAAATCGAGGTTGTTACTAACAATGTGAATTCGCACAAGTATATGCAAAACACAAACAGTGTTCCGAATAATATTCCAACAGTGCCAGCAAATGGATATCAAAGTATTTCTGAGAAAGACCAAACTATTTTATATTAATCATTATGGTTTCTGCGTTTTCCCACGTACACATATTAAGACTACAAATATATAATGTTTAATAGAAACGCATTATGTATAAGCAAGAGTGGATCTCTTAAAACGCAATAATGAAATATTTCGAATACATATAATAGGATAGCAAGTAGAAAAAATAATTTTTCAACTTTATTTACTAGATTTAATAAAGTGATTAAAAAATGATTACAATCTCTTATTAACATTGCTCGTCTTCAATTTTTGCTTTCTTTATCTTTCTTACAATGACATTACCCTCTGGAGTAACAGTTACTTCTGAATTTCCCATAGTACTTAATTCGCCGGTCACGTTGCGGTATGCTTTCGGCCTCTTAGGTTTTACAACTGGTATTTCAACAGAATCTTTATCTCCTGCAAAGCGAAAAGAAGTTAGGGAAAAAATCCAAAACGAATTTTGCTCGTCATTTTCATTGCAGAACTTACTGAACGAGGTATAGATAGGAAGAGCTAGACTTTTAGCTGTTTTCAGACGAATAGAACGTATATTAATCCAACCTCCTGGATAATTTTTCGACAACTGATTACACGCTGCGCACACGTTTTCTAAAATTTCTTTTTCTGTCATAGACGTATGTCCAATTTGAACGATATTAGTATCCCCAGACGAATGCAACTGCATAGGAGTTTTTTTCAAAGCGTACTCTAGTTCGTGCTTCAAATCTTTACTTTGCATCCTGACGGATGTTGGTACTTTTCGTTTTTTGTGAAACTCTTTTCCCAATAAATGGGACAAATGACCAGCAATTTTTCCATCTACCAGAAAATAATCATAGCTGCCCACAAGCTTCCTCTTTAATTCGTATTGGTCGTGCTCTGTTTTCACTTGGTTCAATGATATTACTCTTTTTATGTTTGTGCAGCCATGTTTGCGTAATAATTCTTCGTAGTGGTCTATTGTGATGTCGTTGTCTTGTCTTCTGCCTCTTCTTAAATCGCCTACAAACAGTGCTACTTCGTCATCTGATGTAACTAACGAATGTGGTAGCACTCTGCGAAAGAAATAGTGAGCTGCGATTATCTTTTACTATAATGAACCTATGTATTATAAACATATAGTTTCATCATTCTTGAAAAATATAATCATGATTCCTCATAAGGATCCATTGGTTATTCGAAATATATAATCATCCGTGCGTACAATACAGCAATAATTATAATCATAGATCTTTACTTACATCCTCATGTGTCTTCTTGGTGTTTTTGGTATTTTCATGCATGTTACCTGCATAAACACTGGATGGGACTCTTCATCAAACAAAGCATTTTTATTTTTCAGCTCTTCGTTCAAGCGAAAAATAGCACTGATACATTTTAATATGTGTTCTTTCGATAAATCTACGCTGTCTACTTCCCTCTGTTCCTCTAATTTCTTCATTATTGCATTCAGAGTTGCCTTATACAGGGGAAAAATGGCCGGTTACAGAAACGTGACATGTGACGTAAACAGTCTTAGACTATATATGTACTTATAGACCCGGCTTCAAATATCATGCAGTGTTACAAGATTACTTCGTCGACCAGATGACGGATGTGGGCAAAGTGCTATAGTCTGTTACTCGTTCATTTTTACACTTCACTTTTATTATTTTAAATATTACTAACTCATTTTGTCAATTATAATTTGAGAAATGTTAAATTTTAATGTAGACGTTGATAATATAAAACCTGCATTTATTTCCTCACAACTTATTTTAATTAGAAAAAAAAGAATAGTAAGATACTAGATACTTCGTTATCTTCGAACACTACTTCCAATACATATCCTATAGATGATACCGAATATAGGAATCTAAATTTCCGCAACGCTGTGGTGGCCACGTGGTCACCCACAACGGGGTGATTCCCGACAGTTCCCGATCAATAATAAATAATGCAGGGTCTTGTGCCAATTTAAAGACTGTATTCTCGCGATAGGATCATATACTTGTCAAAATGATTAGCGCAATTTACACGGTCAATAGTAACCATCTTTCGTCGGTCAATATAATATTGAATCCAACACCATTCGATTGTAAATGCAAGAATACGACTACTTCAAAATATAATGAGATTAAACTATGCATTTATTTAGAGTAGATATCTACTATAATTATATCTAATATAATTAATTATAAATTACAATATTAATTCGCCATCAGTATCGAATAGATATGATTTCACAACATAGAATATAAAAATAAAAAAATGTTAAAATTCCGAAACATCTGAAACCCGTAAAATATTTAACGATTCACGTCTGATAATAAAATATTTAATTAGATGAACATTATCTAGAGATGTAGTGCATACCATTTATAGATAACTGTGATTCTGAAAGTCCTAATATGCGTGGGAATTAGAATGGATAAATTATAGTATTGAAGAAAAGTGCAGGATTTAAACGGACGTTTCTTTGCAAGAAACTTTGCTTCTGGATATCGTCTAGAAAATATAATAATGCAGGTCTATTGCGAAAAGAATTGGAATATTCGTTTGAAACTTGGAATAGTCAAGAATCGCGTAACGTTTCTGTCAGTGTAGGAGGTAACGTTCGCAACTTACTGCACCGAGGACCGTCACACTTGGTTAACCAAGACAATCGAGATCAACGATCAGTTGCAGCGCAAACGTCAAAGGCAGCCTTGTCGATCGTTGCCCGGAATTATTCCTTTCTGCGAAATTCCTTTGTTCTTCCTCCGTTTCCTTTAGTTCTTGCCTAACAACGACGACCTAAATTCCTCTATTTTGTTGTCGCCGTGTAATCCGTTTCTCTTGTATTGTATTAGTTATCGTGAAGCAATTCGCAAACACATATAGTTCCGTAAAGAATAGGAACGTAGTGAAGACCGAGTGCCGATATGCTTCGCTCAGTACTTGCCACGAATCTTCCTAGAAATATTGGAAACTACAATGCTCAGAACACCGCGATACATTCGAGTGATGCTATATCTGTGTATCGGCTGGTCGATATTTTGCGCGATCTTTTTCACATTCCCGAGCTATCTACGCGAAAGAATCACCAAGAAATTTGTCACGATACAGTCAGAGTATCCGAAGGAGATACTAAACGCTACGAGAATGCCGAGAGAACGTTACTTCAGCGACAAACAGGTATGTTCGCGGTTTTTGTTAGCGCTTTTTGTCGTTTTCTATTCCTTCCGTGCATTCATTGTCACGGAATTTTCGGTGATCCTCGTTTAAAAAATTTTTTTTAATCGACCCTCGGCTCATCTTCGATATGATTCGGTCCGAACGAGTTGCCATCATCAAGGAGCGAAATACACTAACGTAATCGGTGTAACTAATCGGTGACCAATGCGAGCCGATCATGGACCTAAAGAACGATGCATAAAGTGGATTTATCGGTGCGGGGGGTTGAAGCGAAATACAAGGGAGTCGACCTCCAAAACGGCCTTTAGCCATCTTCGTAGGCAAACCTGGTGCTGCCATCTACGCCGTGCCGCGGTAAATTTTAAAGTTCCACGCTTACATTACATTTTATGTCTGTAAATTATAGACTGACTTTAATAAATTATACAAAATATAATGTATCCCAACAAAAACATCCTGTAAACAGGAGCCAAGTTCTCTATGGCCGTAAAAAGTTGTGAGATCAAACAAAATACGGCCAAGTTCGTTAGCTCACAAATACCTCTTACAATACTGAAAAAGCGTTTGTAAAAATTAGTTTAAAAGAACGCTATTTAATTTTTAAAGAGTTACATAGAGGGCCAAATTATTCATACTTGGCCGTTACTTTCTAAACCAATGGTCATGAAAGATGTTTGGTAGCGGCCAAGTATGAATAATTTGGCCCTCCATGTAACTCTTTAAAAATTAAATAGCGTTCTTTTAAACTAATTTTTACAAACGCTTTTTTCAGTATTTTTTTAAGGTGTAAAATTTCAAAGTTCATTATTTCAAACTTTGGTTTTACAAGTTCTAATTTGTACAAGAGTCCATGGTTAAATTCAATTTAAAAAGAAAAATTTTTTTTTTTTAATAAAAAAAAAGTAAAATTTCAAACTTTGATAATTATTCCTGTGGTTGTGTGTTATGGTGGACCTATGTTCCAAATTTCAAGCTTCTAGGTCAATGGGAAGTACCCAAAAGGTTTTGATGATCTGTCAGTCAGTCAGTCAGTCAGTGACAAAAGCGATTTTTGTGGTCCTATATCTCGGAACCTACTAATGTCAGAAGATTAATGTTTTGCCAATATTGAGACATGATAGCACTTAACAAGTGTACGAAATTACATCTCTCCATCTGCCTCCAATTCCGAGTTACAAGCCTCTAAAAAACCGCCAAGTTGTTTCGTGTAAAAGGAGGTAGTGCGAGAACTTGGCTGGTGCACTACCGTGCACCTAGATCAGATTAATAAAAACGAAATATTTTTAGTTGCCAGAAAATATAGCTAGTTTATTGCAATATTACTCTTGAATTAGTATAATACTCTACGATACATTTAATTAAATTTATCCTACGGTTGTATCTAAACCTAATTTATATTTTACACTCACTATTCTATTTGAGACAAAAATACTACTTACGTAATTTCGAAATTGTATCAAACGATAATATATTTTAAGTTGACCAGAAATTGGAGTAGCGAAAGAATACTTACGAGGATACTAATCTCGGCTGCAGGGGGCACTAGTAGGGTAGGTTTGCCTACCAAGATGACTGAAGGACGTTTTTAGAAAACACCGTCCTTTAGATCCATGGAACCGATACTTATTCATTTTTATACAAATTGCGTCACTAGTATGAGTTTTTTCTGCTGACTAAATCATTAATTCGTGTCTTCTATCGTATCAGATTGGTAATATGACTTCGCTTGGAAGGTGGCTCTTGTCTTCTGAGGGGAGCTTACCACCGCCGAGGATTAATGCAAAACAGGGGCCTTTTTTAATTTTAATTTGGATGCATGGGAAATTCTTGGAGCGCAGGCACATCAAACGCTTTACAAACAGAAAGTTAATAAAATAGCGACGTTACGTTCATAGCGATAGAGTAGTACAAGGAATTTAAATAAAATTAACACAGCGGAAGGTAATACGGAAAAGATTGTTTTCAGGTATTCGCCATGGGAAAATTGCTCGGTAACGGAGTGCGTGTTGTCGTACCGGTCGAAAGACATAGATACAGCGGATGCGGTGATTTTTCATTTACACTTGACGAAAGCCGTATCGGATTTGCCAGTTAGAAAACGGCGGGATCAAAGATGGATCTTCTTGACCGACGAATCACCGATACATACTTTCCTCTATGGGAATCAACAAATATCAGACTACAACGGTCTGTTCAACTGGTCAATGACTTATCGAATGGACAGCGACATTCCGGTACCATACGGACGAGTAATATCTAGATCGCATGTAAATGTTGAATACGATCATTTTACAAAGGACTCTTTGAAAAAGACCAAAAATAAACTGATCGCCGTGATGGGTAGCAACTGTGCTGGAACTAATAACAGATGGAGTTACGTGAGCGAACTTAAAACGATTCTCCGCGACGATCTAGACATATATGGAAAATGTTTGAATGGCAACGTAACCGCGTGTCCGGGCCATTTCGACAACGATTGTCCCGGTCTGAATGTTTACAAATTTTATTTAGCTTTCGAGAACTCGAATTGCAAAGAGTACGTGACGGAAAAGGTGTTTTGGAACGCCTACCACAAACTAGCGATCCCGATAATAATGGGCACATCGAAGAAAGACTGCGAACGATTATTACCACCCCATTCGTTCCTTCACGTCTCTGATTTTGCTAATCCAGCGACTTTAGTCAATTATGTTCGGTACCTAGATCGTCACGATGAACAGTATCTCGAGTACCACGAATGGCGTAAATATTATAAAGTAATTAATGAGCACGGTTATTTTGGGAGCATGTCGCGACATTACTGCCGCGTTTGCGAGGCTCTACATTATAACTCGAATTCTTCGAAAGTTTATGAAAATATGCAGTCATTTTGGAGTAGAAATCGAGACTGCGTCTCTTAATATCTTTAAATACGTTATTTTCATTGTTATTGTTATATACAATTGTAATACAGCAGATCAAATAAAAACATCTTTTTGTAGTTCATCGAAACGTAATATATATGCAAATATGATACACTAGGCTGTTATCTCCTATCTTAACAATGTATATATATTTAGTAAATAGTACATATGTTTCGGGAATTTTGTCGTAATAAAAGGTTAGTGTACATTCGTAAACAGTAATACGATTGTATAGAAAACAATAATCAGGCTTTTTGTATTGACAAACAATAGTATTATTGTACATTGTTAAATGATAAGGTTATAATTTATATAAAACGATTTCTTAAATTTTACAGTTCGTGTCAGGCACTACATGTAATAAATTCGCACATTATACATTTCGCGAAATAATTCTTTATAAGCATATATTGTCAAGCTATACGAAGACTGGTACAATACATATTTATTGCGAAGACTTTTATAATGTTAATCTAACCCAATCAGGTTAAAATGTTTCATCCTGTTCATGTTGCGCGACATACAACAATAAAAAATGTTCAATTCATGTTACATAAAGAATTCCAGCAATGTTTTTCTATCCTTATTAGACAAGGACACAAAAGTGAAAAAGACTATCGTTCAATATTTACATTGGTAGATGTTCCAATGCACGGAACTATATCTATAAAATTGTGTCACGTTACCACACTATTTAATCAGCGTCGATTTTTATCAAAACTCCGGAACGTTATTCCTTTGGTATTACATTTTACAACGAACCGTGTTGAACCGTCTTCAGTCATGGCTTTGAAGTGTTTCAAAGGGCAAACCGATCATTATAACGGCATAACTATCGATTCAAATGAAGAATCTTGCGAACCAGAAGTGTTTACACAACGCCTTGCAAGTATGCGATATATAACGTTTATTAATAAAAAATTAGAAAATGTTTTTTTTTTACCAAAATTTTACTGTTCATTATTTTTTATAATATTAATTTATGACATCTATAAATTCTCTACTATTTACAATGTATATATGTATAAATATTAATGCTTTTATTCAAACATAACTTTATAATAGTTTCATTACAAGAATGGATAAAGGATAATAAGCGTACAATTTGGTTTCGTGTACATTTACCACATTCCGAATGGGTACCAATACTTGTCAAGGAAGGATTTAAATTTCACCATGCACGGGAGGAGTATGTTACATTGTACAGATGGATGGTTAAACACGAGGAATGTAATGTCCCACATTATGCTCACAATAATCTAGGTGTTGGGGCATTTGTGTATAACGAGGAAACTAAAGAAATTTTAGTTATCAAGGAGAAATATGCACGTAGAAGACCAAATTGGAAACTGCCGGGTGGATACGTGGATCCAGGTATAAACATGTACATTTTATTAGGAAATGTGTCAATTCTGATAATGAATAATTGCTCCGTTGCATTAGGTGAGGATTTAGAAGCAGCTGTGAAAAGAGAAGTTCTAGAAGAAACTGGTATTCAAAGTACTTTTAAATGTTTAATCGGTTTTAGACATGTTCATAATTTTGCATTCGGTTGTTCCGACATATATATCGTTTCTTATCTAACTCCCAATGATTTTAAAATTAAGAAATGTAACAGAGAAATTTCTGAATGTCAATGGATGAAGGTAATTCAATGTTTTCTACCATGTATACGTGAGATTATCATGTGTGTTACTATTGTTTCTTATTATTTTCATAGTTATCGGAGTATCTGGAACACTCGGAAGTAGACCAACATAACAAATTAATTGCGAGAAAAATGTTGGAATTTTTCGACCATAAAATGGGTTTTACTGTGGAGTATTCGGAACATGCTATTCTTAAGAAACCTATAGCATTATACACTATGTCAAAAGTCAACTAAGCACAATAATAATTAATTGCAAACAATTCGGTACTTAAGCGGACTCACTGCTACAGAATCACTGTGAACGACAACCTTTATACTTTTCATACAAACGAATAGTAGAGAATTAAAAATTATTTTAAGAAAGGGATTATACTATAGAGATTGTAGTTGTATAAAGATTGTTAAAATAGTTATATACATACATGAACTGTAAAATATAACGTAAGAGCTATTTTCAAATATATAGTATACATATAAATATATTAAATATAATGTAACAAACAAGTGATACCGATTAATATAAATAAGCGTAGTAAAATTAACGTCTCTTTCTGGCCAAGTCTTTTCGTAGTGTGCTTTCACCATATTTTATCAATCAAAACGTTAGCGAAGAATGTATTTTTTTAACTTTACCGCGACATGATATTACAGATGGCAACACTACGTTCGCCAACCAAGATGGCTGAAGAACGTTTTGAGGTCGACTCCCCTTCCGTCTTTCGCTTCAACCCCGCAGAACTAGGCACCGTCCTTCAAGTACATTGCCCAATAGGATCCTTTTGTGTACCATTGTTTCGATTATTTTCGAGAGTCAATCCTTTGCGGTAGTATCGAACATCCAGTACTTTCCATCACAGAGTATACATAATCTATGACAATCCAACGCGGTAAATTTGAGAAGAATGTGATCAGCGCTCCCTGGTTTCACGATCTATAATCATCGGATAGTTTTAGTTTTTGATAAGAATGCCTGTAGTCCGCACCACATATCTGTATTGTCATACTGTGGCCAACGAGTAACAAATATAACAGGAAAATGGAAGAACACATATTTATTTAAGGTGATACATCACTTTGCTGGTCTGTTTTTATTTAACGAAACGTCTGATTTCTTCTGTAAGATGATTTAAGGGCGCTTGTTAAGGACGTTTCGTGAATAGGGAACTGATCGACCCACGATAGATTAACACTTTCATGATGAGTAAAATGTACACAACCGCAAACCTTTCTGACAAGGAGTTAAAAGAACAAGGAAACCGTCTTTTCAATCTCCACAAGTACGAAGACGCGGCGTGCTGCTACACTAAAGCAATCGTGAGTGTTCCTACGAATACCGTATACAAACAAATTACGATGTTCGCATTTGATTTATGCAGATTAAAAATCCATCTCAAGCACTGTATTTCACAAATCGAGCTCTTTGCCACCTGAAGCTTAAACGATGGGAATCGTCTTGTCAAGATTGCAGACGAGCTCTCGACATCGATCCATGTTTGGTAAAAGGACATTTTTTCCTTGGTCTTGCACTAGTGGAATTGGAACTTTTCGATGAAGCTGTTAAACATTTGCAGAGAGGTATTTATGTGTACGCTTCGCCAGCAAATTTTCTGTTTGTCGATTCTTGGACATTAGATCACCATATGGTAGTAACTGCATCAATTACGATCCCTCTTCTAATAATTTCTATAATATCACGCGTAACTTGCTTAAACAACGTACGCTTGAACAATATTCTATATCTTCCAAATATAAAGAGTGTCCCGACAAGAGTGGAATATTTAAATTACAAATGGAATACAGTTTTCTTGATTTACTACTGAAATTTTGATTTAATCATAAAGTAAATGACCTTCACTGCTTTGTTGGCATATTTGCGTTCTTTTGACCAGATTTTCAATCACAATTTAGCATAGTTGTGGCTTGATCTCAGAAATACAGCATCTGATCTTCTTCTTCGAGGCTTGGGTGGTAGCGAGCTTGTTCACATAAATTTTCTAGTTTAAAAAACCCCAGAGAAGGAAATCTAAAGGCATTATGTGTCTTCTCATTTCTCAATAATGCTGAGATCCAGCAAGAATGCAAAGATAATGAAAGAGGTCGAATAGTGATTCATTTTTAATAATGGCAGACTGTATACCATTGAAATGTGATACTGGTTTGACGTTCAAAGCACAGCAGCAGAAATGGTGCCAAATTTAAATTTTCTACTTTTGTTGGGAGACCCTTTACCCAGTACAGTATTCCTCCGGATGATGTGACTTTCGTCTGTGCGGATAATGTTACTATTTTTGGAACACGATCCGAGTACTAATGCATGATGAAACTTTCTTAATTTCAGTTATTTCGTTACGAAACCTTTATCAACGGATTCTTGAAATGTTTCTGATTAAAACGAAACTAATCACGATAGAATTGCGATTATATTTACTTGTTTAATAAGTGATGAAAGTTTCGTAAAGAAGATTGGAAAGAAAGAGACGCGCAGAGTCTCTTTCTCGTTTACGCGCTGTCCTTCTCTATATTCGGCACACATCAAAGAAAGTAGTATCTTTTTTTTTTGTTTAAGGCCGGTGGGGGAATCCGACTTATGGACACCCTCTCCTCCGATGTTAAACGCGTCTATCGCCATACCGGCTAAACCCCCACCGCCCAGGTACCTTTGGAACGAAGGACCTTCTCTTCATACCTTTATACAGGACTACTCACCCCCGCTGGCCCGCTTTCCGCATTCAGTGGGGGTGTACCACCTGTATCCACTCCACTCCTGTTCTTGTCTGTTAAAAGAAAGTAGTATCTCTACGCTTTCTGAGACACCATACCCACGAGTGTGGCGTCAGGTATCGGCGTCGGGTATCGGTGTCGGGTTCCTATCTATAAAGGCTGTCGGCTGCACATATTCTCGGCTTTTATTTGATGCCGAACGTCATTTAGAATAACGAAAAAAAGCGTTATTCTCGCAAGTTACGAATAATTTCTTGGCGAATGAAATCATTATTTGTTATTCGCAAATAAATCCTGGGACTTTATTCGTTATGTGAAATAAAATTTGCCGAATTCTGCAAGGGAGTCACATGATCCGAAAGAATACATTTTTAATGTTGGGTTTTATTGAGTTCGAGCAGGTTTCCTCCTTGCAGGTTTAAGCTCCTTTCCTACGATACCCATAATGTAAAGTCGTTTAAATTGTGTTCTATGTTCTTACATGCTTTGAATAATGATTGTTTAGCTGTGGATTTGGCCAAGGAACAAAAATTGAACTATGGGGACGAGATGACCAGTATTCTGAGGCAAGCGAGGAAGCGTCGTTTCGAATTAAGGGAAGAGCAAAGGATAGCCCAAGATATTGAGTTACAGTCGTATCTACATCAATTGATAGTGGAGGATGCTGAGCGAAGCATTGCTACATTAAAAGAACAAGAAGCAACGAAAGATACAAATGGAAAAACCGAAGGGGAAGTCGCATCTGGTACGTTCGCGAGAAACAAAGAAGAAATAGAAGAAAAAAGAGACACATGTATGACCCGTCTTAATGACTTATTTGAAAAAGTGGACGAACGAAGAAGGGTAAGTAAACTTCTCTTCTTTTTCTATACCTTTTGATTATGCGCGAATAAAAATAATAATCGTCTATTTGTTGATTTCTATGAACGTATTGTGTAGAAGAGGGAAGTACCTGATTATTTATGTGGAAAAATTAGTTTTGAAATTTTGCAAGAACCGGTAATTACACCAAGTGGAATTACATACGAGAGAAAAGACATAGAAGAACATTTACAAAGGGTGGGACATTTCGATCCAGTTACTAGAGTTCGTTTAACTCAAGATCAGTTGATCCCAAACTTAGCAATGAAAGAAGTAGTAGACACGTTCCTGCAAGAAAACGAGTGGGCATTATATTATTAAAATGTATAGTTAGGTTACTGCCGTATTTTTATGACGAGATGTTCTTTTTTACGTTAATTGAATATATCCAGAAGTCATTATTATAAAATTCCTTTTAAAAACTTATAAACGTATTGTGTAGAAACAAAATTTATTACTTTAAACATTTTCTAAAAGTACTTGTGTATTATTTGTAAAAACCAAACGCAGCACAGTGCCCATAAATGGGATTTTAGAAGATATAGGTCTGATCATATGAATATCAATCATGTATATTATAATTGTGTATCTCTTTTTCCCCATAAATGATAAATAAAGTAATTTATTTTGTGACACATACAATATAACTTTTGATTTATTATACGAATATTTTTTAGAAAGCGATATATATATATATATGTATATGGTAAGTAAGTAATAATTTACACGATATCTCTTCTCACTGTACTTACACAGTCTTATTTTTTAGTATATCACATATCTAATGGTTAGAAAATTAAAGAAGGCGTCTGTTAGAAATATACAAATATACATCAATCTCAACACTATGTAACCAACTGTCTACTTAACGAAGTGATTTATTGTAATGAGACTAGCGACTCCAGCGACAATAGGTGGCACATAATATTGATAAAATTGTGGTCGGGACGATGCTCCCATTGAAAGTATAATCCACCCTACAAAATATAATACACTGGCTAATACTTGTGATCGAATTGCCTGATACTTTGGTGGAATTTGTAACCAGCCTGATGTACTGCATGCTACTAAGACTATCCAGCTTTGATGTAGCAAAGGATCTTCAGTAGTCAGCCTAATGTCGTAACTGAAATAAATTTATAGTAAATTGAAATCACATCTTTTTTTTGTTTACAAATTTAACCACGAATCGTGACCAGTAGAGCTTACACTGTTATTAGCAGTCCGATCGAAAATGTTTTTACCAGGTATAGCATGATTTTAAGAGAGCTTTCACGTCATTATAGCAAATCTTTTGCCGACTTTTTTTCATGATTTTACGCCTATCTATTAAGAGGATTTCAAGGCAAATTCGATAAGTATAATACCAAAAAAAAAATGGTAAAAAAAATTGTTTTTTAGTGAAAGCTCTTTTGAATCCATGCTATACGTGATAAAAACATTTTCGACCAGACTGCTAACAACAGAGAAATTTCTACTGATCACGATTCGTGGTTCACCCGTCGGTGTATAATATCCACGTAAAATATACTTTAAAATTCTGTAAAAAACAAACCTGAAATTTTTTGCCCAAATTAGAACAGACGGCACAGCTGGAATAGCGGTAAAACACCAAAGCAAGAAAAGAATAACATGATTGAATATTTTTTGTCTGGTATCTTCACGCTCTTTAGAATCATTTTTTCTAGATCTGAAAAATGGTACGTAAGCCATGAAAAGTTCTTCTAAAAAGTCTTCATACATTTTTGTGAGATTCAAGAAATATAAAAATAACGATATTAGCATGGCTAAAGCTCCGCAAGTCGCGGGGATTACGGACAGTACAAGAATCGCTGTGACAAAGGGTAATTGATTTAATCCCCCAAGTAACCAATCTGACCATGTTGTTGAAAACGCAACAGCGCGTGCTAAGAATCTAAAAGAATTTCCAAAATTTACTTTTCTATAATGTGATCAAAACATACACGTGGATGCAATGAATAAATAATTAAAATTGTTTTACCTCACAGCAATACCATGAGCCACTGAAGCCAAAAATAGAATCGAACAAAATAGTCCGATGATGAATACGCAAAGAAATCCTGTAGCAACTAAACACTCGAACATCAGTCCGTAATAGTACGAAAGGAATACTGTAACTACTATAGTTGGAAGTTGTTCTCGGCCTTGATTAACTCTTATTGATAGGAGTATTAAAAGTAAACTAATAATCGTCGTGTATAATAAGTACCAGCGGTCTCTGACGATAACGGATATTTGATCTATAATACCACCTTCCTGAATATTGAACGTATAAGAACACGCTCGATTTAATGTTAACTTTAAATATGGAGAGACACTAGAATGTTTAAAGTTAGTTTGAATTTTCATTGTTTTCGGCCCGTTATCTCTAAAAACGTAAACACAGTGTTACTGGCGCTTCAATGATTACTAAAGAATTTATATTAATTATTTGTACTTACAGATCCGTGAAAAATTGAATTTGCGTAGCACCGACGCTCCATGGCTCGTATAATTCAACAATTGCTTCGATATTTTGCGTTTTGTCTGTACATTCGGAAACTATCAGCTCGGTTGTTATAACGTTCATATTGCTATCAATAGTAGCATAGTACCTCACATCTCCAATATTTGACTTTTTAATTTTAGGTTTCACGAGTAAAGTGTTCAATAAAGGTATGTTTCTCTTAATGGGTATATACCTTGTTTCGTGAGAATGTAAATCAACGTTTACCAAAACATGCTCATCTAAATCATTTGAAGCAATTCTTACTACAATATGTGTTGCACCAGGATATTTTACTTCGTTCAGATTTAAGTCAACAATTTTTCTATGACGATATAGACGATCTGGTAGAAGTAGCGTTTTATTCGTCAAATTCCAACCCCGAGTGCTGAAAAATAAATAATCGATTAATACATGTTTTGACGTTCATTCAAAAATTACTTTACACTAATGTCCGACTGTAAGACCGGCTGAAAGTAGTGTCCAGAACAGAGAAATAACTTAGAGTCGGATATTACTGTATTCGTAAATAGAAGATGTAATTACCAAACTCTCGATTGTCCTTGTATACTGGATGCTGCACAAGCGAACAACCAGTCTCTAGATTCCAGGTTTGTAGTGTCAATAGTTAATTCATCCGGTTGTCCAGTCAGTCTAATCATAAGATAAATGGAAGATGTTCTTTTCGATAAATTTTTGCTGCTCCACGTATACTGCCTTCGAATATCTTCTATCCACTCGCCGCCAGGTTCGAATTGTACCGTTTCTTTAGGGTAATATAATTTTTTTCCATAAGTACGCTATAAATTAACTTTATTAGAAACATTACATGCGGATACAAATATAATTCAAAGGATTTCTTACCTGATGGAAATGATACTTTAAAGCTTGCATCCTTTCTTGAGGATCAGAAGAGATTCTAGGAGGCCTTCGAGAAACGCTAACAGAGTCGAATAATGAACGCACAATAGCGAGGACTAATTGCTTACACCAAAGAATGCTCAAGTGGTCTGTAGATTTCCACACGGTTGGTATACTTGTAGAAAGAACATTAATGTCTGCTGTAGAGTCTAGAAGTTGAGTTGTGGTCACAAGCGTGTCTCTCGGCCCACCGCCTATCGATATAACGTTTATTCCTGCATCTTTAATCTCATTTAAACGATTCTCTAAATCATAATAATAATTGGCGAAAGTTCTGTCTAATACCAATGTAGGCATATGAGGAGTAGCTAAAGTAATAATGATATTTGTCACACTGGTATTTGTGTTAGAAGCTAATAAGACAGAACCTTTAGCAATGACTCCACCCTAAAATGCCAAATGGATTTCTTAGAATGTATGTTACAAAATTCTTACAGTTGTTATGCTTACCATCGAATGCCCAATAAGTATAACATTTTCCACATTCGTCTTGTACAAACTCAAAATCTTTTGTATACAATGTGATACGTACAAGGTTTCGTCCATTAGTACACCTTGAATTAGTAATGCTTTAATTACTAAGCCAAATACAGAAATGTTTTGCAAATACAATAGAACCTCGTTTATCAGAAAATTCGGAAAAATTTGTTAACAACATAAATAACACAAATACATCTTATGTATTTTATATGTATATTTTTACGATATTAGTAGTATGAAGCAAAAGACATATGCATATGTATGCTATAAATTTAATTTAATCAGGATGTTGTGAAAAAGTCTGTGAGTTTCTTTTGTATCAGATTCAGTGAGATCAGATTTAAAAATAAAAAAACGAGGATTATGTTTGACAATCCGTATAAACAGAGGTCTACCATATAAGTAAGTGTTAAATAATTATCTATAAAAAAAGGTTTCACACGTAATTATATTTTATACCTCCGTATAAAGCAGAATAATCCTTGCCCAATGAAACTGTAAAGTAGTCGAAGTAAAAAGGAGTTCTGTCTTTTAAACTCTTCCTTAAACTCACCGACGCAAGAGATCTTACTAAAAGAAAAAAAACATACGTATGTTATAGATAATATGAATCAGAAATAGTCTTAGAAGTAATATAAATTTGATGAGTTAATTATAGTAACCTTGCTCATGAGATCCAGCGTTTCCTGGTATAAAAAGGACTGGTATTCCTGAGAAATACATTCTTCTATGTTTTTCCGTAACAAAACCTTCTCCGTACACATACAATCCATACCTAGGGTATCGTTCTTCTATTTTGTTATCCAAAGAGATTCTCTGGTGATAATAACAAGATTTATGTGTTACATACATTAAATTAATTGGGCACAAAACAGATATACGCGTTAGATGATATTAATAATTATAATTATAAATTGAATACATAGGTATTATCAAAAATAATTGTTTACATGTGAACTTTGAAATTTGTCTTATCGTATTCAAACTTTCTGCGATTTACACAGATACTAGACTGCGAATCTTTATGCAAAATAAAAAATGTTTACATTCATTGCAAGACACAGGAATGAAATAAAGATTTTTTTCTTCTTTTAACTATCTAATAAAGTTGAAATCAATGCGTTGATGCCTTTAAATTGTTTTAATGTCCACTGCTTCAAATTGTGCTTAGCCACTTTTGTCATAAACGCATAAAATCTGCAGTCTAGATGCAACTTGGTTTAATCAGCCAAAAGAAAGATTGAAATAAATTAAACTAAGATTTATTCATTTTAGTTTAATCGCATTGAAATTTCATTTCTCTTTTTTACGTACCACATATTGTGGGTACTCAAACATATATGTCATATCACAAGTATTTTCTTCGAAATCCGTAATATAACGAGCAGCTCCAAGAATGTAGAATATGAAAAATAAAAAACACACGCAATAGACTAATAATATTATTAATATTGACCTAAACTGGACCATTTTTATTATTTTGTTCGGCAGCTCATATGTATAAAGACGATGAAGAATTAAATCATTTCGGAGGAAGACTCGTTATTTCGCGCGACAAATAAATGAAGCGTAAATACGAAGTTTTCTTTTAATAATACATTGGTCATATTATTTTCTAATGCAATGAAATAATTGTTGTATATTATTATGGTTAAGGTGTGACATTACGACACTAAATATGAAAACGAAATTGGTTATAAATCTACACGTGTACTATTATATAGGATGTATCCATTTAATAGGTACGCTACTGCGCATACCGTTCGCTTCGCTATGAAACAAATATATATTTGAAAAAAATGCAATCCATCACAATAAAAAATAACGTTAACAACTGCAAAATTGTTTATGGTTAGAGTCATATACAAATCGATATCATTGATCATCAATTACTTGATTTTTCTCACATATAATACAATATCAGACAATATTTAAAATTTTTTAACCTTCAGGGGTTGATTTTTTGAAAATACAAAATTAATTTTGTATGTTACTAGCTCTGTACAGTACATATTTTCATGTCAACGAGATTAAAATGTTTCTATAGAATCTAAGCTCGTGAGAACATCGTGAACTTTCAAGTGAAAGGATACATGGTCTCAGTCACAGAAAAAAAAATATCACCTCAGGCTCGCAACGACATATGTACCTATACTTTCGTACAATCGTATAAATTATAATCATTTTATTCGTAACAAAAAAGGGAAGAATGATAAAATACGAATTATCGAACAAAAGTATATTTGTTGTTACTGATTAAAAAAACATGATTATATAGATATATAAAATTTATTGCGCGTTTCGACATGTACATATATTTTTTATAAAAGTTGGAATAAGATAACAATGAAGGAGACAGGGTAATTTCGTACAGTATTATGTTTTTTTTTTGATTTTATATGTCCTTTAAAATTTCATCTCTAGATTCATGGCCTATATCTTAATCGACGTAAAATTAAACTTTTAAAAAATAGACTTTATTACATAAGTATCATAAATAATTAGTTTTCGTTGTTCTAGATATAACATTGAATTTTTTTAAAACAAATTTTCAAACCAATTCTAACATTAAATTTGCATTTCGTTAAATCATGATTGAAGACATACAGAATCATCGAGTTATTGTATCAGAGCATATAAAGTTATCTATGTAGATTAGAATAATCGTATAAAGTTAGTCTTTCCTCTGAAAATGAAGTGTGGATAACACAGTTTATTCAACAGCATCTTCCTTCGATACACTGAATGGCTCTGCTACAACTTCTGCTCCGCTATCGGCGATTACAACATCCTTGGTGGGTCTGTCTCGTGTATCAGTGGTCACACTTTCAATTTTTCGTACTACATCCTATAAAATTATTCATAGATACATATTAAATATAAAGTGAATGTGTAAGACACATATAATACGTTTGAAGATTACTGTAACATACCATTCCTTTGATTACTTTGCCAAAGACAACGTGTCTGCCATCGAGCCACGGAGTTTGCTTCACGGTAATGAAGAATTGAGAACCGTTGGTGTCTTTTCCAGCATTTGCCATGGACAACCATCCAGCTCCGTAATGCTTCAACTTGAAGTTCTCGTCTTCAAAACGGTTTCCATAAATGCTGTGTCCTAGAAATGAAAAGGTACATTAAACTTTTAGCCATCATTTCACTAAACAAATTACTTTGATTTTATAGAATTCGATAATTAATATGTTAATGCAATGAGTAGACCGTGGATCTTTATGCATTTATAGCAGAATTGAATAGATGAAATTCAAAATTGTTCTTGCAATCGATGCAGACAATTTTTATTGTGCATAAGGATCCGCAGTCTAGTAATGAACATACCGCCAGTTCCATCTCCTCTTGTGAAGTCTCCTCCTTGAATCATAAATTCACGAATGACTCTATGGAATTTGCTACCCTTGTATCCTTCTCCTTGAGGTTTCTTAGCCAATTCTACGAAGTTTTTCACGGTTTTCGGTACAGTCTTTCCGAAAAGACCAATCTCAACTCTCCCTTCAGGCTTTCCATCGATACTGATATCAAACCAAACCTGCACATACAAACTAATTAATTTCGAAATCTTAAAAGTTTCGTTGATCTTCGTTTTACTCTTCTCCCTGATATTTTCGCGAATTTGATGAATAACGAGCGTACGAGTAAACTTGAAATATTATTTACAATACCAATAAAATATTGTTTCTTTTACGGAACTTTATTTTTCTCTACTTTGTTCGAAAACAGAAGAAATTCCTTGTTATACCGGGATCGTTATTTCGTGACATGTGGTTTATTTACCTTATCCGTTACTTTCGGGCCCTTTTTATCGTCGGCATCGCTACTCGAACAGAAGACTGATACCGCGAGACCCACTAATAAAAGTAATCTCATTGTTTATTAAAAAGATTTTAGTTTTAAGAAGTAGCAACTGGACAAAGGCAACCGGACGACTGCGCTCTGTCAGGAAGGAACACAGATGGAACGTGAATCCTTCGCGCAGGCGTACACGGTAGAAATGTGTGATCCGTTCATTGGTTACATACACCCCACGCAGTCACGTAGTACAAACAATTTTTATAAGTCTAATATATTTTGTACACGTTTGTACGTATATATTTATGAATTACATTTATGAGTACATATTATCGTTTCCTTTGAACATTTTTCCAGGAGGAGTCAATTTTTTCCAGTAGTTAGTAAAACAAAAAAATATTACCTACGGATTTGTTGCTTTCTAATACGTGGCATTGGTTTCGCAACATTCTCTCAAACAAACTTGATTCCTTATCGTTTACGACTGGGAGGTGTAAACAATTATCAGAATTTTAAATGAGACATATGTATCTCAAAAACTATTTGGCGTGAAAAAAAATTGTACACTCTTTAATGAAAAATTCATCTACAATTATATATGTGGTTCATACTGAATTCTATCCACTATATATACATGTAATTCAATTCCACTTCATGAATTAGTCATGAATGTTATCATTCATGATTGTTATCATCACAGAAACATATTAACTTTAGTATAGGTCTAAATAAATAAATATTCATAAAAAATATATAGTTTAAAAATGTAAATAAATCATGCTGGATTGTTTTCAGTACGATCTGCTGTATATAGAAAATTTCCAAAACGTCAATTTGTTTAAAAAATATATTCAAAAAAGAGTAAATCTTGTACAGATCATTTTTTACAAATTATTTATTCATGTTCGTTGATATAAACCATAATTCAATATATAGTTCGAATTCTTTAATAATGTAAAATTGAACAAATCATGTGAAATTAATTTTATATTATTATGTCTTTGATCTTAATTATAGGTTCGATATAAAAGTTTGATATAAAAGTTTTATGTCCGTGTTATTCAAAGGAAATAAAGTGAAAATTAAGCTTGTAAAAATTTCATATCTCTGGAAGATTGCGATAAAATATCTTATACTTATAACAAATTAGTTGAAAAAAAGACACAATTTTGCAGGTGTCCGTTTCAAATAAGATAAACGTTTATTGCATGAAGAGCTTAATTTATCGCATTGGAGATGCACATACTGAAATGAATAAAACGGTTAGTCTATTCTGATACAATTTAAAGGATGTCTTTTCATCCCAGATAAATTGATTGCTATATAACCTAGTTGTTGCTCGTTTTTGTTCGGTCATTGTACGATTCAGTCAGTATTAGACTATAGAAAGATGACACATGCAAATTGGCATGCAACGAGAAAAGCTGCGAATAATAAACTGTCAATATTACAATGCAAATTAACGATGACAAGAATTAGACAAAAAGTGATTGCTTATACGCAAGGATCTTTGCTGTCGCATTACCTAGTACTCGAAAGTGTCAACAGCAGTTTCAACTTTCGAATTCGAAGCGCGCGTTTTCGTCAGCCGTCAAAATTCAAATTTTAAGTTTCTCTAACACGTATTCGAGAATATTCATCGACGTTGATAGCTTTATTCGAAGTGCGTATTCGTGTTTAATCATTTCTTACAAATTACTCAGAATTTTCATAAGTATAACAGTTGGATTATATAAAATAATGCATAAAACATATGCGTTGATTTAAAAATATATTTTTCACTTTTGTATATATTTCGATTTATTGTGTTTGATCTTTAACCTCGAATGATAATGTCAATATCTCAAAAATGAGATTCAAATTTACAAAATTGAAGACACTTTTTAAATTGTTGTTTCGTGTTTTAAACAGGTTTATTTGGTACATATTATATTATTGGATGATATTAGAATTTTCTCTACGTTTTGCAGATTATAATAAGATCTCACAAACGCTCGAAAGGGAAAAGAATGAAAGCTGACGCATATACATACAATATGAGTAATATTTAGTCGAATTTCACTAGAGGAAAACGTTAGTGAACATATGAAAAATTGGAATAGCTACAAAATACTCGAATTAGGTATTTACTTGATTCCAGACTTATTCCAATAGTACGAAGAGATCGATTTTCGGAAATTTTTGTACGTGTCAAAGAAAAATGATTATTTACGTAACCACAAATTGTACGGAGTCGATGAAAATTCACTTTCGATCTTCTCGTCTTATGAAGCTTACTTCAAGTGACAAGTAAAGCCAACCGGTGTCGCGTGTACTAGAAATAAACAGAAATTATTTAAAGCGTTTTGAAAGACTGTCACGGATATATTCAAAATACAAAGGTGTGTATTCGTTTACGTATATTATTTGAAAATACTTAAAATCATTCCACTGCAACACGGTAAACAGCAACGATAATATTATTGTACACGTTGAATTTTCTCGATTATCAAATGATTGTGCATTTTTTTGTTACCTATGAAAAATTCATTGTATGTCTTCTTGATAAGGACGCAATAGTCCTCATTTGAATTTTCTTGTAGCTCAAGTGAATAGAATTTTAACAATAGTTTGAAAAAAACGCGATATCAATTTCAATAAGCGCGATACAGTCTCTGTGTAATATCAACTGAACGTTTCGAAACAATTCTATTAATTTCCGATTGTCTCTTTTCGAATTTTAAGATGGAAAAAGACATGGTTCAACCAGGAGAAACTCAGGCCGATTTTATTAAGGAAGAATTAAATTTTAACGTGGATCCAAACGAACCTATCACAAAAGCAACATTAAACGATCATCCTCCTGAAGAATGGATAGATATTCTAGGAAGTGGACAACTTAGAAAAAAGGTAGTGAAACAAGGAAAGAGTGGTACCCGACCTACTAGAGCTGATATATGTGTATTGAAAATTGTTGGGAAATTAAAAGATGGTACAGTGGTTGAAAAATACGAGGATCTCAAGATTCAATTAGGAGATGTCGAAGTGATTCAGGTATTTATAATGATTTGCTTACAAAACAAATTACAGAGTTCATTCTTGTAGTATAACATTATTCTTGGACGTTATTCTTTATTACATTTTATAATAGGGATTAGATCTTGCGATTGCTCTTATGGATGTAGAGGAAGTCGCTGAAATAGAAGTAGATCCAAGGTTTGCTTATGGTCATTCAGGGAAGTTACCAACTATACCACCCGATGCAACTATTTTCTATACGGTCGAACTAAAGTCTGTTGAAATGGAAAAGGAACTCGAAACGCTTAGCGTTAACCAACGGAAAGAGATTGGGTAAGTATCTCTAGTGTGTTTATTAAACAATATTACATTTTTGTGTTTTAATTTGGCTAAATTCAAATAAAATTTTCAAGGAATAAGAAACGAGAACGTGGAAACTGGTGGTTTTCTCGGGATGAACCAATGCTAGCAATTCAATGTTACAGAAGAGCATTAGAATTCTTATCACCAGTAGAAACTCGCTCTGTGTATCAAACCGAGGCTGATGATTCTGCTACTGATGCAGAGTTACAAGCATTGTTAGAAGATTCTATGAAGGTATACAACAATTTAGCAGCTGCACAAATGAAGACACAAGCGTACGATGCAGCCTTGAAGAGTGTAGAAAGTGTTTTAAATTGTCAACCACGAAATGTAAAAGCACTTTTCAGGAAAGGTATTATTATTAACTATGTAATGAATACGTATATATGTATATAATGTAATATAATATATATATATATTTTTGTAGGAAAAATCTTGCATTATAAAGGAGAACACACATTGGCATATCAAACATTATTGCAAGCAGCAAAGCTAGAACCAGAAACAAAGGCTATTCAAATGGAAGTAGCTATTTTGAAAGAAAAGATTACCAAAGATGCTCAGCATGAAAAGAGTTTATACCGCAAAATGTTTGCTACACACAAAAATAATAACGCGTCCGTGAAAAAAGAAGAGAGCAAAAGTGAAACCATATCAAATGTTTCATGGAGCATCATTGGCGGAACAACTGCAGCAGTAGCAGGGTTTCTTTTATACAGATTTGTTTTGTGAGAAGGGACAAGGAATAAATGAAATGTAGAAAGTAAATGGACCTGAAAACTAACAATAACATGCAAGGGAAATATTGTAAAATGTACTAATACACAGTTAACATTGTTAATAATTTATATTCATAAAAATACGAATATAAAACAAGTAAGCTGTAAAAAATTGGTGCTTAAATAATATATGTCAAATGTCGGAAAGAAAGTCATAAAATTTCATCGGATCGTACTGTTTTTATTCAGTTTGTATTTATATCTTGTATCATATATTAATTTGTTACATTAATTATTATATTCATGTTTTCATTGTACAAAATTTTTTATTTTTTTGTGAATCGGGGTATTTTGGACTATTATATGCAACACGGGATATAAATAAATATTTAATGTCAAACATGTACATGCTGTGAGTAATGTATACTTGTAAATCAAATCTCTGTACATTTTTGTCGATACTAAACATGTAATTTTCTTAAATTCTTTTTATAATCGGAGCTTTAAATCGCATCACATTTGTTTTTTAATTACCGAGTTATTGTTAACGTCTATAGCATATATACATTTCTAAGTGGGAATACTGATAAAGAAAATGTGTGTAAACGTTTCGAAGGATAATTAGGTATTTTCTTGAGTTCGATTAAAGATTTAAAAATGATGGAAACGAGTGGTTTAAGTAATTATCTATTGGTGTACTATCTACTTTGTTAATATTCGAATCCACGAAAAGAGACGTTCCTTCAACAGTTCCGAACGATAATTCAGAATAATTTGAATTTTCAAAGAAATGTTGATCCGCATTTAAGATTCCATGATGAAATTCCAGATCTTGATAGCTATTAAGATTCAATATTTCATTAGAATTCGTTTCAAATTGATCTATAAGATCGTTCATTGTTGAAATCTTTGGGCTGGTAACTTCTACAGTTACAATCTGTTCCGCATTAATATCTACCAATGAAAGAACTTGAGGAGCAGATTCAGTCGTAGGTAATAAATTTGTCAATTCTAATGACAAAATTGAGTTCTCGCAAAGATCGTTAGAGTCAGGAAGTGTTTGTAATTCAAACTGTGAATCAATATGTTCATTAATGATATTCGTTCTTGTTGAAGACAGAATTTTATCATTTGTTATTGTATCGAATACTTCCTTGACTTTTAATTTTTTCGGCTTCAGTTTTTTTGGTATTTCTGGCACTGGAACAAGGTGACCATCTTCTGTTTTCATGAGTTTTACGACCTGTCGAATATGTACATTTATTTTAAATATCTTCGAGAAATATTGGAAGAGAAACGATTAAAGTTTCAATAGATTCACCTTCTTCTTCTTTACAGACACAATTCTATGACAAGTTTCCATATGACGAGTAAGATGATGCGATCTCTTGAAAGCAGTACTACACTGCATACAAGCAAATGGTCGATGTTGTTGATGAGATAATTTGTGTCTCTTTAATAAACTGTTTCGTTTAAATGCTTTACCACATTCGTCGCAGACAAATTGCCTTTCTTTATTATGTACATAAAGAACATGATCGTTAAGAATACTAATGCTAGTAAAAGTTTTACCACACTGTTCGCATACAATATTCCTCTGTTCTATGTGTAACTGTTTATGCCTACCCAAATCTGATTTTCTTGCACATTGAAATGTGCAGCCATATATATTACAGATAAACCTTTTTTCTCCTTTATGTATACGTCTAATGTGTTGATCAAGTGCTCGTTGTGAAATTAAACTTTTCGAACAAATTGAGCAAGTAAATATATCTGCTACAGTTACTTCTTTTTTCACTTTACTGAGATGCGAAGTAGATTCCAAATGACGAGAGTAATCGTCCTTTTTAACAAAGGTATGTCTACAATCGGTACAGAAGTAAATGCCTGGAACAGAAAAAAGTTTCTTTTGTCTATTGTTTATATATACATTTTACCTTTATATTTTAGAAACTCACCGCTGTTTGAGATTTTCTTATGATTTAGTTTCGAAGAATGCACTGTTTTGTAATGTTCATGAGCTTTCTTTTTAGAAGCAAACGTAACATCACACTTTGAACATTTGTAATTATCATGGTTCTGAATATGTAAGAGATAAGTTTGTTCGATACTGAACGATTGCAAGCATAGATTACATTTAAATTTCTTTATACAATGATGTTCTTTGTGTTTCGTGTCATCTTCGTCTGGTTGCAACATTTTTCCACAATCCGAACAAACTTTTCCATTCTCATAGCTATGTTTTGCCCGATGCCGATTTAATAAAGTACGCTTAGGGAAACTGCGAGGACATACGTCGCAAGAATGCGGATACTTTGTCACTCTTTCTCCGTGCGAACGAAATAGATGTATTTCAAGATGTTTACGCCTGGCAAATTTTGCGTTACAGTATGAACAGTTATTTTTTTGGTGGCCCTCTAGATGCCGATCCAAATGTCTTTTGTATCTAAACGTCATTGAACATTGGCTGCATGATTTGAGTTGCTTATTCAACGCATCCGATCCATCGATTTTATTTTTGTTTTTATTGGTCACCGTTGTAACTTCAGTTTCTGGATCGTTATTTTCATCGTTCGAACTTTTATTATCCATTTCTGTGCCGTAAGATTCATCTCTAACCTGTGAAAAGACACACTTTTTTTTAATAAAGAAATAGTTGTTTAACTATCTTTTTATGAAATCTTTATTAAGAAATCTTACCTGACGATTTTTATTATCAGTCATTATGAACGGAATTTCGAATGATGAGAGTAATAACTCATCCGACGATCCTATCATAGAATTATAAAATATTTTCCCCGCTATAATTCGGCTTTTATTTGCGAAGGAAATGCACTTGTATACAACCTCAAAAAAATGAACACGAACATAAAAAATTAATATGAGTCGAGTGCATCCATCAAGTTCTTCATGAATTCACGCTGATTCACGCTAAATTGTAATTCATGATAGGTACAGCAGTGATATCAGTGATGGCATGCAAAATCACTAACCGTGATTTATCACAGCGATCGTAGAATCACGATAACGATCGTGATTTTAACTACATTTACGCCGTGATCATAATTTTTTAATCTAGAGTGAATTTGTTCACTGTCATCCTAATTCTCCATCTCGATTGAATAAAATCAATTAGCTTGCATAAAAATATCGGAATATAACGTAAACTTAAAATTACGTTACGTTTTCTGTATACGGCAGGGTAGTGTCACTCAATGTATTTTTCTGTTAGCACGAAATCGAACGCTATCTGAATTGTGTGTTGCACACTAACGGGTCAAATCGCGGGGATTTGAATCCATACTACCCATTCCTTGCTAATTTATAATTTTTATTTAAAAATAAAAAAA
>CM052336.1:23266433-23280198 GCA_028455595.1 Lasioglossum vierecki | reverse complement strand
GTGTTCCTGTACTAAATTCGTGTTAACAGTTCTCCTATTAGAGTGAAACTACCCTGTCGTAATGCTAATACTTACTGTGGCGTGTCATAATATTTATAGTTGCAGCCATCGAGTGGCTAAGGACTTTGGCGGCGTACGATACTTTTAGAATTACTCTTGCACAGTAGTGACATCTTCATTCTGTGTTCCTGTACTAAATTCGTGTTAACAGTTCTCCTATTAGAGTGAAACTACCCTGAAATACAATTCAAAATATAAATACCTTCGTATTAGATCGTTATTGTTGCAGAAGTTTCGGCCCCGCCTTGCCTGAAATAATAACGCTTCTTCATTCTAACGTTCCGGATATTTAAAACTCGCTATCTAGGTAAGAAAACGATAAATCTTTGTTCAAAACCAGCAGATATATTTTGAAGGTTCTATTTCGTAAATCATGTATGAAAGTACTGATATCAAGAACCTTACTGTTTACCTTTATTAATATAATAACAATAAATAAGCCGAAAAATCTCAGGTGCAGATAAATACATTTGCTTTTTTACTGAAATCTATAATTCCACTTTTTGTATCGTAAAAGTGAGTTACGACCAATAAAAGGGAAATTAGAAACGCGCAAAAAATGTTTCCCCACTGTCCTAGATCACTACTGTCTCGAGAGTGGTATGTAAAATGTTGAGTGTTACATAGTATGTTGAAAATGCTCAAAGTTATTTCGCGTTCTTTCTACATGGCAATATTTGCCGCCAGTTAAGAGAGTGTACAGACGTTAAATTGTTTAGCCGGTGTTAACGGCCGTTTCGCAAACGACCCGTCCGCGAAAATCGATGCACGGATCGCAAGTTGCGGTCACGTTTTTACGACAAAACGACTGCACGATAGAGTAACGAACTGTTCAAGGCCGCGTGCGTCTTGTAGCTATTTGAACCAGGTGTTACTGTAACGCCAGTTTGTTGCATAACAATTGCGAAGTCCGCGTTAGTGCCATTGAACCAGAATTTCTGGTAACCACTACTCTTTTCAACGAGCACAACAGTCGAATTGCAACAACTATCGAAGTGCTACTCATTTATGGCAAAATGAGCAGGTTTGATATTACAGGTACGTTATTTACAATCTGGTAAAATAATTAAGAGCAGAAAACAATTTTCATGAACTCTTTTCCTTTGTAGTTGATGCAAAGAATATTTATTTTTCATAAAGTTCCGCAGACCAATGATATTTTCCGGGATGTAGCAGATGTACATTAAAAAAATTTTTTGCAACCAAATTCAAGATTGAAGCCTCTCCTTCATAGCGACACCTTTAAAAACGATGAGCGAGTTTTGTTCACTGTTTTACGGAAGAAATAAATTTAAAAAAAATACCACGTTTTTAAAAACCGACTAAAAAGTATAAAATAATTTTCCCTAAAATTTGTGATTGTAAATTTTGAATTGCTATGAAAATACTCGTAAGATTTAAAACGAAAAACGTGGAGCGCAAGATGTCAAGATTTTATAATTATTTTCATAGCAATTCAAAATTCACAATCACAAATTTTCATCACTAAAAAATTATTTTATACTTTTCAGTCCGTTTTTAAAAACGTGGTATTTTTTAAAAATTCATTTTTATTTTCATAATTATTTTCTGCTTTTTAGTCTTGTGTATGTGAAATTTTTCAATCGATTTTTAACATTTTCACCAGGCTGACATTATAACAGAGACATGTACTAAATTTCAGATAGTATTGCAACCGCGATATATCGAAAGCAATGCCGTAGCGAATCGTATCGCGGAGGGATGTATCGGTAAATATTTAATTGTTATTTCTCCGAAACGGATAGACTTTTTTAAAAAAAAATTTTTGAATATTGCATTATCATCCAGTTCTAAGCCATGTATCCAATTTCAGGTCTCTAGCTCATCAGGAAGTTAATTAGAATCAATTGCAAAATTTGACAGACAAACGAACAAACAAGAAAGTGAATTAATAAAAACCTGGTAAAAATGAGGACCAAGTTCGAGACCGTCATTGCACAATATCAGTGTACAACTATTGTTTTCCTAAGGACTAGTTGTTCCCGACGGAGCCGCAGCGTTTTCTTCGGGCGAGAAGAATAAATCGGATCCGGTTCCGTGTACGACACACGTGTCGAGTCTATCGAGACTGCATAATTTATTACGAAAACAGCTAAATACCGGTGCATCCAACCGGAATACGTACGTTCCGCTCAGCTGTACACGTAATGAAGAGGAACATCCGCGCGAGCGGAGGATGGCTGGCGATCGTCCTCCGATTTTCTCGGTAAACGACGCGTCCTTTGTCAGTAGACTGCGGATGTTTACGCGAATTCGCATTTTTATATGTAAGCATATACGCGCGCGGAGAAACTGGAATTAGATAAAACGTTTCGAGAAACGTCTCACGGCACAACCACACCGACATCTTTGTTGGCTATAAACGCGCAAACATCCTACTGACTATTTATCACTGGCGACTATTTCGTTGTCGACAAACGGAATTACAGTCATGAGAATTTCCCTATAACTGCAAGATTCTATGAAGGTTTACGACGATGGAGATTTAACATACAATTAGCAGTCGACATGTTACCGAGAATAACCATAGTTGACGGTAGAGGGGTTGTTAGGTGTTCAGTGAGATTGTATTGGTTGCAAGGAGCGCTGTGTTTACGAACACATTTCCATGTCGCAGGGATATGCCGTTAAACATGCAAAATTTATTCTTTCTTTATACAACTGCGAAGCGTGTTCAAAAAATTGTTTAGCAATACAACGAATACGAAGGATGATAAGAGGATAGATAATATTTATAATTAAAACTATTAATTTACGAACGGGAAGAACGAATATTTCACGTATACTTGTATGGAGATTTAATAATCGTGTTTGTTGATTTGGGTAAATCCCCAACAGCACGTGCGAATCCTTTCGAAAGTTAGGCTCGGCCGAATACTTAAAAAAGTTTATGAATTTAAAATTGCAATTGGCTAGGCATTGTCCATCGAATCGTAGAATATCATCGAATTCAACTCTCACCGACTTTCTCGATTGACATTTCTCAGCTTTAGGTGCTCCTTCATTAAAATAATTATTTCGGAAATGTCCACGTATCCGCGGAGAGACGGAAGACCGACGTTTACTTCCTATAAAGAATATTATGTAACGACAAAATAGATTAGACCCCTCGGACAGAGACCTCTGTTATATGTAGAGTATCCATTCACCGTCTATCTTTACAAATCGATATCTCCGCCATGCCGACGCATTGCAGAAGCGAAATATAGATCATCAATAAAAGATTCAATTTTCCTAATGTCTGTTTCGTAATTCCACGATGAATCTTGGTAGCAGTCTTGCTACTAATCGAATCAGTGAGTCGAGCAACAAACAAAATACTCCACGCCGTTGATTTCTTCATTACAACTAGACTGTATGCATTTGTGAAATTTTACATGGTGGAAATACTAAAGCTAGCACTATATCAAAATTGTTTAAATGAAGGATAAATTCTCATTCGCTTTCTGTGTCATCCAACTAGAGTCGCCAGATTAAGACTCGTGTCCCTACTCTAATCGGTATTGGTAACTTTTTCCCCTGAATTCGTGTTCCCTCCCCTCACCTGGCGTCTCTGCTTTCAATCCATACGAACAATGTTTATCTTGAATAAAGATCCACTATGCTAATTCTTATTCAATGTGTAACTGTAGTAATCATATAATTATTTATGGATTTAGATATTTTACTATGTCACTACTTTTCTATTTACTATTTCCATAGAGCTGAATGTCAAATATAACTGCAACTGCTACTGTAAATTAAGATTTTTATTTTCATTGGAATGTCAATTATCCAAGTGAAATATTCGGGTTGACGCGACACCACTCTTTATGCTAATTCTTATTCAATGTGTAACTGTAGTATTCATATAATTATTTGTGGATTCAGAAATTTTACTATGTCACTACTTTCCTATTTACCATTTCGATAGAGATGAATGTCATATATAACTGCAACTGCTTCTGTAAATTAAAATTTTTTTTTTTATTCGAATATCAATATTGTTGAACCTTTAATGCGTCCGTGGGCTGTAAATACGTGCACAAAGAGCCTTTACCCTGGTGGCGTATAGTTGGGCTTCTCGTTTAAGAATAATTTATTTGCTGGACGGATTCAAGCCTTTGTAACATCGAGGTATAGGACGGTAATAAGTATCCTTATTATCATTATAAATAATAACATCGTTACAGACTGCCGGCAATCGAGCACACCGTGAAAATCGCGTTTCTACGCGCGCGTTCCAGCAGGCTGCGATCACGCGCCAAATTGTGCAATGGTTTTGCCTCTTTTTCTCTCCTCCCGCGTTTCTTTCTTGTCCTTCTCCGCCGCCTCCTCCTCTTCTTCTTCTTCCCTTTCGATGCAATCCATCGTTCAAACGGATGACAACTCGCGCAAACGGCCGGTACACCGTTATCTAACGGCGCGAAGCGGCGTTACGTCACGGGTGGTGTGCTTGAAAATCAATGGTTTTATAAAATTGCGTCAACCGTGTAATGTTCTCCATTATACACGCTTACGGTTTCATATCGTCACCGAAGTCGCCGCGGCAGATTCACGGTCTCGACTTGTTTAGAAATGGGACGTGTATTCGTATTCCCGCACTGTATACCAGCCCGTTTCGAGACAGCTGACGTTATTATACAGACTGACGAACGTGGTTTTGCAACGGCCCGGTGCCCGCCGAATAAAGATTCACCGATACCCCAATCGGACTCTTCTACGAATCTATCAATAATTACACAACACTTGTAGTTCGTGTCAGAAATTGTCAAGTTCCTATTAATTCTTATATAATTGATCAACACTTGGACGATGCAAAGGGGAAGAAAAGGGGTGTGTTAGAAATAATTGTAACCCTGAGGGGAACAAAATAAATAATGAAAATTCAATATTAACCGCAATAATATTAAATTTTCTATATAAATTTCACATAAAAAAATTCAGCATATATAATTGATCAACACTTTGTTTATTGATTTTTGGATTTCCTATTGTTATTTTGGATTACATCTTACATACAGTTTTTAATATATTGTCTTTCGAACTTATTTAATTATTTATTCATGTCGTAAATCATGTTTGGTTTATGTACTATACATTAGTATAACACATTACAAATAATAATTAAGTATTATATATCGTAATTATTATTAGATACGGATCTTACATTTTCTAAGGAAGATAAAAATAAACATTAGTGCTGTAATGTCTCCTATGCTTAGAAAAAAATTAATAGTGTAGGGAGAATAGTGTTAACGATTGAGGAGCTGTTCAAACAAGTGTCCTCGTTCTGACGCATATTCTGATATTCACAGGAATCATCCGAAATGAAGCGCACTTTCGTCAGGGGAGCATTTAAATTGGTCTTTCAAACATTTGTTTATTTATTTATCGTATTTGTAATGTAATGTATTTGCTTGAGTTCAGCCTTACAGCTAAGAAATGAGACTTGGTTTACATCAACCTAACTGTACATCTTACTTCACGCATTCGGTCCATATCTTCTCTTACTCTTTTCTTTGTCTCACTCATTCCTAACCTGACCTACTCTTTTAGAATCCTAATTATTACTGACCTAATTATTGCATCTCCAACATTTGTTTTTTAATTTGGTTTATTATTTGGTATATTTATGTTCTCTTTTCTCTCATTCTTTTCGACATCGCCAACCACTCTTCGACATTTCTATCTTTCCTCCCGATATTTATCTTACTTTATTCTCAGAGTGTGTGGAATAGGTAAATTATAATCGTTTCATATTTACTTTCTTCCGTAATGGTCGAACATTTATATTTGAAGGGAATTCGTGAGATGCGTGTGTAAACGAAGGTAGAGAGCCGCGGCGTGGCCGACGTTTACTCTCTCGTAAGCGACATTTCTGCAGTGAAATTATCAATCGGTGCACGTATACATAGAAAATTCAGTTTTTTTTCTTCTTCTGTGCGACAGTGGGTTTAGCAAGAACCTGTTAGTAAATCCTCGGAAATGACGAATGCCCCGAGTCAGGATTCATTTGAATTGTCGATTCGAATTTGGGAACTGGTTCCGAACGAGAAAAAAACTGGTTTATTTGTCCGGGCCTTGGCAAGACGAATTTCGGAGAATTATAAAAATAGAATTTCTGCATATCGAATTGTCGTTTTTATAGATTCATGGCTTACGGAAATGCCCGAGAACAAAAACACAAGGCGGAGGGGAACTTGACGTGCACTTAGCGTGCATTCACCAATCGCAATATTTTTACCTTTCTGTAGTCGCTGCTACTAAATGTTTTTACTGTAACTGGTTTATTTATGAGAAGAATATTAGAATATAGAATATAGAATATAGAATATTATAGAATATAGAATATTATAGAATATAGAATATTATAGAATATAGAATATTATTTACTCGAAAATATATATTACGAACAATTCGTTGAGGGATTAAACATCCAAGAGTTAAAGGTGTAAAATTAATAATTTTTAGACAATCAGAACCTTCTTTATGTATTTTAAATTATTTATACTTTTATAGTGATCCAAACATACTCGTTCTATCTATCCAGGTTTAGTCTAGTTCAAGAACAATCCGTTCACGAGCGATGCAAGGTTCATTACCCCAGTTTTGTAAAATTTCAATTCTCGGCTGTCCTTGCATTTCTATAATGCAGTTTGTCGACCGATTTCTGCAATTCGAAATGGCAATTGACACATAAGGTAGAAAGCAGATACCGCAGAAGAAATGGTAAAATCTCTTAACGCGGCTAACCTTAACCCTGATTAATCTGTAGCTTGTGCGGCATGAATTCCCTGAAAGAACTCGAACGAATTTTTACGTTCTCATTCTCATTGAACATTTAAACAAGAATTAAAATAAAGAACGATTATCGAGACCAATTGTACATTAATAACTTTTAAGAAGCTGTTGAAATATACTCGACAAAAAATACACAACACGTGTAATTTTGATTATTTTTACATAAAAAAAATAAATTATATAAATCAAATATCGATGAATATGCGTGCAAACCCTCAATACAAAAAGATTAAAGGTTCTTTCAAAAAATATTCCGGAAAAACCGTCCTCGAAAACCAGAATTTATATTTTCTACACATCGCGATAGGATTGATTTCTTTCTGTTGGCGCGATGCGATGTACCATGTGAGAAGTGCGACATTATGAATAAAACATAATTTGTTAACCTACCGAGTTGAACAAAAACTTGTAAATTGTTATCCTAATTTCTTCTATGCGACTATTTCGGAGGATTGTGCGAGGGTTATCAACAATTTAACGAAAATCGTTGGAGGGGAAATTCTGTCACATTTTAAATTTTATTTATTTAAATTAAATTTTAAATATCATACTATTTTAATTTAAATATCTTAAATACAAAAAATAATAACATAAATAAATAAATAAATAATTAAATATTTAATTTAATTTAAATATCATATTATTGAATAAATTTAAAATGACATTTCTACAAATTCCTTCAAATGTTTTCTTTAAAATACGACAAAACTTTCCCCCCAATCTAATAAAAGCATGACGACATTTTTTGGAGCAACTGCTCATTCGAAGTCTGCGAGTTTCGCTTTCAACGTCTGCGGGATGATTCAGCTAGTGACTTTTTATAGAGCTTTCATTATCGGCGGGAAACACCTGCGTTACACGACACGAAGTCTAATGATCTACAGGTACAAGGTTGTGGATAGGTATATACAGGGAAAGTGTATCCATGAAATGGGTGACCCTGCACGTAGAATTAGAACAGCCACCGTCACCATTTCGTAATTACGTGTTGCGTTTGACACTGGAATTTCGCTGACGTAGCGAACGATGTCTTCATTCAACGATCCTGCGGTGTCCTTTGATCCGCAGGTGAATGCGACAGTTCGGTCCGAAAGCTTTTCCGACTGGCTGTGTTAATGTACCTACAACCGTGGCTATTAATTTCGCGAATATATTAACCGTCGGCGAGTACAATCGCCAAATTGGATTCTGACCCAGAATCCCGTGTGCCGGTTCGGTTTTGCAGATAGTGTTAACTATAGTGTTAATCTAATAGAAAATCTGTGACTAATTAAATTGCTTTTTTAAACTCGTCGTCATCAAATGGATTTTATGTGTTCACGACAAAACTGAATAAAAAGGCGTTTGAGAGCATAAGTATATTTTAAGTTACTAAAATTGGAGATTGTTAAAAATAATTTGGTTAAATCATTCCTTCTTGAAAGTACACTTCGAAGGTCCACCTAAGAGGAGAAAATAAATTTTTTATTTTGCATAATTATGCAAAAGTCTGAGGCCCAGTTACCACGAGCAGAAGTAATTAAGAGAATGAAATAAATGTGTTTCATGTTTGCGTTTTAGAAAAGGAGGACGTGCTCTATGTCACGTTCACTATCATCGTAAACGAGTGGTTCAGAGATCCTTAATCCTGAAAACAGTCTGTCCTCGCGAAGCATGAGCTGGTGACTATTGAAAGGGGAGGGGGGGGGGGGGGGTAGAGATTCCTAGATTCAGCCAGTCGAAAGTAGCATCAGATAATATCGTCATAATAATTCAGGCGAAACTCGAAACATCGTGAAGTTTATTTGCTTCATTAATAGAAAATATAATAAACGTTCTTGTTGTTTTCTATTTTTTTTTCAACAAAGCTTTCGAATAGATAAATGAAAACTACTTGTAAAATCATTTTAGACTCTTCATAAAAGTTACATGGAACGAGTTTTTTTATTTCTTCGAGATCTTATTTTGTACAAGTTAAAGGACAGACAATTTTCTGCGATAGTTAGACAGCAATCTGAAGTATGTTAATGTCAAGGTGGTTTCCATGGAATCGAAAGTGGACGGCGAGCCGTCATTCGGTCTTCAAATGATTTGCGATGGGGTTCTAGCATACACGCGGTCTTGGAAGAAGGTGAACGAACCTTCACAAAGTTGACATTAGGGGATAACTGGTAATTAGCATCACGTGGTCTCAGTTAGATTGTCACGGGAAGTATCATTCGAAAGGGATTATTCAAATGACACACAGTTCAACATTTCATTACCTTAAAAGCGAGGACATTGTTTTTCAACAATTTTGCTGCAAAGTCTGAGTGCCATTTACTTTGTCCTTCGGTGCCTTTTACCGGCGTCTTTGTCGAGTTGTGTGTACAGCAGCTTACAACGAAATACTTAGTTACAGAAATCCAGTATATTTCTATGAAATAGAACCCCGTCAGTAATCTCGAAATTTCTTGTCTTCTTCCACAAACCCGTGGGAACAACTAGTTAGCTCACGATTCCAGAGTAATGAAGATGACCGACAAAAATTAGATACGTCTAACTGAAATAGAAACCCAATCACAAGATTTATAATAAACCCTGTCGACCTTGCTTCTATTCGCTAATAAGGAGCTTCCAGTGCTCAGAGTATCCACAATCCCCTGGGACTAACTAGTTAGCTCTGAATACCAGAGCGGTAAAGATGGCCGACAAAAATTAGATGCATCTAGCTGAAATAGAAATCCCCAATCATAAGATTTGTAATTAGACTCCGGATGTTTATGCAAAATAAAATGTTTGTGCATCAATTGCAAGACGCAGGAGTTAAATATAAATCTATATACTTCATTAATAATTTTAATGTGGTGAAAGTAATATATGAATACTCTTGAAGTTTTTTAATATTTTCACTGTTTTAAATTGCATTTGCTCATTTTTGTTACAAATGCATAAAATCCGGAGTCTATTTATAATAAATTCTAACGACCTTGTTTCTATTCGCTAATAATCCACAATCCCCTGGAATTAACTAGTTACCTCAGAATTTCAGAGTGATGAAGATGGCCGACAAAAATTATATACATCTAAATGAGCTAAAAGGATCTAACCTTAAGATTAATAATAAATCATGTCGACCTTGTCTACGCTTACTGCTGAGCAGGTCTTGTTGCGTAAATCCTGCGAGGCCCACTTCGTACACCTTTATTAACCCCTTGCCGTATTTTAACGAGTCAGACTCTTGACGAAGATTTTTACAAAGTCTAACAGATATAAAGGTGAAGTTTGTTTCTCGATCGGAAAGTGAATACGAAATTATGATATCGGCGTAGGTTCGATCAGTTTAACACAAACAGCAAATGTGCAATTATTTAACCATGTATCTTGACGTTTCGATCCCTATGTAGATCATTTTCATAAAGAAAACATATATCTAAAAGAAAAACAAAAGAATTATAATATGGCATATAAAATTAAAAAATGCGAATTTCTAACAAACATAAATGTTATACGTTTTTTTTTAAATAAAATTTGATTCGTTTGCGATCAATAGGAATCAATAGTAGAACAAACTGGAGTGAAATAAAAATGAACTTTCTTTCCTTTTATGTTTAGCAGATTGAGAATAATATAATGTTATGTTTAAACATTTCTAATATTCCTGTTATTCTTAATTTTACACCAACTCGCATTTGAGCATTAAAATAAATGTATGCATACAAAAAAGTACAAATTTCCTTTTCTTACAAAGATGTTCAAGTCACTGTAACAGTGAAGAAAATGTAACGGCAAGAGGTTGAAGATGAAGAAGAAATGTGTTTAGTCACGTCGATCCAGCTTGGACGTAGTAGCGATCAGTTTCCGGCAGAGTAGGGAAGAGCTTGTAGAAGAAAGATCCCTGGGTAATATGCGAGGAATGTGGAAAAGGGATCGACGTAGGCGCGATAGTATGATAGTCGGTGATTATGGCAGGTGATTCTTTGAAGCGAGAACGCAAGGACCGACCGATCCTTCGGAATGGCAGGAACGCGTTGTCGTCTTCTTTTGCTAGCTGCAGCCTCAGAAGCAGCAGCCAGCAGTTAGTAAAGATTGCGCAACGGCGAGGCTGTGTGTGTCTCGAGTTCTGTTCCTCGGCGTTGCTCGAGTACCGAGCATAGGGGAAACACGCGTTGACTAATGCACGAAGATGCATCTCTCCCGGGTTACAACGCCGGCCCCTGACTGTCGTTCAGCATGGATATTATGAAACAAGGATGTCTACGGCGGAAAGCGGGTCAGCGTACGGTTCGTTTATCTCGCGGCTGGTTCCTGGATCATTTCACCTCGCCGCTGCGATGCTCGCCGCTTCTGCTCCTCTTCTCTCGCCTCTCGTTCGACTTATCGAAAATGTCGAGATCGAACCGGCGGAGCGGCGAGCACACGCTAAATTGAATCTTGAACGGGCCCGTGTGTGCCGCGATTTATAGTATGACAGGTTGCACGACGATCGTTCGCGACGATCCTAAAGGTACGATCTCCTTTTGCACGTCTGGACGCAGCGTTTTGTTGTCCATACTCCATTCGCCGTAGCTCTGGACGCACAAGTTCGCGTTCCTACGATGCGATTTCATGTGTCTTTTCTTGTACAAGATGTATAAACATTATATACCACGACCACCATAGTTCCTATTAATTGGTTATATAATTGATCAACACTTGGACGATGCAAAGGGGAAGAAAAGGGTGTGTTAGAAAGAATTGTAACCCTGAGAGGAGCAAAATAAATAATGAAAATTTAATATTAACCGCAATAACATTCAATTTTCTATATAAATTTCACATATAAAAATTCAGTATATATAATTGATCATCACTTTATTTATTGATTTTTGGTTTTCCTATTGTTATTTTGGATTACATCTCACATATAGTTTTTAATATATTGCCTTTCGAAGTTATTTAATTTTTATTCATGTCGTAAATCATGTTTGGTTTATATACCATAAAATAATTACAATAATTCAATAATTACACAACAGTTGTAGTCCGAGTCAGAAATTGTCAAGTTCCTATTAATTCTTATATAATTGATCAACACTTGGACGATGCAAAGGGGAAGAAAAGGGATGTGTTAGAAAGAATTGTAACCCTGAGGGGAACAAAATAAATAATGAAAATTCAATATTAACCGCAATAATATTCAATTTTCTATATAAATTTCACATTTAAAAATTCAGTATATATAATTGATCAACACTTTGTTTATTGATTTTTGGATTTACTGTTGTTATTTTAGATTATGTATCTCATCTTATGTATCTGTATCTCACATACAGTTTTTAATATATTGTCTTTCGAACTTATTTAATTTTTATTTATGTCGTAAATCATATTTGGTTTATGTACCATATATTAGTATAACACATTACAAATAATAATTAAGTATTGTATATCGTAATTATTATGAAGCACGGATCTTACATTTTCTAAGGAAGATAAAAATAAACGTTAGCGCTATAATGTCTTCTATGTTTAGAATAAAATTAATAGTGTAGGGGGGATAGTGTTTACGATTGAGAAGCTGTTCAAACAAGTGTCCTCGTTCTGACGCATATTCTGATATTCACAGGAATCATCCGAAATGAAGCGCACTTTCGTCAGGGGAGCATTTAAATTGGTCTTTCAAACTTTTGTTTATTTATTTTTAGTACTTGTAATGTAATGTATTTGCTTACAGCTAAGAAATGTGTCTTGGTTTACATTAACCTAACTGTACAGGGTGTATAAAAATTACATGTCATGATTGGTGAAGATCTGTTAAGAAAAACTTCCTGTAAAATTGTCCTTGACTGACTTTTTTAAGGTTTTGAAGGTCAAATTGTTTTTATGATTGCATTTTTTTTTAGATATATCATCCTCTTTTCGTTACTGAACAAAAAAAGGAGAGATTTAAGAATACAGGAGCTATATAACATGCCATCTTCAAAATACAATAATACTGAAATTTACAGACACAGTTTTCTTCTTTCTTGAGAAGAATATTAGCATCGAAACGTTGAAAGTTTAATCAAACTAGCAAAATTGATTTAATATATATTTCCATGAACCTTTGCGCCGAGGGCATCAATACGTCTTTTTGTTTTTAACCGTGTAGAATAAAAAATTTACTGCGTAAGTATTTATGAAGTTCTATTGTTTTTTAAAAGATAAGTATACAATTCTTAAAAAATTTGAAACATATCAGAGATAGCATTTCTAGAGAATTTTTGGGAACGTTCCATGCGTCAGCTTTTTATTTCGGTGCACCCTTTATTATACATATTATTGGACATGTTAGAAAATTGCATAAATATCTGCAGTCGAGTAACGACTGAAAAAGGGCATTTATAGAAATGTCCCAGGAAATAGGGAAACGAATTCTTTGCATGAAAAACAGCTTTTCTGAAGGCATCGAGGAAATCGTTTTATTTAACTACACAGAAGCTATAAACAATCGACGGTAGTTCTCGTTTTACCGTACATCCACGCTGCGTCGAAGCACGATCGTATCTCTTGTACCTCGCGATTATATCGTTCTGTATCGGAGGAAGCTGCACGATTCATCATGCGATAAATCATATGCTGCACGGGGTCTTTTTAACGGTCTTGGCTGCGAGTGGAAATCTAATTGCGCTTGGTCAGGAAGCTTGCCGACACACCATAAACGTTTCATAATTTCCTCGTGATCGCGCGAAGAAGGGTGCTCGAGAAAATTCACAGATTAATGAGAGTCCTGGATCCAGGAAGCACGGCCGAAGTAAAACTATACTTCAGCCGGTTCAACTTCACTTTCTCTATCGCGGTCTGGGAAAACGGCGACCGCTGTCAATCGCCGACATTGAGAGAAAAAGCAGCGTCACATGGTCATTTCAATTGTTAACAATCAGAAAGCATAGTTTTTCATTGAATTTTCAGAAGTTCAAGT
>CM052336.1:23215244-23266333 GCA_028455595.1 Lasioglossum vierecki | reverse complement strand
ACGTTGTTTTCAGAAGCTTTGTGCTACATTTACGTAATGAAGATTTAATTGAATTTGACGATCTTGAAATTGTTAAACATTTTTCGCCGACATAAATTTGAAAAATGTCTACGACATGTACAAAATATTGTAATAAATAAGCAATTGTTAAAGTGTAAATTTCAACGTTGTTTTCAGAAGTTTCGTGCTACGTAATGAAGATTTAGTTGTAAAAATGAATTCACGCGCAACACTTGTCTATAGAAAATTTGAATTTGCAAGGAACGTCTGCAGTTTCACGATTATGTTCGTCGTACGGTATGAAGGAGCAATCTCGTACTTTTTTCGCCCCGATCCATTAATATTCATTCCTCAAAGTTAGCAAATTATGATTGGAGAGTAGAGAATCCTAATTATGACACGAGCTACCTATAATGCCTATCAGCAAAACTCGGAAATGGTTGTTGAACTTTTTCAATATACCGTGGCAGGAAGTTCCATACTAAAAAGACCAAATAATATATCCAAACGCGTGCGCGTGTTTGGTCCGAGCACAGCGAAGTGACTCGAGTGTATTAGTATCATTGAAAAACTTGTACAAGAATATAAGATCCAAGGATTTATAACCTCGAGGAGCTATTACTTTTAGAATGTGCCGTGAAAGTGAATTTACTAGAGAAAATAATACCTAAATCCGGTATACCGTTCGACCGCAAACAACAGCGCCCAGTTTAATGAATAATTACAAATCGAGTTCTTCTGATGCTATCATATTTCATTTAGAATGACACCATTGCTATCAGGACACTCTTTGAAAAGGGATAACTTTATCAAAATCGAGCCAAACGATTTGATATTCTTTGAGAAGCTAGAATTCAGTTTATTAGAGAACTTACAAAAGAAATTATGCTAAAATTACAATCGGTTATAATCCATAATAACATTAAAATTTTGTATATCTATATTTTTCAATATTGTTATCATAATTTTTGCATGAATTCAGAAACATACTAAACTATTTTCTAGAAAAAGTTATTGATTTAGTCAATTGGTGGAATGTTACTAATATTTTTGTTAAATCACGTCCCTCACTGATGCAATAATTAAATAATTTTGTATATTTATATTTTTCAATATTGTTATCATAATTTTTGCATGAATTCTGAAACATACTAAACTATTTTCTAGAAGAAGGTCACTGATTTGGTCAATTGGTGGAATGTTAATAATACTTTCGTTAAATCACGTTCCTCACTGACACAATAATTAAATAATTTTGTATATCTAGATTTTTCAATATTGTTATCATAATTTTTGCATGAATTAAGGAACGTATTAAACTATTTTCTAGAAAAAAGTCATTGATTTGGTCAATTGGTGGAATGTTAATAATACTTTCGTTAAATTCCGTCCCTCACTGATACAATAATTAAATAATTAAATTAAATTAAATTAAATTAGTTTGAACTGATGAGAATCAATAAAGGAACAAAGAAATTTCTCTGTGGCTTCTGTTCGTCGGATCCTCTATTTCGCATAAAGATAAGAAGTTTAATCGAGAAGACGGTTCGATCAGCTCTGGAGTTCCTGTAAGAGCAAGATCGCTAATTGATAATTAATATACCATCGACTGGTTATCCGACGACGGAACGACAGGATTGTCATGCTCGTTGCCTATCAAATGACGAATAAGTTACAAAGCTGAAGTATTTTTTCCAAGAATAGTCAGAAGATTAGTCGAACACGTCTGTTTCTCTTCGCAGAATTCTTTTCCTTCTTTTTTACCCGACACACATCACGGCTCGCTGTTGTTCCGCCGGTGAAACGAGAGGGAAGAGAGCCGGTAACTCTCTCACTCTCTTTCTCTCTCTCCTCTCCCCCCTCTCTCTCTGTCTTTCACTGACGGCAACACTTTCACTGCGTGTCCCGTGACTCTGATCCCCTTGCTTCCCTCTTCGCTCTTGTCCTCGTTACGATACACCGGTCCACGCGAAAGTTTCGTCCACCGATGGCCACCTGGTGCGCAGTGCTGCCCGCGGACAAAAGTTTCTTGGCCGCGGTGGAATGAGGAAAAATAGCTGGCTGTTTTCAAGATCAGCATCGGCATCGGCATCGGCATCGACGATAGATTCGGAAGCTCGCAAACCGAGACCGGTCGACTTCCTAGACGAATCGGCTCCTCGTGGCCCACCTTCGAGACACGTTCCAACCTCCAACCGTTTCCGCTTTCGATTTTATTTCTAATTAAATCGCCAGCTCTCTGCAATCGCAATTGTACAATCGGCCCAAGGCGATGTCTCCGCAACAAATTAATGTAACTGTATTTCGAACACTACTGGGTTGGCAAGAATGTCGTTTCGGTATTTTAAGGCGAAGTAAAATCAAATTTGTTTCTTTCCAAACCAATACAACTCACTTCAATCTGGACGAAATTGGACAAAAATTGGTACACGAGGGTTTTTTTGGGTCGCTGATTACAAATTTGAACTTAAACGTATAAAAAACAAAATAGCCAATCCAATATGGCGGACATCTATAAGAAAAATTGTATTTTCCTTGAAAAAAATGTTTACAGTAATAAACATACGTGGGGCGCATGAAATAGATAATTGATGTATCTTGCACTCCAGGTTTTTCGTTTTCAATCTTACAAGCATTTTCATAGCAGTTCAAAATTCGAGAGCGAGTGAGTTTTGTTCATTATTTTATGGAAGAAATAAATTTTTAAAAATACCACGCTTTTAAAAACCTCGTACAGACAGTGGTGAGAATTTGTGATTGTGAATTTTGAACTGCTATCAAAATACTTGTAAGATTTAAAACGAAAAACGTGGAGTGCAAGATGCATCAATTATCTATTTCACGCGCTCCAAGTTTTTCGTTTTAAATCTTACAAGTATTTTGATAGCAGTTCAAAATTCACAATCACAAATTCTCACCACTGTCTGTACGAGGTTAGGAATCAGTACGTAACTAGGAAAAATTATTTTATACTTTTTAGTCCGTTTTTAAAAACGTGGTATTTTAAAATATTTTTTTTATTTATATAATCTTCAGGTAATAATAAAACCTTCGTAACTCGGTTTTTCCATAGGCACAATACCAAAGAATCTAAGATAGTACTTACCGTATCTCCACTAAAAAATTCATTTTTGAGGTTTTGTCCTCAGACGCTACAATTTATCGTACAACAAATCGTACAAATTAAGTCGCTTCAACAATCTGAAAATCTGTCGCGGTTCCACATACGACAGGTTTAATCGCTCTTGGGTAGTTGTTAACAAGTGTTAATAACACGTTCTTGTTTACTTATCTTTAAATCTTGTTTCTCTTCTTAATGTATCGTAAATTGCTCAGCAAGTTCTGGGGACAATTTTAAGATTTGAGCTAATATAATAATCTAGTAATATAATAAATATAGCTAACATAATAAATATCCCAGATTAACAATCAATCTTTCTCCAGTACCAATACGTTCTCTCATATTTGTGGTTTGTTTCGTTATTTTATGGCGAACTAATTCTAACAAGAAATGGAAAGCATCCTCGCCCATTGTTAAATAACTCTTGAAATCTGCCGGTTCACTGGTACGAAGTTCTTGTAACAAGTTCGTGGTAGAATATACACGCCGTTTACGTAAACATTTTTACACGATATTTTTCTATTCGCGATCTGAGTTGATAAAAATTGAAGCGCATGGATGAATGCTGTCTTGGAATGCACAGCCACCAGATATACTTTATTAAAAACTTTTTCATCTATTAGAAAACACAAACATAAAGTTTAAAATGTATGTTAAAATACAGAATTTAAGGTCAATTGGAATTGAAAATTGTTTGGAAATGCTTAAAATAGTGTCGACATTTCGAAAGCTTTTTAACGTAACAAATGTTTCATTATCATTCGCAAGACAAATTAATTCGAATCAAAAAATTATTGCATCTGATGAGTATCGTTTCTCCACTAACGAGAAACATTCAATCCAACATTGATCATGATATCATAAATTATTAACCCCTTGCCGTATATCATTTTCTTTACAGCTACAGCGATTGAAACGTCATTATCTCTAAAAATGTCGTAGAAGAGACAATTTACATTATTTGTACGGTTACATTTATTTGAATGCTTAAATATTGATTATAAAGTAATAGAAACGAGTGAAATTTTGTTTCAATTGAAAATTGAAATTTTTGTTACAATTTAAAAATTACATAAATCATTAACCCCTCGCCGTATATCATTTTCTTTACAGCTACAGCGATTGAAACGTCATTATCTCTAAAAATGTCGTAGAAGAGACAATTTACATTATTTGTACGGTTACATTTATTTGAATGCTTAAATATTGACTATAAAGTAATAGAAACGAGTGAAATTTTGTTTCAATTAAGAATACATAAATCATACGTCGCACACGACCGAACTCCAAAACATTGCATCCAGCGGCAGGTCGACGTAAAGTCGGAAAGTTATCTAAACATTACGTGAAAAAATTGCGTCGTTGTTGTACTTTTCATAAGCGATCTTACACTCGATAAGGAAGCAGGACGTTTCGCTTTCTCAACGATAGCAGGCGTTGTTTTGCATAATTTTTTCATTTAAATTCTCAACTAGCACGGATATATATATTTTTTTAACACGGATTGACAACAACGCAATTTTGTTCTTCACTCTAAACATGTTTTCATTGTTCTCGTTGGAAAGCAACCGAGTAAAAGAGCAAGTGAATCAAGAGGTGCGATGATTCACTAGGTACTATAGTATAATTAACGGATTACAACTGAAGCCAGGTTTTCCCGAGTTCCATGTAGGGGTGGGAGTTAAATCAATATGAAGAACTTTCATTTTCTTAAGAAGTTGTTGCAGCGTCTCTCATAAATTTAGCGGATTCAACGTTCTCGACAAAATTCTTCGCGGAGATTGACGAACGGCTGGAATGGTAAGAATGTTGCCAGCGATCCGCAGCGACGCGCCGGTTACGCGAAATATTCCGAATCAGTGTTTATAAAGATGGCGACCGACAAGAATCATTTCCGGTCCACGAGCGAAACCAAAGTTTCTCTGCCGATGAAAGTAGAATCGCAAGTATTTCGGTTTCCTGTTTTGGGGGGTCGAGGTCACGGCATGCTTTCATCTCCGAAATGTAATGGACGACCGTGGAGGGACCATCGCGTCCCATTTTCTTCGGGCATGGGCCCCTTTAGGTACGTTCTCGTCGAGATGCTTCCTCTCCTTTCTTGTCTTCTTCGACCTCTTTCCGTCTCGTCGGTTTCGTTTCTTCTCCCAGGTAGAAATCTTTCCTTTATCCCCTTCATCAAACGGTACAAAAATTGTTTTATCCGTCCGACTGAATAATACCATCATTCTAACATTTTACACTCCGAATTATTTTTCAATTTCGTTGCCAACAACTTCCTATTATTTCAACACTAACCGTACCGGCTAAGAAAAACGTGTCGGATGTCTATAAAAATTACAAGACTGAACTCATTTAGAGTTCTTCCAATTTTTATAATAATACGTGATTAAATAAAGAAAATTGAATAATTTCTGATGGAAGCATCTTCATAATTCTAATAATTAAAAAATGAAAAATCTGTTAAGTGTTTCATTTGAAATTTAGTACAAAGGAGAGCTCCTTGACTCCCACTTGTTTCAAACAATTTTCTTTACTAATTACATTAAATATAGCTTTCATACTTTGTTGTGATTTACATTTGTAGAACTTGTATTTGTTTTCAACTAAAAAATACGACTTGGATAAATAAAGGAAGAATCAACACACAAGTTTCATTTATAGGAGTGCAAAATGTTAAGATAAAATACTGGTGTCCTCCATGTACTGTTCGAATTAATACGAGCACAACATTATTTCAGACTTTACCATTATCATTAGAGTCCATTAGTCATCTGAGTTTTAATGAGAATTTATTTTTCATAATGGACGATTGTAAAAGTTCATGGTAGATTTCCACATACCTCGAGTCTATTTGGAAAAAACAGAACCACGCACTTTACAACACAATTTGTTAATGAACAGGTACTACTCAGTATAAAAAACGTTACTATAAATTTTTAGCAAGTAAAATATTATCATAGAGCACTCGACTGTAACTATGGACACCCGCAGTAGAGAAACTGAACAATTCCTGCATGAACTGATTCTTGTTTCTCAAATCATCAACTTGTTCTACTTGCTTCGAAGAGTAAATGGCGATCGTTGAACTGCGGATCCTTGTACAAATTCTTTTACAGTATTCTAATATTTTACTTAAAGCAAAGAATGCTATCAGTAGACGGCGGATTTGATACAATTATGAAATGTTTAAAAATTATAAAAAATTCGGATTTTCAATAATTTTTATTGTAACACACGTCCAACGAAATAAATTCGTTGAATAGCTATGAGCGAATTTTTACAATCTTAATAATTGTCAATTAATAGTGTTGATTCCACGTCCGGTTTGTAAATGAAAGGAATATTGTTTTAAAATACTTGTGGTCGGGTTGTTTTATTCTCGTGGCAGAACAGTTGGCTGATCGGTCGATCTCGGCTTCCTCTCCGATAAAAATCGATATCCGTTCTTCCATATCGAGACTTTCTTGCTGGGACTCGGACCTGATCGCGGCTCGTAGGAAAATTTCGACGGGGAAAGGCAGCTGCCACAACTGTAAGTACTCCGATGAAATTGCCGGTGAACGGTCGAAGAGACGAGACGTTCAGTTAGGCGTTCCTTTCGACGATCACATGACAATTACGACACTCTATTCTGATCGACGGGATTCTCCGTTCGCCGGTTCTCAGAACTTTTCTGATCCCCCGGCTCATGCCGGCCGTTCCTCCTTCCTCGAACTCGACTAGCTCCCCGCCCGGTTTCCTCTCGTTTCCCTCTCTCTTATTCGATTTGATGAGGCTGAAAAAATAACCGACGGAACAATGAACGCGATGCGCGCATCGATGCATCTTATACTATACCGCGGGTACTAGCGACTAATCTCTGTCGGGACTATCATTTAGGCTGCAGCGGGGCGGGGGGCACGTCTTATATTCAGAGTTGTGCAGAATTACAATTGAAGTACTCCAGAATTATAATTACAAAGGAATTGAATTACATTGTAGTTCAGTTATATTGTAATTTATAATTAAAATCTTCATTCAATTAAATTACAATGTAATACGTAGTTGCAATGGGGTACAATAATAAAATTTATTGTAATTGAATTACATTTTAATTCAATTATATTGTAATTTATAATTCAGATCTTCATTCAATTAATTTACAATGTAATTCGTAATTGCAATGGAGCACAATTATAAAAATACCTTGTAATTCAATTATATTGTAATTTATATTTCAGATTTCCATTCAATTAAATTACAATGTATTTCGTAATTGCAGTGGAGTAGAATTATAAAATACATTGTATTGGAATTATGAAAAATGAAGTAATAGGCAAGGAGAAGTTAAAAAATTCACGTTCAATTATACATTGTATTTCAATTAAACATTGTATTTCAATTATATTGTATTTCAATGACACGTCTGATTAAAATATTTAGTAATTGAATTACTTTGTATTTAAATTATATAGTAATTCATTTACGACGAAATTGAATTACTATTAATTGAAATACAATGTAATTCAATTACGTAATTCAGTTACAATGTAATTGAGTTATGCTAATTCAATTATGTAATTATTCTTGTTCGGAAAAAATGTTTAATCTTCGAGTTCCACGTAGCTCCGAGTGCTAAGGGTTAATATACTATGGTCCTGGAATCGTCCAGACGTAATTTTCGTTTCTGTGAAGTAATCAAGAGACAGAAATTTGCATAAACATCCGCAATTCCGTAATTATTAAAACATGTCTGCACCGTTGCGAATTAAGATCTCCGCTCCGAATTAACATACTTCCAAGCTGGTTCCCGAAGGTAGCTAAACTGTGTTTCACTTTCAGCATTCTTGCAAACCAATTTGAAATGCAACCACTGCATTTTCGTTTAATTTAATAGAAATTAATCTTTAGATCTCGAATTAAAAGGAGCATTTAACTTTTGAATAAACAGCAAACTACGCTGAGAATATCTTCTTTTTTTTATAATGAAGTGTCAATGATCGCTAATCGTGAAAGTACATTTAGAAACAATGACGGTAACACATATCTCACAAGGACGAAAAACATATTTTTCGTACAGCGACTCTAATAATTTCGTCATACACTGTACATGTACAATTTCGACAGTATCAAAACGCTCTTGCGTCTTCGTAAACAGAATCGCTGTTTCAACGTAGCATAACTCATTCTGTTTTGCAAGATACAGAGAACACAGAAGCTGAAATCATGCTGGAACGCAAAGGTAGCTAAACTATATTTCACCTTGTGACATTCTTCCAAATCAATTTTAAATCTCCCCTGTTCTATGCAAGCACTTCCATAAGCAATCGTATAATATTAATTATTTTTCATGTGGAACTGAATGAATAACAATTGCTATACATATGTACAATTTAATATTTCCTGTTCCACGCAACACGTATATTTTTACGGAATCGTGGAAGAAACTAATTTTTATATAATCTCGGTTTTCTTCGTGAGAAATTGGGAGGATACAAATTATAGTTCTACAATGTTGAATGGAACATTTCAGCATCTTTGTCAGCCGGAATACGTGCTACCACATAGCATAATCCATTTAAAGTGATGCGTTTATCAACCCACGGATTAAGAATACTTTTCGAATTACTGTTTCGGATTTTGTTCGGATACATTTGAATCTGTAATCTGTAATGATATATAAACGTATCTCAAAGAATTTTTCGAAATCTAAAAAATTGTTGGTTTTACAGACGTGTAAATTAAAGCGTCGACATTTTTTCTATTAAATTATAATAGCTGAACTAGCAAATAGCAAACCGAGGAAAATGAGTTTTAAGGAGCTTATTAGCAACAAATTTATTCATTTCTATTTAACATTTATTCTTCATGTTATGAATATTTCAAGAATACAGAGAAAGTTATTTAGAGAATAACTACTAAGTAAGCAATAAATGAGCAATTTTTAATTTTATTCTAAGACAACAAAATTTAAAGAATTAATTTATTTTAAAATATATTTATTACGACAGTAGGTAAGAATAATTTTTTAATGAATTTTAATGAAAATTTCATCCCGATATCTTTTATGGTTGAGGAGCTATAGTAAAATGATACGATCTATCCCACTGTGTTCTTCGGCCATTCAAGATTGTATATCGTGGTGCAGCGTTCACTTTAAATAATTTTAATTTCATCAATTTTTAAATGTCCATCTTCTTAAAAAGAGGTCCGTAAGGGGGACACTTAGGGTTATGTCATCACTTTTTCAATTTGTAAAAACTAATTCGTTATGGAAACACGGAATTTGTGTGTTCGTAAGGTAAGTACAACAGAGGGGCTGCAAGCGTGCTGGCAGATAGTATTCTTTCAAATGTTGAATCTTCCCTGCTACAACATCTTCATTGAATTATAAAGAAAACTAATGTTTATTTATTTATATATTGTATATTATTTTTATAATCGAGGAAACAAACATTTTTGAAAGCATCATACTTTGTCAACTAAAGTATATGCTTTATTATAGCACAGTCAATGTTGTCTCTCAGTATGCGTACAACAGAGAGTCTGCTGGCAGGTAGCTGCGGAATGTTTCACTTTGTGGCATTCTTTCAAATGTTGAATCTTACCTGCCCCATGTAGTCACAACATCTTCATTGAATCATGGCGGGATCTAATTTCTATAAAATCGTAACTTATTGATGAGGAACCATTTCTGAAAGCATCATACTTTGTCAACCAAAGTATATGCATTACTGTAGCACAGCCCCATATAACCACATCTTCATTGAAACATGGAGGAAACTAATTTCTATAAAATCGCAATTTATTGATGAGGAACCATTTCTGAAAGCATCATACTTTGTCAACTGAAGTATATGCTTTACTATAGCACAGTCCATGTTGTCTCTCAATATGCGTACAACAGAGAGTCTGCTGGCAGGTAGCTGCAGAGTGTTTCACTTTGTGGCATTCCTTTAAATGTTGAATCTTACCTGCCCCATGTAGTCAAAACATCTTCATTGAATCATGGCGGGATCTAATTTCTATAAAATCGTAACTTATTGATGAGGAACCATTTCTGAAAGCATCATACTTCGTCAACCAAAGTATATGCATTACTGTAGCACAGCCCCATATAACCACAACATCTTCATTGAATCATGTAGGAAACTAATTTCTATAAAATCGTAACTTATTGATGAGGAACCATTTCTGAAAGCATCATACTTTGTCAACCAAAGTATATACCTTACTGTAGCACAATCCATATTGTCTCGCAAGATGCGTAGAACAGAGAGTCTGCTGGCAGATAGCTGCGGAGTGTTTCACTTTGTGGCATTCTTTCCGACCAATTTCAAATCAGCCGTGCAACCACCGCGGGCTGGCGAGGTCGAGAGTCAGGTGACTGGCGTCCCCTGAAATCCTCGTGACTCTGCCCGTTATCCGACTCCCCTTGAATCGCGTTCTCCCTCGCAGGCTGATTGCGGTGCTTTCTTGCTCTCTTGGTATCACGCGGCGCTGAGCCTCCTGTTTGTTCGCGGAACAGAGAGGATCGGCGACGGCGGCGGTGGCGGCGGCGGCGGCGTCGTCCTCGCGGTTCTTCCAGCGTCGAACGTTCGTCCTCCGCCGGCTCTCTCATACGTTTCTCCTTGTTTTCACGTGACCGACGCGTCCCGCTTTCTCGCTCTGTCACTCCCTCCGTCTCTCTCCTTCCTGGCCGAACTCGTGACTCGCCGTCGGCAACCGCTGGTGCTGCGAGAGGCACCTCTCGCTTTCACTCGTCCCCGTGTGAAGAGGCTATCGCGGGCCCCGACCGCTCAGTATTCACCGAACCGTCGCGTGGCTCGATGTCGTCGTGCCCGGTGTATCGCCTGAAGAGGAAGGTGTTCCGCCGTTGATCACCAGCATCTGTGTACCCTCTGTTCAAACCCGAGCCCACGGTCCTCGTCCACGCGAACACCGGTAACGCGAACTTCCGACAACAAGCAGACGCAGGATCCACTTGGAGAACACTATTCGTGTAACGCCGGATCTCGTCGGAGACGATGGGGAAGGTCCACTCGCTTCGGTAAGCAACCCCCTCTTCATACTCCACCGGTCCAGTTTGCTTCAACATCCCCGGCACGTTGTACTTCGATTGGGGATGATCTCCCGATTAGAATGAGTACAAACTCGACGCGATTTCAGTGTCTATACAGATTTCACGCTAATCCGGGGAGCGACCCCTTTCGCGTGGTAAACTTCTACTTACTCTGATAAGATTATCAAAGACCAGACCTAGGTGAAGAATATTTCAACTGAGAAATACAAATAGGGTAACTGCACCAGTGAATGAACATTTAAGAAATTGTTCAGGAAGGTATTTTATTTAAAAAGAAATATGTGAATTAAAGGAATTTCATATATGTCAAATGGTTCCCTATACTTCATTTGTCAAACATAAATGAACACAAATAAAATGAAATTATTATTATTTTTCTTTATTAAATGTTAAATAAAAAATATAAAAAATACCAGTTAATGAACGTTCTACATTCTAGTAATTATTGGTAATAATTATTATTATTATTGATATTTATTAATAATAATTATTAATAATAATTTATGCTATGCGGCTTAAAATTTGTTGGAATCTAGAAAAGCGTTCAACAAACAGTGATTTAGTGGAGTTGAAGAGGATTCGAACCTCGAGCCCTCCCAGCGTCGAGCAGAACCTTTAACATCTTGACCATACAATATACTAAACAATGATTTAATATTAGTTTCAAATGAAACATATGTAACATAGTTGTGAGAAATAGTATTTGCAAATATTTGTATTTCTTGATTGACATATTATTTACCCAGGTCTGTCAAGACCGCCCACGCATGAGAAGTATTATCCCTTCTCTCTCATTCATTTTTACGGCTCAGAGTTGTTGAAAATTGATTGGGAACGTTCTTCTGGTGACAATGAGTCGAAACACGACGTCAATCGGTTGATTCCGGGGGCTAAGTCCGGTGTTGAAACATTTGGCGCTCATCCAAGGAACGAATCCTTTCCGCGGCATCAACATGAAACACCGTCCAGTTGAAACCTTTCCATTCATTCATAATCATGAATAAATAGGTTGAAGTTTACGGCGCACAGGTTCGATCCTATGTTTTTTTTTTTGTAAATGCAGAGGTGGTAATTATGTTGTTCATACTGTTCATGAATATTGTTCATATTGTTCTTAAATATTGTTCATAAATATTGTTCATATTGTTCATATTTTACATAAATATTGTTCATATTTTACATAAATATTGTTCATATTTTTAATAAATATTGTTCATATTGTTCATAAACATAGGATCAAACCTGTGCGTCGTAAACTTTAACCTATTTATTTAAAATTGGAGATCGTGAACAAAGTAAGCAGTTATTCATAATCATGATTTAGAAATGTTGAGGAATGGAGACGTTCAAGATTTTCGCGCTAATCCGGGGAATAAATGTTTTAAGAGGCAAACTTTTATTTCGATGATGCACTTCGATTTGAACAGTTATCGCACACAATTTTATTAATAAATACGGTTTAGAATGATTGTTAATTGAATGGGTACATCCTCATCATGGAAATGTTTCCAAACACAATTCAAACATCTAAATGAACAATTCAAACGTTGTCTATTATCAAATCATCAGCTCGATCATTCACCAATCTTTTTTAACTGATTCGTGAAAGCATTAAAAGTAATTGGTACATGTTCCCCCTTCTAAAAATGACAAGATTGATTTTATCTAGACTTTGTGCAGCTCCTATTGTAATATGTACTCCAATAAAGATATCTGTACAATCGTTTCTTATGAAATTATTTTTTTATTATATCAATAATGGTAAAATAAAAAATCAGAGAACCGGTCAATTCGACCGGTGATGGTAGGTTTAGCGTTAATTTGATCGGGTACGTGTTCCCGATGAAAACGAGTCGAAACAGGAGCCTAATTAGATTAGTATGAAAACTGTTTCAACGTTGAGAAATTTCTCGCTAATCCGAGGAGCGAGTCTCCTGCGCGGCAAACTCCGATGACATGTTTTCAGCGGTTATTAGAGGCCACTATTTACTCGACGAGAAGCACACTTTTTTTTCATTCGTAATTACAGTGTAGAAACATTGTTAATTGACTGGGAACATGTCTCCGATGGAGATGAATCCAAACACGACACGAATCGGGTAATTACAATGACCGTAGTTCACAGCTGAGAAAGTTTCGCGCTAAGCCGAGGAGCGAATTGATACTAATTTACTCCACCCTCTTTCGGCACTGTGTACTCGCATGCGATCGCGGTTTTGCGGATGCACACAATAAGTTTAGGTGGGAGTAATCGTGTCGAACACAGCTTTATCCCGATTTCGTATCAACGAAGTTCCTTTGTTGTTAATGGACTCTGTTTATGCAAAATACAATGTTCGTGCATCAATTGCAAGATGTACGAGCTAAATAAAAATTTACATTCTTCAATAATATTTTTAATGCAATGAAAATAATGTATTGATATTATTAAAGTTTTTTAATATTTTCATTGTTTTAAATTGTACTTGTTAATTCCTATCGCTACGAACAGATTATTCTAGGGGATTCTTCTTTTAGGAATAAATTAGACAATTCTCGTTAAACTGGGTAGACATTTTTAACAATTTTTATAATTCTTGATTGCAACGTAATACGATAATCAGTTAGATAATTTTCATTAAACTGGTCCGAGTTTTTTTACAATTTTTATAATTCGTGATTGCAACGTAATACGATAATCATTTAGATAGTTCTCATTAAACTGGTCAGACATGTTTTACAATTTTTATAATTCGTGATTGCAACGTAATACGATAATAATTTAGATCATTCTCATTAAACTGGGCAAACATTTTTACAATGTTTATAACAAAATTTTCATTAAACTGGCCAGACATTTTTTACAATTTTTATAATTCATGTTTGCAACGTAATACGATAATCATTTAGATAGTTCTCATTAAACCGAGGAGTGTCATTTTGTATAATTTTCATAATTCGTCACATTACACCATATAAGCATTATTAATCCAACAGAAACGAGACTAAATACACCATAAATCGTACAACGAGGCTCCGCGCATTCTCCCCGGTTAAGAGTGAAACAACTTTCTCGACATTGAACCGTAAGCTTCATTATCGAGCGACTTATGACGTGTCCCAGCTGATTTCCACTGGGAACAAATTTCCAGTTGATCGGTGATGCGACCGCACAGAAATTACGAAAGATTTTTAATAGTGAATTGCAGGCGGATGTATTTCCATTAGATTGTTAGGTAGCTGGTCTAACAACTCGCTCCTTGGTTTAGCGAATTATCGCGAACATCTTTCCATTGCCGGTGAGATGGAAGGTAAAACAACAAGTTCAAGACACTTCTGCCGTGAACCATTGTCCGTGACTCGTTGAAATGATAATTAATTTAAGGAAACCGAGATCGAAGAAGCAGATTATTCCGTCGGGGGATGATCCGCGATCTTCGCTACACGATTCCCACGCGCTTGAAAAATCTGCACACAAATGAGCCGGGAGCCGAGCGGACAGACAGACGTATGTATCCGTAATCCCGCGTTACGCATGGCAAATGAAAATTACGCTCGCCAATATCTTATCGAACAAATACATTTTCATTATATCGGATTGGCAAGAAAGTAATTTCAGAATAAAACAGAACTTTTTTTCCAAGTGATAAACTCTAATCAATAACATATTTTCTTATTTGTTCTTTTTGGCAAAAGATCATCGAATACAAAAAAACAATATCTTATTCGTTAAAGTTCACTGCTTGAAATTACTTCCATGCCAATCCAATAGTTTCATCGAATTGTTTAGGGGGTCTTGTAGTCTGTAAATGTGAGTTTAATATTAGTGAGGGTAGTGTTGAATTATTATACAAAAAATTGTTATATTAAAATTTATATAGAAAGTTTAATATTATTGAGGATAATATTGAATTATTATGCAAAAAATTTTTATATTGAAATTTATATAGAAAGTTTAATATTATTGAGGATAATATGGCATTATTATACAAAAAAATTTTATATTGAATGTATAGAAAATTTAATATTATTGAGGATAATATTGAATTATTATATAAAAAATTTTATATTGAAATTTGCATAGAAAATTTAATATTATTGAGGGTAATATTGAATTATTATATAAAAAATTTTATATTGAAATTTGCATAGAAAATTTAATATTGAAATTTGCATAGAAAATTTAATATTATTGAGGGTAATTTTGAATTATTAATCTGTAAAGAAGTGTCAAACGACTGTTGTTTATCGCGGTTTTGCATTCATATTTTTAATAGCATCTGGACTATACAATATAGTTTTTCAAGTAAAAATACTTCAAATTGGTGGAGTTATATTACCTCGAAAATTGTCTTATTAACTGACACGATTCCAGTCGTTCTATTGGTTTGAAATAAAAACATGAGGTACTATTAAGGATCAGTGTGAGTGTAGTTATTTTTTTATTTATTTATTTCACGTCGCTCTCGACTCTTTGCTAAGGCTATTTCGCGACGGGTCCTACAGTTTATTAAGGTGGGTTCCAAACCACTTTAACGTTGTGGGTGTAGTTATCAAGTGAACTGAAATAAATAAAATATCTGATTGTTTAATAAAACAATGGCATTCTGAATTTCGAATTGTAAATTTTCTAGAATATTTCTTTTCTGAAGGTTCTCTCACAATGTGACGTTAATTGCAGAACTCTTTACTATTCTCACTGTAGAAAACCTTTTGTCGACATTTCCCAGCAAGAAATAGAAAAATCCATTTTTTTCTAAACCACAAGACCTCTTTAACTTACTTATCCACTTTGTACGAGCAATTAAAGATGATTAATAGTGGACTGAAGCGTGTCGTAATTTGCACCGTTAAAATATGTTGGGATCCTGCTACGTACAGTACTGTGTAACTAAATAATGTAGAAAGCTGAAAATTATCGACGTGGTTGAATACAAATTACGAAATAAACCGTTCTGTCCAGTTATCCAGTTATAAATCAAGATGAAACTCTTGGATACTGATTCTGTTCTGCATAATTCCTATCGAAACCATTTCTGTTCACTTGTGAATTAGATTTTCATTGAAGATTTCTGTGTTTCTCTTTATGCGAAATAAAAATTCTCTGCCTGAATCGCAACAAATTGGAGTAACATTGATTTTTTTATTTAATAGGTTCAACAGTAATTCCAAATTCCATTAACAATTTTATCGTTTTCATCTATTTTTATCATAAATGCATCAAATCCACTAATCACTCTATATAATGGAAACGTTAAAATAAAACTGTCAGAATTGATCGAACGATTTCGACGAACGATGTACGCAAAGGCAGAATAATTATTCAGTAAAGCACGTTGAAGATTGTGACACTAATCACGTCTCTGCCCGAATATATTTCTCCGCGTGCAGACTGTTCTGAAAATAATTCTGATCGCCTTAGACTATGAACAGACTTCATTTTGTTTCAAAATTTTTTCTCTCGAATCGTGCTTTATGTTTTTCACTGTCCACTTCCTTTCGAAACAATTTCTGTTCACTTGTGAATTAAATTTTCATTGAAGATTTCTGTGTTTCTCTTTATGCGAAATAAAAATTCTCTGCCTGAATCGCAACAAATTGGAGCAACATTGATTTTTTTTAATTAATAGGTTCAACAGTGATTCCAAATTCCATTAACAATTTTATCGTTTTCACCTACTTTATCATAAATGCATCAAATCCACTAATTACTTTATATAATGGAAACGTTAAAATAAAATTGTCAGAATTGATAGAACGATATACGCAAAGGCAGAATAATTATTCAGTAAAGCACGTTGAAGATTGTGACACTAATCACGTCTCTGCCCGAATATATTTCTCCGCGTGCAGACTGTTCTGAAAATAATTCTGATCGCCTTAGACTATGAACAGACTTCATTTTGTTTCAAAATTTTTTCTCTCGAATCGTGCTTTATGTTTTTCACTGTCCACTTCCTCTCGAATGACATTGTGATCATCTGTGGGTGAAGGATGCGAGCGGGCGTTCTGATGAAAAATAAGGAGTCCTTATTAAACAGGTTCCCTTTCTGTGGCGACTTTCTTACGCTTTCGAAAGCTGTGAAAGGAGTGTTCATCGCGATCGGCGATACTTGAATTTTATCCTGGCCTATGTCCGGTAAAAACTCCATGACAAAAGTTACTCCGATAATTAGACCATAGACCTCGTGCATTTGCATTGCACGCGATTGCTGGAAATTTCGCGTCACAACACCGCTTCAACTCTGCGACGAACACTGTCCCAGATAAGTGTCGCGTTTCTGGACCAAATACCGTATCAGTGGTTACACTGCAAACACGTTTCGAACAATTTTAATTAACAGCGAAATTTATGCATTCATCTAAAAAATTCGTAGGTGAAACTTAAAACGGTAAAAGTATTTTAAAAATGTAAAAAAACGAAGACGTTATTTTTGATCAGTTGAAAAAAGCTACACAAAAAATACATCTTTGTTTAGCTTCATTTCTATTTAAACGATGCATTAATTAAACAAATGGTTTTAAATAAATTCTGCACAGGTAGAATTTACAATCTTAATAATCTTAAGAGAAATTTTATACTTGTTCACTTCTTTATCTTTAATTAATTTGATTTTTAATTTAAACCCGAGTGTGCAAGTTTTCCTGTACCTTACAATTAATGCGCAAACCTTTTGCATAAAAATTGGCGATCTAGGAATGACTAATGTTTGCTATTCCTTTCAGCACGATATTTTCTTATTTGTTACCCAACAGTAAACGTTTGATCGTAACTCATAGTTCTTGCTATTAGATTCCAGTTAAATTAGCTACGAATACTTTTGATAAGTCCTTTCTTAATGAAAGATAATACGTATTATTTTAATAAAGATTGTTGACTCGGCTGCAAAAATTACACGATTCGTAAATACATTATCGTAAAAATTGTTGACTTAAAAAAGCTACATTATTCGTAAATACGTTATCGCGAAAATTGCGGACTGCGTTGAAAAAATTGCACGAACCCGTAAATATACTATCGCAAGAATTGTTGACTGTGTTGAAAAAAAACCTCAGGATTCATAAACACGTTTTGCCGTTGCTAATCCGTAGCATGCAAAGAACGAATTAAAAGTTTCTCAGCCGGATTCCGAAATTTTCTCCAACGTGATTTTTTGCAATCTTCTTGTCTTGCGGAAACAAGACGCCCTTACCGTTAACTAACGCCGGCTTCTTTTTCGCAAGTCTTCCTGCACTGGTTGAAATTGCAATGGGTGCACGGAACCTAGTTGCGTGCGATTTACGCGTTGTTTTTGGCTTCTCATTAATAGCGTTTCGCAAACGATCATTAGGGATATTAGGACACTCTTGCATCTCATTTACGAGTCTATTATCCGATCTTCGGAACAAACTTTGTGAATTATCTTGCTATACATTTAATTGTAAATTAGGTAATTATACAGGGTGTCCCAAAATTCGTGTACTTCCCGGAAATGGGAGGTTCCTTGGGTCATTCGAAGCGACATTTTCCTTTACAAAAATGACGCCAGCGGCTTTGTTTAGGAGTTATTAACAAAAAACACAGACCAATCAGAGCGTGGCTAGAGCAAACGGAGTCCGACTCAGCGACAGGTCCCGCTTAACGTGGCGGCGCCATTGGCCGAACCAGAATCAATCCGCTGTAGCCGCGCTCTGATTGGTCCGTGTTTTTTGTTAATAACTCCTAAACAAAGCCGCTGGTGTCATTTTTGTAAAGGAAATTGTCGCTTCAAATGACCCAAGGAACCTCCCATTTCCGGGAAGTACACGAATTTTGGGACACCCTGTATAGAAAAGTACTGCCCTCTCCGATTTTGATGAAATTTAAATATATTATGCAGCAACACATTCTGAACAGCTTTTTCCTTTTCCAATATAGGGGGATGGCTTTTAGTTTTCTGGATATTTGCAAAAAACCATCGCGAATACTGTATTGCATTTTTCGTATTCCTGAACGCTCCGCTGCAACGTAGACCTGTTTCGGTGCGGCGTTTGTTTACATTTTGACGCTGTAGAGGTAAGAGAGAAAACAGGGGGGGGCGGAAAGGGCCAGCCTGACACCACACACACCTACCCAGTGCTTAACACGCACCCAATGTTTCTAAAAAGAAGGTTTCCGTTAAGAAATTAACATTTGTGCAAATTTTCAATATCATAATAAGAATCTAGAGTATAATTTAGAAACATTGGGTGCATGTTAAGCACTGGGTGGGTGTGTGTGGTGTCAGGCTGTATTCTCTCTTAGGCATAACTTGCTTGTGTGCAATTTACGAGTTCGATAACTTCCCTCGAGTGTGCCGACACTTTTAGCATACTAGTTGATCATTCATGGACGCAACAGTAGATTTACAATTAGGTGTCAAACGCATCCGGGAACAAAGGTTGCCGGTACGTTTAATGCACGCCGATCATCAAGCCTGGTAGTTCTCTGAACATCACCAAGGCAGTTTCACCGGAGCACGTTACAGCTACTCTTCAGGCTATCCACGACGACTATATTAGGCCCGGGCCTCTTGAATGAATAGCACTGCTCGCGAGAGAGCCTCTCGTGGAATCGTGCCATGCCTATCTAATTAGAACGGCACGCGCAAAAGTTCGCAATATTCTCCGCTCGAATGATTTTACTATGATATCGAGAGCGAGAGGGAACTGACAGGGAGAAAGAGGGAGAGGCCAACACAGACAGAGAAAGAGAAAGGGTGTTGTTCTTGGCACGTGACGCTTATCAAGATTTCGATTAACTCTAGAACAAACACGAATTGATCTCCCATGGCCTTTCTCCCCTCCTCCCACCCTCTGTATCTATGCAAACGATCGTTCTTTTTTTTGTAACGATTTTTCTACTTTCCTTTCTTTTGTATTCATCATGGACATAGGATTATTATATAATTATATTGTATATATATTATTAATATATTTATTAATATATATATAATTATATATTATATATATTATACATATTATATATATTATATATATTATATATTATATATATCTGAGGTACCTAAAAAAATAGCTGCACCATTAATCAAAATATTGTTTACATTATTAAATATATATCGGTATCCAATCAATTACTAAACATTTAGACATTTTATGAGGCATTATACGAATTTCAAAAATCTTAGGGTATGGAAATATTGTAGATCAGAAGAAATTTAATCCAATTTTCAATTTAAAATAGCTCAGTGCAAAGGGTTAAAAGAACAATAACTTTTTTGATATCAGATCATAGGACTGTGGATACTTTCTCAGAAGATTTTGTATTTTTTAAATTTTCAATATTGGCCCACACACAGAAACAAATTGTGAACAACAATTTTTATTATATTCATTGTAATTCCGATTAGTTGCAATTCTTTCAAAATTTCTCTTTCACGTTACGTAGTAGATTGATAATTGTCCTAACTTTTGTACAAAATCCAAGTCCTATGATCTGATATTAACGAAAGTGTCGTCCTCTGAACCTTCTCTCTGTGTATTGCAATTGGACCCCATATAGTTTTGGAGCAAACTGAAAGAAAAAGTTTGCAATGCAATTTCAAGTTTATGGTATTTCGAGACACTAAAATTTAAAGAATTAATTAAAAAATGATTACAGAAACTATATTTATTACGATAGTAGGAATAATTTTTTAATGAATTTTAGTGGAAATGTCATTTCGATATCTTTTATGGTTGAAGATTTATAGTAAAATGTTACGATCCAGCTGTAGCGGTGCAGCGTTTACTTCAAATAATTTTAATTTTGTTAATTTTTAAATGGTCACTTAATTAATCAATAATAAAGCATATCTTCATCTTACACGTTCCATCCTCTCCTGAGAAAACCCTTCAACTCTACACTTTCATGGAGCAAGTTTGATCAATTACTCGCAGGCGTACCCCGACGTCATTCAATTTATTAATTGTCGATGATCTTGCACTTTCTTTTCCAGTTACACAGAAATCTTGCCACTCTATACGTGTACAAGTTCCATTGTATTTGTGCAATCGTGAATGGAAATATTTTCTGTTAGGGAAATATCTAACTTGTTGAATTATTTCTCGTGTGTGTTTTTCAGAAATAGTTACATAAATCGGATAATCACGATAAATTGGATAAAATTGGATAATCACGATTTGTGTTTTACACTTTAAACGAACAAATTATGTTCCCTTTCTCCTTGTACTCGTGTTTTTACCAGTGGATAGATTTTCTTCTTCGTTTCATATCATAATCTACTATTACAAATTAACCCTCGTCTGTTTTTCATAAATAGCTACACCAGTTTTTACCGGAGTCACACTTCAAGTCAACAAATTATGCTTCGGATCAAACGCCAAAAACAAGGAAGTGGATGAATTTTCATGTGACCAGTTTCTTACAGTGCATTATATGTGCATTTATGTGCATTATATAAATAAATTATTAATTATCACATTCGCGAGAAATATAAATAACACTGATACACCATAAAATCTATATTATACGATCGTTTAGTTACCTGCATCGTTGAAAACCTTGCGAGATATTCATGTTATTGGAAACTTTTTTAAGCACAGTCCGGTAACATAAGCCATCAGCAGCCATCGTGGCAGTTAACTCGTTCATTCTGAGTGCTGGAAATATTCAATTTTAGTGTCGGATAGACCAATATGATTTCCGTGAGTTTTTGCGAATCTGTAACTTTAGATTATTACGAATGTTTCATAACAGTTAATTTGTTATACGCACAGTTTTCCGGCAACGTCCACGACAATCTCGAACCGCGATTCGCGAAACTCACGTTCGAAGAATTCGACGGTTTATTAACCCGAACCCATTTCGGAGACAGTTTCGCAGTTCCGCATCGTTGTGGAAGAAAATTCGTGACGTTCTTTCAGGGAAAGAAAACATTAATCCCTTGCCGTACTTTGACCAGCTACAGTCTTGATGAAGTTTTTAACAAATATGAATGTTACGCGTTTCACTACAGATGAAATTGTGATTCGTTTGTAGACAATATTTAAACATTAAAATAAATGTAGCCACATAGAAAAAATATACATTTTCTCTTCTCTTCTACGACAGTTTTCTGCATAAAAACTTAAAGACGTTCTGATCACTGTAACTGTAAAAGAAAGGGTACGGCACACTATGGGACAAACCGATGAAATCTATGTCAACATCAAAGAACTTTCGATAGAAATGAGATAGAGCAATGAATTCTTTGTATAAAATTAAACCAGAAACTTTCCGGAATATGGGATAATTATGGAGATTATGGTACGAACGTTATTAAACCTAATTTATTTAAATTTAAAGTAATTTGAAAGAATAAAAATGTAAATTTTTAACGATAATTTGACTTTTTTCAAAATCCGGAGGTCGTAGATCGTTGAGTCAAGATTTGAAATCAGCGTGAAATAATCTATGGGATGAAAATGGTGACGAATTTTTTCAAGGTTGAAAAACGTTCGTGCCACAATCTCCAAAATTATCCCATATTCTGCGAAGTTTCAGCTTTAATTTAAAAAACATTTCATCGCCCTATCTTATTTCTATCGAAAGTTCTTTGATTCTGACACAGATTTCATCGACCATTTGACCCATAGAGGCGGCAAGGGGTTAACCCCTCTGCGGCTAGTTTCTGAGTCACGTCCATATTTCACTACCACAGTTTTATTCCGATATAAGTCGATAACTGGGGACCGCTTTTCGTCGTATTTCGAATGTAAAACCAACTTATAAATTCTTGTTATTTTTATGAAATAATGTAAGTGAAGCCGAAGAAACAGAACACCTAAATATCTCCATTACTTTTCGTTGTACAAAAAAATTTCTTCGGACAAAGTTACACTGTTTGGAGTGCCACATGTAACGGTGTAAGGGAAAAAGTTTTCAGGGTCATTTTTGAATGAGATTTCAAGGTCATCGATGTTGTTTTAAATGGAATGATATATCTTCGTTAACGTAATGCTGTAGCTGACAAAATAACAAATTTATCCATGTTACACAATATTATACGAATAGTATAATATAATAATAGTATAATAGTATTATACAAATTTTTTATCCATAAAATAAAAGAAATCATAGACAATGGAATTATTCTAGGTCGGAAGAAATGTTTAGTTTTCAAGTTAAGTCGTGTTAATTTGCAAAACGCTGTAGGTTGGCAATTGTGCATTAATCGGTCTCGTTAATGAATTAAAAAATTCATTGTTTCGATACAATAGCGTAAATTAATTACTTCGTAGATCCAGTGTTAAGACTAAGTTGTAAAACTCTATAAGCCCCTATTTTGCACGAATCGGTCCCGTGAATGAAATAACAAATTTTGTTTCAGGTGCAGCCTGGCTCTGCTGAGCGCTGTAACTCTCGTGGCACTAGCAATCACAACGTCAGTCAATCAGTTCGACATTTCAGGTGAGTCGATGGAAAAATAGTACAGGGTGTTCTCATTGCAACTTATCGTAAGAGTGCTTGTGCCTGTCGAAGCGAGAATCAAGAGCGACAAAATTGCGTTTCGTTTTTGAAATTATTAACGATTCGAAGTAGGCCAACAGCGCTAGATTAGGTCAGCGGGACCACGAGCATACGAACTGGGTCCTTATACGTGATATTTCACAGACTCTGACACAGATAGTTGCGCGATGTGTTTCACGCTGTTAATTCCTGTTTACTCGTTGAATTTCGTACGATTGTCAAATGTCAACGTGCATTATGCGCTGCGATTGTCTCGTCCGGGAGCATCGATAATTGAATATTCATTGCCCATTGTTTCTCCTCGCGGACAACCCTATAACACAATACATATTTCCATATACGGAGAATAAAATCTAATTAAAGTTAATGGTATATAAGTGAGACTATCTCTCTCTATATAGTTTGAATTAAATTAAGAAGTGCAAAGCGTTTCGTACAGTCTGTACAGAACAAAATTGTATTTCTTACACGTATTCTATGTACTCAAGGAAAATATCCTGTAAACAGGGGTCAAGTTCTCTAACAAGGAACAGTCGAATATTTACCAGCATGTAGTAGCACGTTGTTCTCTAACTGTATTTTTACCTCTTATAACAATGTCAGAAAAATTATAGATCTTCCAGTGTAAAACATATTTTTAAATTATGGTATTTTGATAGTATATAACATTTACAATTCGTTACAGACGCAAAAATCTCTTGAGAATGATCCTCACCAGGATCGAAACGTCGAGATCTTAATTGCACATGTTGTTATAAATTTAAAAAAATTTTCTTTTTTGATCGAACCTATGCGCCGAAATCATACTACATTTATCAAGTTCTCTATGGCCGTAAAAAGTTGTGAGATCAAACAAAATACAGCCAAGTTCGTTAGCTTAGAAATACCTCTTGCAATACTGAAAAAACGTTTGTCAAAATTAGTTTAAAAGAACGCTATTTAATTTTTTAAAAGTTACATGGAGGCTAAATCATTCAAACTTGGCCGTTCCTTTTTAAGCCAATGGTCATGAAATTTCCACTAAAATATAATATATTTTCTGTAATCATTTTTTAATTAATTCTTCAAATTCTAGTGTCGCGAAATAACATCAATATATAACGTTAATATTCGCTCTCTGCATCTGCGCTCTGATTTGTGCATGTTTTTCGTTGATAACTCCTTCACAAAGTCACGGAGAATATTTTCGAAAAGCTTACTTGTAATTACTTCGGGAATTGCACGTTTAAAGTACATTTTCGGGACGCCCTGTGTAGTCTTACCGTTCACTATTTAATACCTTTCACCGTTCAACTGTTTCATTAATTATAAAAACTATCAGGAAAAAGACTAGAAAGCAGAGTTCATGTACAAACATTCTGTTTTTGAAACAGAAAAAATTATTAATAGCGAATCTTTGTGCAAAATAAAAATTTCCTACCTAAATTACAACAAACTAAAGTGAAATAAAATTATACTATTCCTCTTAGTATGTTTAATAGGTTGAATATATTATAACAGTATTTTTGCAAAAAGATGTAAAAGTTGAATAAGGGAAGGTATGGATGAATGCGTGAAATAAGTTATTGTAAACCAAGTCACATTTCTTGGCTGTAAGGCTGAAATAAAGTAAATTATTATTATTATTATTACAACAGTGTTTTTAAATTTGTCAGTGATAAATTTGTTCTGTGATAAATGCATAAAATCCGCAGTCTAGTTATTAATAAACACCTAGATGATAAAATTTCATTTTCGCTCTTGATTCTCGTCTCGTTTCGACAAGTAGAATTATCCCATAAACAAATTCGCATCTCGTAAAAGTCGGAAGAGCGATCTGCCGATAGATGAAATATTAGAAACGCGAGTACGATAAGGATTTTTAAATTGCAGATTACCTGTATGGCGTGGATCACGATCTACAGGCGCGAGCTCGCGCAGGGATCGAAGCCGAGAGATTTACGTACCAAACGAAGTCCAGGTATTTTATTTCGTTTACATAAGCATGCTCGTCTAATGGTAGATATTCAAGCATAATTTCTCTGCGGAGTCTGAAAAGAGGTAGTATAAATATATTCGTTTGCCGCTGCCCACCGGTAATAATTCGAAGCAAATGATACGTTTCTTACTCAACGGAACAAAACGTACGTGGGCTTTCATTCATGCTGGCTAAACTTTATCGGCAGACGGAATGCTGGCCTTACTTAATCCACGCACGTTTTAATAAATATACATCGACAGAAATGTCGGAGGTCAATTCAAATTCTTCACGATCAAAAATTTAATATACAGGTTGTCCCAAAATACGTGTACTTCCCGGAAATGGGAGGTTCCTTGGGTCATTTGAAGCGACATTTTCCTTTACAAAAATGACGCCAGCGGCTTTGTTTAGGAGTTATTAACAAAAAACACGGACCAATCAGAGCGCGGCTACAGCGGATTGATTCTGTCTCGGCCAATGGCGCCGCCACGCTAAGCGGGACCTGTCGCTGAGTCGGACTCCGTTTGCTCTAGCCGTGTTCTGATTGGTCTGTGTTTTTTGTTAATAACTCCTAAATAAAGCCGCTGGCGTCATTTTTATAAAGGAGAATGTCGCTTCAAATGACCCAAGGAACCTCCCATTTCCGGGAACTACACAAATTTTGGGACCCCCTGTATAGTAAATTTTGTGTGTTTCGGCGCACGGTTCGATCATTAATAGACACACAGCAAATTTGCAAATTAATTTATATATTTTTGTATAAATACATGATACAAATATATAAGATATATTTTTGCGTCTGAAAAATAATATATTGAAATAATATAATGAATAATATAATAAAAGTAATGAAAAAAATAATAAAAATAATGAAAATATAATTAAAAAAATATAATGAAATACCGTAGAAAAGACAAATTATAAATTATTTTTGTTGCGACAGCAAGTATGTGTTATAATTTTACTTTTATAAGGTATTTTTACATAGCTGTGTCGCAATATTTTTTCAATCCTTACTATAAATGTATTATTTTTCAGACGCAAAAATGTCTCTCTTGAAAATGATCCATACAGGGATCGAAACTTTGAGATAAATTAATTTGCAAATTGGCTGTTTGTCTATTAATGATCGAACCGTGCGCAAAATACAAAATTTATTATGTCGAAGGTCGTTTGCCTCATCGAATTTGTAATGGTAACGGCTCCGACCACGTTCACGTACATTCAGTGGGTAAAAATAGAGCTCACACAGTTAGGTCTTTTGTAATGAGTATATTCTGTGGGATTAATGAGATGCAACAGCAGGGAATTATTCGAACCGTCGCTGTATGATAAAGTAACGTGGTCATCTTCTTGACACAACTGTGGGATTTATGAAATTGTTCTAAACAGGAAGCACTTTCCTTATTCGTTTAATTTCTCGATGGAAATTAATGTATTTCTACTTTTCCTTGATACATTGTGTTTTTTTCACATGACACAAATAATCCTGTAATGATTGTTAGCTGAACTTTAATTTTATGCTAGTTTAACAATTTATTCGTAAATTCTCATATTTATTCAGTTTGTTATTTCGTGGATATTCCATTTACAGTATACGTGTATTTCAATTTGTATTTTGTCCTGTATAACCTTGATATCATTCTATAAATGCATATAAATACATAGTAATTATCTTTTTGGAAACAATTTTTTCATAAGCATCGGAGACGACGCGATGAGTCACGATTTATTTTAATGTTGATTATAGAAGGTATTTATAAATCATGATGATTTCAAGGTTGAACATACATCATATCGTTCAATTTCGAGAAGAAAAAGTTGTTTTTAAGGAATGTCCACTAATTCTACTAATTAAGCATATTTCATTATGTAAAGAAGATGACGAAATTATAATAAGTATAATAACGATATAATATACGGTCGAATGCAGAATACCGAAGTGTTTCCTTTCACTCACAATCAGTCGCTTTAATTTCTTGTCCACCGATCGTTTATTATTCTTTCAGGATAAAATTAATGCACTTCACTTTAGTCATCGGTGTGACTCACGCGCTGCTTCCTTTTTTTGTACACAGCATTTTTCTTAATGGTAATTTCACAGTATCTTTGTATCAAAAGATACATACGATAATAAATCTTGGTACTTCTGAAATTATTTTAATAAGAAAATCTCTTCTTTCAACCAAAAAATTGTACACTTAATTAACATTTTCATTATCGCATAAAGTGACGTTTTGGAATAAAAATTTTCTTCAGGAAATTTCTTTCTTCCTTTAGTCACCTTAATAAATTAAAAGTGATATGCGAACATTCTCGAATGGTGGTATAATCCTTTTACTCTTTTAAGTATCCTTAATCATCCGCATACATTTACGTTCTATACATGTACATTCTTGAAATCTTTTTAATCCTTCTACATCGCTGTTCCTAAATTAACAAAAAATGACTCTCACGCGAATATTCACGCAGGATAAAAAATCATCTGAATCCATTAGAAGCTAAATAGAGCAGCACTCTGAAATTTCTCCGTGCAGTTTTTACTGTCGTTCATTTCACTCACAGATCCCCGCCACAGGATCATCAAATCCAATTTACAATCACACTCTCCTCTAACGTGAATCGTAGTCAAATCACCGACGAGCAAAATCCGAGAACGAGAAAAAAAGAGAGGCCAACGGGTTAGCTGAGTAACCGCTATTAAAAGGTTCACTGCCACAGTTCTTCGCAGAGTTGAGACACTGTCGTAATACCGTACGCGTGTTTAAGAACCGTCGCGTGATTTGCATGACAGCCGGCGATCCCGACATCCTTCCTGCTCCATTTTCCTTCCTTTTCTCGCAGGCGAGCTTTTACTTTCATGGCCGAGGAAAGGCACCGTCGGCGTCGCGTCCACGAGGAAGGTTTCACGTCTGACCATTACCGGTACTATAATCCCTTTCCTCAGCCTCGAGAAGGTTGCCGATCGTGGAGTGGGTCCGAAGCAGGCACGGCCGGCCCACCACCACTGGCTCAACTACATTGCTCTCCCCATACCTTCCACAAAGGCCACACAACAGTCTCTCTACGCTCTCAGAACGAAAGATTATGCCTGTCGTCGTGTTTCACTATCGTGAAACGGCCTTCCTGGCCGCACGCTCGAGTATTCCGGCCGGACTCATCGCTTCTTGCCTCGGCGATCTTGAAAACCGCTCCTTTCCTCACCTGGGATAGAAAGTCGCCGCGCTGCAGTCGTTCTAATTGCAGGGTCACTTTTTTTCACGTGACTGTTTTACCAACTCACCGTTGCGTGCGCGCGTGTGTTACCAGGAATACAATGCAAAAACAAGATCGAATGATTTTTAGTCAGTTCCTGTTCCGACGCAAACGATTCCACTGATTCCACTGGTTCGTCGTAGTTTCAACTAGATCGAAACTTCGTGTCTTTTATTTTTCTAATACGAAATACATATCAGAAATGCCTAAAATGTTAACCCTTTACTGCATGATTTTTTTAATTTGGAAGAAAAAATTGAAAGAAGATCAGTTTAGTGTTTTATTTAAAGGAACAAAATTAAAGCAATAATTTCAGAAAAATAAATATAGTTTAAAATAGTAAGAAAATATTTTTCTAATGGGAAACACATGACAGAAATGTCTAAGATGTTAACCGTTTGCTGCATATTTTTTTTAATTTGGAAGAAAAAATTGAAAGAAGATCAGTTTTGTGTTTTATTTAAAGAAACAAAATTAAAACAATAATTTCAGAAAAATAAATATAGTTTAAAATAGTAAGAAAATATTTTTCTAATACGAAACACATGACAGAAATGTCTAAGATGTTAACCCTTTATTGCATGATTCTTTTAATTTGGAAGAAAAAATTGAAAGAAGATGAGTTTTGTGTTTTATTTAAAGAAACAAAATTAAAACAATATTTTCAGAAAAATAAATGTAGTTTAAAATAGTAAGAAAATGCATTCTTAGTTTACTATATACCAGATTTGTTAACTGTATCAGATATGATACACTATGCAGCGTAGGGTTAACTCTCATTCATCCCTCGTGTTAATTTGACACAGTTTTCCTGAAACAAGTTATACTTTTCTGTTATTTGTCAAAATTTCGTGTTTTTTTATTTTTCTAATGCGAAACACATAATCGAAATGCCTAAAATTTTAACCCTTTACTGTATGATTTTTTTAAATTCGGATGAAAAAATTGAAGGAAGATCAATTTTTGTGTTTTATTTAAAGGAATAAAATTAAAACAATATTTTAAGAAAAATAAATATAGTTTAAAATAATAAGAAAATACATTCTTAGTTCACTGTATACCAGATTTGTTAACTGTATCAGATATGATACACTATGCAGCGAAGGGTTAACTCTCATCCATCCCTCGCGTTAATTTGATATAGTTTTCCTGAAGTAAGTTATACTGTTCGGTCAATTTTCCCCTGAAACTTCGTGACTTTTATTCTTCTAATGCGAAACACAACCGAAATAATTAAGATATAAATGTTAAATCGTCAATTTGAATAAAAACATTTTTTTGTTATTACTGTTTTCCTTGTTATTTCATCGGTCTTTTATCACCTTGTCCATTCGACACCGAGGGACAGATTCAGTTTGGGAAATAAGTGTCGAATGAGGGTTAACTTACCAAATTGAATAAAAATATTTCTTTTTTTAATTAGTTTTTAACGTCGCATCTACATCTAGGTCATTTGCGACGAACTTCTATATTGCTTTTAGATTTTGTGGAAGTGATTGATGTATAATTTGTCGGATGAGAGGGCCGTGTTCGGGCTGATTCCAAATTCGAATAGCTGGGTAAAGAATTCTTGGCTCAATCATACAAAAAGTGGGGAACTGTGAGTGGGGTATTACAGCAGAGGGGGGAAGAAATTCATGTGTTTCATTTTATCTGTATCTTTATTTAATGACAGTAATAAAAACTATTTCTTGTTATTTCATCGGTCTTTCATCACCATGTCAATTTGACAGATGAAGGTTAAAGCCTACATCGACTTTTTAAGTGAATATCACAACTGCATATGAATTTTTTTTAACGAGCGTAACTTTTAATAACTTCAATAAGACGCAGTATCTTTTTATAATGACTATGTGAAGGGTTAATAAAATGTCTCTTAAAAAGGAGAACCTTATAAACGTACATCAAACAAAAGGAAATAATAATTTCTGTACATTGTCGCCTATGAATGCTGCTATAACGAACTGCAAAAAAGTCTCTATAAAAGTTGTTGAAAAATTCAATTGATTTTTTTTTTAACAATTTTATAGACTTTTTTGCAAGTTCTTTATTTCGATTCGTAATTTTTGATGCACGTTTATAAGCGTCTCCTTTTCAAGAGACATTTTATTAACCCTTTACATAGTCATTACAAAAATATACAGCGTCCCATTGAAGTTATTAAAAGTTACGCCCAGCTCCCAGGAAATATTGCCTTCATAAAAGATTGATATCCAGTTGTGTTATTTATAAAACTCAATAAAACTTCGTTCATTTTTCGCGTATACTTATTACTATTTATAAGACAGACTGCCACACCAAACTAATTTAAACTTGGAATTCCTTTCAGAAATATTGCATCAAGCAGAAAAAAATGTTAGAATATTAAAGAATCAGTGAAAATTAATAGCTTCATTAAAAATATGTTATAAATAATCCTTCAACACTAGTAAGAAAATTCGGACATGCCACTGTAAAGAGAATTCTAATCAGTGTCTATTAATTTTTGTCGTAAGGCACGTTCTTGAATAAAAGTAGCAATTTACAAAGTCGACGATTAACAAATATTTTACAAGGTCGTTTTACCTGTTTCGAACATTGAAAAACACAGCGATAAAAATGAAAGTGCTTGCGCGGAGCTGCGGATCTATTCTTCCAAGTCGCGCGTAAAAGCAGCCATTAGCACTTGAGCAGTGTCGGGCTTTCAGAATCCACTTGCAATATAGAACACGCGATGAGTTTGAAACTTCCCAGCAACTCCACTTCCTATAAACAATACAAAAAACTGCACGTATAGCGAGCTTACGCAAATACTGTTTTTACTCACTCGATTTCCATTCGGTCTACCAATTAATTTTTCAGAAAAACCATTCTGCAATTCACTGTTTTATACGGGCAACAAAAATTAATAAAAATATCAGAAAAATTTACGGATGCTGTTACAATTAGACCGCGAACTGTCTGCATTTATGATCAAAACGACTAGATGAATTTAAAACAGTAGAAACATTTAAAAGGTGTATGAATATTTTTAACACAATGAAATAATTAAAAAAAGAAAGATATTTCTATCTAGCGACGAAAAAAGAACAATTTTCCAGAAAGATTCGCAGTTACAATTTACAACATGCAAGAATAAAAATAATTAGAAGAATAGTTTAATTTCGCAAACCAGCAAAACTGGTGTAAAAAAGCTAGTCGCCGATGTTGGTTAATAAAATAAATGATTAAAGTTTGCAAACACGTTTGAATCCGAACGATCAACTGAAAACTAGATACTTCCGACTATCTTCTAATAATTTACTTTTCATTTCCTGTTAAGGTAGAATCTAATGTTTAATTCATGGCATTAAATAGACTGGAAACATAGCGAAGCGATAGTGAAACTCGGCGGGGTACGTATGAATACAAGTTTCTGTGACTATATACACAGTTGTTAAAGAAGAAGAAGAAGAAAAAACACAAGGGAAGAAAGAGCGAAGGCATTTGGGTCATTTCACTTAGAAAGTTCTTTTCTAGATGGAAACTGCCTTAATGCGAGCCTCTCGTTTGGTGTTCCAGGTTTCAGGATAGGTCAGAGTCAGACGATGCTCCTTGCAGAATCAAACCGGACCGACCCTGCCCTCCGAGCAAGTACAGAACACCTTCCGGGGCTTGTAACAACGTCCGACATCCGGTCTGGGGTGCTCGAGGGGCTCCTTTCTTGATGGTACTGCCGCCGGCCTATTCAGACGGTAATTTCTCCAGTCATTTTCTATATAAATTTAGTGTTTTATTATAAAATTTATTAAATTTATAAAAAATTAAAGACAATATTTTCAGACAAATAAACATAATTTGGAATAGTAAGAAAACACATTTTTAGTTTACTATATACCAGATTAAGCGAACGATATTTTTAAAAAATTAAAAACAACATTTTCAAACAAATAAACATAAATTAGAATCGTACGAAAATACATTTTTAGTTTACTATATACCAGATTAAGGGGAAGATACTTTTAAAAAATTAAAGACAACGTTTTCAGAAAAATAAACATAATTTGGAATAGTAAGAAAACACATTTTTATTTTACTATATACCAGATTAAGCGAACGATATTTTTAAAAAATTAGAAACAACATTTTCAAACAAATAAACATAAATTAGAATCGTACGAAAATACATTTTTAGTTTACTATATACCAGATTAAGGGGAAGATACTTTTAAAAAATTAAGAACAACATTTTCAGAAAAATAAACATAATTTAGAATCGTAAGAGAACACATTTTTAGTTTACTATATATCAGATCAAGGGAATAATATTTTTAAAAAATTAAAATCCACGGGTCTACGAGTAGCTCTGACAGTCCCGCTGTGATCGAATGGCTAATTGGAGAAGAAGATTAGAAATGGTGAGGCAGAGGTGTGCGTAGGTAGGCTAAGAGTTCCATAGACGGTCTACCGGTTCCTACGTTCCTAGTCTCCCGGCACCTCGAGTAGAAAGTGAAAATTTGAACAGACCGAGCACGCGAGCGACTTCATGATCCATTTCGACAAGCGTTGGCACGCTCGCAGGGATTAGAAACGACGGATTAGCATGACAGGGACTCGCCAATCCAACGAAATAGAGAGTCCGCCATTGGCGGACTTCGGTTGCGCCACCGGCCGCGCGAATAATAAACAATTCCACCTGCGATTCACTCGCTCTGCGTCGGCGTTACGCGAGCTCTCCTCGCTAAAGCGGAACGATCCTTCCTAGGGGGCAAGAGAAATGTACGATAATATAGTCTTTCTTGAATACCATTAGCCTAACAAGTGGTTCATTAACCCGTTAACAGTCTTTCGGTTTCGACGCCAACATTTCCTACAATCTTCCACCGGGTTGCTGTACGACTAAAAGACGTGTCCAAAGAGGTTTGGCACTTTGTTTGGAACCACAGTAATGTCTCGATATGTGTGAAAGAGATGTGAACTTGAGAAAAATTTACAGTCAATATGGTAAAGTTACCCCTTGAATTCCCAATTATTCTTTTATTGAACTTTTATTAACATCATCGTGTGTGACATTTTTTCGATTAACGTGAGACCAAACATGATACAATTGCGTAGAAAATATTTTTTAAATTATCGCGACGGAAGAACTTAACCCCCCACTGCATGAGCTTTTTAATTGGAATGGAGAAATTGGAAGAAGGTTAGTTTTTGTGTTTTATTGAAGGGAAAGATATTTTTAAAAAATTAAAAACAACATTTTTAGACAAATAAAAATAATTTAGAATCGTAAGAGAACACATTTTTAGTTTACTATGTATCAGATTAAGGGAAAGATATTTTTTAAAAATTAAAAACAACATTTTCAGACAAATGAAAATAATTTAGAATCGTACGAAAACACATTTTTAGTTTACTATATACCAGATTAAGGGAAGATATTTTTTAAAAATTAAAAACAACATTTTCAGACAAATAAAAATAATTTAGAATCGTAAGAGAACACATTTTTAGTTTACTATATACCAGATTAAGGGAAAAATATTTTTTAAAAATTAAAAACAACATTTTCAGACAAATACCCAAGTAGCACCGTACATCCGTGGGATGTCCTTTCATGTCCATTTTACGTCCATACGTCCCACGTCCGTTACGGACGTCCCTCGGACATTCATTGGACCTAAATTTCGGATGTCCCTAGGATCGCACCTTATTCGGACATTCCTGGGACTTATATCGGACATGTAGGACGTATCTCGGACATATGGACATGATTCGGATGTCCTTGGAACATACGAAGGTCCAATACGGACGTACATTGGACGTACATCGGACGTCCGGGTGCTACTTGGGTAAACATAATTTCGAATCATACGAAAATACATTTTTAGTTTACTATATACCAGATTTGTTAACTGTATCAGGTATGATACACTTTGCAGCGAAGGGTTAACTGGACCACTTTGTATATATATAATATCACGATCATAATTATTCGTAAAAAATTCAGACAGTCACATAGACACATCTACGCAACGAGATACTAAGAAACGTGTATTGTGAATCCGACTAATTAATATTGAAACGATAGACTCGGAAGCTGTTCGATCTAGAATCTATGCATGTAATAGCCTAAGGACACGTTGCTCCACGCTTCGTGTCGAAGTGGAAAGATATGGGTCAATGTAAATGAAAAATTGAAATTGAGTCGTTTCGTCGAAGAAACTTTTTGATGATGGAAAGTAAGCGAGGAAGAGAGAACGCGAAAGAGGCATATACACACATCTGGCAGCTCTCCTTCCGAGGGGAAAAAATACCAACGAAAATATGAAAGTGAAAAGAAGGAAGAAAGCGACCTCCAGTGGGTCGCACGATCCAAAATACGCCCGAAGCTGCACATTGTGTAAAGAAGATTCGAACAACTTTCGAACATTTAAATATTTTTACATTTTTCTTGCATTTCCGCCTCTTCTTCTTTTTCCTTTACCGATAATCGACATGAAATCTGACGTTTTCGTGCAAGAGAAAGATGATCGTGCCAGTTGAAAGAAACAGAGACTAAAATGAAATGTATTTCTCGTTATTACTCTTCGCCCTCCAAGTTATTTTAACTGGAAACGTTAAAAATGTCTTTCAATTTAGAATATTTCCATTCCCTATGAGTTTTGAAATTTTAATATATACGAAATTGATACAAATACCTCGTTCCTAAATGTTTAGTAATTGATTAGATTCCGATACATTTAAAAATCTAAACAATATTTCTAATAATGCTGCAGCAATTTTTAACGGCGCCTCAGAGTCGCCATTGCAGTGCTAAGGGTTAATAAATGAAAAAGAAATATTCAAAGTATCTAGAAGCATTTACGTTGCAACACAATATCTGTTCAGTCAGAACAACGTTTAACTTGTTAGCTACTGTACATCACTATAGCGGCTTTGTATGACGTCATCCTTTCGAATGGTAGTGTTCGAACCACTATTAGAATATTCATTGATATTGCATTATTAAGATTTTTCAAATGGTCGTATAATAAAATGTTGAAATTTACTCGACACAATGAAGTGCATATAAAAATATAAAATTAACAGATGTCCTGTTAAACACGACAGACAAGTTTGAACAGAATTCCGTGAAACAAGAGAGAACAGAAAATTTCTTTTGTGTACTGATCCGAAGCTCTAGGACGAGCCTAGAGAAGTGTTCTCCACATTCACGGGAATATTGAATTGGCGAGCGCTCGCATGCTCGTCGATCAACTTAATTAGAGACAAGGTCGGGCCTTGTTCGCGCTAAATCCACCGCGAGGGGTTAAATAACTTTAGATTTTTTAGTTGTCAATTATTGAAATTGTAAAGGTGTTTTCGTGAGAATTTATTGAATATATTTTTTGACTCTAGTATCAATTGGCAACTAAGTATGCGACCTCCACATACTCTCAAACAAAGTCATTTATATATATTAAGCACGAGTATCAAATTTTATTTTCTATCAAATTAATCGGAAAATTCAAAAGTTATAATGATTAGACTGCGAATCTCTACGCAAAACAAAAATGTTTTGCACCGATCGATCATATAATAAATTTATATTTATATATAAATTATAAATATGTAATTATATAAATATATATTTATATTTATAATATAAATATGATTTTATATTTATATTATAAATTTATATGATAAAATATTTATATTATAAATTTATATGATAAATTTATATTTATATTATAAATTTATATGATAAATTGATAAATTTATATTTATATTTATAATATTTATAATATATTTATAATATAAATTCATGTGATAAATTTATATTTATATCGATATTTCACGTAACAAATTTCTTCATAGATGCATAAAAATCCGCAGTCTAATGACACGATAAAAAAATTACGAAACGAAAGTTCGCGATTTTAATTGCCAATCGAATATTATAATAAAAATCGCATAAAATGTAAATAAATTGTATCTTGTTATTTTTATAATACTATATACACATTTATATTTAATTTAAAATACTTTCGAAAGTATTTACCCGTTTTTCATCGTTGTGCGAATATTTCCGCGCGATCAATGAGACCCATAGATCTGCGAGTGTCTGGCGGATCTCTCGAGCTTCGTGCGGAGCGCCGGACGATCATGATGATGATCCTCGCGTAGGAAGGCTGGTCGTGATCATCGTCAGGCCTACTTCGTCGCGAGATTCATCGAATGCGGACAGCCGCGCGTAACCGTGACACAGAATTTCGCGGCTGGTCCTGCCCGTGCTCGTCCTCGGCGTTCGCTGTTCGGTTTCTGCAACGTGATTGGCGATTCATTCGACTTTCGCTGACCTGATCCCCTAACTTTCGTCCTCCGATCGGAGAAACTTGCTTGCCAGTCGAATCTCGACTGAATTAGGTAATTGGGGAAGAGACCTTTTATCTATCTACCTCTATCGCTACATCTAATCACTAGACTGCTGATTTTTATGCAATTATCGCTTTTGATAATTTCCAAAAACTGCTACGATGTAAAATACGACAGAATTTAGTACAATTTTAATTCATCTTAGATCTAAAAAGGTCACCATCACAGAAAATAAGATTTGAATTAGGTAATTGGGGGAAGAGTTCTTTTATCTATCTATTTATCACTATATCTAATGACAATATCAAATCACTAGACTGCTGATCTTTATGCAATTATCGCTTTTGAAAATATTCAAAAAATGCTACGATGTAAAATACGACAGAATTTAGTACAATTTTAATTCATCTCAGATCTAAAAACGTCACCATGACAAAAAATAAGATTTCATTTGTTTCCACTTTCTCAAAATTTCCGTATAAAAATTGTAAATTGCATAAACAGTCCAATCAAGAATTTATCCAAACAATAAGAAAGTCTTCTCACTCAGTAGGTGCGTTTTGTCATCTCTTTTTTTCAATTTTTCTGATTTTCTTCGTTTACCTGTCTTGTTTACCTGCAAAAATAAAAACAAGTCTTTTCAGTTCATTAATCCTTTGATCTTTTTAATTCTTCTGATTCTGTCCTCATTAAAGCGAATCCTTTTTAACAATATCTTAGTTACATTTTCTAGTCATGTAAATTTCCTATATTTTATAGATACTCATATAATCTTTACACTGTACTCGAATATTAATTCCGAAGACCGCATTTATAAAAATCTCGCAGAAGTTTTATTACAAACGTACTCAAACGAAAATAAGTTTGCCAATTAAAGTTCTAATGAAATTATTTTAATAATTTTTAATTCACAATTCTTACTTTACACAAAAATCCACAGTCTCCTCATGATTTGATGTATCCATTTAAAGTATAACATTCCGAATTGAGCAAGGTGTATCGTTGCAAATACCATCCGGAAATATTTTTGAGGAGTGCTGGAAAAGTTTACATTAATCTCCTCGTTTCCTCCTTTCTATTAACTCGTTCGTTTATTTTCTCATTTTCTCCATGTTCTACACAGTAGTTCCGGCATAACGGGATCAAGAAAATTCTTGTCGAGGCTCTGTATCTCTTCTAATTGAATGTAATTTTTCTTTACACGCGCGATTAGAACGTGTGTTGGCTGGCGCTCTTTTAGATCCAGATGCGATAGCAAGAATGTTATTTGACTGGGAATGATCTCGCGAAATAAGGCGTATAAAAGTACTTTCTATTTCGAGCGCGCGTGATTATTGTACTTCGTAACGATCCGCACATCGGATTCACGTCGATGTCGCACACAGCGAAATTCATCGGGGACTTTCTAGGCCGCCGCGCCGCCACCGTCGAGTATTCACCTCTCGATTATGTTCGACATTGAAACCAAATAACGCTTATTAGAAATCGAAAGCGTTTCGTCATGATCATTCAGACTCGTCGTTATTTTTATGAGCGGACGAAGTCGTCGTTGCGAATGTATTTGCCACGCACGTTATTGCTTTCGACGTGTCTCCTTTTATTAGAATGTTTATTCCACCAACAATTTATAGAAAATACTTATCCATTTTTTCTCGACTGTGTTTTTTATTGATCGATTGTTTTCCACGTCGTACACCATTCGCTCGTAAACATTTACAATCAAAAAATAATTCTTGCTCTTTGCATTAAAAAAAAAAATAGCAGGAATTCTAAATGAGTTTCAAAAGTATTTCGTCACTTCTAAGAAATTTAATATTAAAGAATTTATTTAATATTGAAATTATTTTCTGTGCATTCCGTGCAATTAAATCGGAACAAATAGAATCGTAGAATCATTTCGAACGAAATCGCGGTTAGAATTTGTTACATAATTTTTCAACGTGCATAGCAATCGCATCGAGAAAGAGAAAACTGAATTGATTGGATTTTCATGTAAATTAAATGTACGTGAAACTACGACAGCGCATATCAAACCGTTACCAATTGCCAGTTGCTCTTCTAATGAACGCATAACATCGTAAAAACGCTGCGTGTACGTCCATTGTTGATTCATCTTTATTAATGTCAATTTCCCTTGCAATGTTTACCTGTAATTTTCTTGTCGCGCTTGCGCAACAGGTTTGCAGAGGTGCGACGAGTGTGGTTTTAATTATTCAGATATAATCAATTTCAACTCGAAGATGTCGCAAAAGAATAAAAGAAGATCTGAAGAATTTAAAGATGCTGCTGTACCATATCTAAATTTTTAGTTCTGAGGCTGTCAGGTGACCCCTGGAGGTCTCGAAAAACCTCCTATTCGATGATCCTTAAAAATACCGTTCGTTTGACATTCCACTCGGGGGGTATCAGAAAAACAAAAAATTTTTTTCTTCCACCAAAATTCTTGCAACCTCAGAAATGGTCTCTAAGTCGACTGACGTACTCGAATTCCATCAAGTTCGTGTTTCCACCATTTTGACCTTTTTTTTTAGAAATGTGGAGGAACCGGTAGAAACCTTACACCCAAGGATGCTAGAATTCTCTGGGTCCTTTCTCTCCCCCTGACTCTCTATCGGCATCCTGAAAGGGAGGGGAGATAGCTAATACTACGCATGTTTTTAGCTTCAAAGCGTGTGTTTTTCATCACCACTCAAATTCTTAACTTAAATAACTTAAATTTTAACAATCATTATATTAAACTTAAATTATAATATACTATTTCGTATATTATATTATATAAATTAATATATAAATTATTATAATTTATATATTATAAAAAAATAATTTATAAATAAAAAAGCAAAAAGAACGTAAAATATAATATAATATAATATACTAGAAAGATACTAAATAAAATAAACTAAACTTATATTATTCAACTTAACGTCAACATTAACATGTGCTCGTCGACACTTATTCTTGGCTATTGTCCACCACTTTGATCTTGGATCTCGTTTCCCAAGGTCGTGCCGAGTCGATAGACACCCCTAACCACAGCTGTAGCTTTAATGATAAGCAGCTCACCCTAAACGCTAATTGTTCCCCAGGTGTCGCATCCCCCCGACAGTCGATGAGGTACAACCACGCGCTACCAACCCCAACGAAAGCAGTGTCGTCGATCATGAAGCACCTGCAACCGATGCAGGAAGCCCACGAAGGTCTGACCAGTTTCTCGGGAGTGTGGACGGAGCTAGTGGTACAAGACATCGCGATCACGGTGCATCCTGCTGCTCAATCGAATCTGTGTTGTTCGAGAAAAGGGAAACACGCGGAATGCTACGAGATCCGTGACGATCAAGGTGGCTGCACGAGTTACTGGCGTTCGGTGCCTAGCCTAAGCGTGCACAACTGCAACTTCGAGGGCAGGGAGCAGATGAATGGCGCATCCGCTTACTTGGACGGTTCTCATATGTACGGCTCCACCGACGAGCAACTTCACCAGTTGAGGACCTACAGCCGGGGAAAGGTGGACGTGTCCGCCTGCGAGATCTGCAACAATACCGAGGAGAGAGCCGTGGGCACCATATACGCCGCTTTCCTCAACGAGCACAATCGGATAGCGGACAAACTGGCCGACGCGAACGAGCACTGGGACGATTCGAAGCTGTTTTTAGAGGCGAGGAGGATCGTCGTTGCTCAGATTCAGCATGTTACGTTGAACGAGTACTTGCCGAGCATCCTCGGCGAGAGTGCTCGCACTGACCCCGAGCTGATGCCAGTTTCCAGTGGATTTTACGGTGGTTACTCGTCGGCGAACGTGGGCGGCACCTACGATGCGGTTGCATTAGCCGCACTACGAGCTCTCACGTCCCTGCGCAAACACGGGTACAACGACGCCACGTGCTTAGAGGACCACGTGGTAGCCTCGGCCAATCGCGTCAGCCTCGATCGCGACCAGTCCACTTTCGAACCACGTCTGGACACCAATGTTCGTTTCGTTCACATGGGCCGCGATCATGGCTTACCCGGATACGTGCATTTCGTCGCCGAATGCACCGGGAACAATGTCACGGTAGGTTCTTCTGGTTTTTCATGCTTGTGGTATGTGGAGACACAGCCTATTCTAGTACTAGAATAGGCATTAATGACAACGCCGCGAGAGTCCGGCTGACGTATGTAGAAGGTGAGCCACCTAAAACAGGCCACCCGAATAACTTGGCTGATATCGGTATGTATTAGGAATAAATGCATCAGATGGAACTTGTTCGGTTTCCAATCCGATGTGCGTAGCTTTTTTCTAGATCGACGCGTAAAGGACATATCAAGGTCACCTTCAGTTTTTTTTAATAGAATGTCCAATCAGGAAAAATATTAATGATTTCGGCGCAACAGTTCGATCCAATAAACACTATAAAGCAATTTTACAAATTAATTTAAACAAAATTAATTTGAAAAACTGCAAAAACGAAACGTTGAAAGTTTAAATTAATTTGTGAAATTGCTTCATAGTGTTTAGTTGATCGAACCGTTGCGCCGAAAACATTAATATTTTTTCTGGTTTAAAATTCATACGTATACATATGTATAAAATTCATATGTATTGATATTCGTATATCATAAATCTAATGGTTAACGAGATAATTCGTACAAGAGATAAAGAATCCTACGTCATTCTTTCATCATGATTACTCCACAATATTAACTACAATGAAGCTAGAAACATTGTCTGCTCGAAGAATAGTATGCGACCAGAGCTTTATTTTTAATTTAATTAATAATCGTATTGATTGTCTCTCTTTATTTGCGCAAATCAATTTCTATGTACCTGAACGTGTATTGAGAACTAGAGCTGGATTTCAAACACTTCAAGCAAGATTCACTTATGGATTAATTAATCCAACGAATTCTTTTATATCTCTCTTTCTTTTTATTATAAACACTTATGGAAAACGGGTTCAGTCTATAATAAATAATAATAATATGTACTTATTCAAGTTGAGGGATGTCAGTTCGAGCACCTACTAGCTTCCAGGTAATTATAGATGCGGGAAATAAATATCGATAATATCTCGTTGTCTATTCGATTTTCTGGAGCCACAAATGCATAAAGATACGCAGTCTAGTTGTGAATAAGCTTAATCATATATGGATTTTTTGATACTTCGATCGTCTTAAGACAATAATTAGCAATGATTTATGTATAGATTTTATGTAATCATCAGGTTTGAGACCATGTTTGCTGTTAAAAATGTTTTAATAGTGTAGGAAATCATTAAATTTTTTTATTTATCTTATCTTAATTTAATCGTATAAATGATCAAACTTCGTAGGTTGAAAACTTTAAGGAACTGGAGCGGTTCATGCGTCCGGCGCACGCGAAGCTGTTGGAGTCGATTTACTCCCACGTGGAGGACATAGACCTGCTGCTCGGCGGAATCCTGGAGATCCCGGCGAACGGTGCAGTCGTCGGACCCACGTTCGAGTGCCTGCTGAAGAGACAGTTCATGAAACTAAGAAACTCGGACCGGTTTTGGTACGAGAACGATCTACCGCCTTCGAGCCTGAGTCTGGCGCAGCTGTCCGAGATCAGGAAAGTTTCGCTGGCGGGTATCCTCTGCGCGAACACGGACATCGAAAAGATTCAGCCGAAGGCTTTCATCCAGCAGGACCCGTACCTGAACGCCAGGATAAATTGCGATCAGCATAGCATACTCGACGTGACTCCATGGAGAGAAGACCCTCTGCCGGAGCAGCCAGTCAAAGACAAAGATATCGTCACGTCGGCAACATCGGGGGTCATACCCGATCTTAATCCTGGCGTGATAGCGGCGGCTGTGAAGAGGGCGGAGGCTGATTTGATCAAGAGGAAACAGTTGGAGTACAATTCATGGTTGCAGCAGAGGATAGCTGATCCTAAATCTCCAGCCGGAACCGCTGCCAGTTTCTCAAAGGCTAACAGAGACGCTCTACTCTTGGCCAACCAATCGATTATCTACGAGTTGGCTACCAACGAGATCTTGAACGGAGTCCACGGATTGAGACGTAGGAAGCGACAAGTGTTCGACAGCACCGACAACGTCCTCGGCTTTCCCAACAACGATTTCTCCGATCTACTACAGAACGTCGACATCACCGGCTTCCTCTCCGAAAAGAAACCGACGAACCACGAAGAGGTCGAGTGCCCAGTGGACGACAGTCCATGCGACCCCACGACTCCTTACAGAACCCTCTCAGGACACTGCAACAACCTTCGCAACCCTAACCTCGCGAAATCCCTGACTACCTTCGCCAGACTGTTGCCTCCAGTCTACGAAGATGGCGTGTCGAAGCCAAGGTCGACATCGGTCACCGGGGCACCTTTACCCAATCCCAGAGTGATCTCCACTGTGATACATCCCGACATATCGAACCTCCACAACCGATACACGCTGATGGTGATGCAGTACGCACAGTTGCTGGACCACGATCTCACAATGACTCCCATCCACAAAGGCTTCGCCGAGTCTATCCCCAGCTGTCGTCCCTGCGATTCTCCTCGCACCGTGCACCCCGAGTGTAGTCCATTCCCTGTCCCACCTGGCGATCACTATTATCCCACGGTGAACGTAACTTCCGGCGCTAGGATGTGCTTCCCGTCGATGAGGTCGCTGCCAGGACAACAGCATTTGGGTCCTCGGGAGCAGATCAATCAGAACACCGGGTACCTGGACGCTTCTGTGATCTACGGCGAGAACACCTGCATCTGCAATGTCCTGCGTGGCTTCAACGGTCGCATGAACGTCACGCAGAGCCCTCATCGCACCTCGAAGGACCTTCTACCGCAATCGGCAACCCATCCCGAGTGCAAAGCGAAGTCTGGTTTCTGCTTCATCGGCGGCGATGGTCGCGCTTCTGAGCAGCCTGGTCTAACCGTCATGCACACATTGTGGGTGCGCGAACACAATCGCATCGTCGAGCTGTTGAGACAGGTGAATCCACACTGGGACGGCGAGAAACTGTTCCAACAGTCTCGTCGCATCATCAGCGCTATGCTGCAGCACATCACGTACAACGAGTTCTTGCCCAGGATCCTCGGTTGGAACGCTGTCACGCTCTACGGGCTGAAACTCCTGCCCCAAGGCTATTACAAGGAGTACTCGCCCACTTGCAACCCCAGTGTCCTCACAGAATTTGCCACCGCAGCCTATCGAATTGGTCACTCGTTGCTGAGACCGCACTTGCCGCGAATGGATCGCAACTATCAGAACGTGGAGCCGGCTATCTTGTTGCGCGATGGGTTCTTCGATCCCGACGCGCTTTATCGGCAAGGGATGATCGACGAGATGGTCCGAGGCTTGGTGGCTACCCCGATGGAGACTCTGGATCAGTTTATCACTGGAGAAGTGACCAATCATCTGTTCGAGATCCGGGGTATCCCCTATTCGGGCATCGATCTGATCGCCCTGAACATTCATCGTGCTAGGGATCACGGGATACCATCGTACAACAATTACAGAGCGCTGTGCAACTTAAAACGGGCCTCCACGTTCGAAGATCTGTCCAGAGAAATGGCGCCGGAAGTGATCGCTCGTATGAAGCGCATCTATGCGTCCGTGGATGATATCGATCTGTTCCCTGGTGGAATGAGCGAAAGACCTCTTCAAGGTGGCTTGGTGGGACCAACGTTTGCTTGCATCATTGCCATACAGTTCCGGCAGTCGAGGAAGTGCGACCGCTTCTGGTACGAGACGGATGATCCAAACATCCGGTTCACCGAGCACCAGCTGGCCGAGCTGCGCAGAGTCACTCTGTCGAAAGTGATGTGCGATAACATGGACGAGCACAACGACATGCAGAGAGCGGCGTTCGACTTGCCGAGCAACTTTCTGAATCCACGCGTACCCTGTAGCTCAATGCCCCACATGGACTTGTCCGCTTGGAGAGAGACCAGGCACGGATGCCAAATTGGAGGCAGAAACGTCGCCTTAGGAGAATCTGGTTTCCCCACACCGTGCACCAGCTGCGTCTGCACGGCCGAGGGCGTAAGTGTCTCTTCCCGAAAGTTTCGCCTTCGTTTGCAACCTTATTGTGCTGCTTTTAACGGGGTAGACTCGTTTCTGGTATTGCTACGGTACGGGATGCAACCTTCCCATTTCTCAATAACGCAAACGTGGGATTTTTCAGGTTTCCTAGGTCGCCATCGCCCTCGAGAATCCTATTTTTACGTTTACGAGGCGTAATTTGTATTATTCTACACCTTCATATCTATATTATAAAAACGAAGTTCTGACTCACTCACCTATCAACGCCCAGGCTAAACCCTTGGCTCTGGGAAGCTGAAATTTTGCACAGAGGTTTCCTTTATGATCTATACAAGGGATAAGAAAGAATATTTCGAAATTCAACTCCTACGGGGTTGAAACTTTTGTATGAGGAATATTTTATTTGTGGTCGGATTTGCTTGATACTTGGTCTTAATGCTCTTTGATACAAATAATCAAACACCTATTTCGGCATTTTGAAAAATTCGACCTCTAAGGAGGTGGAAAGGGGTTGCAACATTTGTATGAGGAATATTTTATTTGTGGTCAAATTTGTTTGAAACTTGTTCTTAATGCTTTTCGATATAATTAATCAAACACCTATTTCGGCATTTTTAAAAATTCATCCCCTGACGGGGTGAGAAGGGATTGCAACGTTTGTATGAGGAATATATTATTCGTGGTCTGATTTAAATCGTACTTGATCTTTCTTAATCCTCACTGATACAATCTGAATTGGGGTGAATAGGGGATTAAAAGATTTTATGGAGAAACAATATCAATTTTCGAGGGTATAGTTTTATATAAATTTAATATTTACTTGTATATAGAAAATAGCTACATAACGCAAATTACGCCTCGTATAGTTAAAAATAGATCTTTTGAAGGCGATCGCGGCCTAGATTGATCTCCTATCTAGCAATTTTTACTACCAAAAAACCCATTTTGCATTATCGATAAATGCGAAGGCGCATTCCGCACCCTGGCGATCCTGGAAACACGAGAAACAGTGGTTGTAACCATATATTTTTGTTTCAGACCCAATGCGCCTCCTTGAGGATCACGGATTGCAACCAGCTGCTTCGCGAAGCGTCCAGGGAAGCAATTTTGCGTGACGACGTATGCACGGCCCAGTGCGGCTTCGTGTTGGCCGCCACAGAGGCTACATCGAGACTTCAACAATTCACAACACCGAGCAGTTTCGCTGGATTCACGGGCCACAGGAACAACCTGAGAAGCGCACCGACGCCCGTCTCCTTCAACGGGTTCAAGCTGCCCGATCTCTCGCAGTTCATAGGCTGAACGAAGGGGGAAACTCGTGAATGTTGCTTATTAACTATTGCGTACAAGAGACACTGTCTTCCTTCGAGAAACGCTGTACAACGGTATTGTGACCATAAAAAAAAATCTCAGTTTCTAATCGTTGAACTGACGGACACACGCGATGACGTGTCGTGTGTTTACTTGTGTACAGCCAATTCTCTTCCGCGTTTCCGAAGAGTACTATCACGCGCATGAATCTTGAAATCGGCGAGTATATTACGTACTGTGTTTTATTTGTTTTTGTAAGAAATACCTCTCATGTTTATCTGTTTGTTGTGTTGACTCTGTAGGATTACTTGTATAGACTGTAAGAGATATTTAATTCGCCGAGGACACCGGTGTGCGTACTCTCGAAAACATAAGATGGCCAGTACACGATGCACGTGCACAGTGATAGAAGAAAGTATTCTTGCACTGCCGACTTCTTCGTTTGTCTCTTGGTTATGCTGTTTTTCCAACGTTCAAATTATTTATACAAGACACATTATGCGATTGCGAGAATTTAGTCGTCACGCTCGGAGAAGTGCTAATGGCAGTCGCTCAACAGAAAGTAGCAGTGCAAATGTACTTTTTCTCGGTCAGCTGTGGGTGTGCGGACGCTGTCATTGCCAGTTTCGAAGGAAAATTTCGTGCAGTGATCTCATAGTACGTATTTGCTATGCGAAGACGAAAGAGGACTCCAACGAATTGTCAACGCGCGCTCGGGAATACCGTGGCATTGTTAAAGGGGATGAATTGTGAATATTATATTATTGATCGGATGAGTGATACGTGTGTTTTTTTCAGGGAGATGCACTTGGCAAGTGTACCCAGACAGAACATTTTTATACATTGTATAGTAATTATTATTGCAAAATAACAAATGCGAACACAAAACTTCCATTCCGAGTTTGTTTTTCTTTCTCTCTCTCTCTCTCTCGTTACACCTTTATCTAATTTTCTTGTAGTTATAATAATGGACATGTATAATGCTAATAAATGTTAATTGTTTCTTCTTTCCTCCTTGTAATAAATAGTGAACGATGTGTCCCGCACTTCCGTGTCTCTCCCCTATCAGACTACCATGAAGTTTGGTCCGCTTTTTTTCTTCAAGTCTTCTCCGAAGTATCACGCGCAACAGCAACAGCCCGATTCGGAGTGGAGCTTAAGTTTACAAAGATTCCCCCGTATTTACAAAAGCGAATGAGAATCGCCAGTTAGTAAAATCTCGAGATTCTTGCTTTATTATCATGTCTCACTTCCACTCGATAAGTGTCTGTTCTTCACTGTCAAAGTATGTATATTTTTTTGTTTGTTACACTAGTCGTGAATCATCTGATTTTTAACTGGCAGAAACTTCTTGTTTGTTGTTCAGTATGGCAGCGTTTTCTTGTATTACAGGCGCTTGATCTATGCATCGCCAAAGGCCGTATGTTTTGCCAACGGTAGTTTGCCATAATCTCAGAGTACCATCTTCCGAGCCACTGGCATACAACTCACCGTCCGGTGAGAAACGTACAGAATGAATTGGACCGAAATGACCCTTGAATGATTCTAAAACATTTTTTCAAATATTTACCTAATGCACCAACGAAAAATATTGTCCGTATTGTTTATCTCGTAACGAATCGAATCTTACCAATTTCTATTCCCGTACTATAATCGAACTTGTACATTTTCAGGTCTTCTCCGCCGCATACAAAAATACTATGATCCGGATGTAGACTGGCACTATTCATTTGAGTCGGCACAACGTACTCGCGTAATTTCGACAAGCTAAACGAACAATAATTAAATGTACATATTAGAATCACTTCCTTGAATAGTCTCGAAACTTTCGAATTATTAGAAAGTAAATGAAATCACATTGATATGTAATGTTCGGCACTGGGAACTGTATTCTCCTAATGAAGGTCAATTACAAGGTACTGGAACTGATTTACAAGTACACAAAGAGAATATTAATTCATGACCTCGAACAGGAGCATACAAAATATGCTACGTGCGCTTAACTACCTTGTACTCTTTCCATTACTATGTTTCTTTTTCTTTCGTAGGTACACACACTACTGTGCGAAAGAAAGAAGAAGCACCCAGTATAATTATAAGATATAATGGCAAACAATATTTTTATGTAGAAATTGTATTGTACAATGATCGATTTGTTGCATTTAAACTACTGAATAATCCGCAATAACACATATATTCTCGGAACTATTCAATTTTCTATTTTTTATTTTATTATTTACGCTTTTCTATTAAATATGACTGGGCGCTTCTTTCTTTTGCACGGTAGCGTATACAACAAAATATACATACTCTCTACTATTCCAAAAGGTGACTATATTTGAGTGAGTAGTGGTGATTATCGTCTCATCCCTAGATACTTCCATGGAACTTGGAATAGCTGGAAAGGCTAGCCTCCTCGTTTCTTGTGCGCTATTTCTATCCCAGATTCTTAGCGTCTTATCGTCGGCACAAGTTATTAGTTGAGTGTTGTTATTGAAGAAGGTGACGTGCCTTATGAAATTTTTATGACCTGAGAATACCTGTTAACGTTATTCGTTAGATAAACTATTAAGAGCCAACTATTAACAGACGTCGATACATACTTGTGGAGCTGCTTCCGGTTTATTGAGATCGTAGATTCGTACAAGCTTTTCGTTAGATCCAGTACACAAGTAATTGGAATCTGTACTAAAACTAACAGACTTGACTATATGTTTGTGTTGAAACGAGTAAATTTCTTCCCCTTTAATGGCATCCCAGACTTTAGCATTAAAATCAGCGGCGCCCGAAGCAGCTCTTGTAGCCTCAGGGTTCAGTGCAACACCCCACACCGCTCCTTTATGTCCTTCGAACGTTCCAATCCAATCTCCGGTATCGCCTTGTCGCAGCATAGGTTTGCCATCTACAAATATATGCGCATATTCCTTCAGACAAAAAGAAGCGTGTTTCCTGACAAAGTCGTAAACAGACTTGAAAAAAATGTATAACAGCATTACACATCGATATGTAAATAAAAATTAACAACACGAAGGGTCTATTTCGTAGAGATTTCCGTTACCTAGACTTTTTGGTAACTAGACAATTACTCGTATAAACAACAGATCGATAGTAATGTCATTAAACGGAGTCGAGCGGAAGGAGAACATTAACACACGAATAAAGATACAGTGGATGTTTATGGTTAAGGTGTAACGTGATGTGGGATACGGAGACGAGACGCTTTCGAATAAACCCATAACTTTCGAAACACGCGGTATCTAACCTCGGGGACCTGCGACTCGGTAAAACCTTGGCGTTCGAAGGGAACTAGGCCAAGGAGATCAAGAATCTGCTCGCGCGCGTGTGTGTGTGTGCGTGTCGAAAGAAGAAGAATCCATTGAGATCGGACAAAGGAGCCGGGCTGGTCGTAACGAATGAAAAAATCCGAACGTAGCGATTACCTTTGCAGGCGGAGATCAGGTAATAGCCAGATTCCGTGACGTCGGAGAACGCGAGATGCACCACGGGCCTTGTGTGCCCGCTACACGTCAGCGGTGTCTGTCTCAAATTCGCCATGGTGTTAGCCGCGTCCGTGGACGATCGAATTTTCCCGCTTTTACCCGAACACGTTTCACACCCGGCTAGGGCGCGACGAGAAATTCTATTCGCGAATTTTCTCCGTCACCCCCCAGCGAATGGCGATTCGAGCTCCGTTCCTTCTAAACAGTACGTTCCTCTCGAACGAACCGTCACCATCTACGCACGATGCGACACTGAACACCGTGAACGTAGCGAGCGCTGCAGGCCAAGTTCAGACAGGAAGAAGGTTGTGGCGGCCTCCACGAGTTTTCTTAACTTGACTCGCTTCAGTCCGCCTCGAGGACGAACCACAAAAACAATACGGTTCCCGTTCCTCCGTTTACAGCCAGAGCCAGCCATTTAATCGATTTCAATCTTTAATCGGATTCACTAATTAAATTCCCACTCGGCGGAATCAATTAATCGACCATCACACTGTCCAACTGACCAATAGACGTTTCGATTTTCATTATGCGATTCTTAGAGAGTTGTTTACTTGTTTAAATATTGATTGCGTATATCAATATCGGATATCACTGTATCCGGGAATGTCTGCAGAATCTTTTGCTGTAAAGTAACATTCGATATCTTTTGTAATAACATCGCAATGTTTGTTTAAACTTGCCAATTCAAATTTCTCGAAAACTGTGCGTCTATATCGATCTAAAATCGATCTTTATTACTTTATTATGGAATATACAACTTTTTGAATTCGAAACTATCTTTGTGGAAACTTATCAATATTCGCGGTAATTTTTCTAACGGTTTTTTAATCTATCAGTGTTTTATTATTAGTATTTGTATTGAAAAATTCTCTGAATTCGCTCTGCACCTTAGAAATGAAACAAAGTGAAACTTGAAATTCTTTCAACCACCGAGACCACTAAATTTCGCATTTGTGGATAGAAATTATATTATTGCATTTTTATTATAAAATATGTTCTATTATATTACAATATAAATAATAACATACACGTGACAAAATTGTAAAGTACGTTTTGTAGAGAAAAAGGAAGTGTAATTGTTTTTCGGCTTAAATGATGTCATTCATGTTCTACGAA
>CM052336.1:23144057-23207329 GCA_028455595.1 Lasioglossum vierecki | reverse complement strand
ATAGATATAGATATAGATATAGATATAGATATAGATATAGATATAGACATAGATATAGATATTTATATTCATAAATATTTATGAACCTATAGAAAAAGATAACTATAAATTCAATTCTTTAGAAGAATTACACGTTTTTCATTACAAATGTTTCGGTTTCACAATTACAACAACAGTATAAATCAACGTTGTTCAGTGCACTCTTCCTGTGTCCATTTGTTAGACTCTTTATGCCGCATCCATTTTTCATTTACCTCGGAACAATACGAATTAAAACGTACAAGGTAGCAATACTCTTCTTCATCATTGTATTCTTCATTCCTTCTTCTGCCCTTATTGTTTTCACAATTTCTTCCTTTTAGATTTGGGTTACACGCCTCTCTGTTCACTTTTTCCCATCTGTTTTCCTGCATATTCTACTCTGACTTTTCTTTCCCACAAGTGTCAGTGTACGTGGTCGCTGTTCTTCTCTTTCTACCTCTATTTAAATCTTCTCGAGGCGGAGCTTTATGAAAAGTTTTTACCAACTCTGATGCGAACTCTTCGCGTTTTATTTGTGCATCCTGTGTTGAAGTCTCTCGAGTTTCATTATTGGATGTCCTCAAGCTGCGGCGATCATGTTTTTGAAATTAGATTAGAAATTTCCCCCAACGGGACCCTCGAACCTGTTACGCAGAGATCGGTACTATTTTTAAAACTGTCAAATTCAAGATTAATAGAAAGAAAAAGCATTTATAATTAAGAAACATTCGTATCACAATTTGAAAATATTCAAAGTTACTGCAGGATATTGGAAAGTCGTCTTCTGTTCTCTATACGTCTTAATTGCTTAATTATTGTATATTGTTGGGACACGGACGCGTATAATTCAATTATACAGTGGATGATGAAATTATTATTATTATCTAATCATGATTTGCTTTGATTTTACCTAACTTCTGTAGCAGCTGTGACCACGGCCAAAGTGCCAGGCAGTAGTATAACTATACAAAGAGTCAGACAACCTCACTAGCTATCACTCTTCGCCGGATTTGTTGACGTGCTATACTTGAATCTTTTACGAGTGTACAGGGTGTATAAAAATTATATGCCACGACCACCATAGCGTGATTCTACACCTCATAATCTGAAAATCTGTTTAAAAAACTTCCCGCAAAATTGTCCTTGACTTTTTTAAGGTTTTGAAGGTCAATTTTATTTGTGATTGCATTGTGTTCTACTCATCGACAGGATAAAAAGAATAACAAGTTCCGACCTATGGTTCCTTTGACAATTTTTATCCTCTCGATAAGTAGAATAAGATGCAATTATAAAAACATTTAACCTTCAAAACCTTAAAAAAGTCAGTCAAGGACAAATTTTGCATATCTTTCATATTCTTTATCCCACGTTCCATAATCAATAAATCACAATTAATTTCCGCTTTGGAATGACAATTTTATTTGTGATTGCATCGTGTTCTACTCATCGACAGGATAAAAAGGATAACAAGTTCCGACCTGTGGTTCCTTTGACAATTTTTATCCTCTCGATAAGTAGAATAAGATGCAATTATAAAAACATTTAACCTTCAAAACCTTAAAAAAGTCAGTCAAGGACAAATTTTGCATATCTTTCATATTCTTTATCCCACGTTCCATAATCAATAAATCACAATTAATTTCCGCTTTGGAATGACAATTTTATTTGTGATTGCATCGTGTTCTACTCATCGACAGGATAAAAAGGATAACAAGTTCCGACCTGTGGTTCCTTTGACACTTTTTATCCTTTCGATGAGTAGAACACGATACAATCATAAAAAATTTTGACCTTCAAAACCTTGAAAAAGTCAGTCAAGGACAAATTTTGCATATCTTTTTCCATATCTTTCATAATCCTTATCCCACATTCCATAATCAATAAACTTTAGTTATCAGGCTGCATCACAATTAACTTCCTCTTGGGAATGGCAATTTTATTTGTCGGTCCATTAAACAACGATTATACCTTAATCAAATACGTGTTATTCGTAATTAGCTACATTTGTCATTTACTACGATGAATCATCGTAATTCGTAATAAACATTCATTTTCTGTTTCTAGATAGAATGAAATGCTTGATTTCTTTATGTTTCTGTTGAAATATGCGTTTAATAGTCGAGAAGAATCAATTACTTTCGTAAAATAAATGAAATAAATGAATCGCAACCGAGATTTATTTCGTCGGTGAAATTCTGCATGCACAGTATATGAACTGAAATATATACTAACGAGAACGGTAGAAATAAAATCAAACAGGGACGATGATAATTAAAAAGTAATCTTGGAGCGAAAAAAAAGCGGGGGGAGAACACGCGGAGTACACAGCATAGGAAATTTTCATCCGTCATTTCGGCGAAAAACGTGTGATTCCGGTGAAACTGCGGACAAATGCGACGATATTTAAAAAATTTTTTTATTCTCATTTCTCGCCTCTTTTTGTCTAGGCCAAACGACGCGTGGACGAGGATCCTCCGTTGTAATTCGTAAGTTCCTTTTGTCTTCGCGGGCTCGTGACGGAAGCATTTTTAATTAGGCTCCTAGCTGCCGGCGGCTGCGTTCGGTATACGGGGTGAGTCGTGAAAAACGGAACACCTAAATATCTCTTTTAAAATTCAGAACGGAGGAAGATATCAAAGAGAAAAGTTATATTGCTCTGGGAAATAAATCTCAATCCATGTCAAGGCAAATTCACTGACACGGAATCGCGTGCGGCGTTGCGACGACAATGGACTCCGAAAATTATAACTACACAGCGGACTTTATGCGTTTATAACAGAAATGAGTGGGTGTAATTTGGAACAGTTAAAAGATTTGAAGAATTTAAAAATTCTTTTGAAAGAACTTAAAAATATTCACAGAAGAAATTCAATTTCCATATCACTCCTGTTTGTTGTGATTCTGGTGAAACATTTTTATTTTGCATAAAGATCCGCTGTCTAATTATAAGTGAACAGCGATCAAATAAAAATATGATGTTTGTATAAGAGTAATATATTTGAAACATATTTATATTATTATATTACGCATATGTATCAATTTATTTAGTCCAGAACGTAAGAATAGTACCCGAAAATTTTACGAAAAAATATATTTAAGTTATATCTGTTTGCTATTAATGAAACTGATCATGTCCCTGGGTCATTATTAACATTACATTATAATAATAACAACAGAATTGCATTTGTTAATATTTTCTCCTACAATTTTTATCATCATCTGTACTTCAATAAAAAATACACACTCTGAAGTTTCTCATGGAAACATTTTCACAATTAAAAAATAATAATATACAAAAATAATAATATATTTGGAACACTATTTCAATAACTTCTTTGTCGACTCCTCAGAAATTGCAGTAAAAAATGCAAGGATAATACTTCACCTCGTTACTCTTTAAAACAACGAAATCCATATGTTTTACTTTTTAATTAATATTTTTTAAAAAATACGTCCGTATATAAACAGAAAAAAATAAATCTACATTCTCTGATTTCTTGCGTCTCACCCTGTACATAACTAGATATATTTAAAAGTGCCACCACTTTGCATATACAGGGTGGAATACCTAACACACGCATCCGAATGGGTTTTAATTATGCGATGGATATGCATGCATTCAGATATATTTCGTTCTGAAAAAGCACTCTTTTCATTGATCGGCTTATCCTCGAATCGCGTAAAAAGAGGTCATAGAACTAATGAGAGACCGCCGCACCGTCTTTTCTTCTAGTGTTCTCCGTTATACTACGAATTCTTTTAATTATTCCTCCGCGTCTCTTCTACCTTTATTTAGAATATTCTTCTTTTCATTTCTGCAAAGCTGCATCGGTGTTAATTAATTCAATATTCATTTTCCTTGCTCACCGATTCCGACGTTTTTCTAGATGTACATTCGTACAAGAATTTTCTATACTTTGGCATGTGTTAAATTGGGTGTCTTGGGTGTACAAATTAATTCGTAACCCGTTCTTTTTTTATTTCAAGATGAGTTAGGCTGAACAAGCGAGTTTTAATTAAATCAATTTCTACTCCTCTTGTTCACTGCTTCATCGCGTTACGACCCCACACTACGCTGAGTGGAACCTGCCGCGAACTCTGATTGGTCCGGGTTTTTCGTTAATGTCACTTCAAATAACCTCAGAAACCACTCCTTTTAAGGTTGAACGACAGTTTTCAGACACCCTGTATACTATGTAGATAAATATAATATTTCAATCAAATATGGACGAGTCTATTTCTACTTTCCTGTCTAGCAGGATCACCTGCAATATTAATAACGACCGATATCAAATACATCACATGCATTGCCAAGACCACATCCGATTTTTTTTTATCAATATTTACTGTTTTTTCTCATGACGTGATGACAGAAACGAGTATGCATCAATTATGAAAATATAGATTAAAAATTCAGTGAAAATACACTATCAAATTTAGTTTCAAAAGATTCTATCGGGTTGGAACGAAAGTTCGAAGCGTCTGCAAATTAAAATTGTAAGCTACAGTTCAGATATTTATTCGTAGATTTATTCAATAACGTATTTTCCATTCTGTTCAATTACTTCTTGCCATTTTTTTAATTGGGGTGAAAAAATCAAAGGTGGTCAGTTTTTGTGTTTTATTTAAGGAAAATATATTATAAAGAATTAAAACATTTTCAGAAAAATAAACTTAGTAAGAAAACATATTCTTAATTGTCAGGTTGCTTAATTGTTGAAGGGTATAATTGTATCTTAGATTTTTAATTTGAAAACGCTACGAACTTTCTTTCCAGCCCAATGCTTTCAAGAAAACTGATTTCAACGTTTCCTCAGCTGTGAGCAGCGAGCTCGCCATTGTAACAAGTAGAATTGGGGTGTAATGAGCAGACACATCGGCCAAGAACAACACAATTATTTGCGTACGCAACAAACACGCGAGCAGAATTTCCTGAGAAATGAAATCCCGTATGTAAATCGCAGATTCGTGTACAAATACAAATTTCGATGGGTCAACCCACGGAAATGTATTTACATTAATTGCGGTTCCCGTCAATGGTCGACTTCGTTGGCAAAAATTAGAACGTCTGAAATGGAACATGTTTCTCATTCACGTGAAACGCAGCGCAGAATTTCGAAAAAGCTCGATAAATTGCAGAAATGAAACAAAAATTCTGCGCTACATTCTAGATAATACCTTTCAGCTGGAGAATAAAAAAAATATTTTTATTCCAGACGTCTCAATTTTCGCCAGAAACGGTGGCCGTCCATCGATGTGCCGATAAAACAGCGAATATCTCTGGCGTTTTATTTTTTACATTGTGTCACGAATAAAATGGAGGTTAAAACTAAGAGTTGTGCCAATATGTCACTGTGAAAAACTTTTCACAATTCAAGCAAATTTTTCTGCGCGAGTACAACACTTATGCCCGAAGAAAAATCTAAGAAAAAATCATAAACCCTCATCACCCTTTTCCGTCCAGTTCTCATCCACACTGTTTTTTGTCGAGACAATTCTATAGGACCTAATTTGCTTACTTGAGCCTTGTGGTTCTCGGGTACCCTCATCATAGCGAATGCGAAAAAAAAGGTTTGTTAGATTTTTTTTGTGAAATATTCTATAAAATTTTTGTTTAATTCCAAGGATATTAATTCATCTAAAGTAGATTGGAGATGTCACAAAAGATGAAGGACATATCAATTGAACAATATTGAATATTATGTGAACGAATTTGAAATAGGTACCCGGGTACCGCGTAGCGTGGATGAGGGTTAAAAATAAAAAAACCAATCTATTTCGCCGAGCGACACCCCGTGTATTTTCATTTTCCCGGGATCCCCATACATTATATGGATCCGTGCTAACGTTGAATTTCCTTTTAGTTCCAGCAAGAACGACGGAAGGCCAGATTCTACTCGGCGAGGTCGATATCGCGGTTCAAGGGAGCGAGTTCGATGATATTACTACGGAAGAGGCATTCACGAAAAAATGCGTGGTCAACGGAAACGCGTATTCCCATAGTCAGACGGTACGTATACGTGGAAAGCTCGGTAGCGATTGTTTCCTGGTCTCCTTGTCTCTTTTCTCTCATTAATACAGCCTGAATAATTCCCCGCGAGCCGATGGAGTTTCGGAACCGTGGAACGGTGCCAGTATTATTTGCCCTCGACTGTTGCATGACGAAAATACGTCGGATAAATTCGATAACATTTTCGTGGCACAGCCGGGATTCGTATTGGATTCAGCAAATATTTGACGCGCGATGGTCGCGTGTGGCCCGCGTAATAGATTTTAAGAGAAAGCGGGGAGAACCAGCGACGGAAAGAGAGGGGTGGAAAGACCTGTAAGTCTCGCAGGAATACAATCGACAGCCTCAATTGATGGGTAATCCTCGACCTATGTTTTACTTCACAATTCTCGCGTGTCGCGAGACAGATGGATCTTTGAAAATGTTGCTTCCGATACGTCGATAAAAAACACGCGTCTACCCGATTCTTCTATTTAAGTCGGTTTTGTTTTTTCATTGCAAATTTTCGCCACACTCGATATCACCAGCGTCACGCCCGGGCAAGATATTGAATTGCTGTGCAGGCGTCACGACTATTCACTACGTGCACTTGTCGATGCTGCGAACGTGCAGCTACGATGTTTCATACGATGCTGTTCGGTAGAAAATGCTATGCGAATGAATTTATACATGTTCCTTTATTTAGAAATAATTGGACTGCGGATTTTATGCATTTCTAACGAAAAAGAGTTGATGGAATTTCACTCATTGCCCTGCGATATCGTGTCTGACTCGTGACGAAGATTCTGAACGGTCTAATGAGTATGTATATTATTAGTTTTCTTTTGCAATCGATATAAATGTTCTCCTTTTTTAGAAAATTATGAACTACAAAAAAGTTCTGATTACTGAGATCATGAAATGAATCGTACTATAAGGGGTTGAAACGGTAAAAATATTAAACGAAATGAACGTGAGTATACTGTGTTCAAACTATTAGTATTGGTAAAGAAGAAAGGAAGGATTTATATTGTTACTGTTTCTTGCAATGGGTGTAAATAATTTTTATTTTATATGAAGATCCACAGTCTAGAAATAATTAATAAGAATACATTCTGTTAGGTTGGGGTCTGTGAAATATCAGATTTGATTTATTATGATTTGATTAAATTTATTATACATATTATTTGATAGTACAAAGCTAGTCCTATCTCGAGTTGCTAATATTGGTAAAGAAGAAAAGAAGGATTTACATGGTTCCTGTTTCCTGCAATTGGTGTAAATAATTTTTATTTTATATGAAGATCTGCAGTCTAGAAATAATTAATAAGATTACATTCTGTTAGGTTGGGGTCTGTGAAATATCAGATTTCATTTATTATGATTTGATTAAATTTATTATACATATTATTTGATAGGCCTATCTCGAGTTGCTAACACAGAAAGTATTTCCTCCGGAAAAAATTGCTGAAAATATGGCATTCGGAAGCAGAATGCCCCGCAAACGATACGATATTGGCAACATTCCCCGAAGTTTCCGATCAATCTAATATTACCATTGAACGAGGCAACGGACAGGAAAAGATCCGTCCGGCCAGATAGCGTACCACGGAGTTCCTTCTGCCTCTGTTCCAGATACCGTCCTACGATGCGAACTCTCATTGCCTGTGTGTCGCCGGCGAGGTATATTGTTGGTGGCAGAATTACAGTCCGAGCACCGATCCATCCGCCGGCCCCTCGCTCCTCCCGTCGACAACGATAGAAAGTAATTACACACCGTCGCTGGAGGAGAGCACGGACGCCGACGACAGCTCCGAGGAAGCTTTCGGCGATCCGGAGCAGCAGGGATACGTGGAGATTAACGGGACGTACTCTACTACTTCGCAGCCAGCGCTGACTACGTGCCTCGTGATGGGTAATACATCACTCGGTTTTCAATTTCCACCGGCCCATTTCTACTCGGAGACTTTTGAAATTCAAACCGCAATTTGCTTATCTCGAACGGATGCAGTAGCATTCAGTTAGCTACAGTGCACGGTTAAATTTACATCTATTCCAATTCCATTTCTAATTATCTTATCTTTACAGTTGTGGTATCAATGGATAGCTGACGTTCTTCTGATTAAAATGAGTCCAAACACGGCCCAAGTCGGACTAGTTTTATAGACTCGATGAAAATACTTGACTACAGTGCACGGTTAAATTTACATCGATTCAATTTTCATTTTCAATTGTCTCATCTTTACGGTTGTAGTATCAATGGATAGCTGATGTTCATCCGATTAAAATGAGTCCAAACACGACCCAAATCGGACTAATTTTATAGACTCGATGTAAATACAACAATTATGGTCATACGCATGATCACTACATACGAGGACTATAAAAGTGGTCCGATTTACGTCATGTTTGGACTCGTTTGAATCGCACGAATCTCAGCAATCCAATGATATCATTTTTGAGAAGGTACGATAAAAGTTACCAAATTTGAAATTTTCACACTTGCACCTGCTAGATTTATTCTCTTACGTTACGGAGCCGTGCTCGAGTCGATTGCTCGAAGAGAAACGCTACCCGGTAACGCAAGAATTTTTCTTCCGGCTCCCGAACTTTTAAGTGAGCGCTACTGTACAGTTTTCCTGACGTTCAGCCGTTGTTGCGTTGACTCCCGTAAACGCGAGTCTCGAATCTCATTCGCTGCTATTTGTATCAATTTCCGAGCCATATATCTCTCTTCTATCAGATAGCCGAAGATTTTACGGCCGGTGGCTCGTACATTTTTTACTGCCTAGCACCGGTAAACGCGTTTTCCACGAGTAAAGATTCCGCCAACGTACCGGTGGCATTACAGCTCTAACTTCATCAAGGGGACGAGTATGTCGTGACACACTGATACCGTTGTTTGTTGTGCGGCGGTTTACTGTTAAAGTGTATACCCTGTTCGTGTTCCGGATCGATAACCACCAACTAGAGATTTTAATTGGTCAGCTGAACAATTAACAACGGTACAGCGTGTCACTCGACAGCCCGATGATGCCAGCTGCAATCCTGGCGAAACATTGGAATAATTAATGTAAGAGGAGTCGTCGCTGTCGCGCAGAACACGAGACCGCTTTTAAATCAATCACTTTTCTATTTCAACGAACTCGGAGCTAGGGGGAGGAGCTAGGGCAAATTGCTAGGAGGAGCTAGGAGAAATACATCAGATGTGGCGGTGAGAGGATCCCAGACTAAAGCTGAGAAAAGTTTATGAGAACTAAGAAGACCCGGTGGGAGGAGCTAGAGCAAATTTCCGGGCGGAGTTAGGTCAATATTTTTTATAAAAACGAACGACAGGTTCCCAGCAAAATGTACGCGGAATTTGCGATGTTTGAATGTTAACGAAACTGTTCTTGCTTTCACATTTCATTCTTTTTCGGAATCCTGTGAGTGATCGACTTCTTCTATTTTACCAAAAGAATTTATCAATGTATGCTCGAACGCAATGCATCCTAAAATATGAAAAAGAATCTTGTCATAGAAAATCTAGAAATTCTTTTCTTCGCCTGCTATACAAAATGGAGGTCGTCGCACGTGTATGACCCTGATGGACACTTCGAAACTGTTCTTGCTTTCACATTTCATTCTTTTTCGAAATCCTGTGAGTGATCGACTTCTTCTATTTCACCAAAAGAATTTATCAATGCATCGTAAAATATAAAAAAAAATCTTGTCACAGAAAATCTAGAAATTCTTTTCTTCGCGTGGACACTTCGGAATATTCAATCCCGTTTCCTCTAAAATAATTTTCAATTATGTCAACGTTGCGCAAACAATGTTGCCGGCCACCATGTATGTTTTTCAAAAGGAACCGTGCTCGATCGAAACGGCCCACGTCCCGTAGCGATTTTTAATCGGTTTCTATTTTGCCAACGCTGCACGGAACGTAAACAATTTTGGGCTAGTCGATGACGAGACGGTTGATTTCCAGGCAGGGAATACCGGGAGGGCGAAGTGCTGCCGCACTCGACCGGAAACTGCATCGAGTGCAGCTGCGGTTCCGAGGGCCGTGTCGAGTGCTCACCTAGGGACTGCGTAGCACTACGACCGGAAATACCTGTCGCACCTAACATCCCGGACGCACCGGACGGCGACTTCGAGGTGTTCAATTTCGACCGAGGGATCGACGAGAGCTTCTAAGGAATCTGATAATCACGATCGTCGCGTGCTGCCTCTGGCCTATACATTCCACGGTGATATATATGTATCCTTCGTTTTTTCGTTCTTTTCCATTGATCCTGTCTGTGATGATTTTTTTTCGTACATTCGACGAAGCGATTTGATTGCTACGGGTGGACCGTTCGAACGAGATCAACATTATCCAACAATCCTGTGGGAAGATCCTGTGGGAGAATCTAATATGAACACTTACTTTTTTCTTGTTTATTGTTGCAACAGATTGTAATACGTGTTGTGGATGCAACCGGAGTCACGCATCTGATCCTGAATCAGGAGACGCCCTTGTCTGCAGACCTACTTTTCGTTGTCAGATATACAAGGTGTCTCAAAATTCCTTCAACATCCCGATTTGGGAGGTTTTTTTATTAGAAAATCTCATATGAGATTTATGTAAGACTTCAGAAAACCCAACCTTCTTCTCAGAAACACTGGATGGGGGTGTGTGGTATTGTTGTAATATGTACTCACTCTTCATCATCATATGCTTTAAAAAGTTCTCTCGGTATATATACCGTTCAACGATTGTAGTGATATATCTGTAGAAACAGTTGACGAGCGGTCGCATCGTGTTGACGCGCACGCACAGAAAGGACGTGCACGTATACACAAAATTCAATTTATAGGAACTACAGTTTTTTTCACGAATATCTCGAAAACTATTCATTTGCGCCAAAAGTGGTATATACATTTTGTGTTCAGCATGTGAAAACGAATATAATGACGTATGTCACATGTCGAAAGGAAGGGGGGGCTTTTCTGAAGTTCAGCCGAGATTTATTTCAACATAATAACAAAAAAACGAAATACATCACATACAAAACAGAATATAATAATTACAAAATAGAATGTGGTTATTAGAGATACGCAGATATTTTAATACAGACATATGATTAGTTGGAACAGTATAGACAAAACTTATACTTTAAGACCAGAGCTCTTATAAAATGGTAACATGTGGTGACAAGCTTTGATATTTGGTTTAGCTATTAGTATTGAGATAGAGATCAAGGTTCTTGAGATCATTTGAAGCAACATTTTCATTTGCAAAAATTACGTCCGCGGCTGTGTTAAGGAGTTATTAACGAAAAACACAGACCAATCAGAGCGTGACTTAGACGCGTGTTGGCACAATCGGCCCGGCGCGCCAATTGGCCGACTGTGCCAACACGCGTCTAAGTCGCGCTCTGATTGGTCTGTGTTTTTCGTTAATAACTCTTTAACAAAGCCGCAGATGTCATTTTTGCAAAGGAAAATGTTGCTTCAAATGATCTCAAGAATCTCCAGTTTCCGGATGTTGAAGGAATTTTGAGACACCCTGTAGAAATTACATGTTGTATATTTTATTTGAAGAATTTCTTGTTACAGAAAAATTGATATTTTTTATATATTATATGTTTCATTGAAACCAGACCGGTTTTAGGAATATTCTAAAACTCTTTCGATCTCTGCCAGAACAGGGCAAACCAGTCGGCAAGTCTCATTATCAAAAGACATCGCGTTAAACGCGGTCTTTCGAAACTCTAATATCATTATAGAAATCTCTCCTTGTCTTGTAAAAATGCCTGTCCTTTCTTGCACACTGCGAAAAAAGAGAAACTGCTACTTGGAATAAATGTCAGTTTTCTAGGAACGATATTTTCTATGAAGACCGGAGACACTTGGATGTTCCGTTTCGAACGTTCCACTCTGTATATAGAACGTGTACTTTAGATTCGAACGATTCATGTCTCTTTTTTATAATCAGAGTACGACATCTAGAAACATATCAGAACGTTTATTGTAAATAGCTAGAGCATAAGTTAGGGAAGCGGCCTAATTGTTTCCGTTATTTTCATATCGATCGAGAGCGCAGTGCGGAACTTGCGAAAGTCTTGAATTTCTTTCGACGTTCGTAGATAACTTATTGATCCTTTTAACTGACTCCTTAACCTTTTGACTGCCGGCCATTCTAAGTATTCGTTAGCTACGCCGGCACTGTAGCGGTAATCTTGCCTTGCAACGAGTACTTTCGAGAGTTTGGTTGCCGCCCATCGATTAAGTATAGAGGGTGAGTCACGACAAACGGAGCGCCTAAATATCTTTCTCGCAATCGAGAGTTAAAGAAAATGTCCAGGACAATCGTGGAATAATTGACAAAACTTTCTTCCTTTCGATTATTTTCTTATGGAACCTGTGCCGACGTATTGGTCACATTTTTTTAATCAAAATGAGTCCGAACACGATACGCTTCGGATCATATTTACTTTTTTAATTCGCATCACAGTAGAACCTCGATTATCCGAATATTTATTCGAATATTTATAAACAATTTCATCTACAATGATTTATTGTACAAATCCTATTGTACTATTCCATTATTAAAAAACTTACGTTCCTCTGATTAGTTCGGATATTCGAGGCTCAAGTGTGTCGTGTTTGGACTCATTTCAATCAGAAAATTGCCACGAATATTCTGGGAAAAGTTTCACAAAGAAATAATGAGAAACAAGAGAGTTGTGTCACTGGTGTTCAACGGTGCAAAATATGACAATATCAACGTATTTTTTTGTTTTTCGGCGTTGTTCAAAGGTTTCATCGAGAGCAGAAAATCGATCTTTAGATTGCTCCTCTGAAACTCCGACTTCCGCGATAAGTGAGAACCAGGTCGATCGTTTCTTCCTCTGAATAACACATGGTGAAATGTATAATTAATAAACGGATGTGTTGTCTCGAAAAGCTGATGGAAATAGGAGATTGTATAAATGAAACACGATGCCTTAAAAATCAAGTGACACACATCAATGTTTACACTGATCTATATTTCTAATTTCAAGGTTGTCTCGAGGTCGTATTATTATAAACGATTAAACTTGTACTAAAGCTCTGAAATGTTGAAAGCATTATTCCATCGTTTTCCAACCTAACGAATTTTCTCGGACGTTTTCTTTCATCTTGAATGCCAAATGTTCAGACGTTCTGTTTTCCAGCAACTCAACCCGCAGAATTATGTCTATCTAGGAGAGTGCAAGGACGTTGTCACACCGATTTAGTTGAGATTCTGTATACTTATAGATCTCGATCTCCCATTTACGAATATATACCATTATAGACGCTAACACTCAATAGTTTGTGAGATATTCACAAACAAAGTTCTTAAGTGGTATACAACGAGACTTCCACCCGGTGGGCTAGGGTTCGATTCTCGTTTGGTGAAAATTTTTTTTTCATATTTATTTATATTATTTATTTGCTGTGTAACATTGACTAGTCTATATGAGATTGCACATTTATTACAAGTTGAAGAACAAAAGGATTAATAAATTATAAATAAATTCGCTGTGTAACATTAACTTGTTCGTAAGATATTGCACATTTATTTATATACAAGTTAAAGAACAAACGTATTAATGAATTATAAATAAATTAGCCGAAATTAATTCGTTATGTACCTCTAAAATAAATATTCGTTGTATACCTCCTCTACAATAGCAGATTTAAGCAGTAATGTAAGAACTTTGTTTATGAATATCTCAAAAACTATTGAGCGTTAGCGTCTATAATGGTATATATTCGTAAATGGGAGATCGAGATCTATAAGTATACAGTGTCTCAATTAAATCGGCGTGACAACGTGCTTGCACTCTCCTTGTAAGCAGAACATTTCATTATTCGCGGATAAATATGCTTTGCGCAGCGATTACCGGCGAATGCTTATAGATGGCGGCCAAAGGGTTAACGATGCTTGTCGACTTTGAAGAAAACGAAGAGTCCGGCCTATCAGGCCATTGAAGTACCCTTCGAGACTCTCGATTCCGCTTTCTTTGCCAGACAATGAAGGGACTATCCGCTTTCCACAGCGAATCCTCGCGACGATCGTCATTGCATGAGACCACAACACGGCCAGTTTGGCTTCGCGTTTTCTATGTAGACACCCCCTAGATATACATATATGTAGGCAAGTCGAATTTTTCAAATGCTGAAATTGTCGAATCTTTCGAAGAGCTATCGTATACCTTTAACGACCAACGCTGGTCGATCCAGTACTCTCACCAAGTCTCGAACAATATTTTCTATAATATTCCCTGTTCTACGGAGCAACAAACGGATTCCGTAGACGGTCAGCCTACAAACTATAACTTACCAGACCGGAAGCTAAGTATCCGCATAAAGGCGACCCACATTCCCGAGTTATATTGTTCCCAATGTCGTGGAAGGTCACAGATAAATCTCATGCTATCCTTGGTCGCGATACAACGCGTTAACTGCTGACTGATAGCCATCCGAAAAATTAGCATTCACTTGAACTTCTTTATTAATGCGTTCTGCGCACTGATTTTCGATGTTGACACACACCAACGCGGTACTAATTTTAATTATTTTATAATACATTGTATATTTATCAAATTCAATTGCGTACATTTTATTTAATATGCTGATCGAATGACCATAAACAGAACACGAAATCAGAATACAAATTTATATCTCACAGATTCTAGCTAATTGTTTAGTAATAAAATGACATTATTAATATTTGCAGTTTTAAATGTGTGCCATTCAATATGTCCTATATCTTTTATATAAAATTTCCGGGTGTAGAACGAGTCACTGAAATAGAAAATGTTTAAACGTGTCCTTCAATATCTATTTCTCACGAGTGCAATAAATTCAAAATATATACTTATTTTTGAGAAATACTTGTACACAGGTCTACTGCTAACAAACATTCTAAAGTCAATGTTCTTTTATTGGAATCACGTATTCTTCTTCTTCCTTCCGATTAACTTAGATAATTTTTATTTTGCTTAAAGATTGTCCGATTGTGAGACAAGAGTTGAACTAAAATGTTTTTCTGTGACACATCAAAATTCAGTTATCAAATTTTTACCGTAACGACATCATGTGGCAGTCGTCGTCAGATAATAAACTGCGTCGACTACGTGTAGCTAACAATGGCAGTTAAAGTGTTGATCGAGACGTAATCATATCCTCTTTGTGACCATTTGCTGTCCATGAGCTAGAATTCATGGTTCTAGCTTTATCAAATTCGCGTGGGTTCACGACCAAAGCTTCGCTTCCGATTCTAACGAAAACGAAAACGTATGCCGGTGAAATCGGTCGAATCGTTCTCTCGTATTCTCCGATCTGGAATCTGTTCGGCGACGAAAATTTTGTCGGAGTTTTTATAATAATCAAACATCATATCACGAACAATGATATATCACCAAGATATACGAAACTTTTACCAAAGACGGTTTAGCATAGTTCGATCTAACGTAAGTATTATCGACACTCGAAGAGGGTCGATGCAATATTGACCCCCCCCCCCCCCCTTTCGATAGAACGATGTTTGCCCCCACGTGCACGGGATTTAGATACGTAAAAAGAGAGTCCGTAGCATGCTCTGTCCGCTGAATTTTGTCTCAAGGGAAAGGACACTGTCGGGAGAAAGGTTAAATTGCACAGGATCATTTGCATAAACAGTCTGTAAAATAGTAATCCTATTTCGCCAGATCTATCCCGAGAGTGCCCTACATACGTACAGTCTTCAACATCAAATTATGTCCGAAATAATGCATATTATTATTTTCCTACAAACACATTTAATTAATTAATGGTTATTTATATATATATATATATATATATATATATATAATATTAGGTTGACAACTAAATTCGCGACCTTTTCTTTCGTAATTCTTTTATCGTATCATTAAAACCTCATTCAGTGACCTTTTCAACTGTATATCATTGGAAAGCTCTGAATTTTTCTGATTAATTTAATATAAAATACTCGTGCTTCAAAAATATATGTAAACCACTTTGTTTGAGAAATTGTTGCTAACCTAATATTTACTTAATTTTGTTAATTAATAGATCTTCGAATAATCTAACGTCTGTGGGATTAGAACACTGTACATGCACAGGGTTGGGCAACTCAACCTAAATCATTTCTAAATTATACTTCGTATAGACAATTAATATACGCATGAATCGATTACGTTAAAAAATTTACTGTTCGGATGAAACGTTTCTAGTATTTGCAAATGAGAAATACATTATTTCATTGATACAAGAAAAATGAATTTTTAAATTGTGTGGAATTTATTCAAGACGATCGCATTTATTGTCCACCCTGTACACGCGTGAAAAGTTTCAAGAAATCCTTAAATACAAACTTGGATAGATTATAAGACAGTCTCATTCTATTTTTCATTCACTGAAACTGCTCTCGAGGAACAGAAAATTTGATATATTTTCGTTTCGTTGAACTCGTCTATGAAACTGTTGATTCGCATAAACACTTCCGTAGCCTATATATTATATACATTTAACGAGAACAGAAACAAAGAGATTCGACATCGTATGAGTCAACGTGCACAATATAATTATACATGTATTATATATTCGTATATACACGTACCTATAAACATTGTAATTCATAAGTTGTCGGACATTGACGTATTTGACGGAACAACAACGAATTGACGTCATGAAATGACGACCTATAAAATAGAAACATTCACGTTCTAAGAAGTACTTTACAGCATACTCAGTAAATTTGTTTATTTAAATATCGCAGGATAAGATATAACAGTCTACCATTGCTTTATCTGCAAGTTCTATTCATTTCGGTTCGACATCAACAAGATGTCCGACAACTTATGAACAATAATGTGTGTCACACGAGGAACCAAGTATCGAGAAATAATATTGTAACAATCTAGGAGTAGAGTACCTAAGATCCGCGGAGACTGCGGATCTCTATGCAAGAATAGACTTGTAGGGATCGATTTACAAGAATTGGAGATTAGTTTCACAGTTCCATTTATTCCCGCAACAAGGTTTCATCAGGGTAAGAAATAATAAAAAATAGACGAAACGTTATTAAATTCCGCTTGCTCCTCTGTGTTACTGTGTGCTTCGAACACTTTCCGTACGCTATAAATGCACAAAATCCGCAGTCTATATATCGACCTTAACTGCCCTTTGTTCTCCGTTGTTATTCGGAACGAGACTCTGTAACCCCGGAAAACGCAGTGTGACCATAGAAGATGGACGAAACAATCTTATTATTTTATATTAAGATGATAAGAGCCACTCTTCTTCGAAAAGTTCTGAACAATTTCGTCGGATAAACTTTGCACAATAACAATCAATAGAACCTCTTAAGATCTAAGGAACGATCTGTCTCCGCAAACGATCTATCTTCGAACCAAGGAACTCCACCCCGAAAACGCCTAAGGTAGTCTGCTTGCATCGGAGATTGCCTCGAAAAAAAATAATCATCAACATTTCACTATGCAATAACGAGAAAATTTTCTGCAAAAAAAACCTCTGTCCATCTCTCTAACTTCCCCCTAAACTTCAAGGTCAGCGAATTTTCTCTACGCGCAAGAATAAATAAACACAATGATACTATTCTTTTTCGAGAATCTTCGACGCAAGAGAATCGCCTCTTAAGATTCTTCTAAGATTTGTAGGGCGAATAGCGAACTCAGCTCGACACGCATTATAGTTAGCGACCTATGATAGCGTCGACGGGACGAGAAGAGCGAGTCGAGCGTAACTATACTTTTTTTGCGACGACGCGACGAGATTCATTGTTTATAGTTAGAGGCGTAGTTAGATAGCGATCCAATGTGATATATACATATATGCATATATATCCCGGGGAAAAAAGTAACTTTGTCTAAAGGTTTTACAATATCTAGAGGAAAGGTAACAATCCTATTCGCGAGAGTAATAACGATAAGGGATAGAATAGAGGAACTGGAGGAGAGTTTCGAATGACGGTGTCGGGTTCGCTCCTTGCAACGAGAAAATTTATCGTCGAACAACATTAATCCCGTTTTTTTTAGGGGTTCGCTTAAATGACAAATGAACGGCGGAGAGCGTGGAGGATTAAAGTATTTTTTAATTGTATGGTTTTGAGAACGGGAACCGTAGACAATCCCCCCTGTCGAATAATGGCACTCGAGAAACGGGGAAAGTTCGAGGAAAACCGGGAAACATAAGTAGAAAAAGCGATGTGTAGCTTTACCGAGCGGAACTGATGTCTTCGTAGCGTTTGCGAGATGAGGAAGAGGAAAATGTGCTTCGCCCATGGTTTTCGAGAAAAATTGATCAGTTTACGATACCCGCAGATCCACTTTATCCCCATCTTCCCACAGATCCGATGTACTCCCATCCTCGAATTGGAATTGTACCCGCACTCTTTGCAGCTAGACCCACAAACTTCGAGTTTGCTCGGTAAACCTATACCCGCGGGACCACCATGACAGTTTGTTTTTCTTATTTTTTTTATTGATGTTTAGAGTTGCGTGACGATCTCGTACGTCTTCCAATCATCCCACAAACTATTACGTCTCTCCTGCGTATCCGTGGGAAATTACCTTCTTGAACATGGTTGTGTACACTAAATAAAGGAAGATCTTACGATATGTCCACATTTTTGCTCCCCCTGCTCGCCATTTCACACCATTTCGTTTATCGTTCAAAGTAGATCAGTTTCCTTTAAATTCTGCTTGCCTTCAACACCTACCAAGCATTAAAAGTGGCTGGATTGCCTTAGCAAAATAACAATTGTTATTGCGACTTAAGTCTCAATGTATCTCAATACTTTGTACAATTTTCATTAAATCTATTAAATCATTCTTCCGTGAAAACATCTCTATGCAATCTCAATAATTGGTAGGTTTAGTGGTAACCCTCGGATGGCAGATTATTAGCATTATATAATTAGAATTAGAATTATCTAAGATAGATCTAGTCATTACTGCCATTGAATCATCAAAAATTTACCGTCATCTTGGGGTTAAAACGTGTCCGCAACCTTCTTCAGAATTCCTTTAATTGATTCGTAATTGAAAAGGCGACAAACTGCCGTTGATGGAGGACTCGAAAAATTTAAATGAAAATTGATTTCCAATATTTTTTATAACATCGTAACATTAATAACCGTTTAAAGAATCAAGAGTGACCTTTCAACGTCCTCAGCGCATGAACTCACTGATGAATCAATCGCATTCAATCGTCGCGAATCGAAATCATTCACCGCTTATTTACCTGAAGCATTTTCCGGCACAGTCATTACTTATGCAACAATCGAAATGGTTCCAGAGCTTTATAATACATCTTGCACTAAATTAATTTAGTAGAAATTCGAAATGTAAAAGGAAAGCGGATGAAAAGGCATAATGGCGTTATTGTGCAGGTCCTTTGGTAGCACAAACTGAAACTGAAACTGCATAATATGAATATAATTTACAATACTCGCCGACAGTCTACTGTGCGTGTAGTCTGAGACTATTAAGCTACAAGTGGATGAGGTTAAGTAAGCCGGTGTTGGTTATATGATTCAAATGTATACATTACGTATGTTAAATGCTATTTACTACGTGGTTATGTTCGCTTCGAGAAGTCTATTGCGATAGAATTCTCGCGCGATTCATCGATGAAAATTATTCTGTAAGTGTTTTTGTGCATTAATAAACATTGAGTGTACACGTGTGTTGACAACGAATCGATTTATTATTTCTTTGTGATTCTGTATCGTAAACGCAACATATTATCTCGTATCTATGTTATTTCAGATAAACATTAGGATATACTCGTTATGTTATCCATGTTAACAGCTGCTAGATAATGCTGCACCACACTTGTGTGCGTGTAAATAGTCATACACTACATACATAGTTCTTCTTACGTACTACAAATGCTATCAGTTGATATGCACTATTGACATAATTCTTCCGGCAATATATAGAGGAAGGAAATGCTTTGTGTAATCACATCAGTTGGAAATTAGTTGAAAGTTGTTCGTGAAACAGAACAAATCGTAACGATGGAGGCTGTAGTCGCAGAAGCTCAACCCTTTAAGAGTTTGCAAGAGTTGTACGAAAACGTGGACCATTTGAAATCGTGGCCAGAAATTAAGGAATTAAGAGAATGCACGGACTACGTGTACGACAGCTTGGATGTGAACAATCATGGAATACAATTAGCGAAGTTCGATAGAGACAAACGACCTAAAACATTGCTTTGTCATGATATGAAAGGTGGTTACCTCGACGACAGGTAATATCCATTGAAATTTCGATATTTTCTAGTGATTAATGTGTACAATTATTTTTCCAGATTTATAGATGGTGCAGAGTCTCATGATTCTTATTTGTTTTATCACTGGAGCGTTATAGACACATTTGTATACTTCAGTCATCATTTCATAACTATTCCACCTTTCGGATGGATCAACGCAGCACACGAACATGGAGTGAAAGTTCTTGGCACGGTAATAACAGAACGACAAGGTATCTGGGAGCAGATACTGGAATCAAAGGAAGCAGCAAGAAAGTTCGCTGAGGCTCTAATCTATGTTTCAAAGTTTTATAAATTTGAAGGCTGGCTATTGAATGTTGAAAATGAAATTAGAGCTGAACAGATCAGTAATTTGATATATTTTATGGAGTATCTAACGGAACATATTCACGTAGAAATTAAAGATTCTGAAATCATTTGGTACGACAGTGTAACCAATGCAGGAAAGCTGAAGTGGCAAAACGAGCTAAATGATTCAAACATGTAAGTTCGTTGTTCATGTGTTTCTGTACTTAGATAGTATTTAAATTTGAATTTATAATTCCAGAGACTTTTTTTTATCTTGTGATGGTATTTATCTAAATTACAATTGGACCAAGTCTAAGCTGGAAAACAGCTGTACTTTAGCAAAAAGTCGTAATCGAAACATCCAAGACATCTATGTAGGATTAGATGTTTGGGGAAGAGGTTGTCCATCAGGTGGAGGATTCAATTCAGCCACCGTAAGCGTAATAGTCTTTTAATAACATCATATCTGAGTTAGACAGACTAATACTTGACTGTAATATTTGATATCACAGGCTCTAAAGCAGATACGACAACAAGAATTGTCAGTTGCCATTTTTGCGTCTGGTTGGACCCACGAATTTTTCGGGCCTAAAACTTTCTACGAGTTGGAGAACATTTTCTGGACTCAACTTTTTCCATATTTATACATTCATATTCCTATTTATGAGAATGAAACGTTCAAAACATCTTTCTGCCATGGAAGCGGTAGTTCCTATTACAACTGTGGAGAGGTAAATTTAGATATAAGATATTTAAATATATTGCTGCAAATTAACGCGACTAGAAATCTAAATTGCTTACAGATACAGTTGGAAAGACGTGTCATAGATGGAAAGATAACTTTTCAACAGAAACCATTTTACAATTTATCAAAGCAGAAGCCTCAGATTTCTGTACCTATACCACATTTAAAATTCACTCGTACACCTCGATTGCTTGCAACGAAACAGGAGGACGAGAAAAAGAAATCTCCAATAGAATACGTCTACGAGACAATAAAGAACGTTATTCGAATATTGGGAAATGTTGCGAATATCGAAAACAAATTACCCATAACAGATTTGAATTATTTTGAATTCCACGATCAATTGTCTTACGAGGGAGGTGGTTGCCTGAAATTAATCACGAATGATCCTAGATCGTATCACAGGTGAGAGAACTACACAAACTTTCTATTATTATTGTACCTATAAAATAGCTTTGTAGTTTCTGTCACGCAAAAACGCTGAGCGGGTTGCCTTCAGAAGGGGAACCGACAATTGAAGAGCGGGTTGCCCTCTGAAGGGGTACCGAAAATTGAGCGACGTGACAGTGTCCCCTAGTTTTCTATAAAAAAAGTTTATTTGCTTGAATTACGATCTTGAGTTACAAAATTATCTTTTGCAGATTATTTCTGATCTACGTTGAACTACAACAGGACATTCAAGCAACCATCATTTACAAAGAAATGGAGTCCATCTTGGAGAATGGAGCACAAAGCGAGCCGATACTAATTCTGGGCAACGATGCCGGCTTAAAGTCCATTTTACCATATAAATCAGAAAATTTACGATCATTGTGGAGAAAATGGTAAGTTTAAATTTCAATCAAAGAACTGATTTGATTTCTCAAAGCGGATTTTATGCGTTCGTAACAAATATGAATACGCGAGATTAAGAGAAAAAAAGAGAAGGAATACATTTTAATTTATTTTCCGTTCCCTACAATTGATTTTGTTCCGAGTCTGTTTTTTTCTATTTTAGCGTTGTTCTCAATATTTCGTTTTTCTGTTGACAGCGTTTACTTGACAAACATGAAAACAGTAAACGAAATCGGCGTGTCCTTTGCAAGGAAATGTACCTGCTACCTGGGGGAGATCATTCTCGAAGCGAAGCCTCGGAACCGCTTGGGTAAGTCCACTATCGCTTACATTCCGGGGTGGCGTGCATAGCACAGGTGTATTGCATCATGATAAAAGTATATCACCGGACGAGGTTCTCCAGCCGTGTAAAGAATCATTTCAGAAAGCGATCGTCCGTTTCCCCGAAGCAATTGAGAACCGCTTTAGTGAAAGGAACACCGTCGCGTTCCTCGATGGAACGCCTATTCGACATAACTTATCGCTCGATAAAAGCATTTCTCATCGGTGAACATTGTGTTATTAGGAGAACGTGCGGTCGACACTTTTTTTACCATTTGTTCTATCACTGTCGAGAAAAGACTGGTGCCAATTACCGCGGCTTGTCCATTTTTCTTTAAAGATAGATAAATGTTCCATTCACAATTTTTAATCGCTTATCTTCACGATTGAAATTTTAATAGAGGCAATACCGTTTTCAATTGGTAATGTTTCTCAATTTTGTATTATTTATACATTGAATGTAGATTATTATGCAGAGCGCTTGAAAATATTCGTTATTTTTGATATCCACGAAACAGCTTGGAACAAGAAGTTTACGAGAACGAAACAGAAAAAAGGGATGTAGGTTAACTATTCTGCAGGTTTCTATTTTATTACGGTTTCTACATACATCCAACTTTATATGCATAAAGATCCGCGTTCTACGTAAACGTAATTGCGTGTTTATTGGGTTGAACGCATGAGAAGAGAACAGAAAGAACAAAAATACAACCTAATTTTAACATCATATGTATTTTCGTTTCACCTCGCCTGCCGTCCCTATTGCTCGGTGATTTACACGATACGCAAGGGTGTCCGGGGTTCCATGACAGCAGTTTATTTGATAGAAGGACGAAAAATGCATGTTTAGCCTCCATATTTACTCGCACACACGAGGAACAAACGGTGCCACGCGAAGGAGGTCGCGACACCATAACTCTGATAAATTTTTTCATTCATTGATTGCGTTTCGCGGTTGAATAATACTCGAATGGTTAGAGCAATAATCTCAGCAACGGATTATTTGTCCGGTAAAATTTGTATCCAACAGATCTCTAACACAGGGAACGAAATTTATGATGATAATGGTCTTCGAGGTTGACCCTCTTCGATCATAAAACAGTTTTGAAAGATTGTAGCACACAGGTCACTATTTCTAAAATAGAACAGATCACGGTGCTCAATAATTTCGAAGATAACTGTGCCTACGTCGAGAGATTATTTATTACCAGAACTGGGTTAAGTAACCGTGACTTTATATACACAATAAACATTTCAGTCTACACATAATGCATATGTATGCGTCTCACCTTATGTACGGTAGCCTGTAATATTAACAAAGTTATGCTGGCATCTACATAGCTCACTGAATTGTTTCAAATGCAGACGCGTGCTAGTAAAATAAAGTTAAATGATCATTATTATTTAGTTATATCGTGAAGACGAGGCGTCGAGGTCACCGTACTGCACGCAAATGGAATAGTTTTCTGCAATCAATTTCATTTGCGTACTAGCCGGTGCAATAAATCTTTCTGTCGAATTAAAATTGAATCACCGCAGATTATGGTCTCGTAATCGGGATTTGAACGGTTCTCGCGGGAACGATCCTAACGCGTAACGGAACAACCGTTTCGCCGGTTACAATGATAAAGTCATTGGCAGGAATTTTCGGGCGTGCAACAGTCACTAATGTCGGCCGTTCATTACACCGAACATGTTCGAAATAAACAGTCCGGTTGGATCGTTTGTTTCAGCAGTCGCGCAACCGAAATTACGTTTCTCCCGTGTCGCAACGGCCATTTGTAACCAGAGAATGCGACTGGCTCATTGATATTCTCGTGGTTATCGGGTCGAATTTTTTCTGCGGTTACACTTTGCATTATAACGCTTATTTCTGCCATGTCCATGCGTTGTTTCGCCTCACGATTGCGTCGCGTGCCTCCTTTCGTCCCACCTCTGTCCCACGTGTCCATTTTGGGTACCCTTTCTGGCCTAGAAATTTAAAAGGTCATTATTAGACTGCGGACTCCTTCGAATTGATTCTTTCAAAACATTAAAACTATCGATATATTAATATCATCTTATTAAAATCAATAAAACTTGATTTTAAATGAATACCATTTTTATTTTGCATAAAATCCGCAATAATTAGCTTAGTTAATAATCGAAAAATAAAAGGTCAGTATCCATGTTTATTGTACACTTTCAGTTGATGAATCTTAATATGTCTAATTGATTGGAAAGAGTATAATAGTATTTTAAAATTCTTCTAAATGTGTTTTTACGGTTTTAAATTACACCTACTTGTTTTTGTCATAAACGTATAAAATCCGCGGTCTACTCGTAACAATCTCTAAAATCGATTTCTAAAAAATGGTTGAAGATAAGTAGACAAGCAAACAACCAGCGAAATAGAGAAACGGTTACACAGGTAGATTATTATTGCTACTGAGAAGCGTGTGTCCGAGCAGGTAAAGACCGGAGGTCGATCATTTGGTTTCCCAATACGATGCATGACATAATTCTTTCGCGGAGGTTCAACGACACACATATCTTTCTATTTCGCGTCGGTAAGGTCAACGACCAAATAATTTCACCCGGGTGAAATCCTGAAAATGTTTCTATGCAGCGTTTCTTCGATTGCGGCGTGTATGCTTTTACAGTGATCTAATGTGCGGTCCCTGATGTATCTCGCGGTGGTTGATGTTTCATTTAACAGCTGCTAATACTCTCGTGTAATTGCGAAATAATAATGAAGGAACTCGCGCCGGAAACTGCTGCAGAAACGCTTCAAACTTCGAATTGCCAATCTTCGGAGTGGTAAAAAGCTGCATAAAAAATGTTAAATAATGTAAACTGCTTGAGAAAAAACATTTTCCAATTCTCTGTCGAATTTTTATCTGTCGAACATAACCGTTCGAAGGAAACGTTTCTTCGAGAATTCCGGAAATAGCATATACGTGTCGTAACCAAGCATTCTAGGTATATTAGAGTTGCAAATCAGAATGAAAACGTGCACAGTTGTTTTGATTAGCATGAGATGACTCATAGATTCTGGAAATAGTAATTTATCGCGTGACCTATTAATTAGCGATCATTCAAGAAGGATGATGTTTATAATGAAAATTTAATGATCGTATAAAAATAATAGTTGTCCTAGCTGGGATAGTAGTGCAACTTTATAGGGGGATGGTAAAAACATCAATCTTTGAAGAACAAATGATTTATAAGAATAGCTCCGTTATTTCAAATCATAAAGCTGTTCACCAGTGGAGGAGGCAATGATTCACGCATCGAGATGATTTAGTTTGATAACAGCAGTGGAGAAGAAGAATAATGATACTTTTAAGTACTCCATTATCGGTTTCTTTTCTAATAAACGATAGTCGGCTCGAGAACACATTTCTCACCACGTCAACCTAATTTCGAAATATTTTCTACAATGTCATTCTCAGTCATGAGGCCCATAACTAATGGTTCTGTTGAGTACATCCTTTTTGCGATATAATTACAAATAGCACAATAATCGTTCAGAACAAGAACTTTTTCGTTCGAAATAATTGGTCAAGTTATTCTTCGTTACAATAAACAATGAAATTGATTAAATGAAATTTGCAGGCTACCGTATAACACGTGCTATATTTAATCAACAAGCATTTATTATGCATTTAAAAAAATACTAAACATCACACAACAACATACCAAGAGGAAAAATTCCTAAAAGAAGCATAGTCACTTGCTCTCTGAGAATACCACAGTGAAGTTGCAAGAGCAAATGGTAGGAGGCGATGTATATCATGTGGAAAAAAATTACTTGAACGACGCATTAAATGTTACAACGTACTGAAAGAGCATTTTAATTGAATTGGTATGGTCCCGGGAACAAAAAGACAAAATGGCCGAGAGTGCCACGGATTCCCGCGTTCGCGAATGAGATTGAAGATGGCAGAGAGAAGCAGCGTTCTTCCCTGGGAAGAGACAAAAATTGGCACGAGCCCCTCCATTGTAAACGGATAATCCGAGGCTCAGCTCGTAGCATTTCCATAGAATTCCCGGCATTCTCGGCTGCCGTTGGCTCGGCAGGTTAACAAGGGAGGAACGTTCATATTTACAAGATGAGATCAGACTGTCTTCCTGCTTGGCCAAGGCGATCTAGTCGCCGCTCCGCGATACGACGGTGTAAAGTAGAAAAAGAGGAGAGGACGAGAGAGCGTCGGCTCGTGCCTCTCCCAACCAAGGAAACATTTCCAACGGTCTTTCTTCGACTCCCATCGGAGGCGAGCAAGAGCTTCGGCATTCCGCGCACCGTTTCCTGCAACCGAACGCAGTGCGAGCAGTGCCGCGAAAGTAAAACGTGCCTGGTCATTAGCGATGGGATTGAGCACCCAACAAGTCCTATATCTGAACCTCGATCAGACCCAAAGTATTCCTGAAAATAAAGCTAGTATTTCCAAGTACATTTCAGTTCTGATCCAGATAAATCCAAACTTTCTATGATCAATAAGACTCTGATATTCATCAAATCGGCTTCAACTTCTACAGACACTGCAATTTTGCTGTGCTGCAGGGGGTGACAAAGTTATTGGAGGCTAATTAAATTCAAAATACTTCAAACTATAAAAATGGTACATTTAAGGTTTACGTTAACAATATCTTTCCAAGGAGATTCTAATATTAATCGAAATCAGCTTGCAACTTCTACAGACACTACAATTTTTCTCTTCCAACTGATTGTTTAATCAGTGCAAGAATAATAATATGCCTAAGCTGCAGCTGCAGGGGCTGCCAAAGTTATTGGAGGCTTATTAAATTCAAAATACTTCAAACTATAAAAATGGTACATTTAAGGTTTACCTTAATAATATCTTTCCAAGAAGATTCTAATATTAATCGAAATCAGCTTGCAACTTCTATAGGCACTACAATTTTTCTCTTCAAAATGATTGTTTAATCAGTGCAAGAATATTAATATGCCTAGCTGCAGCTGCAGGGGCTGACAAAGTTATTGGAGCCTTATTAAATTCAAAGTACTCCAAACAATAAAGATGGTACTACTTACTAATATTTTTAAATGATCACATTATAAGAGTTCTCAATGTTAGACTGCAAGATCTTCGTGCAAAATAAAAAATGTCTGTATCAATTGCAAGACGTGGAAGCCAGATACAGACTAAACACATTCTTTAATCATTTTAATGCGTTGGAAATAGTATATCGCTATTCTTGGATTATTAACATTATCATCCTGTTTTAAATTGCAGCAACCCAGTTTTGTTCTAAATGCAAAATCCGCGGTCTACTCATTGTAAACGCATACACATAAAACTTGATCCCATTCCTAGTCATTAGCGATGGGATTAAGCACCTAGCAAGTAGATTCGAACCTCGATATAATACACTTCCAGTATAAAGCAACAAACTGGAATGAAGTAGAAATTTATTTTGTTATTTACAATTAATAAATTTTTTCTGGTGTTTTTACTGTTTTATATTATACCTACTCATTTGTTGTCACAAATGCATAAATTGTTTAATCATGATCGTAGACTCCTTTGATAGAATTTGTTTAAAATTTTCATCCCAGGGCTGACTCGTTATTACGCAGGAATGGGGTCAAGGAAAAGCAATTTTTTGTTACCTCCCGTTTCTTGCAATTAACGCAGGAAGCTTTTATTTTGCATAAAAGTACGCAGTCTACTGACAAATGTACAAGCACACGCCTAGTGGAAAATCCTCAGTATTCATAATTGATTGCGAGTTCTTGGAAGGTGAATTAAGGTCCATTACGTAACGCATCGATCATGGAATTATAGAAACACGCTTGTACGGGATTAGGAAGGAACAGAATGGTATGTGGTCGGATCGAGGCATGCCAAGTTCCAAACTAGTCAACGAACGATCGGGAAGGAGGCGAAATTAGATATACCCTAAAGAGACTTAGTACCCAGAGCAGCCTGTTACGGACCTGTTATGCGAACTACGCGTGTTACGGGTCTAATCTCTACTCGGTCGAGCAATCTACCTTTCTAAATGAAATATGTTTTTTCTTCTGATCTGCTAATTAACGCAGCACCTTGACAGTGGTCGGATTACTATAAACCAGCCGCAGTATATGTATTATTCTGCAAGTTGTTCCAGTTCGTTTCCGTATAGGAATAGTTCTATGAAAAATTATGGGGAAAATTATATTTGAAAATATTACTTCGAATACGTTGAAAATTTCGTCGAAATAATATAATACATTGACCATTATACTTCTTTGGATTTCAGTTGTTTATTACAAATAAAATATTGAAATCATAAAGTTATAAGTAACCCACGGATCATTATGCAAAACAAAAATTGTGATCATCTAGAATCAACAGCTGAAATAAGAACACTTTTAAGATAACTCTGGCTTTCCTCCGCGAGATAGAGAGATTGCTGTACCTTTAAATGGCGCTTCAAAAAATTTTATTGACCACTCTAGCTATTTCTTTGCAGTATTTTTTACAGCTTCAATTAGCCTACCGTGTTCGGGCACCTTATTTGAAGAACCTTGGTTATCCTTTCTAATATTTCGAATATCGTACACTCGCGCTAAAATTTATCGAATAATTTCGCGAGAGAATTACTTAATTCGTGTTTGCCGGTAAAAAGTAACTCGCCTATTATCCAATTGCTAAAATCACTAGAGAATTAGCCTGGCCACGATTTTCCTTTTAGTCGACTCGCGACCGTCCTGTTTCACCATTTCGCAAGACTCTTGCCACTTTAGATCACTTGGTTCCAGCGATCTCAATCTTCAAATCCGTCTCAACACTTTTTCTTGTCGTTCGGGCAGTACTATTAAACCATTTACGTTTTTCCTTTGTACGTTTTACTTCTTATTTCGATATCGCTATTCCGCCGGTAAACTGGCGCTTTATTGCCTTTGAATACGGAGGAGCTGCAAAATGGCATCTATCGGCGGTGATAGCATTCTATGTATCATTAGTCTTTTGGTTTCAATTATTTCATTCACTCTAGTATTTTCTTTAGAATAATTATTCGAATACACAATCTCCTTATTATTTATGTCACGTATTTTCAATTATAGTGACTATTTCGTTTTTATTTTTATTTTTTGGTGAAACTTGTACCGGCATATGAAGGCATTTTACTGATTAAAACGAGTACAAACACGACACACTTCCGATCATATTTATTGTTTAAATCCACGTTCGAGTAGAACCTCGATTACCCTAACTAATCGATGGTATAATCGTGGCTTTACTGAATCGTGGATTTAAACAATAAATATGATTTGAAGTGTGTCGTGTTTGTATTCGTTTTAATCAGCAAAATGCCATCAATATGCCGGTACAAGTTTCACAAAAAAAATAATGAAAAATTAAACGGTTTCATGTACAAATATTGTGCATATGTGTTTCTCATAGGTGGCATTACTGTTGTCACTTTCGGTCAAATTTAATGTTGTTGGGAGTAATATTGAATTATTATATAAAAAATTTTTGTGTGTGGGATTTATATATATAAAAAAATTTTGTATGATAATTTAATACTATTCTCAATAATATTAAATTTTCATTATTGAGGGCAACATTAAATCATTTATGTTGCCAGTTCAAGTTTGTGTTCCCATCATCCAGTTACACTTTGTCCATTTTAAGGATCGATACACCTTCAAAGTCGCGAAGCTGCGCATTATTTTCCAGACCGACGAGTGAGTTCGTACACCTTGTAATGCATCTGTTTTCCATGTAATAATACATCACGCCGAATCGGATGGAACGACACGCGTTGAATCGTGTTCTCGTCCCCATTAGACACGTTGCCTGCTTTCTTCCGCGAGCAAGCGTTCCATTCTTCCGCGAGCGAATCGGAAGACGTTCCAGCGAAAGTTTCAACGGTGTCATCAATTTTTTGTCGACTGGAGGTCGAAGAAAGTTGCGCTCGTTAAAATCGCCGGTGGATCGAACCGAATGATCGTTTCTATTCATTAATTATAAAGACATTGTCGGCGGGACACGGTTTAAGAGATCACGCTCTGGACAACTCTCCCCTTGCATCCAATCGTTTTATTTTATTAAAATTCGAAAGTAATTATACGGAATCTCGTAACAATTTTCGAGACGTTCACTTTCGATTTCGCCGTGTGCGCCCTTTCGAAAGATTCGTGAAGCTTTGTGAAATTTTCGTGCGTTACTGTTAGCTTATCGTTAATTTATTATCGATAACTTCATTATTAACTTTCGAAGCTGCGGAGGGTAGGAGTAACACAGGGATCAAGAAAATTAATATTTAATATTATTGTATAGCTCATAATATGAAGTTTATTATTCAAACAAAAGCTTCAAGATCGTTTTGTACACTTTTAATTAGTTTTCGAAAGCGCCATGAAATGCTATAGAACGAAGAATCAAATTTTAATGATCTTTTAACCTCTAAAGCCGTAAGCATTGTGTTATGCGATATTCGAAATTGCTATGGCCATCATAATTGGCTATATAATATAATAAAAATATATATTTTTATATTATTATAAATTATTATAAATTTAAAAATACAAATTATATATATAATATTATAAATTCTATAATATTATTATAAAAAATATAATAAATTGGCTATACATAAATGGCTAATATAATTCGCATGACACAGTGAAAGTAAAAATCGCAATATTAAAAACCAGAGTAAATATATTGTTTATAGATAATCAAGACTTGGTCGTTTCAGTTTAATAAAAAGAGTGAACGATAAAAATTTCTTGTGTACAAGCCTTTTTGTATATCAGTATGCCCTATAAGGACATGCACACACGCCTTCCACAATCAAAGGGTTAACGATCATACTTTGTTTCTCATTCACTTGTTATGCATGAGAAAACTTTTGCAAAGAAATGTTTTTCGAGACAAGGTAATCTTCCTATTCCTCTCTTAAAATGGATGAAAGTTCTAACCGTACTCAGGGGAGCTGTTTTTGTCGTAGATCCATTTATTATTAACGTCATCTGACGTTTATTACTGTCCCAGCAATTAGATTGCTCAATCCACGACCATTATAAGTACAGTTCAATAAAAAGTCGGGCTCGGATCCGTTACATAATGTACACATTTTATTCTGAGAATGTATACACGTCTTAATAAATCTCTCTTATGAAAGAAAAGAGATCTCTCTCTTTCTACCCTTATCATTTCTTATTTTACATTCGCAAGTTAAAAGGCTTCAGGCTTACTTGTTGCACTTCTTGGTACATCGACCCAATCGTCCCAGCATCGTCTTTTCATGTAGCAGTCTCATGCTTTTGTCATGTTCTAAATGTGCATGTCCCCTCGGGGAAAAGTAATCCGAATAGAGCAAAACCTTTTCAACTGGTGCACGTACAGTGAATCCAGAAGGTATTTCGACACAAGTTTCCCATTCTGGAAAATTTTGTCGACATGTGATGATCTGATACATTTCCTTACAAATAATACAACACCTTCCTTCCTTACAAATAGTACAACAATATACCTAGTTAGATTTTAAAACTTGAAGCAATTCTCCCATCTGTTGCTAATTTTTGGTCTGTAAAACGGTCTGCAGAAAAAATCTGATTTTATCGGCGCAACGGTTTGATCATACTCTATACACTATAGCTAATTTATAAAAAAAAAAGAAAAAAAGGTCTGCAGAAACATTGAAAAATTTTTGTGATAGCCAGGACTATTATTACACAATTTTACATGCTAAACATTTTCCATGCGCCTGTAGCATTTGCTACATAGCTAATCCGGCCCTGCACATTGGAAGCAGCTGTCCTACAGTTTTATTAATTTTCCAATGTTCTATTTCATTTTTCTGTTCGTCATAGATTTAAAGGTCGAAGTTTCCCTTTACAACAAATGCTTAAAATTTTGTCTGCGATGTTTCTCACCTGTTACACCAGGCCTGAATAATATGGGGCCTCTGTAGAGAGTAGGAGGAGGTTGCGGAGATCAGGGGTGTTTCCTAACAATTATAATTTGTTAGGAAATCTCGGCTCTCTGGTCAATAATATGAATTCAATGTGATAATGTCGCCACATTGAACCTTTTCTGTAAATAGACATTATAATTAAAATATCTCCTAAACTAATGATTTTTTTAAACGAATAGATTAATACTTTTTTGTAAAGAATATGAAGAAGCATCAGCTCATGCAATAAAAAATATATGATTCCATTTAAAAAAAACATTAATGACCTTCATATGTCCTTTAAACGTCCACCTACAAAAAAATGTACCATTAGAATGTGCCCCTCTCAAAACCATTGAACTTCATCTGAAACATTGTTTGTTATGTGTAATAATAATGACGTAAATCTAGATGGCAAAATGTGGCGCCCCACTATGTATATATTGGCCTGGCAAGAAAGTAATTTCGGTATTTTAAGGTGAAATAGAAAAGCGAATTTCTTTATTCAAGCGATGGACTGTAAAGAATAAAATATTTTCTTATTTATTCTTTTTAGTAAAATATCATCGGACAAAAGGAAAATATCTTATTTATTAAAGTTTATTCTTTGAATAAAAAATATTAGGCTCTCTCTCTCTCTCTCTCTCTCTCTCTCTCTCTCTCTCTTTATTTTACCTTAAAATACAGAAATTACTTTCTTGTCAACACGATAGGTCGAGCAAAGCACGGTAGGGCCATTATGAATAGTGAGGGAACCGATACAGTGGTAGTGGGAGTCGTGACGCTACTGCGGGTAAGAAATTGCCCAGGCCTGGTTGACTCGTGCAGAAACATTTTCGAAAAAGTGCTCCGACCGCCAGCCCACTCACAAAAGATATGCAGATTGCGGGCATTTCGGCCGAACTTAAAATAACATGAAACATGTTTAGACCCGGTCTAAACATTTTTCGCGAAATTTCAACCGGATAAAAAGCGTGTTTTTTCCCCGAGGCGAAATAATTAATGAACATTTTTTGCGATCTTGCGGCTTTCATTTCAGAACATCTCTTTTCATAACATAACCGAAGGTTTTTTGTTATTTATACACAGTTCTCTTATTTGTGTGCCCGGCGTATTTAATAAACTCCAGCCTGCCATTAAACTCCGCGATAAAATACTCGACGAAGAATTTCACTTTACACATTTTTCTCCGGTATGTACTTTATATTATGTTTTCTTGAACATTATTTGGAGTCATTCGGCCTGTAATGACTCGGCTCTCCTTGAAGTGAACCACTGCGTGCGTTCTTGGATTTGGTGTCGTGCACATTTAAACACATTCACCGTCGCGTCGCGTTCGTGACTTCGTCCTTTTACGTCGCTGAAAAAGTCATTTTTATTCGCCAGTGATTTCTGTAAAGCGTGATGTCATTAACAGACGGCCGATTTTTGACAGAAATCGAAAAGAGATTGGAATTGACTATTTTTAAACGATTAAAATACATTCTACTCTATGAAAGAATTGACAAATCTTGAATACAGTCGGAATTACTTTGTTCACCAAATTCACTGACATTTTCAACTTTTTGAAATCTTCCTATCTTAAATTTCACTTATTCAGTGTCGTTGTAATCGCATAAAGTCCAAGGTTTAATCATTAGGACTTGCAAAGAGTACTGTAATTAATTTTAATTCAGTTTCATTAAGGTTCATCGTCTGCTTTCTGTGATTTTATATGCAATTCTGACAAATGGCAATTTAACACCGTTCACTATCGATGCCTTAAGGTGTATTGGTTTCCTTTATTGATCGCAGGTCGGCACTCCATCATTCCTATTAACCGAAGATGACGAGTTGGCTAGCTACTCGTATTCCTTAACCTTTCAATGACATTTTCACTTTCTTATTAACACATCCAGCAATTTCTACATTCAATTGTATATATCGTAATATCAACATTAGCATAAATTTCCTGTTACACGATGTTTATTTCGTTAATAGCCGGCATCCGCAGATTCATTTTCTCTCATTCCTTGCTTTACGATTTTCGTCACTATTTCTGTAATTAGTTCGTTGGTACTAATTCCCTAGAAACAGGAGATCTACGTTCATTTTATGATTACATCTGTGTATTTGAAACGTTATATATGAAATATGGAAAGTAATATTTAATTTCGACGCGCAAGCAATTAATAATGTTCATATTTATTAGACTGATAAAATTTTCGTTGCAGCTTTGACTCGATTAATCGTGCAAATGATTATGAGAAAGTAATTACTCGAGTAATAATAAAATATAGCGAAATACAAAACAGATTAAAAGAATTTAAGAATGTCAATAAATCATCGTTAGACTGTGTGTTGATTTTTATGCAAAATGAGAAAATGTCCGTGTTAACAGCAAAACACAGGACTCGTTTTTTGCGCTTCAAATAAATTCTTGAAATACGTATAATTTGCAGTCTAGCATTTTATTATAGAATTTATTTAAATATATACAATCCCTGAAATTTTATATAAATTTAAACTATCGCCAACTTAATAGTAAAATAAATCTTTATTTGGTTTTAGAAGCTTTTGGGCAATTAATGTAGTAAAATTGCTTATCTTGGATAAAGTTCCGCAGTCTAATAAGTTGAGCGACTTTGAGCGTGGTCCAGTTGGAAAGCTAGGCCCTTTTTGCACAAGGCATTTCTTCACGACAGTACTTTCTCTCTTTATTCGAAGTCCACAAGCCGAAATGTTGCATCAGGGCAGTTATCACTTTCCGCTAGCCGGAATCTCTGCTGGTCGTAAAACTGGTAACGCCGAGATTAGCGCGGCGGAGTGCGAGTTTTGATAGTCCCGTCGGTTGCATCCAAACTGTTAAATGCATTCATAATAGCTAGTCTTTCTCCGGCACTTATGCTTTCAAAACACTTCAATCTTTTACATTTGTAATCATCGCCTGCCTCGTGGGATTGAAGTCTCAGCCTTCTCATCACGCCAACCCACCTTCTTGCGTTTTCTTGTTGCTTCCTTTTGGCGTCGCTTCGCTTGAATTCCCCGCATCTGAAGTCGCATTGCCTTGAACAAAAACATGACAAATAGAAAACACAGCCGCTTTCTTCGGAACATGATAAAACCAAATGAGTTGTACAAGACAAAAGATTAATCTCGCAAACGGACGAATTTTACGAATTTATGGGAAAAACTGGTCGGTAGCGTTCGAATTAAAAGAACGCGAGAAGATCGATGTACAATGAAGACTTGATCTAACGGAAACCGTAGATCTACGAAAAAGCGTGACCGTAATTATTCATTCTTTCTTTATAGGACTTCTGCCAACTGTATTGTGGCATTTGATAATTTGAACTGTATTCAATGGTATAATAATCTAAAAACAAATAAATTGTCTACTTATATACATTTGATAATTATAAAAAAATTTAGACGTTGCCCAAACAATATTCTGAACGTATAGAGATGATTAAATCGTTTCTTAAGGCTTGTACACATTAGGAAAATGCAAATATAGTTTTATATTAATATTCTCTTTATAATATGATGATTTTTATCATGGTATTTTTATTAGTCGTCAATGGAAATACTTTTCGTATTAAAAATAAAAGTAATTACAATGATTGGTTTGATCTAATAATTTTTAACAATGGTAGTATCTGTTGATTTCCTGCTGTGGACAATTTGATTTGCGGACTACGTGTTTAATACACCGTTTCATATTTTGTTCAGCTCTGCTTGCAGCGTCCTGAAGAAAAGAACTGAAGAAATCGATAGGGTACGATTTAAGAGATCGATATCGATCCAAAAGAACTTTCTCCTACGTACCGTGCACCAAAGACAACGACGGTGTTATGATTGTGTTTATGATAACGTCATCGTCGGCGATTCGCAACTGAATTTCTATGATGATTGCTCGACGTAGGTGAAAGCATTGCTCAACCGGTGGAAGCGCGTCGGATGTTCCTGTCGCAAGACACCGCCACCGCGCGCCGGTTGCAACATTTTTGCATAAATGTCAACCGCGATGGGATAATCAAATCATTCCGATGAAAAAGGACGACGCAGTCCACCGCATTGTTTCGCACGACCAATCAATTAGCAACGACATTTCACCTAGCACCTGTCGTTAGAAAGTATTAGAGAAACCGCGGCAAACGTTTTGCGTCACTTGCAAAATGTTTATAATTCGCGAGCTGCGCGAAACTGCTTCCGGCCGTGGCCATGTTCGGCCCGAGACGACGCGGAAGTTGCACCTGTAATTAGCGTAATAAAATAGCTGAATGAGCAGGAGGTAATTGCCCCTGAAACGATATTCAATTTCCGACACTGTCACCGAGACAGTGATTCCACCGAAAGGAAAAAGCTTTCGCAAAGTTAATCTACATTTTAACAGAGCCTCTTTTAACTCTATTTACTACCCGTTTCGTTGAAATCTGTTTCTTTCCTAGTAGCACAAAAGTATTGGATATATATTTTTTTTCAAATATGGGAAAAATATTTTTTAAGCCACATTTTTTCATATGAGAAAAATATTGGATCTGAATATTGTATACATGTACAAGAAATATAAATTGAATGTTTAAAAAATATAAGCTAAATATTCAGAGAATATGAACTAGATATTTAAAAATATAAAGTAAATGTGAATCCAATATTTGAAAAATATTAATTCAATATTTAAGTAACATTCAATAAAGTTTTCAAATTTAGTATGTAAGGGTACTTATAAAAGTACCCTAGTAGTACAAAATATTGTATACACATTCATATAATATTAAAAAACGATTCAATTTTTCTTTAATATTCAAATGTGCATACAATATTTATTTTATATTAAGTAAATAACAAATTTTTTTTTAAATAGGCAGAAAACATCTATTTTATGTCACGAGAAAAATATTTTTTCTAACTTTTTCTTCTTTTCAATTGAATGTCATTTAAATATGGAATTTATATTTTTCAAATATTGATTTCACATTTTTTGTAATATTTACTTTATATTTTTTAAATATCTAGCCTATACTCTCTGAATATTTATATATATTTTCTAAACATTTAATTCACATTTCTTAAACATGTATACAATAGTTAGATCCAATATTTATCTCATATGAAAAAGTGTGGCTTAAAAAATATTTTTCCAATATTTGAAAAAGATATTTATCCAATATTTTTGTGCTAATAGGGTAGTTATCGAGAAAAATCGAAAAACCAGTTTTTAGCCAATTTTCCCTATTTATTGAGAATTAAAAATTCTGGAAAAAATCTTACACATTTTGGTTACCAAGCCACATATTAGGTTTCATTTCCAGACGTTTCCGTTGCAAACTCTGTTTTGTAAAAATGGAAAAACATAGATCGAAAAGTAGTGAGTTACAAGTTTAATTTGATTTTATATTATATACATGTATGAATATATATTACTGAAATTTACCTATGTGCAGCAGAAATAGATCTCAGTTAATAAAAAAAAGAAACATAGTAAAATGAATTGTTACTGGTGTTTCCAAAACAAGCGAGTGATTTTTGCAAGAAAAATTCCGTGAAAACTGACCGGAGAAATTCTACATCAATCTTAAAAATTTTCCAACAATTTTGAATTTCACCTACTTAATTTTACTATAAACGCATAAGGATCCGCAGTCTACTCATCACTTAATAAACAAATTCTTCTAAGGTCTCGAAAAAAAAAGAACCAGTAGTTTCGTTCAATTTAGAAATGCATACTCTGTTTTAATCCATTCATGTACGGCGTGTTCGCGTATCGTACTGATCGAAACGTGGTGAAATGTAACGGGTGTTTCCAAAACGAGCGAGTGATTTTTGCAAGAAAAATTCCGCGAAAACCGACCGGAACACCAAATACTTTCCTCGGCGAGCATAGTCGAAGAACGATGCGAGGATAACGCGAGAGTATAATGACGAGAGGATAATGCGAGGAGAGAGAAAGAAAGAGAGAGGCAAGAGGGGGAGAGAGAGAAAGGGCTTAGAGAGGAGAGTACTCGCAACCTGTGCGGTTCAGAACGATCCAGTCACCGATTGCGTGTTCAAGAGGCCGGTCGTAGAACTAACCGAATATACATACATATATATATATATAAATATACACATATATATCGATATATATATATCGAGGAAAAATCTGATCGCGATCGATCGCGATCGACGTCAGGTGCAGTCGACGACGTAACACGGAACGCGCGACACTCGATCAGTGTGGTGAATCGATCCCTCCGCGGATCATGTGATAAAGAATCGCAGAAAGGGAGTAACGGGGACGACGAACCAAGACCTGGTACGTTCATTCGCGATCTTTCTGCGCTCTCGTGGCAGCTCTTCCGCTTTGTACACCGTGAAGGAGAACCGTTTGCGAACATCAATCGTGTCCATTAGTTTTTACCACGTTTTTACCACCCATCGACCCTCTGCACACGATTTCATCCAAAGTCGAGACTACGCTCGTTAAATCATTTTTAACCCGTCTGATTTTCACGCATGAAGATCTTACCGATTTGCGGTACACCGAAAGGTCACACATTCGCTCAACTGTACTGCTGCGATTTTTTTTAGAATGGTACTCTGGCATTTTCTTGAGCCAAGTTTTCTGCGTGCGTTTCACTGATGTATTGCAAAGTTATAGCAAATTCCACAAGTTTCTTCAGCCTCTTCTGGAAGATTTTGATTTCGTTGCATCAACCCTTCGCTGCATAGTGTGTATCATATCTGGTACAGTTAGTGAATACTGGTATATAGTGAAAATGATTTTTTAATTTTTTAAAATATTTTTCCCTGAAATAAAACACGAACACTGACCATCTTTCGATTTTTTCATCCCAGTTAACTAAATCGTGCAGTGAAGGGTTAACACTATTTCACGTTGTTTTGTGAACATAACAAGAATGTGCCCGTCCAAATTACTGGTTAATTTACCAATAATATCTATCCGAGGAAATAAATTTGGTAAATTCCTCAGAGTGCAGCATCTTTACAATCTTAATAATCGCAAATTAAGATTATTAGAATCCGTCATTTTAACGGGTACCGTAAACCCCTAGTGTAAAACATTATAAACGTTGTTCAAACAGAAAAAATATGAATGATTTCGGCGCAACGGTTCGGTCCAATAAATATTATAAAGCAATTTTACAAATAATTTAAAGGATCGAAACGTTGAAAGTTTAAATTATTTCTAAAATTGCTTTATAATGTTTGTTGGATCGAACCGTTGCGCCGAAATCATTCATATTTTTTCCGTGTTAAACTTTATCTCGAAAAAATTTGTACTTAGTGTGTGAGTTTTACGCTTGTATAATAAAAATGAGCAGTGTAATTTAAAACAGCAGTTACATTGTAGCAATTGTGTTCAATCAAGAAATCAATTTACGAACTACTTTCAAGTAGTTTCTTGAAAGAAACAGAAAATTTTGATTTTGCATAATGATCCGCGAAATATTGATGCATTCTGATTAATGTCTGGAAGATTTTCATCGTGACCATTGATGCTTCTATATATTTAGACGCTGTTAACATGTCAAGGATCGTAAAGTTCAACACACCGGACGAAATAAAATACCGTGTATTATAGTCAATGTATTATCATAGAATATTCATGAAAGAATATTAAGCAGTTAGCGTACAGAAATTTATGTACAATCGAAACAAGTATGTTTGCTTACTGTCGGTGTCTTTCTTTGGAATTTTTTATTCTCATTGATTTGCGGGGTCCTGCCACGATGACATATTACATGAAAAACTAGTAATTTATAATGTTTATTCCCTAACATAATAGTTAGAGGAAATTGTACATTTTTGTACAATGATTTCTATAAACAGAAATTTTTTGGTCATTCGAGTTAAAAAAAATATGACAACTGGGCTTTATGGAAACATCTTTATGGAAAATAAAAATTTGCTGCATCGACTGCAGAAAACGTTTCTCCTTTCTTTAATCATTTTCATCGATTGAAAATAGCATATTTATTGCTCTGTTCACACATTTTTAGTATAAATCCATAAAATCCGTAGTTTAATTGTAAATTTAATAAAGAATATTGTCTAGTAACTTTATTATCCTGGCGGTAAAAATAGAATCTTTTCAAACGGAGACATTTTGCTACCGATTGTTGACAAATCGATGATTTTTTAACGCTAAAATTAGTTGAAATCGTTAATGAAATAATTCGTAGTCTAATTGTAAATTTAAAAAAGAATATTGTCTAGTAACTTTATTATCCTGGCGGTAAAAATAGAATCTTTTCGAACGGAGACAACTTGCTACCCATTGTTGACAAATCGATGAGTTTTTAACACTGAAATTAGTTGAAATCGTTAACGAAATAATTCTTCCTCGCCGACTGTATAACAGCTAAGGCGAGTTTTGCGCTCGAGACTGCATACATACTTTTCCTTGGTGTACTGTAATAAAAGCGTTATTAATATTATTATTGTTGATTCGCGTACGTGCACCTCCGCGATTCATCACTATTCCTTGGTAGCTGACGCGTGCAGAAATTTTTTTCCGGTCAGAAATTTACCGTACACGCTGGTTTCGTGTACCGTGAAGTATTCGGTATACAGGGTGAGTAGAAACGTTCTACTATCCTTAATCCGTACATCTCAATTAATTATCCGCCGGTTTATTTTTTACGGTCAACTGAACCAATAAGACAATTCGGAAATCGTATATTCGTTCTTGATGCGGTCTACCAAGCTGCGTTCGAAATGAAAATAGTAAATTTGGCAGTCCTACACATCTTATTGCTTCAGCTACGGATTTTAATTTTATTCTTTAGATGTTTGTCTATTCTATTGATTTTCAAAAAAACGGAGGTTAGAAATAACGATCTTGTGTTTGTTCATAAAGAGTTTAAATGAAAGTTGTATAAGATTTTCTCGTATTTTATACAATGAAATATTTACTATCGACACAAATTAATCATACGTGCTTCTAATCTGAGACAGTTTAAATAATGTTCATCAACATTTCGTAATACTCTAAATTATTTAGCAAGTGGAAGTTCTTATTAAACGTTGTCCCTTATTTCGGATTTCTGCACACGCTAATTTCCCACGTAATAATAAAATATATTTACCGAATGAGAATTTTGTATAATTTCTATGTTCTCCGTAAAATGATATTGTTAGAAGGATTTGCTGATCGAAAACTGAATAGAACAGCTCAATTATTATATTTCTCCCTATAGAATTGTTAATTGTACCGTGCTCAGCAATGTTAGGTCGCAGTCTAGTAAACTCTGATTTTAAAGGCGTCGACTCTTGAAAAGCACATATCTATTAACTCCGCAATTGTAGAACGATTCGAAGCATAGATCTGCGCATTTTTATAACTATTTTTGCAGACTTCGTTTACTCTGTTATTCAAATCAAATTTGTCTGCCGGTAATATCAACAAATTGATCTATTATTTCGCATCTTTCTCTCGTTATATTTTTCGCAGAAATTGACAGAAATAATATTGGCAATGATATTAACAAATAAATGTTTACATCTAGCGATAAAAGTAAGCCGATGTATTATTTTTCATCTTTCTCACAATGTCCTATTCTTTTTTTTTAATAAACCGAAATAGTTTATGTACGTGTTAGAATCAAAAGAAAATACGGATATATATAATAGTATAGCAAATTTTTTAAAAGTAGGATCCACGATAACTGTATAAAGTCTGATCGTCTCAGACATGTATTTTTCGAAAGGAGTCCTCGAAAAGTAGAAGACCGCCTTTGAAAACATAACATTAAAGTGCGGACACGAGGAAGGCGTGTTTCCTAGTTGCACATTCCCATATTTGCAATTCGTTAATGGCACAGCCGAACGCGCTTTCAAAAATGTTATGATTTCTCCCGGAAAATATATGCATTTCTCTTTTGCAACTTTGTGTATCGTGAAACGAATGCAATACGAGTCCTGCTAAAACGATACAGATCAGAAATAGATCATATAGATACTGTAGAATAATTTATTCGATCAATAATCCTGATATATGAAGAGTAATAGGGCATTCATCTTTAATTTCTCTGATGCTAATGCTATTTTAAATTTGATCCATTCGTCTTCGTTTAAGCCTCCTTTTTACAACGGCTGCTGAAAAATAAGAACAAAAGTTCGGTCAGAAAAATCTCGACAAAATGTCAAAAAAAATCGTACACCAATTTCTAAGGTGCCGTTGTAAGGAGAAAGCTTCAATCTTTAAATCTGTTGGTGGTTTTAGTGACGGAAAAATTCTTTTTAAAGTTTTCACGGACGTTCGAATGCTCCATTATGAAAAAAATCTCATACTAAAATAGAATTATCATTTAGAAATTGATCACAGCTTGAATATAGGACATTTTTCTGTAGTGCTTGATAGAATTAAACATTTACAATAAAATATTTAGACATCGGTTAGACTCCAACATATTTAACCCTCGCAAGGTAAGGTTTAATAAGACATAAATATTAAGGTGGAGTCTCTTAGGTTTTTCACATAAAAGATTTCAAAATCAAACTCTAATTTGGGAAAACACATAATACAGTAAAATCGCGATTCTTGTCAAACAGCCTGTGTTCTGCACGGACAATGATCGCATACCGACATTTCCTTTTTTACGACTGCGTCTACCGCGAAATTTTAACAATATTTCTAACAATTCCAGCTTCCAACTTACAATTGTTCTATTTATTCCAACGTAAAAGTTATTTAGATAATAAGGTTCGTGAAACCAAATGATTCAAATCCAAATCTAAACGTTTGGGTAATCTTACAAATTTGCTATTGTGTGTAGAATATGGTCGAACCTTTGCGCCTAGAAAATCACTCTCATTTATTATCTTAATATCCCTAGTAATACAAAAATATTAGATAAATATTTTTTTCAAATATTGGAAAAATATTCAAATAAAATTTTATCTTCGATAGGACATGATTACAATTAAGAAATTTTTGTATCATATTATATAATTTCTGATATTACATAATGATTTATTTTATAATAAGAAAAAACTATTTTTTTATAATATGAAATAAATATTATCTGTACATTAGGAAAAAATATTCTATTTCTAATATTATATATCTAACATGAAATAGATATTTCCTGTATGTTTAAAAAGAAATATTTGTTACTTAATATAAAATAAATATTGTATGTATATTTAAATATTGAGAAGAGATTGAATCTCTTTTTAATATTATATGAATGTGTATACAATATTTTGTGCAACTAGGGATTTACGATCGAAATAACAAAAATCCTTTGAAAGTTATTTAGTTTGGGTAGGAGTCCCACAATTCTACTTTGCCCAAGACTCGAACCAGTTTTAACGCGCCACTGGTAATAGTTGTGAGAAATAGTATTTGCAAATATTTGTATTTGTTAGTTGAAATATTTTTTACCCAAGCGTTGAATTCTTGGCGATTTCGTATTGCGAATTGGGTGATGCTCGTGGGCGCAAAGAACCGCAGTCTACTTATGTCACAACATTCCCCTGAACTTGGACACCGTTGAACGATTATCAATGCAGTGGTTGGTCGCTTGACTTACAGATCGTTGGGATTCAACGGACTGTGTCAACCGGATCACCGAGTACGGCGACTATTGACCTTTGCCGATCGAGTACAGGCACGAGGAGTCTCTGCGAACGGGTTGAAAACACGCGTCGAAACCCCACGAAAATGCCAAGTCACTTTCAAATCAACCACTAGCAACAATAGTTTCACAATCGAGTGAGCCCACGAGATCGGCTATACCTACAACACAATAACCAGCGAAAATCCGCTGATGCGATACAACGAAACTAAGCCTGAACCTTTCCAACGGAGGCGAACTTCAACGAACACAATCAAATAGAAATAAATTCGTGCGAAGAGATTCATGAAAGGCAACAGTAAATGACACGACGTTCATCGAACGTTCAAAGACTGCGAAACGTGTCCGAGAGGAGACAGTGATGCGTTGAAGATCTTTTCGAACGGGACAAACATGGAGAACGCGGTGATCGCGCTCGATTCAACGGTCAGGAGTCAGGACTCCAGCAACTCGAAGAACTCCAGCATCTCGGATTCGAAGCCCGAGAGCTGTTTAGAGTCGAAACACTCGAAGGAGATCCTGATCTCGGAGAAGCAACAGCGACAACAACAACACCAGCCACACTCCAATCAGATATCCAACGAGGAACAGAGACTGAAGAGCGCGGAGCTGAAGGATGACTCGAACCTGCTGATGTTCATGTCCTGCGGACAACTTCTGCTCGGTAAGTCGATTATCTACATGTGTTTAAACCTATCATCACCGGACAAAATCATCGGTTTCAAATTTTTTATTTTACGATTATTTATAGAATAAAAATAATTTTAGTGGAAACGATTGTAGAGATGTCTATGGTGAAGCATATGTTAGAGTAGTAGCTGCGCGAAGTCTAAGTAAAATTAATCTTGCTATTTTTATAAGGTGACATGTACTAGTTACTTTTAAGGCTCGGTAGGTTTAGTGTCACAAAATTTCAGGAAGTAGTTTTATTTAGATTTTTAAAATGGTTCAGCTAAGTTGAACCTTGAGATTTTTTAAATGGTTCAGCTTTTTGGACATTTCTTTTCTAGTTAGACTTACATTTTTTAAGAGAATGCTTAGCAGACTTGCTAGAACAAAATAGATTGTTAAATTGAAATGTATTATACAGCATTTTTTAAAAACATTGTTTTAGGACTTTGTTCAGAGATTTTATTATTCATGGCACGTTCAGTTTCAACAAAATATATTGTCAAATTTCAATGTATTATACAGCATTTTTTAAAAAAAATTTTTCATGACCCTGTTCAAAGATAATTATTGAAGGCACGTACAATTTCAAATATGTTGGATAGAAGAAAATATAGTGTCAAATTTAGATGTATTATACAGCATTCTTTAAAAACATTTTTTTAGGACATTGTTCAAAGATAATTATTCAAGGCAGGCTCAGTTTCAACAAAATACATTGTCAAATTTCAATGTATTATACAGTATTTTTGAAAAACATTTTTTCATGACCCTGTTCAAAGATTGAAGGCACGTACAATTTCAAATTTGTTATTTAAGGCACGTTCGGTTTCAACAAAATACATTGCCAAATTTCGATGTATTGTACGGAATTTTTTAAAAACATTGTTTCATGACCTTGTTCAAAGATTCTATTATTCAAGGCACGTTCAGTTTCAACAAAATATATTGTGAAATTTCAATATATTATACAGCATTTTTTAAAAACATCTTTTTATGACCCTGCTCAAAGATTTTGTTATTCAAGACACGTTCGGTTTCAACAAAATATATTGTAAAATTTAGATGTATTATACAGCATTCTTTAAAAACATTTTTTAGGACATTGTTCAAAGATAATTATTCAAGGCATAGACCATTATTCTGATCATTTTCCAAAAATTGTTCCCAGAAGGCTCGAGAACGAAATTATATATTAGAATACGTCGAACTGTGCCTGGATTTCATTGATTAAATTATTAAACGAGTTGCCCGGCGTAGCTCGAGTCGTATTAAGTTATTTAGATTTGAAGTATAGCGTGTACGTGAAACCAGAAAATTAATTGACTGAAATTGCCGTCGAGATCGGTTCTCAATTACCGGTGATCGCAAGAACCCGCAGTCTTGTCACGCGATTTCGAATCAGAGGCTAACAGCGAATTTCTAACTAATTAACCGGACAATAGAAAGCATTACGTAAATTAGTTTCGATGCAGAAAATGTCCACCGGTGTGTCTTGCCCCTTTACTTAAACGCGTTCGCAATTTGTGTGTAGAAAACCTTAAAAATAGGATCAAGATGGCGAAAAGTGAAACCAGCTCGTAAAACGGGATTAATTCGAATCGATTAACGTAAACGAGTAACATAAATATTTAACGTACAGGTCTATTGTAAAATCCGAACATTTGTTATGTATGCAATTATAAATGTTTATAGTTATTTGATTCATATTTTAGAATGATGATGATACGATAAATATTCAACACTTATTGTTCTCTTCAAATTTATTTACGTTTCGAAATTTCGAAGTATAACTTTTTCAGAAAACTGTTCGAAATTTCTGGTGCTTGATATGCGATTTTTGTAACTAAAAAAGGAAGCTTCTATTATATGCTCACTGACTAGGCATTTCTCCAAAGTGCATAGAAATCGACGTAAAAGTGAAAACATTTCACTTAGAAAGTAATACTTGTGTATCTCTTTCCGCGGGCCTGCAAACCGTAGAGAATCGCTACGCCGCGATTCATTGTGATTCGAAGGTTCGCTCGGAGCTAGGCCTAATTCTAATTATGGTTATTATCACGTAGAATCGGTTCTATTTGCACACGGTAGGTAGAAACGGGATACGGAGAGGTTGGTCTGCAGACAATTATCTAAGGAAATTAACTTTTACTCGGTCGCGAATTACATACGTACACGAAAGACACAATTGTTTGCGATCTCCAAGCTCTTTTTGTCGTTCAATATTTTATGGAGGTTGCTGTTTCATACTAAATTTCGTTCTTAAACCTTTACAGATCAATGGTACACATGGAATATTATAAAATGTATCGGGTATACAGTGATTGTAAAAAGTATTCATAAGCCTGTTAAAATAAATATATAAATATATAATATAAATATAAATATAAACATATAATATATCATCTCTATGTACTCGCCAGTACTCATAGAGTAAAGAATAAACTAACTAACTTTTAAAATAGAATAACTTTTTCATAATTGCACCAAACGACCCGATTTTTTATAATCAATTAGAAGCATTGGTTTACGAAAATGCACAAATAAAAGAGGCATTTTTGAAAACTTCTTTATATGGGCCCTTAAAGAAAATTTTAAACATACACTTTGTAGATCTATGTTAGTTATACAGATACTGAAAATTTTATCGAAATCGATTGGCGCGGGAAAGAACAACACTTATCGAAAGATGTACGATTCTGTGGATTTTAAGCAATAAAATGCTTTTCTTTTATTTTTGCATGTAACCTTATAAATAATAATTATTTGGAAAATCTTTATTGCCTATCATTTCGTAAGCCAATGCTTCTAATTGATTACAAAAAATCAGATCGTTTGATACAAATATAAAAAATTTTACATTCGCAAATTTACAAATTTTTACACTCACTGTATATTGTTTCAGAAAAATTACAAGGCTGAATTTATTCAGATTCTTCACAACTTTTATAATAGTACTTGCTTAAATAATGAAGTTGATTGAACAATTTCTAACGGAAGCATCTTTATAATTTCAATAATTAAAAAACAATGCGAAAGCATTGTTAATTGTTCTTTGCTGCAAATAAATAAAACTCAGTACAATGTTGGTGATTCTCGCAGGTATAGTGCTGGTGGTGTTCGGGATCCTTGTGCTGGTGCATGGCGCCTCGCTGGGTGGCTCAGGTGCAGGTCTGTGGGCAGGTGTGGGCGCCCTTGTTGCAGGTGCATTGGGCGTCGTCGCGACGCTCGCGACGTCCTCGAGCAAAGCACACTCGAGCTTTTCGACGGCTCACCTCGCGGCCAGCTTGGTCGCCCTTGCCCTCTCGAACATGGCCGCCATCACGGCCTTGACTGCCATCGTCAGGGACTCGCAGAGGACACCGGTAGTGACCTTACTCACTGTACCGGTACGTGGTGCTTTCAACGGCCTCTTCTCTTCCTGCTTCTGTCCTTTTCTTCAACGCACCACCAAAAGAACATACACAGTCCGGAACAGAATCAAATGGACATCCTTTAAAAACAAATAACTATTGGGTTCTTGCATATGAAATGTCCGATTTCATTATACGTCACTTGAGGCATAAATTTCTTACGATCCTGCCTTCAATTTTTATTTACACATATAAATTTCCTTCTAACCCCTTGCCGTACCATTTTTTTGTATTACTACATTTATTTGAATGCTTAAATGTTGCATACAAACGAATCAAATTTTATTTCATCTAAAATGAAACGCTTGAGATTTGCTAGACTTCATTAGAAATCTTCATCACGAGTCTGGCTCGTGCAAATACGGAAAGGGGTTAAATAGATTTGATTTGAACGTCAATCAGTGCGATTATCGCGTTCTCTTTTTTTGGAGGAACAACATATCGACTATAGCATTATGTGATATTTGGTGGAAATGTGATAGCTAATGAATAGACTGCGGATTGTATGCATTCATGGGAACAATGAGTGGGTGCAATTGAAAACAGTAGAAAGGTTACAACGATTTAAGAGTGCTAATCTATATTTCTCAGCTTATTCAAATTATTATAGTAAGAATAAACTGTTCATGTGGCTACTAATCAACGCACTATTTGTTGATAGTAACAAGAACAAAACAGAGATAACTATCTTGTTGGCAGTCTTGTTTAACGTTACTGTTAAAAATCGGCCATTTCATATGCAACGACTTAATATTTGTTAATTTAGACCAAACGACTTGACCTTGTCTGTTGAAATGTTGAAAAGATTTCATTTCGAGAAATTAATTTTACTTCAATTGCAAGAAATAGGGGCCAAATAGAAGTTTCATTCTTGCCTTATCGATTTTAACAAGCCCAGACTAACAAATGAATATTCTCTTAATCTGTCCACTGTTTTGAAGCGCAGTTATTCATTAATTAAATCCGCAGTCTAGTCGTCAATCAAAGAAGTAGCACACAGATACGACATTCATACGAAACGTTCGTGATTTATCATTAAAAATAACGTACAAAGAGCGACAAGATTGTGTCACCCTATGAGCAACAAAAAGTCCGGTTCCGAAATGTTGGAATTTGAACGGCGTATTCATTAACACATATAATTGTAGTCGAATTCAGAAGTAAACAAAGCATGAATTCCGGAACGCAACATCCGTGATAATGAACGAGATTCATCGTTGATGGATACGTTCCCCAATTAGTCGACGGGTACCGGTGACCTCGTTTCGATTCCCATCGTTTTCTCGTCTGCCGATCGACTCGGCAGGTTTCGGCGAGGACAGACCGGCTGAACAGGGCCGCTGGAACCGTTTGATCGCCGGAGAAAGTTCCCAATGACAAGGTTAAAACGCGGTCATCGTCAGGCCCTACGGCTTGTCCCGCCTCTCCGAACCTCAATGGAATGCGATGGTGTCTGGTCAATGGTCTATTGCGACACTTCCATGTTTTGATGAAGTTATCTCGTCTCACGTGTTATTGCGGGCCCGGGATCCATCTGACCCCTTCCATTCATACACCTGATCGTTCATTCAACAGTCAAATTCCACAAATTCCTTAACAGACTAAGCTGATCTTCAGTTAAAAATATTCAGAGAAAGATTTGCTCGGATTGGTTCCAAACATACATACGTACATGAAATTAGTCCCAACACGAATTTAATTTATGAATGAAGCACAATCAAAAAGATAATCATGCTATTTGTATCTATGTTTGTATAAAACTAAGATGATCTTCAGTTAAAAATATTCAGAGAAAGATTTGCTCGGATTGGTTCCAAACATACATACGTACAAGAAATTAGTTCAAACACGAATTTAATGTATCAATGAAGCATCATCAAAAAGATAATCATGCTGTTTGTATCCATGTTTGTATATAACAAACTAAGATGGTCTACAGTTAAAAATATTCAGAGAAAGATTTACTCGGATTGGTTCCAAACATACATACATGAAATTAGTTCAAACACGAATTTAATTTATGAATGAAGCACCATCAAAAAGATAATCATACTGTTTGCATACGTATGGTCAGGTTGCTCAACATCACCGAACAAGGAATCTCTGTGACAAGCTAATACATTAGTGTGCTAATAAAGTGTTCAAATCCTACAGTTACTTTTTGACCATGTATCTGGCACAAGGACAAACATTTGTCCAAGAAACATAATACAACGTGTGAAGCAGAAACATGTCCACGTGTCGTTTAGAAAGAGCGATTTTAAGTGTAGCTATGGTTATAACTAAACTGCGAACAAAATTAATAAACATAATAAAATCAATATCTCAAAGAACTATTACAAAAATATAAGAATATTGTTATAAATGTTTAGAATGTAAAATATCTATTAAGGGATGGAGTGAATTTTTATTTAGTTCGTGCTGCCCACGATCGTTGCAAAAAGGTTTTTATTTTGCATAAAGATCCGCAGTCGGATTATAACGCTAAACCTGCCGAGCACTAAAAACGATTAAACGTTTCATCTTAGAAAAAATGGCAAGGCTCTATTTGTTTAGATTTTGCTCAATTTTGATTACGATACGTGCTTGGATATAAAGAAATTTATCGAATCAATTCCCATGTAAGCAAGTTCATAGTTTTAGTAATTGCAAGACGAAATGTTCTGAATTATTGTATTGTATATAATAAGTCGACTGCGGATGTTTATGCATTTTCCAATTTTTGTAGACACAATTTATAAGAAAGTGGGATTAAAGAAAATTGTATTTTTCACAGGAACAGCCTTTGTAGATCTGAAACAAATCAAAATTGTAGAAAATACTATCGAACTTTATATTTTAGCCTTTTTTGCATGTTATTTGTAAGCTATAAATGCATGAAGATACGCAATAAGTATTGTGCAATAGTAAACTTACATATTGTACGTGGATATAGTAAAACGAATGTGAATAAAATTGCAGACAGAAGGTGGCTGGGCGGGTCTCCTGGCGAGCATAGGTCTGTTGGTGTCCAGCCTGGCTGAGCTGCTGGTTTCCGGCTATAGTTGCCTGATCTTGACCCCGAAGCTCTGCGGATGCCTCAGGACGAACAACAACGAGGAGTTGTTCTGCGACGGTCGTCTGAAGACCCGCAACATGGTGCACCAGTGGGTCACAGCTCAGAACCACGTGCCGAAGAGTCAGCCGATTTACGTGGTGCAGCCGATGATGTCGATGCATCCGATGATCCAGGTGAGTCTCGACCCTCTCCCACTATACCCCTTCGTAAACGGACGGTGTTCTTGACCCCTGCTGGGCGAGAGGTAGCGAAAGGTCAGTGACACGCTAGCTAGAAAGTTCAGAGAGAAACTCTTCGTTGCTCCAGGCGGTTTCTGTGCCTACATTTTGGAGATGCACGAGCTCGGTGCACGCGTTTCTGTGTCAAGAAAATAAACCTGCTCCACGGATTCCCTTTGACTTTAACATCGTGTCGCATTCAACCCCGCTAATTGAACAGCGCGGGATCTATCGAGTCTCGGTAAAAAAGTAATTTCGGTATATCAAGGTGAAATGAAACCCAATTTTGAAGTTTTATGAGCGCGAAATTATGAAGCTACCAAAAAGATGGCTGAAGATCATCGAACAAAATGGAAAATATTTTACTGATTAAGGTTCATTGTTTAAATAGAAAAATTCAGCTTTTTGTTTCAGAATAAAATACCGAAATTACTTTCTAGCCAATCCAATACATGGAAATATGCAGCCACGTGCGTTAACACGTTAACGTAATTCGCTGTTGTGCGCAATAGTGTGGGAACGAACCGCGAGAACTATGCTTCAGGGAATTACTTATAAAACAGGATACACGCCTTGTGTAATTTGTATTCGAAATATTCCAATCAACTATGTACAATGAATGTTCGTCATTCATAATGTAAAAACTTTGAACATTAGGAAATTAACGATTAGAAAATTAACAATCTTATTAAAAAATAAACTTGACAATATTAATATATATTATATTATATAGTAACGAAAACTACATCTCGAAAAGGCCTAGTTCCATATACCCAAGTAGTTCTTCTAAAAACAAAAAAAGTCACTTTTTCACTGAAGTTACACGAGCGTCCCTTAAAATACGTTTCAAAACATTTTCAGTGGTACGCATACGTTAGCTATTTACTATTTCACCCTGTTACAAATTTCAACGATAAGTGTCCACATACTCTTAAAGGAGGGTGTATAATGCTGTAATCTGAGGAATATTTTGGATTGTCACAGCCACCTTATGGAGTGCCGGCGTCTGCTGCAAAGTTTCCTGGAGGATTTGTACCTGCTAGACCCATGCCAATGCCAGCTCCAGCTTATGGTACCATTCCCATGATTGCACCCCATATGCCATACGTTGGACGACCACCGTCCCAAATGGTAGGTCTTATTATTAATACTAAACCTACCGAGTACTAGAAAAGATTAAAAATGTTTTATCTTAGAAAAAATAACAAGCCTCTATTTATTTAAATTTTATTTTCTTGGATGAAGAAATTTATCGAATCAATTTCCATATAAGCAACTTCATAATTTCAATAATTGTAAGATGAAAAATAAAAAATCATTTGACCGGCAGTGCTAGGTTGAGTGTTGAATTTTACACGGAAACTACCCTTAAAATTAGCTGAAAGAATTTCTATGAACAGATTTGCACCCAACATTCATTTCCACCTTCATTATTTTTCCAGTTATGCGTCGCCGTAAAAAATTCCTGCCCGGAATTTTCACAAATTCCATCGCTCTGTAAAGTTTCAACAAAACCGGCGCGTCACACTTAGCTAATTCTTTTTGCCATCGTTTTACAGCCTCCGGGGAATTACAGCAGTGTGAAATTCTCAGCGATACGTTTACGACAAATAAAACAGAAATTCCTCGGCTGTTTTGCATATAATTGTGCAACCGAGGGAACACCTCTAGAAACATTTAAAACATGTTATTTTAAAATGTTACCTTGTCACTACATCTTTCGAAAGGCTTCGCGATCGTAAAATTTCAAATACTTGTGAAAGCGGAGCATAACAAATTCCGTCCATTAGATTTTACTTTCTTGTCAGATTTTAACGACAAAGAGTGGCCTAATTTTCTTTCGCGGCGTTTCGGAACAATGAAAATACGTGGCGATAGTGTTAATTCGTAAAATCTTCGAACAGTCTTAACTAATCGATTGTCTGAAAACATTTTGATCTGACAGTGCCAAACATATTTCTTCGTACGTTAACAATCTTTGATACACATATTGCTTGGTATATTAATAACTAGACACGGATCTTTATACAAAATAAAAATGTCCACCTGAATGTATTCTTAAATTCCTCTATAATGTTTTTACTGTTTCTAATTGCACATACCCGTATTTTTCATAAATAAGTAAATTCCGCTGTCTATCAATAATCATTGATATCACTTTAATAATGAAAAATGATACTATGTTACAGATGCGAATAAAGCAAAAGCGTCCTGCAGGTCCGGATCACGAGAATACGGTGGACAGGAAGAGACACGTTGAAAGTAAATCAGAATCGCCGAAAAGGATGTCTTCGATAGGAGAGGATCAAGTGGATCTAGCTCAAACGTATACAGGGCTTGACAAGAAAATTTCCGAGGAGTTCATCTCGATCGCTATGGACCCTGAAAGGAAGTCGAAAGCGTCGAGCAGTCATGGTAGCGATATCGGCACCTCGAAGACCTGCTGAGAACACGACTCGGTAACCCTTGGCATTTGGGTCGTGTTGCAAACTGCCTCTAACCGATTCTCTCGTACATGTTTTTTCCAATTACAAGCAGGTTACTGTTTAACCATTGTATCGTTGAACGTTTCGCGTTTGTTTTTGTTTTAATTTGTTTATTGTACTGAAAGATTTTGCTCAACACTTGATTTGTTTTTTTTTTCTCGTCCCAAATTCTAGAATACACGTGAAGACTATGTTTACTCGTCCATCGTAAATGTACATTGATTATTTACTGTTACAGATTTTAGTTGATCCGCTTTTCCGCAGCCCTGAATGATTAAATTCTTTAACTGTATAGAAGTGGCTATGTGTACAATGTGTATAATGAGAAATTAATATTTTGTACGAATTAGTGAATTTATTTATTTTCTACGGTACACAGTACCAATTGTTATATCGAGTAAATGTATATTGTTTGTTGAAGCTTCTCCGATATGTGCCCGTGGAAATAAGATTCAGGCTTTAAACGATTAATATAATACATAGCTATATATATGTATATTTATTATGTAATCATTCCAAAGGAAAACTGTAAGTATTAACGATCCTCTTCGCGCAGCCTAGGATAAAACGTAAATCAATTAACATATGCAAGGATTACGAGAATCATTTTGTGAACTCATCAACAAACGGAATCTACTAACTCGTTGCCGAAGAATTGTTGCAGTCGATTTGTTGCTAAACGTATTGCCAAAGTTGTCCAAGTATTTTCTTAATGCACATATATTATTAATGTGGCGCACGTCCATGCAACAGAATCTGTTTAATAAATGTATTTCATAGCAATTATGTAAATTGTTCATATAATGGAAATATTATATTTGGCAAAGAACAAAAAGGACAAGAGTGAAATTTTTAACAGAAAATTAAAAATTAGGATACATCACAGAACACTTTTATATTTTATACAATAAAATAACCTGGAATATTTGGTAATACTAAAAACAGGCATTTAAACTAAGTAAAACTTTGAGAGAGAGAATGGTGCGAGTAGAAAATGTTTAACGTTGATTCTTCTAATCCGAAATGTTAAATGCACTCTCTGTATTCGTTTGTTGAACATTACCAGCATCACTCTGACTCTCAAAGTCTTTTATGTTATCGAATGTAAACGAGGAACATTAATATGTTGTATCTTTTAAGTCGTTTGTAAGTATTGCTTTCTTTCATTATTTAGCCCGAAAGTGTTACGTATAATGCGGATTTATCGTATCCATTACAGTGTGTACAGTGTAACATTTTCTAATACCCGATATTATAGAAATTATTCACAACTCGGCGCAGACTTTATCGTGTGTATGTATAACGTGTACTGTTATAAATAAATAAATTTTTATGATGAATACTCTTACAAGCTATATTACAATAATTATACAGATAATAAGATCGCGAAGTAACATCCACGTATTCGATACTTGATATTTTATTAACGAAATATAAGTGTTTCATATCTAAATGTACATACTTCATATAATACATAATTATATACAATAGCATGTAAAAATATCGTGTCATTTTCAATTAGGAATAGCTTTCGTTTACTATCGTATCCGCTGCCATTTTGACAATAAAGTATGTATAAAAATACATGTAAAACCATTACAATAATTGGAATTCCACTTCTAATACATTACATTAATAAAAAAATAAATGGTGGCTGCTCAAACATTTTTTTTCTTTGTAAAGCATTAGAAACACGTCTAAAAGTAGTTTTTCCTTTGGTAAACACATAAAAAAATTATATTGGGATTTTTCTATTGCCTCCTAAGCATTGAGTATAAAACATATAACTATGTACACTATCACTAGTTTTTCATACACGTGAAAATACTTATACAAAACTCTTACTTTGTAGGCAATTAATTAAGTACTTATTACGTAGTTCTTGTTAAAGGCTCGTTTTAGGTGTATTGTATATATTATGTATGCTTAAGTAGTTGTTATCGACACAAAGATTCTTTGCTGGTATTGATTTGAATCGACTAGGTAACAAAATAAAATATTGTTCTTGCATAATTTGTGTGTATAAGTAACTTCAGCGGCACTTGTGTCATGTATAACGTGGCTGAATAGTACAATTTGTTTTATCATATCGATTAAGCGGTATTACAGACGTTGTATAATTTAATCATCTATTTTCAGATAATTCTACTATTCTAGAGGCACATTTCAAACGCTCCAGCGCCACTGTATTAATATCCTTTCCGAAGTACCATTTGCAAATATTGTTAAACTATGAGCAACAGTAGAGAATGTACATTGAAATTGACATTTCAGCACGCATACTTGATACTGAAAACTTTAAGTGTAACTAAGGTGTATTTTTCTACTTCTTTTGTCATGCTTTATATATATTTTTTTAACTATGTGATTAATCATTAAGGTTGAAAACTATAAACCTGTTAAGTCTATACATTATTAGACTACGGATATTTGTGCAAATATAGATTTCAATAGGCCAATGAGTATACAATATCATTATTCTTTTCAAAATTTTCCCAAGTTTCTTAAATAAAATAAGAACTTGTTTAATCGTTACTAAATTTTAGACCGTTCAGTATAACTGTAAACGCATCAAATCCGAAATCTGCACATTACGGATAAGTACTTTTTTTGGAAGACTCGATAGTTTAAATATTATAATTATCGCAGACGGTATGCGTTTACTGTATTAATAATTGTCTAAGATTCAATAATAATAACGTTAAATGTAGAATTAATGACATTGTTTTTTATCTGGAACTAAAAATCTATTTTTGTATAGATGGTCCATAGTCTAATTATAGTATTGAATTGTTAACACGTTCGTATAATGATTTTAAATACAAAGACACTGAATCACTCACGGTTGAGGATAATAGATACTGAAAATACAATTTATCTGAAAGCTATTTTGAAATTATAGAAATAATATTGCGCAGTTCTTAAAAATTCGGAGTATCCATTATTGCTTCTAAAAAAAGTCATTGTTTTTCTAAAAATTCACAGTTTAACAAAAAGCTTCTTTCAAAAGCAATGTACAAGGCACTTGTAACAATTTCTGCTTTGTAATATTCAATTCTGGTCGTTATAGCAAAATAATCATCGTTTATGAAGTCTGAAACTAATTCCGACAAAATATAGATTTTTACAAAAAAAGAAATAGTAAATACTAATATAAAATTAACTAAAAAGTTAGAAAGCTCATCACGCTTTTAACTGGCATTCGAGATATCTATGTCAATTGCTTCTTCTTTCAGCCGTTTATCTTCCTTGAGAATGGCTTGCCGTTTACCACCTATTTTACGTTTCCCTCGATTAAGTACACCGTTCTCTTCATCCATCATGCGCAAAATTTGTGTTTGATCAGAACTCTCTATTGGAGCTATCGATATATCCCGAACAGCACGGAATTTACCACAGTTATTAAGATGCTCGTTTTCTAATCGGAAAAAGTTCCATACAAATCTCCTAAAATTACAGTTAAAAATGTAAGCGGAATCAAATCGACACAATTAATGTAAATAATAAAATTAATGAGACCTTACCTAAATACTTCAAGAGGTGCGACTACAGACGTCATTAAATCGCTAGAAACGTATCCGCATTCGATTAGAACAAAACTAGCAACCCATGCGAATCTTAGAACTAAATCTTCGATTATAGCAAAATAATAGAATCCCTAAAAGAGTAATTACAATAAATATTAGATTGAAAGTAGAAATACATACACTCCTGTACAAAAGAAAGAAACACCTAATATATAAGATAAAATGATAAAATTCTATTGTACAATGATTGATTTATTGCATCTAAAGTATTAAATAATCCGCGAGAACAAATATTCTCAGAACTATTCAATTAAACAGCAGAATTTTTCAGAACTTACTGTATTATTCTTATTTTACTTTTTACGCTTTTTCTATTAAATGGGTGTTTCTTTATTTTGCACAGCAATATAGTTATCAATAGAAATACACACCGCAGCTGAATATACAACTTCTTCGCGCAAAAATTTATTTTCCCCAGCATTGCTATCTAATAGGCCCCAGTCCATCTTTAGGTCCCATGTGAAAGAGTATATGGAATTAACACAACAACTAATCACCCATAACCACAGCCATGGATTTTCCCATCGAGTTTGATACTCCACTAAAATTGGATATGTATCTCAATTTAATTTTACAAGGTTGTTTCCCATGCCTCGCATTTTTGCGATGTTTCTATTTTTCTTTACGAAACTTATTGTTATCATCACATTACAGTCATTATTCAAAATTGGGGAATTAGAATCGGTATTACATCGGCAGAGCTACTCCCAAAAATAGAAACCCGAAAATACCAGTATAATAATAAAGGGTGAAATCAATTTACAAAAAAGTGAAATTGATTTACAAGAGAATGAATTTTGAGTGCAAAACCTGCAGAGGTATTGCAGTAATTAGAGGTATTATAGTTATTATTAGTAATACTATGATTACATAACTTACCGGCGCGGTAGGCACACAAAGTGTTGGATATGACAACGAGGAATGTTGTTGAATATTTCCCGGCGTTCGCCAAATGAGGAAACGCCTCTTTGGAATCGCGGTATCGTCGAACGCACTGCGCGAAACGGAACCATGCGGGCAAACAATTCACTATAGGTCTGACTATTAAGGAGCCTGACATGCATTGCGTTGAATCGCCAGCTTCCAACCAATTCCCATTAGTAATATAGAAACATGACAAAAAGTGGAAATCCAAAAGCGCCGTGGCCATACTGTTCAACTGATCTGCCAGCCAGAAATCAGCAAAATTAACGTACGCGAACGGTGATATTAAAACGCGGCCCTACAAGAAGAAGAGAAATTAGTGAACTTTGTATGTCGCATTTGATCCCAGACCTGATGATACCTACCATAATTTTCAACAACCAGAATCTTGCTTCGTGACGGAACGTTTTCAACGGATTCAAAAGGAATGCTAACATGATACAGACTAACGCTAACGGATTTACGTATGGTGGAATGCTTAGACTGGCACTATACAAAAAGCTTAACAAGCTGAGAGTCCATACAACTCCCAGGACTGCAGCTAGTTCCATAAGGTGTTGTTCGGATAAGTGATTTCGTGGATCTAATTCGAATATCAGTACATGGTTTACGCCGGACGATCTCCAACCATAAACATTCACGCCGATGAGGAATAAGAATTGTATGATAAGTAAAGGTCCACGGTATAATCTAAATGCAATCTTTAAATTCTCTCCGCCGTCGTGGAATATTGCTGAAAATACAAAGAAACACGTGAAAATATTATGATAATTGAACGGCGGATTTGATGCATTTATAACGAACACGAGTAGGTGTAATTTAAAATATTAAAAACATTAGACGAATTTAAAAATACATTATATCATTTTGTAATTCAACTGGAAAATGCGTATTGTGCATAAAGATCTGATGTCTAATGATAATGCGTATCAATAAGTAGAAGAAGAGATCCGCAGTCTATTAATAAGTTTAACACGATCCGACGTCTTACCTGAAAGTACAACTGCCACAAATAGGACAATAAAACTACCAGAAAACAATCCAACTTTAAAAGTGGTCCAAGGACTCTGATGTTCACCCAAAGGTGGTACACGCAATCTCTTCATGGCACGTTGCCTATCTCCAGCTTCCAAATCGTTTGTCACCGTAGCTTCCGTCTCCTGTATTAGCTTGTCTATATCTTTGGATGTGTAAAAATGTGCAATCTCCACGCACTCCACTCTCCATTTCGAACCTGTGTCAACTGACAGTAACTGGAAGTAAAAATACAATTTATAGATATAATCACGGTACACGTACAGTATATCCACGAAATGAGTACCGATTCTTTTACTTGTGCGTGAAAAGAGTAACGAACTTTAAAAGATTAATAATAGTTCTTTCCTTATATATATTTTTCATAACTGTTCAAAACGAACCTGCAATCTAGAGAAACAGGAAGAAGTTAAGCATACATATATGCAGAAGTTAATCGACAGAAGTTTTCGTTTTATTCACCTTATCGTGCTTCTTGAGAATCTTCCGAAATCCAGTGTAATTAAGATTCTGGTAGTTTTGAAGAAGTATTAACGATAAATAAAATTCTGAGAAAGCGAGCTTCAGCTCCCTCAACTTTCTTGTCGGCAAATGCGGCTTAATCTGTACTTTCCCTTTATTCTTTCCTCCACCTTGCTGTAGTTCTACCGCTGTTTTCAATTCACTATGGAGTGCTGCGTATTTACGTGTTGCTTCTGCCAACTTCTCTGTAAGAGACATACATTTATTAAGAGACTAGTTATATACACTAATTTACTTTTAGCACTTAATCCTATTGAATTTCTGGGATAAAAGCATATTCTCGTGTGCCTCTTTAGGCTAACTGCTACCAAATTTCTGTGTACCAAATTTCAGCTTTCTATGCCTTCTGTGTCTCGAGATTCTTTTACAGTTACAGAGGACAGAAACTGGCAATTATATATTAGGTTGGCAAGAAAGTAATTTTGGTATTTTAAGGTGAAATCAATCCAAATATCTTTATTCGAGCGATGAACTTTAATCAATAAAATATTATCTTGTTTATTCACAAAAGGCTAAGTATCTTATACATTAAAGTTCATTGCTTGAATAAAAAGATTAGGCTCTATTTCACCTTAAAATACAGAAACTCCTTTCTCGCCAATCAAATATATAGATTGGATATATTTATAGGCTTACAGCTAGACTAATTTCGAATAAACTTTACTTACCAGAATAAAAAGTGTTGATCTTCTTCAATTCACGATCACAAAATGTGAAAAATACCTCGTCGAACGAGGCAAAATGTCGAGATATTACTTCTGGTTCGACACTTTCAGCGGATGGTGCTTCTTCTATGGCAGTGTACAGCATTGCTTTCATTTCCTATCGATTAGAACAATCATTTTTTAAATTATAGAGCATAATGTCAGTCGAACGTATTCCAATGGAAATTTACTTTACCTCGTAACTAATATATTGCTTACGCCACTCAGGCGTGATATGAGCCGACAAATGTTCAGCAAACTTCATTTTTCACTAAGTTATATATATCACAATCTGTAACAATCGTAAATTTTCTGTTGTTCTAAACTAACAGAACGATGTTGAAGTTCTCAATAATGTTAAACATGTATAGAATTGTGAAAAATACAATATAATAGATTTATATTGTTACCAGATTATGGATCTTCAACTTTACGGACAGATTCGAAATGACAAATGTCACGCGAAAAATGATTTTCTACTGGGAAGAACTTTAGCGAGTAGAAAGTGTAATATAGCGATCCTCTTGAACATTGCGAAAATTATTAATTTAGTGTCTAAATGAAATAAAGTGGTATAATCGCATAAAATTCACTGTTTTATTGCAAGATGTACATTTCATGTAAATAGAACGGAAAAATATGCGATGAATACTTAAATATATCGAAAATATACAAGTGAATTAAACAGATAATAGCGGAATGAATTCATGACACACTCGTCCAACGTTTGTTTCGTTTTATCGTTTACCTTTTAATGAATTAAACAGTAAAGGAGGTTACACAGAACGCATATATGTAACGTGTTCTATCGTCAGCAGTAATTCAATATTTTCTCTCCATTCATTCGCATCAGTTATGCTATCGATGTAAAAACGCGCATTTATTCTTATTACTTATACATATATCACAGAGTATTAGATTTTATACTGGTTACGGGACCATTATTTCGAATCACCAATACGAAACCAACAAAATGAATAAACGTGATTTCTGTTCGCTAGTGTATGACTAACGATCTCTCCCATCTCTTGCTATATAAGAGTGGAAGAGAATAAATACGATTAAATTGCTGGATACACACATATGTTTGCGTTAGATAAAATACTTCGGTGCGTTACAACGGATTTATATTCTTATTTGCCGTTCCTCCTAATCTTCGCTATGCCTCGAACAAATCCTAAATCGTTAATATTTAGAAGAAGCACGGACGTTCTTATCGTCTTTACGGTTACCGTTTCAATATTCAATAATTGTCACTGAGTATATTGGATTGGCGAGGAAGTATAATTACAGTATTTCAAGGTGAAATAAATAGCCAATTCTTCTAATCAAGCAATGAACTTTAATGAATTATATTAATATTTTCCATTTTGTTCGATAATCTTTTGCCATCTTTCTAAAAGTACCTTCATAATTCCGCGCTCTTCAATTTTTTCGCCAATTGATATTGAATATTGTAGACCAGTGGTCTTCAAACTTTTACGAGTACAAGATTATTTCGCGAAACCCGGGATCATAATCAATAGAATATTCACAATTTATGTAGTACATAGATTCGTAGAGAAAGAAAGTAAATATTTTATGTATGTTTACGGAACCCTTTAGGACATTTCGTGGAACCCCATAGTGCAACGTGAAACTCTTGCACGCTTGCATCGAGACGCTCTGGTCTAATTAGGTGCTGTTTGATAATTACAAAGAAGAAATTGGATTCGGTATAAATAGTCCGAGTGTTACTCTTCAGAGATGGTAATATGTATTTTGGAAAGTTTCTCGTCAGACCAAGCATTGCGGGCATGTGTATTTACTACTGCTGGAGCGCGCTGATTGGATAATGTCCCAATTCTGCGTTCATAGGGGGGCGTATAAATTAAAACTGGCGCCAAATGCTGCACGTTGTTATATCACCAACGTTTATACAATGGTATCCCATTTATTGTTAGTGTTTGTACTCTTTACCCAGCCAATATTCGCGCGCTATACCCGCCAGTTCTTAGAACTAGTTTTGTAGCTTTACAATGTCTAATAAAATTCGATTAATATTCTTCATTCAACTTCTCGATTTACATGGAAATATACAAGCTACAAGAAGAGGACTCTTTATCTATTATATATATATATATATATATATATATATATATATATATATATATATATCATAGATAAAGAGTATATATATATATATACTGATCCATCAATTTCTTGATATACACCCAGATAGCAAAAAATCCAATTTCGGAAGAGATTCTGTGCGCGCAGTCGTCGCTATTTGTGCCGTCCAATGGACCAAAAATTATACGACTGTGTAGAATTGTTTTCACAGCTCCTGAATAATTCGGTGTAAAAGAGATAAATTAGATAAGTATTTACTACCTATAAACAGAGAGTAAATGAGAGTGCTCACGCCCGGGTTTTGGCCGTTCCCACTGGTTCCCACTAGCTTAGCCTGGATCAGCTCCTACCTCCACGCGCACGCCGGACAAGAACCTACATTTCTTCTCAGTGACTCTCAAAGGAGAGTGCAAGGATATTGTCACACCGATTTAGTTGAGATTCTGTATACTTATAGATCTCGATCTAGCACTGACGAATTAAATATATTCGTAAATACAATTCAGTCTCCGTACAGCGCCATTCCGTGTAGTGGCTGAACGCTCAAACTGTTAGCCAAATGTTATCGACTATCGATAACCAAG
>CM052336.1:23095530-23143957 GCA_028455595.1 Lasioglossum vierecki | reverse complement strand
AATATGTAGTTTTCAGTTTTACGTGCGACCACAAAAATTTGGTTATTGATTTCCTTTTAGATTATTTAGTTTTCTATGCAATTCGCAATTTTTGTAAATATCTTAATGATTTAATGCTTTGCAAGCGCGAAAGACTTTCACCAACTTCATGTTCACTTATTAAACAGTGCATCGCGATTAGAAATAGTAAATATAGGAAACATTGTAAATAGTAGTAATGTAATAGTAGTAATATGTAATTATAAATGTAAAAAATTCAATATTAAATAGAACGTATTTAAAATGTAATAAAATGTTTTAATTTTTTTATTTTTAAATAAAAATTATAAATTAGTAAGGAATGGGTAGTATGGATTTCAAATCCCCGCGATTTGACCCGTTAGTGTGCAACATACAATTCAGATAGCGTTCGATTTCGTACTAACAGAAAAATACATTGAGTGACACTACCCTGATCATTACGTAACACTTTTCAGCACTTATCTATAGAACATTAGAAACAGAATTTAAATGGTAACTTCACGTGCTTCCGGTTGCTTCCGGTGTATTGAACCAACCGGGCCAGACGGTGGTTCCGAAACATAGTTGTATGGAGTAATTTTGATTTTCACATTATCATATAAAGAAAGAATTACTTAGAAGTGTAAATATGGATTCCTTATCGTCCTTATCATCCGACTCATTAACAAGTACTCAACGAGACGAACTTATGGATCAAATTAAACAACAAATCGCTGTTGCAAATGCACAGGAGTTGCTTACGGTACGATTACACAAGTATATATTGTTTTTTACTTTTGCGAACGTAAGATGAATGACTGGTGCGGTTTTGATCGGATATTTTCAGAAAATGACAGAGAAATGCTTCAAAAAGTGTATAAATAAGCCAGGCACATCGTTGGATAATTCTGAACAGGTAACCTCTTTTATTTAAATATAACCTTAAAGGTAGTGAAATATTCACGAAAAAGTAATGAATTGGAAATCGACCTATTTCGAATTATTATTGCTGCAATCTCATGTTTACAGTAATCCATAAACATAGCATATAATTAAATTTGTAAAATAATTTTTATTCGAAATGTATGCTATCATTCATCGGTGTTTCATTTGATAAGGTTTATCAAATGTAAAGTATACTTTATCAAATATTATTATATTAATGAAAAACGAATATATTTAAAATCATTTAATATTTTTATATTTATTTTTATGTAAAATAAATCGTTTCTGTAGTTATTTCTAGAATTACATCATTATAAATGTCTGAAAAATAATTATATACATTCAGTCTTGCGCATAAGCACATTTGTGTTAGCTTGTTAAACTTGTCACAAGGTCTTTGTTTCAGACTATTACTTGACAACAAACTTTTAAGTTGTTTTTGTATAGATTCATGTCAAATGATGTTATCAAATTTTGTATTATTTACAGAAGTGTGTGGCAATGTGCATGGACCGATATATGGACGCGTTTAATATTGTATCAAAAGCATATAGCGAACGACTACAAAGAGAGCGTAATAGAATGTAAAAGTAATAATTTTTAATAAATTGTTTTCCTATTGTACATCTTGTAGTTTACTGAACAGTAATAGTTCTATCGACTATATTCCAAACATTGTTGTAAAATATCACCGTTGTATATTGTTACTAACAACTAAAGAATTTTGTACATTGTACATAATTGTAGGAATTCTATATTAATTGCCAAACAGTTTTTATATTTCTGTACACCCATAAAATATTTTAAATTCGAATAGTGTAATTAATAATCACGCTGTTATATGCATTTATAAAACATTTGATGTAGCGTAATAAATATAAAGCTAATCAATTTTGAACTATCTGTACATCGTGTGTTCATAAAATTAATAAATTTTATTTATTCCAACTACTTATCGATTTTCTTTCCATACAATATTAGACTAAATAAGTATTGTCACGAAAAAAATGATTTAGCAGAAACTAGAATTTTACGATGAATTAATTATGAACAATTTTTTCAAATACTTATATGATTTCAGAATATAAAGATTCATTGCAGGGTAATTACAAGAAACTAACAACATTTGCAAAAGAGAAAAATCTTTATAAAATAAATAACATATACATGAATATCATTACATCATACTTCAAAATCATAAATAAGTAACTTAGGTGTTTTGTAAATCCCACAATTCCATAGTATGTATTTGCATTGTTTATTATTCATACACACTAAAAGGCACAATATAGCTACCAATATCTCAACGTGGTTACAGATGTAATTACCTTGGACTGTATGAAAAAATATTGTGAATAGTTCATTAATACTTCATCTGCTTAATTTGATAGTATAAATTAGCAAATAACAATAATTACAACTATTTCGTACCAGTGTTTGCAGAATCTATGATTAAATTTGCATATAAGTGCATTAAATACCATTATCATATATACATAACAAATCGATATCGTTACTCATTTATAATATATTTTTTCCTGTCAAAAAATTACTTCAAAGATGTGTGTATCAAAAAACAAATTAATATTTACTTTTTTTTTTGTTTCGGTAAATATACTTCCAAGCCTTTTTGTACTGCATTCTCCTACATGTTTGACGTACAAAATAAAATGTTGTGTACTTGCAACGTACTTTACATATTCTTTTTAAAAATAAAAATATATAACAAGACCTCTTAGTCATTATATATCTATTAGAATAATTGAAACCTAATTCTTTGTTACATATAAATAACAAATTGAAGCAAATAATGACATCACTGTGCATTAAGAATTTATCGTGCTATAACATGGTAGCAGACACATGGCACTCTTGTACGAAATTTAAATTTTAGAAATCAAATATTTCGATTAAAGTTTACTTTACTCCAACATTCTATATCAGAGTTAAAGAAACAAGCATTATATCATCATAATTGAACATTTTTTTTTAACCAGAGTGATAAGAATGTTTGATAAACTGAAAATATATTTAATTATTTTAAATTTCATCGAATAAGCATATTCAGTTTGTGTATTTGCTATTAATAAAATACAACTATTTGGGAAATAGTCAATCTATCAAAACATGAATTTAAGAGTAAATTTTCTGAAATTTACACATGAACTTCTGCAAATCACAATTTTGAAAGAGAAACCTTTCTATGCTTTATCTTTTTGAACCACGAAGCCTGCAACGATGTTAAGTCTTTCTCCAATCGAACACAAAATTAACACAGGACATAGACTGTAATATCAGTGCATAAAAAATTACTTTTTATATGAATGTACCAAGTATATTGGCAACACTAAGCAAATGTAAAATTGCTATAAACTTGTAACAAGACATTCATATATGTTAAAATACGTGTGGGCTACATAACTATAAATCAATTATGTTTAGAACTAATTGAAATTACATAAATATAAAAATGTTTGTATATCCTGTAATACAAATGGTTTATAGAAACACTTCCTAATTTTATAAGAATGCAAAATAAAATTTCAATACAATGTGTAATTGTGAAATATGTCTTAAATTACTCTTTCTCTCTCTCTTTCTCTCTCTCTCTCTCTCTCTCTCTCTCTCTCTCTCTCCCCTCCTCTCTCTCTCTCTTATATTCTATAGTGAAAAATACTTATGCTGTAAATTTGCTTACTAATTCTAACAATACAACAAAAGTGTAATAATCTTCATAACAATGGAATGTATTTATGCTTTACGTTCTATAGTGTAGGAATGTTCAGTGTTGTCCTGAAATTGTGTTTATAAAATTATGTTATATTGATTTTTAAAGTGTAACCACGTTGATTGGTCAGGAACACACCTGCTTTAATTGTATATACATAGAAGATAAAAAGTCGATTCAAACTAAGTGATTTCTTTGTTCTACATACACTCTGAATAATGCAGAAATTAAGTAATCTTTTCTTTTTGCTGTTTTAATAATGAATATATAGAAACACGTGTCGAATAAACATTTTTCTATTCAAGATGTAGATCTTAGACGAACAAGTGGTTTTGACGATGTACTCTAAACGATATTTAAAAAAAAACGGTTATCAACCTTTTTCATTTGTAACTAACAAAAGGATAAACATAAAAAATATGTGAAATAAGAAACTCAACCTCTAGCAAATACAAAACAAGAAAATGTCACCTCGGTTAAGTGATCAATCTCAATTATATAACTTATTACGAGTCTACGTAAACATAAACAGACACATATTAAAGTGTTTATGCGAATGCTCATTGTTTTCACAGGTGTTTAATATTAAAATCTGTGTATGTATCTGTGACTCCCCTACAAAGCTTAACACGAGAGTAGACGTATCATATAAGAAGTATAAGAATGACATTCTCACTATAAATTATGAAAGTGTTCTCCTAAATAATGTGTTGATAAATATTTTTGCGAAGAATGCTCATTCACACAAATATTCGCATATGTGTTTGTTCACGTTTGAATTGATCTCACCATAAGAATATTAATTGAAATCAATTTAATCAATGATTTCTCCTTGAAAGAAAATATGTCATATTGCATTACAAATAACACTGCTATAGCGAAATTACATTCAACAATTATTCTCTAATTAAACTGTACACGAAATGTTTTAGTTATAAATGTTTTAGTCTTAGATAGGATTAATCTTGTGCAGATGGAACCGTAAGTCACATTAAAAGATATCCTGAAATCTCTTTGTTTGAATCAGTTTGCAATATTTAATATCGATGACTTCAGAGTAGTCATGTGCTACCAAAAAGAAATTTCGTGAAGGAAGCAGGCTGTACATTTTTACAAACAGATTTTGATTTGTCAAGCATTCTGTTGATCCACAATGAATTGTACTTAGTTATTGCATCTTATTTGCGGCATAGTATATTAATACGAATATGTTTATCAAGGTATTGGATTGCCCAAAAATTTCGTCTCCTAGTCTAAAGCTTGTATGATAACTGAGATATTACAAAATTAGGTATGCAAAAAAATAAAATAAACCACGTAAGCTCCTAATTTCCATCGACTAACTTCACTTTTTCTAGATAATTATTTTAGTTTTACGCATTTAGCACCATTACCTTGGAAAAAGAATAATTTGATTTATTTTTAGGCAATCCATTTTTAGACGGATAATTTATCAATATTGCTATCGATACTATACCAGTATCTTCAGTTAAGTGAGGTAATTAATGACGTTCAGTCATAAAATCAGACAAGAATTATTCTGGTAAACACAACAAGACTATTACAAAGTTCTTTTTTTTTTAGTGAGACATAACTAAGTATCCAACAATCATTAATGTAGCTGATTACTTTCCACTTCTTAAAGTATTTTAACATTGAGATAATTGGCTTTAAGAATAATAATACTAGACATATTTACAGAATAACGTAGAAGGCAGCTTGTCTGAAAATCCAATTAAAGTCTTAGTATTACAATTCTAATTCAATTAACAATGTATCACAATATTTCAAACAAAAACATTTCACATTCTGATTTTGATTATTTCGTGCAACGAATTGAGTTGAATAGCGTTTCACATTATTTCTTTTTTTGTTAATCTTGTATCAATGCAATTTTCTTATTGCAGGTATTTCTTATTGCGTTACAACATTGTAGATATGCTAACAACACTTGTTATACAAGTCTATCGGAACTTTCAGAAGATTTCTGTTGATTATTTCTTAGATTTATACGAAATATAATTTTACATCTTATTGCAGTAGTAACAAAAGGCATTGGCAGTTTAGTTGGTTTTTCTCGTATTTAGCTCGTTTGAATAAGACGTTTCATACCTTTCGTAAATAGCTAAAAATATTTCAATGGTATGTTACAACAAATTCAGAATATTCGTTCAAAAGTTTCCATTTTTTAAAATACTGCTAGAATATATCAAATACAAATTTATGATCTGTACAAAAATATGTTTCTATTGAGAAATATTATTATAAAATACGGAAAATATAACACTTCTGGACACAGATTCAGACATTTCCCTTCTACGTTTTTTGTAGAAAAACTTATAAGTATTGAGCCATAAATGGCAGTGCCATGTCGAAAACCAAAATAATTCTGCAAGTTTGTGATCCACCATAATTTGCATTAACATACTTGATATCCCAATGTAGGATATCAAGTATGAAAAGCTTTAAGAAAAATAGCATCTTGAAATACTTGCAGAACGTAAAAGCTGTACTTGCTCTTTCAATTATAATTCTTTTGCGCAATTAGCTGTAATACCCGTTGTAAAATTTGATATATTTTTATCCATATTTATGTCTTCAAGCTAAAAAAGAATTATAAGCGGAATATTCAAACTATGTTAGAAAATTTTGTTACTTGGTAACATATATTAAACAAGAAGACCTTTCACTCACGTTGTATTTACTTACGCATGAAGTACTGCTTAACATGTCGTCAATTTCCTCGATCTCTTCACTTATTTCTTCGCTATGCACACTTTGCGTTTTTTCTTGCTTTTTTGTTTGTAATTTTATAGGGCTATTCGATTTTTCAGGTTCTTTCGTAGGACTTTGATCGTAAGCACTACCGGATGCAGACGAAACGAAATCTTCTTCGTAATTGTCAACACCGTCTGTTCCTGAAAATATTATTTTAATAAATGTATGTGTAACGTGTATGTAAAAATTAGTAATCACACTGTGAATATTTATGCAAATACGCCAAAGGTTCCATGTAATGCTACTTTGAACTCAATCAAATCTGTATCAAACGAATTAATAATAGATTTCTATTAACACTAAACCTAGCCAGCTTCCAGATTTTTTATTTTACAATTATTGACATAATAAAAATGATTTTATAAGGAATAATTGTACAGATATCTTTAGTATAGCACGTATTACAATAGGGGCCGCACAAAGTCTAAATAAAATCAATTTTATCATCTTTATAAGGGAATATGCACCGGTTACTTTTAAGGCTTGGTAGGTTTAGTGTTAATCTCTCAAAAATATAGATTTGCATAGACATCTACAATATGTAAATGTTAAACGCATACCAACATACCAAGTCCGATATCCATCAATTCTTTTAGATCATTAATATTAGTCTTTTTACCATTCAATGGTGGGAGATCGCTAAGTATAGAATGAGATTTCTTATCTAAAGACGGTAAATCTTGTAAAAAGGATTCAGTATTATGTATAGTATTGATATTTTCTCTTTTTCCGTCAACAATAATTTCTTCGAAGTATACAGTTTTCCCAAAACTATTTCCAGTATTAACTGACTTTTTATTTTGTACGTTATTTGTTATTTGTAAATCCAAACTATTTATATTATTTTGCTTACTTATATCTTCATTTTGATTTGCTTGCAGTTCAGTAACTATAGATTCGTCAAACTTAATTAAAGGCTCGGTTTTATTTAGTAAATTTGTTTGGATGGTTGTATCTACTTCAGTCTCCTCTGTCACGTGATTCATCACTGTAGTTGTGCCGTTCGGACTTACAGAGAGTGTATCAAAATGCATATTATTGTTCCCCGTGCTATCAATTCCATTATCCTTTTCAGAGTCATCAGAAGCGACACTTTTCCTGAGAGAGTTGCTTTGTTTTTCGCAATTCAATCGATCTATCGAAATATCGTCGAAAGAAATTTCTTTACTCGTGTTATCATTTATTGTCATATTTATCGGAAGTTTTGGGCTTTGTTGCGAAACACTCTCCAGTTTACCCGAAATATCATTATTATTAGATAAGGATGCTGTTTCTTTGTGTAATACCTTCGGAATGGAAATCTCAAATGTTGCATTGGCAATATTTGTTTCACTTTCATTGGTCTTATTAAACCTGCTGTTATTAGTTTCGTTCTGTAATATTTACATCGTTCAATTATCGTGTATAAGAGTCACTGAACGTTTCGTATTATAAATACAATAAACATTAAAATATTTCGATTATAAATACCTTTTGCGTGTTATTGAAGGCACTAATCATGCTATTCTTTAAAATTTCTCCGAGCAACGGTTCATTCGATTCAATACCTAATTCTTCGCATAACTTATTTCTTCCAACATAATTATACTCTTTCCCAAAGTATGTCTCTGGATCATATACAGATATTGTATAATCAAGACCAAAATATTCTAGGAACTCCCTAACCAAGGAAAACAATAATTTTCCTTCTGAATTAGCCAGGTACTGTTTTACAGTTTTATTGAGAAGCGGTTCTGGATTCTAAAATATTAATTTAATTACACATCGCTGGTATCTTGAATTTTTATTATTATTTCTAATAAAAAAAGACTTGCAAAATTAATTTTTACACTGATATTATAAAGCTACGATTTACGATGGAAGTGTAGGTACAACAAATATTTTTCTGACTAGAAGTATCAAACAAAATTTCGTAAGACATATTACAGTAAAATTTTGACATACCATTACTGATTCTTGTTCTTCTAGAGCTAAGAACACACTTGCTCTCAGTTCTGCCTATAACATTATAAAAGACTTTGAAAAGGGTAGCACGGTAAAAATTTGAAAAATTTCTCAACAAGTTCTTTGACACAATATACATAACCTAGAAAAAAGGCGTGATTTTTATAATTTCGTTTTAGCATACCCGCACTTTTGCAAGAACACCATTATTCTCAAGGGTTTGCACCACCAAATCCCGCAATTCTGTGTCTTCCTCCATGGAAATGTTTCCGTCTATCATGATTATAAATAAAAATTACTCCCGCAAACACTCAAGAAATGTAAATATTTACGCTTTCCATCGCGTGTCTTCTTTTCACAGATGTTTACCTAGAGATTATTTTTTCCCCGTCTAGGGAGTTTAAGAAAGTTTATATTCTTTTCATATATATGTATATGTATGCGTGTGTGCGCGTAAGAATGTATTTTCGTGTTCTTCCTTTCAATTATGTGAAAGTGTATATATAAAACTAAAATAGAGCTTATTACACAATAGTTGCTGTAGAATACAAAACGTAAAGTAAGTCATCAAATTTAATACTTTGTTCGAATATATTACAATATGTCAGTATTGCCAATATACTTTAGATTGTAATTGTTATCCTATTTTTTTATTAAAATTAAATCGAAGAAAAACAAAGAAAAATGTTTCTCCGATTCGATCAGTTTTACATTCGTTTATGCAAGTAATTATGTTCATTTCTATACCGACATATTTTAAAAACACCGGAAGTGCCATAACTATCATATACTTGAATGTAACGAACATTTCGAAAGTTTAAATTTCATATACTACTCACTACATGTTACGACTTATTGATTTTTTAATTTCAAACGTGCGAAAGTCATGTAGAATATTTTGATTTACATATTTATTTATTTTAACATTTCATCGAAATCGAAATTCGAGTAACAATAAAATTCATTTGCTAGATTATTTTGATGGTGAGGTACAAAATTACAAATTTTAACGTCCAGAAGTCTCTCTGCTAATTCTGCCATAACAGCACCTGGTAACAAAAAGAAGAAAATATAGCAGTTCTAAATAATAAATAAAAATTAAATATACTTGCCTGTACAAAGAACAATATTCTTTTTTGTCAAGAATTTTATTGTAAGCGCAGTTTTCGTTAAACATTCATCAGAAAGAAATGGTGGATCAGCGATGACTAAGTCATAATAACCTGCTTTATCTCTTTCTAAATCCAATGGAAATTTATAATCATATGGTACATAGTCAGAGCCAAAAACTTTGAAACGTTTGTCGTACTCAAATAGAGTTACTGTTAACAAAGAATTCGCTTAGTAATTATTAACAGTCATATTACACAAGTAATAGATGTATACCTAACAAATATATATTTATATATACCTTGTCGTTTATCACAGACCTTTTTCAATTTACTATAAAGTGTAGGACACGAAATTAGAGCAATCCTTCCGTCAGAATTTGTAGAATTTATAGCACCTTTGACAAGAACATCTGTAGTGTTTTCATCATACCAAAACTGACTCAATTGCTATTGATATTAAAAATCAAGTTCATATTGATAATATTAATGTTACAAAATATGATAAATATATATGAATATAAAATTCACTTACCCAGTTTTCATTGAAACAAATATTGTCTAAGTTTTGACTTTCTGAATTGCATTCTAATTGATTTTCCCTTTCTTCTTTCTCTTTGAGAAATTCGTTTAATGCAGCAAGTGTTGTGGGACATAATTGTAAATCGTCATCGTCGCTGATACTCATTTTCTATAACAATTTGTCTACATGCATATATTTTTATTAATAAAAACTAGTAAATTTTTGTTGATACGATCAATTGAACAAATCGATTTCATTGAATATTACATACGGTACATGTATCACGTGTGAATTATAACCAACCTATTGTTTCTGTATATTTGTGGCTGCAATAATGTACAATACATGTATAAATACTGCACGTAAATGAAATTGTTGATTTTATTACTGTGTACAACAAAACAAAATAAATAATCCCTTATACATATTCTTAAATGCCAAAAGTCTTATAATTATCTTTCTAAATAATACATGCATGAACTGTTTATAACAAAATTTGATAGCAAACCATATTTATAGTAATAAATTACTTGTAGATTTTTTTTTTACTGAACGTGTTAAATTGTATATGGAATAAAACTTTTAGAGCCGAATACGTAAAAATTGACCTTTCACAACAAAGATTATGTACTTATATCCCTCCTTTTCTTATTTTCACATAACCCCAACCTTGTCCTGGGTTATCGAATTGTATGGTATCAATGTTAAATACAGAATTGATTTGCCGGTTCCAAAATTAAAGACAACGTTTCATTGTTTCTTGGAAGAAGGAACGACACATGACAATGGAAATGGACGATAATATAAAATTGTTCCAATCGATTGGCTTGAGTGAACAAAAGGCTAAAGAAACATTAAAAAATAAACAAGTTTCTAGTCATTTGAAACTTGCAATAACCGAGGTTAGCAAATCATTACACATGCTCATAAATAGTAATATTATCATTCAAACAGATGGACATTTACTTCAGCTGATCATTGTTACATGCATTTTTATTGGTTTTAACAAAATACTATATTCTAACTGTTTGGTATTATGTCATCATTGGTACATTTGATTGTGCCATATGTTATCGTTAAATATGAAATTTTCAGGCCAATAAATATGGAGTTATCACTCCAGAAATTGGAATTTTATTGTATCATCTTGCTTCAAAAATCAAGAATCAAATTTCTGATAAATTACCGTTTGCTGTTAAATACATAGCTGAGAAAAAGTTGGATACAACTCAAAGGGTCGATGCGGCATTGAGTTTTCTACTTCATCATGTAAAAGAAACAATTGAGATTTCAAATTTTGAGAAAGAATGTGGTATAGGCGTTGTTGTCACCCCAGAAGAAATTGAAACTGAAGTAGAAAAAGCTATAAATGAACATAAATCAGAAATATTAAAGAAAAGGTATTAAATTGTTTCTTTGTAATTAGCTTTCAATACTATGTCAATCTTAGTTGTAGTCAACGAATTCTAAATCACAAAACTATATGTATTTACAGATATCGTTTCAACGTTGGTCCGTTAATGCAAACTGTTCGTAATAATTTAAAATGGGCAGACGGAAAGGCAGTTAAGAATGAATTTGATGTGCAAATTCTTGTACTGTTAGGACCTAAACTCGATATAGATTTTAAACCACCTATTAAATTCGAAAGACAGTCTGCTTTCCCAAATACACAGAAGGAAAAGAGTAAGTTGTAAATTAATAAATAATTCTTATGTGTGCCAATTGTTTTCTACTTGGCGCGAACAAAATTTCTTTATTTCCTTTGGAATGTAACATTAAAAGCAATTCGATCTTTGTATTAAGAGCAGTGGCATCGTTAAAATCTAATTTATGATCGCTACCCCAGCTGTTCAGCTCTAATAAAGAATTGTTTTGTTAAAATTTCTAAAGAATAAATTATTTGATATTTTTTTATTTAGAAGAACCAAAAAGTGTGGCAGCATCGAGTGAAAAAACTGATGCTCAAACAATAAGTGAATTAATGAGAACTAAAGTTCATTTTCATAAACCAGGAGAAAATTATAAGACTGAAGGATATGTCATAACTTCGAACACGCACAAATTATTGCAAGAACATTTGAAAGTAACAGGTGGTAAAGTAAGAACTAGGTTCCCGCCAGAGCCCAATGGAATTTTACATATTGGGCATGCCAAGGCAATCAATATTAACTTCGGGTATATTTTATGTTCTAGTGTCTCTTCCTCTTTTCATTTCTATGTTTATTATGATTATTTATTTTCATCCTTATTCTTATTCATCGAATTATGCAATAAAGACTTTTTTTTATTGTAGATATGCTGCAGCTCATGACGGTATATGTTACTTACGTTACGATGATACAAACCCTGAGAAAGAGGAAGAAAAATTTTTCGTTGGTATTCGTGAAATGGTAGAATGGCTTGGATATAAACCAGCTAAGATTACATATTCTTCCGACAACTTTGAACAGTTATATGAATGGGCTATTAAACTCATAGAGAAAGGTATGGCATATGTATGTCACCAATCTAGCGAGGAAATAAAAGGCTTCAACCCTCCACCGAGTCCATGGCGGAATAGACCAATTTCAGAGAATCTTCAACTGTTCCAAGTAATTGTATTTTTCATAGATAAACCCAGTCAGCACAGCTTGCTGTCTAGCCCAACCTGCAGAGCCCCTGACCTGCAGATTACGTGCCGAACACCGCTTCGAGCTGCTCTAGGCCGAGTCGGCTCCATTTCTGCAGGGTCACTGTGCACGCCTGTGTGCGCAGATCAGTTGCAGAAAACCCGAGCCCAGGTCCTGCAGGCCGGGCCGGTAATCTGCACAGATTCAAGATTGCAAGGATGCGGGATTCGCGTTCTTATTTCGTGATAATACAAGCACGGGTTGTTTCAGTAGTCAAAAACGATAGATAAAAGATCAATCTAGGCCTCAAGCGCCCTCAAAACTCATATTTTTTTCGTATACAAGGTAAACTTGTCTTATTCGACCGCATATATTTCATGAGAATAGCTATATGCGCAATTGTATGTTTCGAATGATGCAACTTGCGACTCGTAAACGTAAAAATAGGACTTTCGAGAGAGATCACGGCCTAGATCGATCTTTTATCTAGCGTTATTGACTACCGAAAAATCAAATTATTGGCTTGTCAAGAAATGAGAACGCGAATCCGCAACCCTTGCAATCCTGGAAAAAAGGAATCTACCTCCGCAAGAGGGCAGCACTAATGTCGCGATTGCCGTTATACAGAATACAGGGCAGGCCGCACATATATGTTGCCGAATAATGCAAATTACTCTTGTATACGAAAAAAATATGAGTTTTGAGGGCGCTTGAGGCCTAGATTGATCTTTTATCTAGCGTTTTTGACTACTGTGCTTGTATTATCACGAAATAAGGACGCGAATCCCGTACCCTTGCAATCTTGAATCTGTGCAGATTACCGGCCCGGCCTGCAGGGCCTGGGCTTGGGATTTCTGCAACTGATCTGCACGCATAGGCGCGCACAGTGGCCCTGCAGAAACAGAGCAGGCATGCTGACTGGGAGATAAACTTCTACCAAGATGTAAAATACTATGTCAACAACATATTGGTTTTAAGCCCCTGTAGAAGTTGTATAAATTAATAGTACACTAGTTTTAATTTAATTATGTTTCATATAGGATATGAAAGATGGTTTACTTGAAGAAGGCGAAGCAACATTGCGTATGAAAGTAACATTAGAAGAAGGAAAACAAGATCCAGTTGCATATAGAATAAAATATACTCCTCATCACAGAACGGGAGATCAGTGGTGCATTTATCCTACTTACGATTTCACTCATTGTTTGTGCGACAGTATAGAACATATTACTCATTCTCTCTGCACAAAAGAGTTCCAATCACGACGATCATCGTATTATTGGCTTTGCAATGCTCTCGATATTTATTGTCCTGTACAATGGGAATATGGAAGGTTAAACGTGAGCTATACAGTTGTTTCGAAAAGAAAAATTGCTAAACTAATTGAACAAGGTTTTGTATCCGACTGGGATGATCCTAGGTATTTTATTATAATATTGCGTACCTAAAGACGTAAAACCTTAAGTTGTTATATATTCTTAAAATATGGCACCGTCTCTTTTCAGATTATTTACATTAACAGCTCTTCGCAGGCGAGGCTTTCCTTCCGAAGCAATTAATAACTTCTGTGCACAAATGGGCGTAACTGGTGCTCAAGCTGTTGTCGATCCAACCGTTTTAGAAGCATGTGTTAGAGATGTTTTAAATGTTACTGCAAGTCGGCATATGGCTGTTTTGGATCCACTGAAAGTGACTATTAGTAATTTTCCACATGAAAATCCTGTGAAATTGTCTGTTCCCAATTTTCCTAATGAACCAGAAAAGGGACAACACAATATTATTTTCGATGAAGTTATTTATATCGAAGCATCTGACTTCCAAGAGGTACAGTTACAGTTTTATACAATATAATGGAGAATATTAAATATTGTATATCTTTCTAAATTTTATTATATACTTATACTTATTATTATAGGAAGCCGCAAAAGACTTTCGACGCCTAACACCGAGTCAATTTGTTGGTTTGAAACATGCAGGAGTAGTGTTAACAGTCCAACAGGTAGAAAGAGACAGCAGTGGTAACATTGTAAACATTATTGTCAAACAAGAACCTGCTTCTGAAAAGAATAAACCTAAAGCTTTTATACATTGGGTATCAAATCCTGTATTGGCATCGATTAGATTGTACGAACGCCTGTAAGTAGTTGATAAAAATTACATATACATTGAATGTAGAAGTATTATATGCTTATAGTTTCATTAGATGTAAATATTATTAACATTTACAATGCTTTGTCTACTCTCATATGTATATATAATTGTTAGATTTAAACACAAAAATCCGGAAGATGTAAACGAAGTACCAAATGGTTTTTTGAGCGATATTAATCCAAGCAGTAAAAAAGAAATTGTTGGATACATCGATGCAAGTTTAGCAGATCTGGCGAAACCTATGGAGTCGTTCCAATTTGAACGCATTGGCTTTTTCTTCGTAGATTCCGATACTACACCAGGAAAGGTAAAAATGTGATCAGTCGTATAATTAGTAGAGCTGTGCAAAAATTCGTAAAATTAATAATTATGTACTTTACTAATTTACTTCTCTGTTTACAGGTTGTTTTTAATAGAACCGTAACATTAAAAGAAGATTCGAAAAAGGTGTAAACTGAGTTAATATGTAGATGGAAAATTTAATACATGGATCGTTTAATTTAACAATGTTTTACAACGTTTGTAACATTTTGTACAATATTTATAAATAACAACTGTGAGAGTTTTAAGAGGCGTGTCACTTCGGAATTTTATTAGAATTTCAATCAAGTTTTAACAATAATATATTTTTAGACGATTAAGAGACAATAAATATGTGTAATTAATTCATCACACAGTTCATCATGCAAGATTCGTAGGTAGGGATCATATACTTGATATTTATAAAAGCATCTTCACCCCCGTATAGTTCGAGCACTTCAAGCGTTTCTTGTATCATATCAGCAGGGTTTTCTCCTCTTTGCTGTGCGTAATCGATCCCTTCCCCGAGGTTGACTAAAATATTAAATTCAATTATTCGTTTCGCGTAAACACGCCATCACTGATAGAAAAGTTTTACCGTTTTTATCCTTTAGCAAATTAAGAACTGGCAAAATTTGCCTAAAATATGGCACTAAAGCTTCCCCGACGCAATCTGCTGAACGCACAAGTTTCTGGAGTGTTCTCATCGTGAAGCAAATGATTTCTGGCATTTTTGTATTCAAAGCTTCTGTAACGAACGCGTATATAGTGTGGCGTGCAAACATACAATCGAAAAGATTGTAAAAGAAAATAAAAAAATTACTTTTAATAGGAATTATTAATTGTGGTACAACTGGTAAAATTTTTGGACCTCCCTGTTCCAGCATATCGGTTATTCCTTGTTCTACTAAAAATTTATATGGTTCTTCAGTTTCCGTTAATCCGTCGAAAAATAATGGTAAATAATGATGAAAGTCTAAATCTTCGATTTCAACTTTCCAACTGATTTTAGGTCCATACGAATCGGTTTCTAACGTAATTGGAAAGACACCTCGTTCGTAGAATTTACGAAAAGTGGATATTTTAGGTGGCTGCGGAGTATACAAACCGCATCGCGGTGGTTTCGCGACTACAGTGTTTTCCTGCGAAAGTAATATTAAACGAATATGTCTAGATGGAAACTAAATAAAAACAATAAAAGCTTACCTGCAAAGCCTGAATTGTAAACGCAGGAACAACTCTTGGTTTCTTGTTTTTATATCGTGGAATATCTTTTCGAATTTCACTCCAAAATTCTTTTTCGTTTACCATTTCGATATTTTATTATAGATTCAAGAAATTTTTGTGCTAACACCTTTATGTTCAAGGTGAAATATGGTAAAAAATTTCAAATTGAAATCATATCAGTTTCGTAATCGATGTAGGAATGATGCCGAAGAGACTGAGCTTGAGTTATATAAGATGCAACAAATATATGGATTAAACATGTTGTTTCCTAGCAACTAATACGCTATTCAATGAATCACGATGATACACTTGTATATGTATTCTTCTTTGAAAGTATATTTTTCCTTCAAAAAGATCAATGAATCCCAAACAGAGAAACTATATGTATACGTACAAAGATCATTCGTATGATAGAATACATCTATCTTTTTATATACATTAAATATTTCATTATAAAGTACATAACAATTAATTTACACTTTAGATGCACTTTTTGTTATTTTCTTGTGGTACTGTGGATCATCAAATATCAAATTCCTCTTGATTGGCTCATCTTTGTCAGCTGTATTTTTATAATCAGGAAAATATTGTATCATATATATTATATAAAGCAGAACATTTGAAATTTTAAATAGATGAGTATTTAGAAATTTAAACGACTGAATTATAAAAGGATATTTGTGAAGTAGTTTGAAGATTCCTGTGCCTACTGGAACTGGAATACCCATTATAATTGATTCAGACACACCACAGATTACATCTTTCTGTCCATAATAAGCTGCGTCGAATAGATGGTCCGATGTTTTTTCGAACTGTTGAACAGGTATTAATACGTTTGATCGAGGTTGAAATGTACACAGTTATCATCATATTAATAAGGGATACCTTACCGAAGCTAAATTCAAGACAGACTCCTTCATTTTCGCCAAACCTTGTCTCGTAATACCTAACACTTCTCCTCTGCTAGTCATCAAATCTGCTACGAGCATCGGATGCCTTCGATCAATACTCATTCCATGGTTCTCCATCACTAATTTAATTTCTGTCATTATTGTTGCTCTTGCAGCTTCGATTCCCAACGTTTTGAAAACCTAGAACAATGTGTTATGTATATATATCTTAATTATTTGCATCATCCGAAAAATGTTATATTTTATACTTACCTCCAACGTATTATTCGACGTTGTTTTTCGCCCTAAAACACCGAGAGTTGCCATGACTTCACGCATATTGTCTCCTTCAACGAACAGTTTGTATTTCGTTTTATCAGTCGAATCATCATTATGAATGACTGCTCGAGAAACTGACGGTAAACCCTACGATGTATAGTAGGATAATAAAACATAGAAAGCTTTGAAATTTTTCTAAATATTTTATTGCCGATTTATTCTTCGTATTTACCTTTACAACGATATTCGGAATTGTCTCTTTAAGCTGAGTGAGAGCGTAATTTAAACTGTACTTATTTTTGCTGGGACTCACTGTGATTATCGAATCGCCTCTAACATTTACTAATTTCGGGTTCAGTCTTAACTTTGATGTACAGATCCTACAAAGATACAAAATTGGTTGGAAAATGCATTTCTGGATGTTGTAAAAAGATTCAGATACTTACGAGTAACGAATTGAATTCACGTCTACCTCCAATTTCAACAGTTTTATTCTATCAACATCTAACTTTATTAATAAGAAACAATCGTCCGGTAGATACACTTCTTCAATGTATTCCGTTACTTCTCCCAAAGTGGTTTTCTCGATTCTACCTTTCACTCTTCTAGCATATTCTGGATCACTATCGTTTTCCTAATATGAATGAGACAAAGAATTAATGCAAATATAAAAATTTTAATACGAATATAAAAACCATGTATTAAGAAACAAACTTACCAGAGCTGCTGTGATAATGGGCGTGCTAATCCTGGGATTTGCGTTAATGATTTCTTTGATACGCGGTACACCCTGAGTAATGTTCATAGATGCTACACCAGCAAAATGGAAAGTTTTTAAGGTCATTTGTGTTCCCGGCTCTCCGATACTTTGTGCAGCAAGCGCGCCAACGGCAGTGCCTGGTTCAATTTTCGCTCTCATATATTTCTCTTTGCAAATATGAATAAATTCTACCAACTGAGAAACTGTCAATCGCTCGAGTTGTAAAATTACAGGTACATTCTGTGGAGCGTTATGTCGAAGGCGAGCTATTTTACGCGCTACGCTTTTAAGAAATGTGCTGCAACAATAACATAAATATGTAACAATTATTTTCGGAGTACCCTCATCGAAAGGATAAATTTGACATCAACGTTATAGTTACGATAATTCTTGCTTGAACTCCTCGCTGAGACATTCGTACTCTTCGGAATTCAGCAGCTCACTTGTAGCTTTTATTATGCTAGGACCGTCTAATGGCTTCTCATTCTTGCACGGTGATTTAGCTCTCACATGATCCAATATTCTTTTACAATCTACCGGGCAATCTTTTCCTGTTGAACAATTCGTATTTCGCTTATTTACTTGAAGGCGGAGGATAAAATTTAGGGACTGCAAGACAAAGTGAGTAGTAGGAGGAGTGTACTAGCCCTTTACAGACAGGAGTCCTATATCAGTAAACAAATGACTATTTTGAAATAATATCAAATAAATCATTAAACATGGCATCTTTTCTTTAATTTCACTTTTAATAATATCATAATAAAATTTTTAAAAAAAACTAATATTGAAAGATATAAAAGTAGTTTCAAACCTTCCATGTAGGTAGGATCTAAAGCATCTCCGCCGTATAATATTTGTACAATGTCTCCCACCGAATTACGAACTGTCATGTCATAATGAAGGCACAAATCTTCTAAACTCTTAACTAATCTTCTTTGCATGTAGCCAGTTTCTGCAGTTTTAACTGCTGTGTCCACGAGACCTTCTCTTCCACCCATTGTATGAAAGAAAAACTCCGTTGGCGTTAAACCGGAGTAAAACGAATTCTGAACGAAACCTTTGGCCGCAGGGATTTTCGAATGTCGTTCGAAATGCGGCAAGGCTCTGTCTTCAAATCCATTTGGAACTCTTTTACCGCTAATAGCTTGCTGTCCTACGCAAGCTAATTAATGCGAAGTAAATAAGTAATTGAATCTTTACAGACATGCTCGTTGAATAAAAGCTTTCTGTGAACAGACCTACGATACGTACCAATCATCTGTGAAATATTAATAAAACTGCCTTTACTTCCAGATAAGGCCATAACTAAAGGACTGTTGCTCGGGTGAAGTTCTTTCAAACATGCTTTACCAGCATGATCACGAATTACTGAAAGTTCCCTTAATATCATCGCCTCCAATGTTTCTTCTTCCGAACATCCAGGTTGGCATACAAGACGTCCTTCTTCCATTTGATGAATATACTCCGTGCATTTAGAGTATCTAAAGCCGAGTACAACTTATTAATGATGTCAGTACGTAATTTTTGCACACCTCTAATTAAGTTACATTTCTTTCATTTATTCTTACCCAGCATTCAAAAGGTCGTGCTTAGCTTTGAGAAGTCCCTGTCCAGGTGTAACATCACCGATACCAATGGAAAAACCACGATTCATAAGAAAGAAACTGGCTATTCGTGCTAATCGCCACATAGCAATTGTCGCGATATCTTCACCCCAATCACGCAAAAGAATGTAAAATATATTTTGCTTTGATCCAGAACCCAATGTTGACTTGTCCATAGACCCAGCTATTAATTCCGAATTTCGAATAATCACATCTGCAAATTTACCGATTATTTTTATTATGTTAATGTATAAGTAGTTAGCAAGGTATACATACATGAATCGTTTATGCATAATTCTTCATTATTAGTGTAAGCTCTTCCTTTGGTTTTTAAGTTAGCTTTCACGTTGCAGGAATCATTCGGTTTCAAGATCAAACTAAAAATTTGTTTCCCTGTCCACAACCTGGTTGGCTTTAAGATAGCAGGTTCAGGTAGATTTATAGACATAGCAAGATCGTTTCCTGCCAGAAGACAACCAGCTAATTGACTTGCTTGAGATTTATTTAAGAACATGTCCTTTTGAGTTAACAGATATCCTCCAGTGATAAAGTCCTGTGTTGCTGCTATTAATAATTCTCCATTGCGAGGTGTTACTAGATTGGATTTATTCTGAAGGAAAGTAAATGAAAATTTATGTAGTTATATTTCTTACGTACATACGTAACATAAATTCGAACGTAAAACACACTGCACGTTACCCCCATTAAAACCAAAGCTTCTGCCCTTGCTTCTTCAGTTTGCGGTAAATGCAGATTCATCTCGTCACCATCGAAATCGGCATTATACGGAGTGCATACACATTCATTGAATCTAAATGTCCGATGTTGCAATACTTTTGCTTTATGCGCCATAATACTTAATTTGTGCAAGGATGGTTGTCGATTAAATAAAACTACGTCGTCGTCTCTAAGATGCCTTTCGACAATATCACCGTACTGTCGAAAAAAATGAATATCAATTAATCGTGATTTAAATTGCGTTGTGAAATTTTAAACTAATATGTGCGAGACAATGTTACCTGTAAATCTTGGGCGATTTTATGTCGATTACCATATCTTAAGTATTTCTTGAATTGAGTTTTTCCTTGCTGTATAAAGTTCGCACCTGGATGCACGTCCGGACCATTTTTCACTAATTTTCGCATCAACTCTATATTCGATGGATTTACTTTCTCCGGGTATGTTAAAATTTTTGCAACATAAATAGGCACGCCAACCTATCGAATATGGTATTGTTAATCATCTTCGAGCACAAAAACTAATATACAAATTTATAAATTGAAGCTTACTTGTTCAATTCTAAGATTAGGATCAGGTGAAATGACAGTACGACTAGAGAAATCAACACGTTTACCAGATAGATTACCACGAAATCGACCCTGCTTTCCTTTCAATCTTTGAACCAATCCCCTTCCAGATTTTTTTGGCTGAAATATATTTGAATACCGTGTAAACAACTTTTCCAGCCAATAAATAAACCACTTCGTCTTTATTTCCTGAAAACTTACTTGCATGTTTAGCGGTATACCAGACATTTCGCTGTTTATATAAAGAGCACAATGTAACTGAAGAAATTCCCAATCTTCGCTGTACATTTGTACTTTGGCACCGCTTTGTCTATGTTTTTGAATAACATCATTGATAAAAACTATTTCAGATAATTTCATTGTTAGGTGATCTTCGGTTGTACCTGCTTTCAAATCTGATACAACACTGGGTCTAATACAAATCGGGGGCACAGGAATTCTTGTTAGTATCAAATCTTTTGGCAATGCGCATTCTGCGTTCATCAGTAGCAACGGAATGTCACTTTCCGGTATCTTTTCCAGGATGCTTTGAACCTAAAAATCAAAATACAGTTGAAAGATGTTACAATAGAAATGAAAATGTCTAAAGCAGATTAAAGAACAATTATATAAATTTGATTATATTTAGAATAATAAGGACACAATACTATTTACCTCTAATGGATTCAAGACGTTAATCAATCCACTTTGAAGTACTCCTTCTAAGGCTTTATTATCCTTAAGTACGTTATTATACTCTGCTAATTTTTCTTGAACAACAACATCTACTTTCTTTTTTGCTTTATACTTTTCATGAACTATTTTAAGTAAACCAGCTTTCTTAACTGTCCCGTTAAGGTCTCCACAATTTTGACAAACAGTAGTTTTCTTGGCCTTATCCAATATTTGCTTGCGTAAAGCTTTACGAGACAAATATCCTAAATTTGGATTTAAAGCTCTGGCCAAGAAACGTTTTTTGTCAGCTTGAGATAGCATCACATGGGAACAAGTCTACAAATTCAAGTATTACGATTAGTGTTACAATTTACATTAGTCGATAGAGATAAATATAATATCGATGATATATTACTTTACAAATTGTTTGTAGAATCCCAATGATTGCTCTAAAATAACCAACATGGAAAACTGGCAATTCCAAATCGATGTAGCCAAAATGTCCAATACATTCGTTCAGAGTTTTGCCGCATGATACACAATTTGTTGTATTATTGCAAGTACCCTGAAAATATACATCACAAAGGTATATATGATTTCAGATGAATAGATCAAGGTTAGATGAAGAAATGAAGAAATTAAAAATACCATTCTTCTATCGAGTACACCATAGGGAACTGGAGTATGCTCGACATCCTGATTATATAAATTCTTTGCCACAACATGCATATGAGCCTGCCTTTCCATGTTTTGGCGACTGTCCACTCCGAAGGATACATGGGAACTGATAGAAATAGAAGTTATAGCTTCAAATGATGAACAAAATATTGGAACTCGAATGTGACTGGATATCAAAAAGTATTTGGTTTTTCCTTTATTTATTTAATTGTCTTGTTTTTTAGTGAAAAACAAATATAAATTCCACGAATATAAATTACAACAAAGTTTGAGTAATATTTAATTGAATTAGAAAACAAAATTGTTTAGGATAAATAGCAGTCAAGGAAAACTGTCCTTTGAATTAAATTTCAAACAAAACACTTAAAAAATAGTTGGGATATGTTGACAAGAAAATTGAAAAATAATTTAGAGTGCAAAGGGTTAATGAAACGGATTAAATTTCAGTTTTCTGATCCTTTCGAACATTCAAGCCATTTGATTTTTTAAAGTTGCTCGCATTTTTTTCAAACAGTTCGTCGATTTCAAGTAGCTCGGAAAAATCAAACACTCAGCTCGTAAATGACAGGTACTCGCATACCTCTAACAAATAGCTATTTTCATAAAACTGTGACAGTTACTTTCTGCCGAATAAATATTAATAAAACTTGTCATTCTCACGAAAATATATGACATGTCTAATAATATGAAATACGACAATTAAGTGATTGATATCTAGTCATGAATGAATGAAAAAATGCTAATACAGATTCTTCGCTAGCATTAACAGCTTAATGTGATAAGAACACTTTAAAGTAATCCATGAAGGAGTACTACTTAGTACTGTTTCCAGAAACAGAAACAATATCTAGGTTATCGTAAAGATGCATAAGAAAATGACTTTGAAGGTGGCAATAATCATTAATGTACAATTCCGAAAGTATATTTCGGAGCATTTCGGGAATTGAATACAAGCAACATTAAACAAATTTCAAGTTGGAGTGCATTATGAAAATTACATTATATTTGTTTCCGACTAGAATTCGTATTAAAAGATTGAAAATATATTTCTGTAATGCGTTCAAATAATATACGTACATTTTACGTGCTACGTCTGTTTCTCTAAATTGTTCCTTCACCATTTTGGAGGTTATACTTGATTCCTTGATATGTAATTTGACGAGGCCTCTAGCAGGCTCAGAACAAAACGTTCTTCTTCCTTTTTTGCTTTACTTCGAACACATCTCAACTGCCGCTAAACCACTTTTAAGCTGACACTGTGCGTACACCGGTGTTTTTATATAAATTATTTGAAAACGAATTCGGTGAGGTGAGTTCTTCGTCAAACACGTGTTGTTCTTTGTTTGTGGTGCCATCTCGAATTTGACAGTTTGGCAGACATTTGTGCTATAGGATTCGTGTAAATAAATTGACGAGAATACCCGGCACCTAGATAATACCTATTTACTTATAGAAGTTTTGAAGTAACTTTTCTTTTACAATTTTTTTTATAGTAAATTATTTACATATATTATGCACTTCACTTATACAAAATTCAGATTCTAATGAATTGTTCAGTTTGAAATTGCGCTTGATGTTGCTAATAGCAGTTGCAGTGTGACGCAATTCGGTACTTTTACATCGAGAATGCTTGCGTTACCTTGTGTCATGTGAATCCAATCGAAACATCTTTAATTTATACATCGATATTTTCTTAATAAAATATCGGCAACTTGTGTTTAATATAGGGAACCCGACAGATTTATGCAAATTTAAAATATGCCGAGGGTAAGCTTATATTATGCGATCGAATGTTATTGGCAAATTTGGTTAGATTTGTAGGGATTTGCGACGTATATTTTGAAAATCTTTGGTAGACCAATTGCGATTTTTATTAAATTTAGTGATTTCTGTTTTTATTTATGTGATATCTGTTTTTATTTATGTGACTTTTGTTATTATTTCTAGGATATACGATCTTATTTTCAAAGCGCTAAAACTAATTCTAGTGTTACTCCCGCAAAATCTACGAAAAGACGAATAATTTCTTCTGATGAGGACGATGTAAAAATAGAATCGCCTACTAAGCGATCCAAGGTATTAACGTTTGTTTTTATCATAGCCTAATTTTTTAAATTTATATTTTATACGTCGTAATTATAACAATTATATATTCTTATAGAAAAGGAAAACATTAGGGAAGGAAGTGGTTTCGATTAAGCCGGATGAAGAAGCAAAGCAAAAGAAAATAGTTTCTCCTCGTGATATTTTCAGTAAAAAACCAATAAATAGGCAAGAAGCTCCGAAAGTATCGAAAAAGTTGCAGAAGGAGGTATATATTGTTGAAATAATCATATTCTTTCAAGAACTAATACTACCTTTCAATAACTCTAAGATATTTTCCCTTTTGTTCGATAATCTTTTGTTCATTGCTTGGATAAATTTATTAAAATTTAAATACCAAAATTACTTTCTAGCCAACCCAATAGTATTATATAATTTTGTTGTAGTATCTGCTTAATTTTACAGGAAGCTGCAACTCATAATGATATAGACTTCGAAGAAACTTTAATCCAGTTAGATACATCTGACATTGAAAAAAAATATTTAGAAGAAACTAAGTTTAGCAAAGGTACTAATGCAAATATGGTACGTGTAATATCTAAGAAAACATGAAACCACAGCTATTTTTTACTTGTAGATACCGTTCTTCAAAAGAATGTTTCGCCTGGAACCAGTTTTGAAAATAATGAAGGGAAGACAACACCGGTTAAAAATAAAAGTGAAATTAAAGAGGACGTTGACATAAATAATAAAAAGCATGAAGGTAAAACCAAAAAACAATCAAATAGCAGTACAAGTGACGATACAGAACAGAAGGATTCTAAACTTAATGGTAAATCGAAGCATGCAAAAAATACTTCCAAAGCAAAATCAAGTATTTATAAAGTGGAAATAGAGCAACCAAAGAAGAAATCTCCGAAAAAGGTAGAAGTCTCGGATGAGTATGAACAAAGAATTGAAAAAAGAAAGCAGGGCAATGCCATGTATCAAAAATATCTTCAGAGGGGAGGAGCAAGGAATCCAGGTTCAAAAGAAATTCCCGAGGTATGTATATGAATATGGAATTGTTTATTTTGTGTAATTTCTATTAAATCCTATATAAAATATCTAGAGTTAAAATCATAAATAGTGGATTCATTTAGAAGAAAAGTTCCTTAATCGTTTTTTAAAACAAATGATTTTTAATACAGTTAATCATGATGTGTAGGTAAATCATTCTATAAGATTAACATCGGTTTTCTTTAATTACAGTGAGGAGCAAAATTGAACCAATGAAATCTCTCTCGTTTTTCCAATAAACTTAAGGGTCACATGATTTTACATTCATTTGAACTTTAATTTACTAGAGTTACAGTATTTCATTTCTGATTCGATTCTGCCCAAAAACCAAAAATTCATTGGCTCACTTTTGCTCCTCACTGTAAATTTGACTTGATGCTTATGCTTACCGACCATTTTAGGGTGCTGAATATTGTCTTGCTGGATTAAGTTTTTTAATTACCGGTGTTTTGGAATCTCTAGAAAGAGAAGAAGCCGAAGAACTCATTAAAAAATATGGTGGACGACTTTTACAGCAAGTGTCAAGTAAAACTGATTATGTTATAGTTGGTGATGAGCCTGGTCCTGCAAAACTATCTAAGGTAATACTACTTATCGAATACTACCGATAGTTTATGGAAATATTGTATATGACAATTTATATTCTCGTGTGCAAATTTGGCTTTAGGCAAATAGTCTGAACATAAAACAAATATCGGAAGACGATCTATTAGATATGATTCGAACGAGAAAATCGGGTCAAGCTCAAAATATCAAAGAGTCTCGTGCAAAATCAAAAGATAGACTGAAACAGAAATTCGTAGAATCGGATGATACATCTCCTTCACCACCATCGAAAAGAACAAAAAATACGTTACATCAAGAAACAGAAAAATCACAATCACCACATAAGAAAGAAGATAGAGGCGAAGTTATAGAGAAGATACACGATGATAAAAACGCGATTAAAAAAGCAAGTATAAAGTCGCCGATTAAAGATGATAAAAAAGACGTGAAGAGTATTAAAACTGTACAAACAAAACCAGACTCGTTACAAGATGTAAGGATTCATTACTGAAGTACAAAGTGAGCTGTTACAATTTTACGAGGTTCTAAGTTTATACGCATTTACAGATTAATAGGAGTGAACCGGTACAGGCATTGGTTGAGAAATACAGACCTAAAGCTATGAAGCAGATTTTAGGTCAGCAGGGAGACAAAAGCAATGCGAAGAAATTACATACATGGTTAAAGAACTGGCATAAGAATCGAAGTAGTCAAGTAAAACATGTTAAACCTAGTATGTTTCAATATTTATGAGATAACAATTTAATAATACTTTGAATTTTACTTATATAATCGTAATTATATTTATAGCAATGTATTTTCTTTTTATTCGTGTTAGGTCCATGGGCCAAGAATGATGATGGAGCTTTTTTCAAAGCTGCTCTATTATCTGGGCCACCGGGAATAGGAAAGACTACAACTGTCCAAGTTGTTTGCGATGAATTAGGTTTTGATCTTATAGAATTTAATGCATCCGATACCAGAAGCAAGAAACTTTTACAAGAGAGTGTATCTGAACTTTTATCTAACACCACATTAAAGGACTATTTCATAGGTACATATATTCGGTACATATAGGTATATACAAGGTGGTCCACGCAACTTGCACACCTATAATAACTTCCAAAGTATGCGTTGCATGAAAAAGTGCTGTATACAGAAGTTTCATAGTCTGAAAGGGTACATTCGGTGTTGACAGGAAGACATTTATGAAAGGAAACTGATGGACAATTACGATTAGTAATCGTACCTTGTACAACCACACTACTTCTCTTAAAAAACTGTCGACTTTCTCCATTAATGAAAATCATATCAATTTTACTTTCCTTCGAGTAACGAAGTTGTGAAACGTTTATCGATAAACTGATAGATTAGAAATGTTAGAAATACAGGAAATCTGGTAGCAAGAAGAAGTTCTGTTTCTGTGGACTCATCCTGTATTATAGTAATGTTAAGCAAGACTTTAAAATGTCATATATTACAGATAATAAGAATAAACCAACATCGAAACACGTGTTGTTAATGGACGAGGTCGATGGCATGGCTGGTAACGAAGATCGCGGTGGCTTACAGGAATTAATCAGTTTAATTAAATCAACTGACGTACCAATCGTTTGTATTTGTAATGATCGGAATAACCAGAAGATGAGAACGCTCTCCAATTACATTTTCGACCTTCGATTTCCGAAGCCTAGATTAGAACAGATCAGGGTAAAACAAAGCAGCCTTAAATATAAATATTTAGTATTTCTTCATAGCACATGATCGATTAAAAGTAATTTGTTATACAGGGAGCAATGAAATCGATATGCTTCAAAGAAAACATTAGTATATCAACGGAAGATTTGGATCGTTTGATCGAATCGACTAATCAAGATATACGACAAGTAATAAATCATTTAGCTCTGTTTGTTGGAAATGCTGGCACTCAAGAGAAATCTCAGAAGAAACATGTAAACAAAGATTTGAAACTGGGCCCTTGGGACGTTGTGAAACAAGTATTTTCCGCTGAAGACCACAAAAAGATGAACATTCATGATAAAAGTGAACTGTTCTTCCACGATTATAGTATGGCACCATTGTTTGTACAAGAAAATTATTTAGCAGTCGCACCGCATGGACCAAAGTATGTATAAAGTATTCGGTGTAAGAATCATCTTTTCTCTGTTACGCATGCAGGACATCGTAAAATTAGGATTAATTCTATTTTCTGTACGATTTCAAATGGGGAGAGTTGTTATGAAAAACAATCACACAATATAACAAGAGATACATAGTTCAAATATTTTATTTAAGACATAGTTCTATAAAATCTTCTTTGACGAGATCTCCTTTCTAGTGTAAGTTGTTATGTTTATTGTCTTATTTTCGTACAGAGATCAACTGTTGGAAAAAGTAGCTAGAACTTCTGAAAGTTTAGCAATGGGAGATATAGTTGAGAAATCAATAAGAAGTAACGGATCTTGGTCTCTCTTGCCTATGCAAGCTTGTTATTCCTCCGTCATACCAGGAACAGTAATGTCTGGTCATGTTGCTGGTCAAATTAATTTCCCAGCATGGCTCGGACGTAACTCAAAAACTGGTAAATTTGATAGGTAATATATATGTATATATGTGTCCTCTTTATGTAATACATTCTGCTCCTTATACCATTTATTTAACGATTTAATTATATTGTAGATTGGTGCAAGAGATCACTGTGCATACACGCTTAACTACTGGTGCAAGTAAAGAGGCTATAATTTTGGACTATATCAAACCTATCAGGGATGCCATAGTTAGACCATTGGCAATTGATGGAAGTGAAGGGGTAAATGCAGCTGTAGATGTTATGAATCATTACCACTTACTCAGGTTAATTTTATTTATGAATAGTAACGATACGAACCATTGATAGAAATATTTGATCTTTGAGTAATATGAAATATTTGTATTATGACCGATATTTTTATAATTTTCGGTGTCATTAGGGAGGATTTAGATTCTCTAATAGAGATTTCTTTGTGGCCTGGTGATCGTGATCCTATGCAAGTTATTGATAGTAAGGTCAGTTGAAATTATTAGATTTGATTGAACGATATTAAAGTGTGCATGCAACAAGATTAAATAAAATTTTGTGATATAGGTAAAAGCAGCCTTTACAAGGTCATACAATAAAGGTTCTGCGGCTGTGCCGTATGCAGTCAGTGGCGTATCAAAAAAGAAAACCACTCAGAGTAAAGAGGGTGATTACTTAGAAGATGGAGATTCGGGGGAGGAGGATTCCGATGATGATAATGTAGAAACTGACAAAATGATCAAGGTATGTTATATGAGTGGAGATTAATGTTACAGCGTATAACTGAAGCTTAACGGAAAATAATGCTCACTTACCATTTACACGATGTATTTCTAGGCGAAGAAAACTACCTCAAATAAAAAAACAGAATCAAAGAGTAAAAGTACTGAGAAGACTGTGACGAAAGGTAAAAGTAGCGACAAACCGTCGACTAGTAAACGCGGACGAGGTCGCGGGAAGGCAAAATAACACTGTGAATCTGGAATGTGAGTTTTATTCAATAAAACGGAATGAAGATAATATCTCGTAATGCATTGTGTGTTGTCATTAAAATTTGTTTCACTCGCGTAATTAAGTTATTCATCGCACACGAAACGTCGGAAATTTATATTTCCGATTTTCCTTGTGTTTTCGAGTACAAACATGTCTTGTTTGGAATGATAATACTTAATAATATATGTATAAAATGTTTCAAATGCTCCTAGTTCTCAATAGCTTCAATTGTTTCAGTCGTATCAGGAACTGGAAGTTCTGATCTGGTTTGTACGCATTCTAAAACAAGTAAAGAGAACGTTAATCGAGCACATTGCATCGTGAATAACTCGAATTACAAATTTTTACATTTGATTGCTGTTTAATATTTGTTCAATTATGTGAATTTGAACGTCTATATATAAATATCGTGAGAATACATACGCTTTGTTCTGGGTTTCCAACCGATGTACTCGTTAGTTTTCTTATTTTCCTTGGTGAGCCAATCTGTTAATGGTTTGAAGTAATCCAAGAGTCCAGTGGTATCCATGTTCCTTTGGCCAGTGATCTTTTCCATCGCATCTTGCCAAGGCATTGAAGAACCCAATTCCAACATTGATCTGAATCAGAAGAACAGGTAACGTAAAGTTTATACTATTTATTACTTTGATGGCGTCTGTCAACTGTCAACAATCATCTATCAGCATTTTAATACGTTCACTACCAGCATTTGCTTCGCAGCTTACCTTTCCTACCAAGGAAAGTCTGCAGACAATTGTATGTCAGTTTGGGCTGGACTTTAACATGTTTTACTAAATGTAATACATCTCATTTATATGTATAATATTCAAACAATTTAACAAATGAAATAAATATTATTATGCTGTGAACTATGACTTTAAGCAGCGAAGGGTATAAAATTAATTTGATTATCTTCAAGTAAACTGTAAATAGCGAACGTTTAATAATACCTGTTAATTATACCTGTTATATATACATACTTTTAAGATTCTATACTTACTTCAACAAGTTTCCTGCTGCTTTATTGTTGTAAATGTCACATTGGTGCAATGGTTTTGAGTCTGGATTCTTTGGATCGTATTGTTTCGCTTCTATACAAAGTGTCTTATGGAACTGGAATTGCACAATGAAACTTACATAATATCTAATGTATTCTACATCAGCTATTATGTGGTATTTCGCGCCAGCGTCAAAGTCATCTTCCGATCGATCTACCGGTGCTTCGATACCTTGGAAGCTTTCAATAAGATCCCACCTAAACATTAAGGAGAGGATTACAAGTTTTTTTTGCATAGCACGGCTATACTTTTTATAAGTTAATATCGTTTAGAGTATGCATCTACTAACCAGTTGCAATTGTAATTGTCTGCTGTAACTTCGCCTTGGAATACGTTCCATCGCCATTTGTCCATCATATACGCGAATGGCAGAAAGACAATTTTATCAAGACCTTTCAAGTACAAATTGTTCAGCTCGGCCTCTTTGTCATTTGCATCGTTGCTCAACAAACTAAAATATGAATATAAAGTTTTATGCACATATCTAATTTAATATGCAGGGTGTCCGGCGTAACACTTTTCACGATTTTTCAAGTACATACTTGGGATAATCTGACAAAGAAACAGAACAGGTACATCCTGTATATAGTTTAATGAGGATACGATCGAAGAAGGAAATTAATAGAGACAAAACCGTGGCTAACCACTTCAGGACGAGAAATAAGAAGACGAGAAGTGAAACGGAAGTAAAAAAATTAAATTTCGGCTCCTAACTGTCCCAGGATATGGCACGTATAGTACACGTTTCAGTGAGAATTGTGGAAACTATATAAAGTGCTTTATATATATTTACTTGATACTCTTCAGGTGACTCAGCGTTGAAGCACTGAGAGCTATGACATCACCGACAGCTTCATGGAATCCTGGATTAGCACCTTCCTTGAAGACAGTGGGTTGATTTTTATATTGAAGATAATATTCAATATGTCCCATTTCGTGATGGGCAGTCAGTAGGTCCTCCATGTTTATTCTTGTGCACTGTTTAATTCTGAAATCTTTTCCGTCGTAAAAGTCCCAAGCGCTTGCGTGACAAATCATCTCACGATCCTTCTGTTTTTCTAGGATTGATCGTTCCCAGAACAAGTCGGGCATAGCAGTCAGGTTTATCGAAGTGAAAAAGTCTTCAGCAACTCGGAAGATTTTCGTTGCGTTGTATCCTAAGTAAACATATAAATGATTCTTCTATGAATTTTTTAATTGTGTTATATCTTATAACATTTAAATTATTTTTATCAGACTATTACGAGAGTAATAGATTCATTGTTATCAACAAACCTTGTTCAACCATAGCCTTGGTGGCATCTGGCAATTGTTTGCCTGGATATGGAATCGTGAAATCTGCTATGTTAGACCAAGTTTGTGCCCACATATTGCCCAATAAATGCGCTGGAATCGGACCATCTTTGGGAACGATGTCTTCACCATATTTCTTTCGTAGTTCCCGTCGGACGTACGCGTGCAATTGCAAATAAAAAGGTCTCAGTTCTTGCCACAGTTTTTCTAAAAGATAGAACCATTCAAAAAATTAATCTGGCGTTACAGCTGTTTGCATAAATTTGTCATAAAGAATTACCAAGTGCAGGTAATGTGTAAGTCGATTTCTGATCGTATCAGCTATTAAATACAAATTTATTTATATTTTCAATTCATGTGCAATGTAACAGCATTCTAAAACTCGTCTGGCCTTTTCACTATTCTACATTTCGCCGATTCATTTTCGTCGCGAATGTATAAAATCTACAGTTATACGTATATATATATATATATATATATTCATGTAATATTTACCAATTTGATCTTGGAAGTCATCCGCCTCGTAATCTTTTATCCAATAGGCTGCATTATCGGTGAAGTTGTTCAATCTAGCAGCCATATTACTCAACTCGACGTACCTCTTGTACAGCGGCTTCACTTTTTCACCTGTTGCTTTCCTCCATTCAACCCAAATGTATTTCAATTCTTCAGGATCACGGCTGTTCATTAAACGTTCCGTAAGCTCCGGTTCCAGAGCAAGGTCGCACTTCTTTTTATTCTTGAAATCGCAGATTTTCGCGGTACTATATATGTTCTCCATTTCGCTGATAGTTTTCTCGTATTCTTGGTAGAGCTGCAACGAATCAATTAAAATTAGTTAATTAAATTTATCAGTAATTAATAGTTAGAATTGTTAGTTTAATTTAACACTAAACCGACCGACCATCAAAAGTGACTAATGTGTATGGTATTATAAAAATAACAAGATTTAATTTGTTTATATTTTATGCGATTTTTACTATAATATATAATGGAGTCAAAAACCGTATTCAATTAATTCTCATGAAAACACCTTTACAATCTCAATAATTGTCAAATGAAAAATCTGAAATGGGTCATTCGACCCCTCGTGGTAGGTTCAGTGTTAAACTAATTTAATTCGAATTTATCGAAATCTGTAGTATAGAAAAACGTCAGTAAATTGGCAATAACATTCGTGGTCTAGTAATCAGTTAATTACATCTTCTGGAAGAGCCGCGGTGCCCAGAACGCTGAGTTTCGAGAATTGTCTTTTAAGTTTCTCGTCTTTCAGCTCCTTCCAAGGGAACTCGTTCACTTCTTTCCAAATGGCCTTTTGAACTTTCGCTGCCTCCGAAGACACGTTCAATTTCTTCTCGAGATTCTCCGGAGTCAAATCAGACGCGTACTCCCATTCTGCGAGTGATTGTTTATTGCTCCATTCGGAGTGCTGAAGGTCGACCCTGTCGAGGAACTTGACTGCCCTTTTCGCTAGGACTTCAGAATCTTCAGCAACCTCGGTCTCCTTGGCATCTTCGGGAGCTGGTATTCCCCATGCCAGAGTCACGAAAGCTGCTACCAGCAGTCTGCAAGACGACGAACAAATTCGCTCAAATGAAACTCAAATTTCGAAGCAAATCTATCTATATTTATAAAAACGCTGTCCTGACTGACTCACTCATCAACGCTCAGGCTAAACTCTTGGCTTTAGAAGATTAAGATAAGGGATAAGAAAGGATATTTCGAAATTCAACTTCTAAGAAGGTGAAAAGGGGTTGAAACTTTTGTATGAGGAATATTTTATTTGTGGTCAGATTTGCTTGAAACTTGGTCTTAACGCTCTTTGATATATTTAATCAAACACTTGTTTTGGCATTGCAAAAAATTCAACCCCCAAGGGGGTGAAAAGGGGTTGCAACGTTTGTATGAGGAATATTTTATTTGTGGTCAGATTTGCTTGAAACTTGGTTTTGATGCTCTCTGATATAATTAATCAAACACCTATTTCGGCATTTTAAAAAATTCATCTCTTACGGGGGTGCAAAGGGGTTGCAACGTTTGTATGAGGGATATATCGTTCGTGGTCTGATTTACATCGTACTTGGTCTTAATGATCATTGATACAATCTGAATGGGGTGAATAAGGGCTTAAAAGATTTTATGGAGAAACAATATCACTTTTCGGGGGCATTAAACAGTTTCCTGTGCGAGCCGCGGGGAAAAATTATGAAATAAAACCAATTGGAGAAATTCACCTAACATTGAAACTCTAGCATTTTGTTGAACAAATGCAACATATTGAAAAGATTATGGAAGACACTCTAACGGATGTCTGTAAGGAAACTACTTACGTAATTTGTTTACAGAATAATAATGAAGATTGGATTTAATTTGCAAATTGCTAGGAATGTGATCATCAAGCTTGTGTACATTTTGTTGTTCGAATAATTAAATATAGTTTCTGTATAACTTTAAACCAAAGGTTGACGAAGATTTATGTTAGTTAATATTCTACTATTTATTATGATACTTACGATAGTAACACCTTATGATAATAATTGGACAGTAGATTTAAAACAACATAAATATTAAAAGAATTTAAAACTTCTGTTACATATATTATTTGTCACCTATTAAACACAAATTTTTATTTCATTCTAGTTTGTTGTAAATCAGCTAGACCATTTTTATTTCGCATAAAGATTCGTTGTCCATTGATAACGATAGACTCTTGATTTCTTTGATCGAATACTTTTCGCCTTGGGTAGTAGTCGTTCACTTAATCGCGAAACAAACTTGCATCCTTCCGTTATCACACGAAAAAGCGGAAGCAGCATAATCTAAATAGAATTTTTAAATTGATCGTTCATGAATGCCTGTCCTTCGTCACTGATAATATGGCCGCGAATAAAATCAGACTATCAAATACTCACGAGGTCGAACGCAGCAGCTTTCGATCAACGATTCAAAGGTTTTTATGCAATCTCGGTGCATTCTCTTGCTAGCACTGATCTAGAAAAGTATTGACAACCGAAGAGAAGAGCGTGTAGGAGAAAAAAATTAGGGCAGATTCGGAATCAGCGCGAAAAACTCTATCAGATCCACCCAACAGTTATATGGAAACAAGAAAAAAGTTGAAATTTGTTGGACAGTGTTCTCTTAACTTTTAATTATTACCTTTGTACATTCTTGTAAAGAGTGGGACATTCTTTTCTGATGGAAAGATCAGGTGATTTAATGAACAAGCGGAACCAACAGGTAAAGTGAAATTTGCCGAAACGTTTATTCCGTGGTCTACTGGAGTGTATAAAGCTTGTGTAATTGCGTATTCAATTGATGAACTACGTTTATCGTGTGCAGCGTACCCATGGCAATGACAGAGTTAAATTATAAAATGAGTGGTTGTAGTGAGCGTCTGCGCAGTACAGGAACGCATGGGGATAATGAAAAAAAGAGTAGTAAACATTCAAATAATAATTATTAGCAGTGATAGGTTGAAAATTAAACAAATTGCTTCAGGTCTAATCGCAGTAATTACTAGGCCAAGGATATTTCTATCTTCGTACGAGACTTTCTAAGAATCAGAAAAAAAATTTCTTTAATCTCGAATGAAATTAAATTGAACCACATAATATGCTTTATAAATTATTATTCGACACGATAGGTTGAAAATTAAATAAATTGCTTCAGGTCTAATTATAATAATTATTAGACTAAAGATATTTCTGTCTTCGTACGAGACTTTATAAGAATAAAAAAATTTCTTTAATCGCGAGAGATATGAAATTAAACCACATAATATGTTTTAAAAATTATTATTCGATACCCTATTAAAAATGACTCAATTTGTTAAAATACCTTACACTCGTTAATTATTTAAAAGTTGAGGTGACTGTAAACAAACGCAATTTTAAAAAAACGGAGTTAAAACTTATAGTAAAAATCAAAAAAATTAATAATTATTTTTATCAATATGCATATTACTTTGGACTGTTTATACGTGTCCTAAAGGCATAAGGATTCAGTCTAGTAATTAGAAATCAGCTCTTGAATTTTTAAGAGTCAAAGTCCCCTTATACTCATTTAGAAAGTTTGAAATGGAAATTTTCTTCTATCGCATGTTAAACTTACACACAATAATAATAAATAAGCATACTATACTTTGATTAAGATTAGTCATGCACAACTATAATTGGAGTACTAATACTTACGCAATTTCTCATTTTCACACAAAACTCATCATATTTCGTAATAACTAAGATAAAAACATATTTATCTAATTGTTTAGTGATTGGTGCTCTGCGAAATGAAAATGATAACTGATAACTATAACTATAATGGAAAGTTCGTCATTGCAACTTGATATTTTGATATGTCTAATAACCGATAAATCATACGATTTTGTTACTTTATCCGATATAATTATACAATGATATCGCGGAGGTCCTGAATGTTCATGCTGACTTATCTATTAGTAGTATGTCAACATGTTAGTTCATTTCCAAATGATCACTATTTTATGACTTGCATATTTTAAGTGTAAATATTTTAAATTTATTGATATTGTGATAAACTTGTATTAAATACATGGTGATAAAGTTGTTTGAAATCTTAAGAAGTTATATTGTCTATGCCATATTTTAATATAATATAATATTTTAATATTATAATATATATATGTATACTGTTTAATAATACGTATTATACATACATGTACACTGTTTAATAATATGTATTATACTGTAAACAGTGCTGCAAGTTATTATCAATGTATTTTGTAAATTACAGTATTCTACAAATGCACAATTTTTCCACATTTTTTAATTAAAAAGTCTAGTTAGAACTTCGAAAAGTTAAAAATTTTTATGGAGATTCTATTACACGTGTACAAACAAGCATAATAATAATAATGTTTCAGATAGAGTAAGTGATAGCTATCATCTTGTCGTTAATTATATGATAGCGATCATCTTGTCGTTAATTATATGATAGCGATCATCTTGTCTTTAATTATATAATAGCCATCGTTTCGTCAGCTTAAGAATGAAATAGATCGTTTGATACATTAACCAATTAATCACCACACGTTGTCATTATGACTCTTGTGAATCTATTAGAGAGTTTTGTTTATATTACAAACTATTCCTTACTCCATACTTCAAATTATAACTACTTGTAATTTATAATACTGAAAGTGTGTCCTAGTGATAGTACAGCTGAACATTAATCAATAACTTAGAAAACATAACTTATTACGGCAGTATGCTAATTTCAGACATTACATTCGAATTATTTAAAAACAGCCCGTTCTTTATCGAACTTTATTTACGTTTTTCAATGGAAGTGAGCTTTTGGAAATAAAATTTTTCATTTTTAGCATACTATATTTTTGTCCATTGACTTATTATTTCTTAATGAAGAAATAATCACCATTAAAATTTTAACTATAATTACACAATTATTTACTTAATTTATTTAATTTACCTATAATTGTAATTGTTGATTGTGACATGGTTTATTTAGATTTATATATTATATATATATATATATATATGTAAATAATATATATAAATATAAATCTATATTAAACATACAAAATATATTAAGCGTAGCTACTTGTTAATTTATATGTATAAACAAATATTTCACTTTTTAACAATTTATCTATTGAAAGAAATATTAACAACAGCTGTTTGATGTAGTTACACAATAAGAAATAAGAAGACATAATACGATAAATGATGTAGCTGTGATAAGAAGAAAATGTGATATTGCTTCCTCATTTGGCTTTATAAAAAAATGAAAAAAAATGGAAAAACATCTTTGTAATCGGAGAAAAGACATTGTATTACAATTTGCAAGAAATGTAATATCCTAGAATACGCAAACAAATGTTAACTTCCGACTTTTCGAGGAAGTGGTCTAGCAACACTGCTATTATCATATCTGTTGTGGCACGTGAAGCTTGACACATCGATAATATAAGGAAACTGTGAATTTTTGATTAACTAATGACCCTTACAATTTACAGAGGTTTGACAATTTTTTCTCTTATTTTAATCTTGTTTTTAAATTACTTGTAAAATAAATTGAAGTAGTTTTATTTGAAAGATATACATACTTCGAGATTTATTTTATCTATTAGCATCACATGCACGAGTAGGTACTTGAAAGTGTCTATTCATAATGGCTGAATTAAAATTATTAATTGAAATAATTCAAATAATTAGTTGAAACAGTCAAGATATATATGTGTGTGTGTGTGTGTGTGTGTGTGTGTATATTTTATGTTATATATTGTATAATATGTAGTATATATTTATATTCATATATTAAATAATATATAATATATATCTATGTTCATATAATATATTTTATATTTTATTATTGATGATATTGTATAATCTATATAAATTAACGTAACCAAACGAATATATGTTACAACCCAATAAAATAAATATCTTCAAATATCCTGAGATATAAAGTGAATAAGAGAATAGATAGATAAAGTTGAATGGAGTAAAACAAAATCAATTAAATTAGATAAAATAAATCTTGAAATACGATCTCGTTTAAACAAAAGTACTCCTATAACAATTTCCATTACTATTTTTTTGAACTCTGGTTAGGCTCGGTTCTGACAGTGCAGTGACAACAGGACGTTCACGTTACGACACGAAACAACACGGCGAGATCGATCGTTGGTTTCGCGGCAGCGATTGGGAAAATATTTCAGTACTTCCTGATCGTTGGCTAATCACTGTCACGAGTGTCACTGTGATAGCTCGAAACTACGTGCTTCGACGACGGAAAATATTCACGTTATTGCAGATTGTGTTACTCACAGCCGTAGTAGCATCTTCGCGGATAAAACTGGACGAGAAGTCGATTGGAACTTGGAACAGTTGTTGACGATGCAAACGATCACGGCCGATCAAGGAATATAGAACTTTCGCGGGGCCCAATGTTTACCGCGGGATCGAGACTGTCGGTCGATCGCCGAGTGATCTTGTGCCGCGAGATACGGTAACTTTTATGCAGGGTCCCCACTCTGTTCAAGTAGCGTTTTCCCAGCTCTGAACAAACTGGACATTAACCACGACAGACTCGTTCTGTTAGCTCCGTCGTGTTGCATTGCGATAGGAGAGCTTCACCCGGTCGAATATTCTACCTTCTACCTGCGTGAAGCTGTCGACACGCCGGAATTTGACAGTAGTCGATTAACAGATTTTATGCAAATTATTTATGCGAACAACGCTGCTGGAAAATAGCCAATTCTGTACTACATATGCCGGCACACGAGCGCTCGTTGCGACACCCGTGACCGAGAAACGATTGTGTTATGTTTATTTTAATTATACACTCAATGTTTGAAAGTAATTAATTACATCTGAAATTACATGAGCAAAAATGGACTGGAATTTCTATATGAAAACAGTTAAATGGTCCAAAACGTAAAAATTAGTGGTTTAAGAGAACAATTACTGTAATTGAAATTGTTAGACGCAATTACATGTAATTGTAATTGGCAATTGCAATTACTTTTCGAATCATTGTAATTGTAATTATGGTCCGCAATTATAATTATTGGTTGAGCCAAAGTAATTGCAATTACAATTACATGTAAGTGTACTTTTATTTCTGCAATTACAAGTACTTTTAAATGGTAGTTGCAATTGCTTAACGCCAAAATGGCACTAAAAAACTATTAGAGATAGTATCTAATATTATTTTTATTATATTTATATTATAAGATTATATTAGATGGTATCTAATATGTTTTTAGTGCCATTCTGGCGTTAAGTACTTGCAACTACCAATTACAATTACTTGTGATTGTAGAAATAAAAGTACAATTACGTGTAAAATTGATGAAAATGTCAAGAGAGGGGCGATGATTATTTAAACATTTTAATGTATCGCCAAACAGCGAGTTAACGATATTATTCTATAAGTTTTGAAAATCAAATGAATAGAGATGAAGGATTGATAACAATTGAAGAAAGTGATAAAAGCTAATCAAGTTTTTGCTTTATTTCATGATTTAGTGGAACTCTTAATAGATAAGCATTTCGAGTATTTTTACGTTAACAATTTAATTCAGTTAAAATGATTATCAGTGCAAACTGATGAAATAAAACTTGTGGTGATTGCGCATGTTTCTGATTCGTTCTCTTAATCAATATTCAACATCGTCAACTCTCGTACCCAGTTAACTGACTAAAATGGCGTAATGCAAAGTATGATTGTCAACCGTTACTGGGATTACTGAATAATTACTAGACTGCGGATCTTTATGCATTTGTAGCAAAATCGAGTAGATGAAATTGAAAATTGTTGGAAGATTTTGAAAATTGGAAATGTCTTTCTATAATTTCGCCTCTATGTCATTCAATTTCGGTTTCTATCTCTTGCAATCGGTACAGACAATTTTTGCAGTCTAATAATTACAATTCCGATGGTAGAGTATACAGTATGCTTGAAAATATTGTCAAAAACATTGATTTGATTCTTAGAATCATGTGTAAGACAACGGAAGAATTTTCGTAGGTTTTATTAAGAATTTTATCTGTATCTTTAATCGACTTTTCGCGTTGGTCTTCGCCAAAGTTGAACAACTTTACGGAAATATACTGTAATATACATACATAGATAAGTCCACTTTTCTGAAGGCCTCTTGCAACTTTTTCTTTACTTTTCTTGCGCTTGTATCGTTTATCCCGCAAAGATATTAACGACCTGGTTGTTTAGCATTAATAATCGCCACTCGACGGCCACTTTCTTGGGGCCAGTTTTACATTCCTGATCCGTAGGATCGAGTGTCCTTGTCCGTTACACCGTACCGTAACGTCCTCCGGCTTCTTTTTCGCCGCGTGCTTTCGTATTGTACTTAATTCCACGGGACTATGGCATCATCGACGCTCGCGGTCGCTTCAAGGGCTCTTCTTACGAGAATTGAATAAAAAATTTCATTTCGGGCTGCTCGCCTGCTACTAGGAAGCATTTCAGGGTGAATATACCTGTTGTGTATAATTTAGAGACGAATTAATCATAATAATCATTTTATGTCAGTCCATCCGTTTGTGTTGCATAAAAGTTTTCTTAGAGTTTATACAGTTGCGTAACATTTAATATTACACTTCCTTTGTTTGTTTATTTATCGTGTTCGAAATTGGAGTGGAACTACAATCTACAATTATAATTGCAATTTGAGATTTTTACCAAAGAATGAGATTTTTATGCTTTATATCCACGATTTGAAATAAAATGGTTTGCTTGTTATCTATTACGGGAATAATATTGTAGATAGCATTGATTCGTCCAAAGACAAGAAATTGAGTAAATGTAACGCGTTGGTTTGTTAGAAAGTAGTGTCTCACCTCGATAGATATTTGTTCCTTCACTGGTTATTAGAGCGCAGATGTCAATGCAGTTCTAATTCTTAGGACATTAATTGAAAAAACTCAAGATTGAACAGAAACTCAAGCAAAAATATTAATAAATTGTTCTGTAATCCTATAAATTATATCCTTGTCCTATAAATAATTATATTGTTGTATAAAAATAAACATAGAAAATCTACTTTTTCTCTACGATACGTTGATCCTTTTGTATCTATGACTGTTTTTTATTCCTTAATTCTTTTTTGAGCGTCTCCTATTTTCATTAACTATACATTTAATTTATGATGATATGTAAATTAAATCCGTATGAACAATTTATGCATGTGTTATGCCTTATTTTAAAACTAATTTAAATTGTAATATCAGTTTATTGAAACATTTATGTAACATTCGTTTCTATTATTTTGAACCATCACTTCTCATCAATGAAATGAACTTCACTGTTGTGATTTTATTCTAACGAACCAGGAGGAATATTATATTTCTTACATAATTTCGATCTTTATATACAATTTTATCTTATAGACAAAAATAAGTAGTGAATTATAATATTTTCAGTAGGTATTTTGCCAATGGGGTGTAAGTTGAACAGTATTTAAATATTAAATTGAATATTTTCTTTTATCTGGTGCTACTTATTCTTTTATTTAACACTAGTTTATTCTAATTACAAATGTTGTTTATCCGATGGAACTATATGTGACAGTAAAGTGTGCTCGTTATATAAATAGTTCTCGCATAAAATTGCGAGTATGCTGTATATATCATTACGAGATATAACATAAAATATTACAGCAAAAAATTATTATCTAATGAAACAGGAGGAATAATAAATTTTTTTCATAATTTCGATCTTTATATACAATTTTATCTTATAGACAAAAATAAGTGGTGAATTTTCAATAGGTAATATTTTCAATAGGTATTCTGACAGTATAGACACATTGCAATTTGAGAAATAATATATTGTGCATTCATGTTTAATAATGAAGGCTTAATCTCGCGTGGCAACGGAATTGAAATAACACGAATCCAGTGGAATTCCACGTAGAAAAAAGCAAATAAAGTTATTACGTCGCTGAAGTTTCAGGTATTTTGAATTCGTTTTATTGTTGACGCCTATTTTAGTAACAATTCTATAACCTGACGCGAAACCTGTTCGAAATATCTTCGACGATTACCTCTGACTTGCAAATATTGTAACAGGCGCCTGCACAATTAACATACTTTCTTTTGTAACTCTTTTCCTTCTTTTTAAAAGGGGTAACCGTTTTTGTGTGCGAGAAAAGCCGTTGAAACATTTGTTCGGATCGCATAAATCATTATAAAAAGAAACGTAAAACGCCGATCAATTTTTTCTTGGTTACAACGAATGTACAGGATTGCGTATTAACATGTGTTACGAAAAGTAGGTATTGGATAAAGTTCACGGATTAAAAATTCTCATACATGAAATAATACAAAGGATTTTTTGTATACTTGTAAATTTGTAAATTTATCTAGTCTTCATTTAGGCAGATATCCATGGTAAATATACAATAAATTTCAATATAAAAACTTTTTGTATAATAATTCAATATTAACCTCAGTAATATTAAATTCTCTATATAAATTTCAATATAAAAATTTTTTACATGATAATTCACATATATTTACTGACATTGTTTAATTGTATTAATGTTCCACCGGAAACTAAATCATCGGAGTCTCTTATCATTCCAATAATATGAAGTTTATTCATGTGTATTGCACGTATCGTTTTTATTCTTTAAAAATATTTATCTCATTGTTGCGCCTAACAAAGTAATAATTTTGAAATCTAAAGGTGCCAATTGTATTAAACCAAGATTATTATGAAAATGTAACGCTAAACATATTTTATTATGATTACAATGAAACTAGTAATCTTTAGCAAGAAAGAAAGTAATAATTTTGAAATCTAAAGGTGCCAATTGTATTAAACCAAGAATATTATGAAAATGTAACGCTAAACATATTTTATTATGATTAGAATGAAACTAGTAATCTTTAGCTACAGATTATACTCGATTGTAATTTCAACTTCTTGTTACTACATTGTACTTACTATCTTTGGAATCGATAGAAACTTTGAGTGGATAATAAGGTTTGATAAGATATTTTCAATAATAACTAACTTGTACAGTCAACTTTACTGAATTGCTTCGATAAGGCATCTACGTAGTATGACCATATTTAATAATTTGCATTCTACTAGACACGTACGCACAATAAAAATAGTACATGAAATAATATCGATTGTAGTAGATAAAACTAAACAAATAGTTTGTAATTGTAAGATATTATAATATCATGGAATTTTAATTGGGGAATAAAAACTACAGAAATATGCTATAAAAATAGAAGAAAATAAAAGGAAATAGTCAATTATTTATAATAACAGTTAATGCTAAATAAAAATAAAATTCTATGGACCACAATAATATTACGATGTATATATAATGTAAATAAATCATTTAAAATAATAGTTAATGATCGCTCGTAAAACAGCAGTCTTTTAAATGGTCTTTAAAATGATCATTTTTTTCACGAGTAGTTCAAGGCAATAACCAAGTTATTAATTAGCATACAATAACAGGATTATGACTTGTTTGCGTTAGTGTAAAAAATGGCAAACCATAAAAAAACTACATTGAAGTTAATCGCTTCGACATGAATGATTACATTATTATACGCTCACTGTTAATTATGAACATGAGTTACAGAGAGCTTTTATAAATTCAGACTCTTCGAGTTGATTTGATCACGGGAAGAGTGCAGCTACAAATTTAGAAGATCCGTTCGTATCTGAAGCAGCGCACTTAAAATAGTGAAAGGATTATTCATTCGCATATTTTTACGTACAATTGATTTTACAAGTCACAGGCGATACTTTTTTTCTGAAACGCCGAGGTCAACATTTTCTTTTGTTCATTTATCGAACGTACCGAATTTTATATATGTAGGATTAAAACATTAATTTATTATCTTTCTTAATATGTTTAATAAATTAAAAATAATAATGTAATAGTATTTTAAAATTCTTCTAATGTTTTTGCTGTTTTAAATTACATCTACTAATTTTTGTCATAAAAAATAATAGAAAGTTCATTACAACGTACAGTACAGTTTTTATACAATACATATTTTAAGATAAAAGATAAAAGATAAAAGAGAGTATGTTATTCTAAAATAAAATTATTTTAACTAATTTATAATTATGTTGGGCAAAAATGATTTTAAAAACGAATAGCAAGTATATTAAATCCCAGTTAATCGCAACGTGTATGGTATCTGTTGCTTTCCGAGTAAATAAATGGTTGAAATTTCAAACACCAAAATATTAATTAACAATTTGACGGTACTATATGAGAAATAGAGATCATATTTTAAGTATAATCCTTATACTGCTATCAATTGTAGCTTTCATGTCGCTCGTAGTGAATGCTGAAGTCGCAAGTGAAATGGCCCTGTATGTGCCAGACACAGTGAAATGGATAATCCCAACTAGCAGCACAATAAATTCTAGAAACGTATGTATATTACCAGGCTTCAGAGAGATGCATTTACATGTCTGATGCAGCAATGTAAACCACAATACAGTGAAACCACATAAATTGTAATCATTAGACTGCGGAGTTTGATGTAAAATAAAATATCTGACTACGTACACGTTTATTTCTTTCCTCGGTCATTTCAATGGGCTCAAAGTTGAACATTTTTTTTAAATTGAACATTTTATTTTATCTAGTACTATTTTTTACTTGATCTAGCACTATTTTACTATAATTATAAATTTTGTTTATCTGCTGGAACCGTTTGTGGCAGTAAAATATACTTTTTATATAAATAGTTTTTCATTAAAAAACCAAGTATGCTGTACAAATCGTTACGAGATATAACGGAAAATATTACAGCCGAAGTTTATTTGTTTGAAGTTTCTGAACTGAAAGCCACAGGGAACTATAAATACGCTCATTCTTTTATATAATCTAACCGATTTTATGATGATGTTAAGGTGAGCTTGCCAATGCAAATAAATGATACTAAAAATATATGAAATCTCTAATAACTATTAAATCTCTAATAAATATTAAACAAAAGGAATAGTGATCTCACCATATAATGACAGAAAATCTGTAATGGAAACTTAGCAGTCGAGATAATTTTACGATATTACATATACATATAATTCTTAAAAAAGGTCAAAATTGTTAATAAATGAGGCGTCCAACGGAATTTCTACCAATAAAAGAACATTAATGATTTGGGAGACAGTCGTCTTACATAATGATGTGCCGGGATCCCACACGCATATTTTTGTACATGATATCGGAATGACGAGCATCACGAATTTAACACGATAAACAACTACGCTCTCTATTATTTGCTACGTCCTTCAAAGCAGAAAAACTTGTAGAAAATATTAAAAAAACTTACCTTGGATCACGATTGTTATCAGTAAATTGTGTTGTTAAGAAAAATCAATGCGAAAATTTTAGTAAACTGATACAATCGAACTAATGACTTTATTGGCGTTCTGTGAACAATGTTCGAGAACTTCTGATAGTGACGGTGCTAAGTCAGTCGAATTTCGAAAGCTTTGGTAACGAAACTTGATCAAATATTGGCGTACGATTAATTAATTGGCGTAGTTATAAATTAAAAATGTTCAAGAACTTCTGAGAGTGACGGTGCAAAGTCAGTAGAATTTCGAAAGCTTTGGTAACGAAACTTTTAAATAGTCATAAAAGGAGCGCGGTGTTGAATTCAAAAGAAAAATGATACGTACAAACATTGTACGATTTTTATCAGACCCGTTGCGAATATGAATCTCACCTAATAAAGCAAGTCAGAATTCGGGAAATTGTGAAATTGTACACCTTCGCGTAACAAGTCACCCACGACAATGGGGCTCACTCTTTGACATTGCAAAGTTGACAAGGCACGAACGAAATGATGCTTTGTATCTATTTAAACACGTGTCCCTGTGAATTAGCCCTAATCGTACGATTAGGGTTCGACATAATTGTCCGAGGATGGGTGGAACGTGAGAAAAAAGCTAGATACCGATAGATCTGTTTTGATTATCGATCGTAAGATTGTTAATAACAAGATGTATTGATGATCTCGGCGCAAATCTGTCTCTAATTTTTTTTTGATCTGTTTTTAATTTTTCCATAAAGCAGGTTGGCAATTTTATTACTGTATTTAAATCCGTTGTTCAGTACATTAATACTGAAATTTCTATTTAAATTTACAGACGCAGTCGTTTCCTCTTTCTTGAAAAGTATCCATATTAGGATCGAAACGTAGAAAGTTTAATCAAACTAGCAAAATTGCTTGAATTTATTCTCCGATTGAACCTTTGCGCCGAGATCATTGATACATCTTGTTAATACCGATAGATCAATGTAAAAACTAATTCTAGCCAAGATTATGTTTTAGTTCTTGGGTAAGGTTGGAGTGCCGGTGGGAGGCAGGCAGCATAATTCTCACCGCTGTTCTCGGACGGCCAGGGCCGTCCAAATTCGTATCGCTGTCCACCCTCTACCGAGATTCCGACATCTGGGCTATACTGATTTCCTGGTTCGTAGCATGTCTGATCCGCAGACATGATCGCGCGAAGCTTTTGCGTGGGCAGAGGTGCTGGCCAGCCCTGGAGGCGTCCCGCGTGCCCATCTTCGGTAGCGTCGCGTACGCTGCGGATGTTATATCTGGCGTCGCGACGCCTTCGAGCCTCAGCCGCGCCTCAGCCGCCCGTCGATTCACAACTCACCCCCACGGTTAGTAAATTCTACCAAGTCTTCCACGTTCACTTTCCTTTTCATTTCGTCAGGTACACGAAGAGATTATTCTGGTGTTTAGTGCAGCACGATCAGCCGGCTGATCTGTGCTTCTGTGGTGACCAAAAGTGTTCCTAGCAGATCGATTAATAGGATTGAGAAAATTAGCACGCGGGAATAGGTGCGGGAATCCATTCGCTGAAGTTCAGTGCGAGAAGTTCTAAACCCATTGTGGGCAACCCGGAGCAAAATTTCATCTTTTTCAATAATTATTTTTTCCCATGCTTTAAACATTTGACGTTTGTAACAACGATTATAATATAGATAGAAGTTTATTAGAGTTTTTGAAAGTCTAGATAAAAATTAGTCCTGGACACAAATAACTCTGCCTGCCCGTATAATGATTGCCAACGGCAGGTTGTAAATCGTCAGTCGAATAGCGACATTATAACAGTGAGAGATCTGTCTTGCGAAATCTTAGAGACACTTCATAGTGGAACATTTACTGCGAAAGACCAGACAAAATGAACAGACGAATCGATCTAAACTGTCTTGAAATCTGGAGAAATGGTTTACATTTCAATCTCGAAAATGGAACGATTTTCAGAAGACGTAGAAGTAGAATCTGTGATTTAACTTCTAGTATTATAAACAGATTATAAAATGTAGTATATGTAAATTCTAGTATTGAAAAGTGGAGGTACCCCAAAGTCAACCAATGTAGATATCAGTATCTATAACATGCGACACACTTTCTGCAATTGTACAAAATTAGACTAGACTAATACGAGATTAATGACGCAACCAAATTTTTCATTTTAGAGACACTAAAAAAGCAGCAACATGTGCGACGACGAAGTAGCAGCCCTTGTAGTCGACAATGGATCCGGTATGTGCAAGGCCGGTTTCGCCGGAGACGACGCTCCCCGCGCCGTCTTTCCCTCGATCGTCGGTCGCCCCCGTCATCAGGGTGTGATGGTCGGTATGGGTCAGAAGGACAGCTATGTCGGTGACGAAGCCCAGAGCAAGAGAGGTATCCTCACCCTGAAATACCCGATCGAGCACGGTATCATCACCAACTGGGATGATATGGAGAAGATCTGGCATCACACCTTCTACAACGAATTGCGTGTTGCCCCCGAGGAACACCCAGTTCTCCTCACCGAGGCCCCCCTCAACCCAAAAGCTAACCGTGAAAAGAT
>CM052336.1:23084485-23095430 GCA_028455595.1 Lasioglossum vierecki | reverse complement strand
AACCAAACACCAAAACATGGTGTGAAATATGGCGGAAAATATAACACATGATGATAATCTGTATGGTTTCGTGATGATTCGCATTTTCACCGACGCGTCGTGGTGAGAATCTCTCTCCTCAGTGGTCTTCTGCACCGACGAAATGTCGTCGATGCTTCTGTTTCTCACTCCAGTCAAAATAAATCTCAGAGGGCGTAAGAGAACACTGAAAAATTCGTGAGACACGTAGTCCCGTAAGGCTGGCAGTCTTTAACAGTATCTCGTCGGTGGTGCTGGCAGTCTTTAACAGTATCTCGTCGGTGCCATCGACTTGTTCTCGTCGGTACAGAAGGCCACAAAGGTAGTGATGGCACCGACGACTGTCATCGACTGAACGAAAAGGTAATAGTTTAGAGGATCTATAAGGATTTTTTAATTGTATCCTCCAATAAATATATAAAGGCTGAAGTTATTTTTTGTTTATTAATAATTTAATAATTTTGAAAATATTTGATCCTACTCTGAAGAAAACTTAAACACTTTTTAGAAATTGTTTTTAAAATAAAAAGAAAACGTTTTTTTTTAAATAAATCGACAACTTTCACATTTGTGAGAAAGTTCACATTGGCGAGTGTTGTCTGAAGGTTGCTACAGTCGCCACAATAGTTCCACCTGGTGACACAGGGGCTGATAGCACCGACTAGTAATAGGATAGACCTATCATCTTATGGGACTTGGTGTCTCATGTTGTGAATTACCGACTGTTCAAAAAATCAGAGGATTTGGTATGCCCTCTATGACTTAAAGTGGCAAATTTAGGAACTATGTCGAATTTCAGATATCGAATGCATAGTTGCCAAACCACATCCGAGAATATTCGTCGCATGGTTGCCAATGTACTGTTACTGCTCAGCACGTATTTCTGCTATTTTTCACTTTTCCACGTTACAGTCATAATATGATTCTGGAAAAGCAAACGAAAAAAGTCGAGTCGGTCATTCGACCTGAATATTTCACCTGTGTTTAAATATAATGCTTAATGTTTCTATAATCATTTTAAAGCTGAATAAATGCTTTTTTGATTTATATAATAATAAACTGTCATTTATTGATAATAAACAAAATAACAATTGTTGTTGAAAATTAAATAACCTATTTAACGCTATTTTTATCTTGAAATTGATTCATATAAACTGTTATCGGTTTCTTTGAACCTTCTGCTATAAAATACAATTTTCAATAGGACGGAAAAAAATTTAGAGGATCAGTTAACAAAAAATTTTAATGATAAGTTGTCATGCGAGGTTTCGTTACAAGTTCCGGCGTGTCTGTTATTATATGCGTTAATATTAAATATATAATTATTACAAGCTGCATATACTGGTTTTAATCGTGAACGAATTTCCAAAAGGATCCGTAGCAGCGAAAGTTCCTTCTAAGATCCTTTTGGCCAGCTCGAGGCCAAGTGGTGCAATAAACACGGGTGACCCTAAGGCCAGCCAGGTATATCGGGATGAGATCGTTAAAATGCAATTGCTAAACTTCGTTATTTCACATAATTCTTTGGCGGATACATGTTAGTAGTGTCCACGGCGTTCTTCCGATTAGAACAAGACTAAACTCGATAGAATTCGGGCTGCGTATACTGGTTCTAATCGTGAACGAATTTCCAAAAGGATCCGTAGCAGCGAATTTGGCCAGCTCGAGGCTTGAATGAATGCGTTCCGAGGCTCGAGAGTCGGGCACCAAGGCGTCAGCCAAGAACACAATAGTAATGCAATAAACGCGAGTGACCCTACGGCCAGCCAAGTATATCGGCATTAGATCGCTAAAATGCCATTGCTAAACTTCGTTATTAAACATAATTCTTTAGCGGAGTAATGCTAGCAGGGTCCACAACGTTCTTCCGATTAAAACAAGCAATAACAGGAACAAACGGTAACTTCCCTATGAATCGGGAAGTTAATTAAATTATGTCATCCTACAAAATAACAATATAGTTCCAAACATTACATTTATGTAATTACATTAGCATATACAATTACATATATATTACATTTATAAAATACATATATTAATATTTGGCTGTTTACAACATTTCGAATTTTGTAGTCAAACATATTCTTTATTGTACGTGCGGTAATCAATCGTTTATTATTTATTCCAAATATAAGGATTAACTAATCAAAACAATATTCCATGTATTCATTCTATATATACAGCTATTTTTTTAATTTCAATTTCTATTATGACTGATCACCACCGACGAGATGTAAACTAGTCTGTGCTACCACTAAGAAAGCTTTCAGCACAAACGAGATATAGGCATAGGATTCCTATAGGAGTCAGCTTATTTTCGGGCCAGCACCCTGGCCCGAGACCCTGTTAGTGGCCCTAAATCGAGTTGGTAATGCAGGAAATGACAAGAAAAAAGGGCCAAGTGGCCCTGGTAAAAATGGCCACCGAAATACATTGGATGATAGGTCTATCCTATTACTAGTCGGTGCTGATAGTCTCTAGTTTGAAAAGTGGCCACACAAAATAGTATATAGTCTATGGTGAATGAGAAAGCTCTACAAATATTGGGTTCATGCTTCTACAGAATTCAGTTCATGGTTTGCTTTCAACTTGTCGTACCATCGTATGCAAAACAATTGTGTACCCCTGTCAACTTCAAAAATGACTGACACTAAGAACGATAAAGCGAAAGTAGATTTAGGATTGTTGGAGGAGGACGATGAGTTTGAAGAATTTCATGCGGAAGGTATACAAATATAAAGTGACGAATACTTCTTGTAAAATATTGAAAATGCCGTAGCCTAACCTCAAATTATTGAATGACTTGGTAGATTGGACCGCGGCAGACGAAGACAATGAGGATATTAGTGTCTGGGAAGACAATTGGGACGATGACGATGTAGAAGATGATTTTAATCAACAATTGAGGTATTTTTTTTAAAAAACGAATATTCGTATTAATACTTAAAAACATTTTTAAATTGTTTATTTACGGTTGAAAAGTCTTGGATAATTTAATTTATGATACATTTCTGTATTATTAAAGCAATGATTTTTATTTGCAAGTAGACTGGCCTGGGTTTATTTATATGAATTAATTGAACTGACACATTATCGTCAGTTTCAGTAACGATATAAAATATCATATTGCAATATGGAAAGCTAAATCGTATTTTCTAAAATATGCTTATTAATTTCAGAGCCCAATTAGAGAAGCAAAAGATTAAAAGTGAAGGAAAGGAGACTTAAGTAAATTATAAACTATGTGTTATTAATCATAAGGATGAACATGTATTAGGCTATTCTGGTCTTGAATACATTTAAATTTCATGTATATTGTTAACTTTTATTAATTGTGAAATATAATGGTTTTTCATAAATATTTGTACAAAACTTAAACATTAAATACAACTGTACAGTTTAAATGCATACAGTACCTAATACACATTGTATATTACACATCATTCAACATATAAGTCAGTTTAATGGAAAAAATACTTGGCATCCTTATTTTAAACACGTAATCAGGTACATAGTCTGTTTTTTTTTTTTGAAATCTTGATAGTTCTAAATCGTCAACAAATATACTATGGCACATCAATTCCTTAGTGATTAAAATTGTCAATATTTCACGATTTTAAATACCAATAAATTGATTAGAACAACGTATACCCTTCTATGAACTGTTTGGTTTTTGATGAATAATATAAAATTAATTGAACTATTAAGAAACTGCACGATTATGAGCTGACCTACACGAGATTAGCAGTTGCGATGTGAGAACGTCTAATATTTGTAGGTTCAAATCAATGTTAATCTTCTTTATTTCATAAGAACCAAGTAGATATTTTAGAATATTTATCGTATCATCTTCGCCGAATATTAATCTCACGTCGTTAGAAGTTTTACTTAGTATTTCCTGCACAAGTTTCTCTCTTACTTGCACTAATGGTTCATCTGAAACTTTGGTTTGTACATTATGAAATGTTTTACTACTCAAGTAATCAAAGGCTTGAAGAACTGAAATCTGCAAACAATAATACAAATACTCAGTAATAAATTTTCAAAATACTAGTTACAAATATCATGAATTCTTACCTGTAATACAGATTCAGTGACACTTCCAAAAAGTAATTTCGTCCACCTAAGAACTGCTTCTTGTTGCAATGCGTTGTTGCTTCCAACGCCAGCTAACAGTTCACAAATAATATCTACAGCAGCACACGTTAACGTTAAATGTGAATCTAGTTCATCCGCTTCTTCTGTCAAAAGAAACATGAAACAAATGTAAAAACTTGTGAAATGCTTTCCAAGATATCTTAGAAAAGCATAGTGAATTTACCTTCGTAAGAGTCATTTACTGTTTCCAACCAATGAGTTATCAGTGCGTTATCGTTGCTTCCTTCTACAGAATCCACAGCTTCGTAAGCTGAGTCTACAGAATAATAATCAGTTCTGTCAGCAACTAATTTTTGGAGTTCGTTCGCCAAACTTTTCTATACAAATTAAGAAATGTTTTAAACACATATAATTTTATTTTAAACAGAATAATTTTAAATATATTAGATATTCGTTTCTCCGGATACACATTTTAGGTCGTTACCGTTTTAATGTCTTCCACAAATCTCCATGGTATATCAGATAGAGGCATCAAGGTAGGTAATTGAACAATTTCTTCTTCCTGTTCAACTTCGAAACCCGGAACAACTGTTTTCAAAGTATTGAAAACACCAGTCACAGTTTTAGCTAAAAATCTATCGAGTCGAGGTGCAACAACATCTGCCTTTTTATCAGCACCACTGCTTGGACGTAGAAAATGTCGCAATTGTGGTGGGCATATGCTAGCTAACCGTGTAGTTAGAGTTATGATGTAATTTTCTAACTCGATACGTCCGCCTTCCGGCAATACTAAATCCTTCATGATCGGTGCTAATTCTGGAATCTACATTCCATATATTATGATAAGTAAATGGAAATAAACACATTGAAATGTAACGAAACGTTTCAAATCACCTCTTGTAAACTAGCATGTAACTGAACGAAATCGCGATATTGTCTCCTAACAGTTGCCGTCGTAGTTTCGAACAAATCAACTCCGCGTTGTTCCACATCGTCGAATTGAATGCAATAAAGTAATTGTTGGGAACCATCAGGTTCGGTACGAAATTCGGTCCAAGGAATTAGTAGATTTGTAAATTGACTACCTTCGTAAACTGCGTACGATTTTTCTTCAACATGTCTGGAAATATACAATGTCAAAGGATGCTCACTAATTAATTGAAAACTTGAAACGTATTTCAAACTTACAAGGGAGTAGTCACAGTTGACTTTTGTTGCAATACATTCCTTAATCTAGCAATTGTTGTGGCAAAATCTGTAGTATCTTCGTATACTGGAGATAACTTATCTTCATCTAATTCAGTATCCCCTTCCGACATACTTTGACCCCAAAGACCTCTATGTTCTGTGGGTAAATTGTCTAAGCGCAAGGTTGGTCTTTTTTCGTTCATAGATTTTTCCTTTGCTGAAGATTTACTCTTATTCTCAGTTGTCACTTTTGTAGAAGTGTCTAAGTTTGGTTTCTGTGTTGGTATTGGCCTTGGAATAATGGCAGCTGTTGAAGATGTTATACCATCGCACAAAGCTTCAGATATCAAATTCTAAAACAAGATTACAGGATGATTTCAATATAGAACAATTAATTGACCATTGATTGATATAGAATTTTTGAGAAATATGCTGTACTTTTGTGCGTAATATATTTTCTTCTGTGCTTTTCGCTTTATTCTGAATTTTAGCACCGTCATTTGATGTAGGCTCTAGTAATTCTAATATACTTTGAAAAAGCCAATCCGGAGAACTGACTGTTTCTATTAATAATAATAGTCTCTTCGCTAGAATAGACAGTAATAATTTGCATGGCAATGAACTCGTTAGTTCCCATTGTAAAAATTCTTGTGCTAAGATGCTGATCGTTTGATATAGCATATGTTCCAAAACTGACACGTTACGGGAACCAGGATGCAAATATTTGAATGCTTCTTTCATACTTTTTGCTGTTCCTTTTTCTACTCGTCGCGATGCTCTATAATATAAATGAATCACTTCTAATAACAATAATTTATTTACGAATTTATAAATTGAAAATCATACCTGTGATATTCTTTACAATGCAGTAGAAATACATTGGCTACCTGATGGGTAAGCTTCACCTTGTCTATCAGATGAATTTGATAGAACAGTTTGGTCAATAATTTCTTAAGTAATTCTTGTGCTTCATCGGGAAACGATTTGTCCTTACTGATAGATTCATACCATACTTGTATACATTTTGAGTTTATTTCTTTCACTAAATCATTCACTCCTATCGATCTTTTTCTTCTCGAAGTAATGCTTCTCTCTTTTAATACTTTTCTATCTGCACTCTTCGCTTTCGAGTCTTTATCTATCTTTTTCTCAGCGAGTGCTTTTACCAACTTCTTGTCTACGGGCAATCTTAAACTACTTACTAACTTTTGATATAACCAGTCGTCAAGGAATGTTATGTTAAGCGGGCATTTTGCTTTTAATGCAAGTTGAAATAGATAACAACTGAGCCATACCGACATTATTATAATAAAAATAATCCATAATATAGAAACATAAATTGGTAACGGCGTGAGGCCAGCCCATTCCTGTATAACTAAAGACAAACTAGCACTCAATATACTTAAAATCAACAATATCTGGTTCAACCAGCTCATTGGTATAATTTTCCCCATTACAAACATGGTCTAACATTAATAATAACTTTAACATTGTACTTTGTACCGAGGGAATATAAACCTGTAAAAAACATAGTTTTATTACTAAAGCATAAAACAATTTAAAGCAATAGAAAATGTTTCGCTTCGTATTTGCCGAATAATGTAACTCTTACTGTATAAATTATATGTAATCAAGAAATGATACAAATTCACGGTTTAAGACAAAAACTGATTATATACTTTTAATTATATTTTAAATACTGTTGATTTTTTTGAAAGACAAGACGTTTTAGCATTTTTAAAAAGACAAAACTGTACAATGTACCTTTTACTCCTCAAACAATTCGTTACGACTGACATCATAATTCGGAATTTAACCTCAGTGTTTTCCATCGCCTCTCGAATCCAATCACCAAATTCTTATTGTTTTACAAGCGTGAATCTCTCGTGCACTATGATATTCATAACTCTCTATCTTAAAATATTCGTATTTATTCGCATGTGATTGTGAACGACCATTTTATTCAAATTTTCACTGTCCAGAACGCACAAAGGACATCTTCGCGAATATAATTCTCATTCTTTTCGTCATCACTCCTATTATTTCAGCTTCAACACAACAGACATTTTTGTAACAGCGTAGCGTTTTATCGTGTAACACAAATAACACCGTATGACATGTGTGTATCGATTGAAATCGAACTGAAATAAATGCGAATCGCGGTGCAATGTACTCGCACGCGAGGTAATATATCACAAGTCACAAGTACGAGGTATTGCGCGAGTATTTTAATTTTCGTTCACTTTTTGTTGATAAAGAAGCGCGCTAACATATGCTACCGTTGTGACACGCGTGTGCAATAGTATGCATACAATAAAGGTGACGCGTGATACGACTGAGCATGAGCTATACGTAAATATAAATTTTAAGTAATACTAGTTATTAATTTATTGCCTATTATTGCCAAAAATTAAATTACTTACGCAATTAGATATCTAAGTGATTATCACAATTATATCACATATAATTAATAATAATATCTTATCTACAAGTTTTTATATGCCTACGCCGTGATTATGCAGCACGTCGTACTCATATGTACGCGATATTTTATTAATATTTTTAATTATTAATATTAATATTTTACGTTCTACTTTTATAATACACTGTTAGACCAGAAATATATGGAGTCTAGTATTTTTGTTATAAATTGACAATATTAGATACGTTTTAATTAAATTTTGTATTTTACAATAAATATGTGAAAAGAAACGGTTAAAATATTCAGGCTAATGATCTGTGCTTTATGACTTACCTTATTCTATTTATATATTCTTTTTGAAAAAGATGAACATTACACTTTTAATCCTCACACGTTTGTATTAAAAATTTGTAAACCGCCACGCCGGTTTAAATTCGGTTATATATTATAATAATAAATAAATAATATAACATATCGAAAGGAATCGTTTTGTGTAAACGATACAGTGATATAGCACCGTTTGCGTCACTACACTGAACGCTTTTGTTGAAGTCCGATGTATTGTAGATACGTTATCTTTGTACAAGGCTCGGAGAAACTTTTTTCTTAGATCTATCAAAAGATATACCTATAATGACATCTATATTTACGACTTACGTTTAGAACGTTTTCTTTCGAGAAATGGCTTGATATATTCAGTACTTCGACTTTTAAAAATGCGGATACGATATCATTTTTGATAGTCTAAGTTTTGATAATTCTTGTAACATCGAATATTTAAAGTACTCGTTAATATTGTATCAAAACAGGAACACCATGTTACGTACGTACTATAGTTTCAAAAAATTCATTACATCGTCAGTATTTAATTTTCAAAGATAGACATATAAAATCAGTATAAATATTGTTTCTTCGAAAAGATCGTGAAACAACCGACCTAGTGTTAACGAATTTCGCGACATGAAAATTGTTGAATTAATTCTACCTATGTTATTAACGTGCGGCCAGTAAAGAGCAGACGCAAGTCAATTAAGTTAAAATTAAAAAGATTCTGAACGAACTTGGTCATTGTCGCAGCGATTGCCTTATTGGTCAGATTTGTCCTTATTAATAGCCAACACGTAAAAGCATGTGCGTAATAGCGTTGTGCGCGGCCGAACCGAGATCCGTTCTCCTCTCGAAAGTGTTCGACACGTGCCCGACTTACGAAGAGAGATAGCGTGGCTATCGAAGCAGTCTAAACTGGCGCGCATCCACCCCATGCAGGTGCAGGGACGCGTGCATGTGCATAAACGCCCCGAGGAGGGCAGGCTCTAATTTTAGTCGTCGAAGCGTCAGAATAAACGTAAGTCACTCAGGGGCCTTGTAAGGCTAGAAGAAGCTCCCGGGGACTCCCGGCATGCTCTCCCCAACAGCCATAGGCATCCACACTCGTTCGACTACCGACAGCTCTATTTACGCTATTTCTTTATTTGTATCGCAGTTTTGCCAGTCGTCTTGAGTTACGGTTCACCCGGCGCCTTCGAGGAAACGGCTAAAATCAGCCATCCCTTGGCCAGCCGAAAACACCACGTTCAGCAGGAGAGCACAGCTCCCATCGATGGATGGAGAAAACGTGCGTCTCGTTTTACTAGGAACAATCCGAATCGAGAACAACGCGAATGCTCGCAGGTTCAAATGGAATAAATAACTGACAGGTCACGCGAACACGTCCCATCAAATCGCTTCTGGCTAGATTCCGACCTGGCCGGAACGCTTCGATCAAGATCTCACGCGAAACGTTAAAATCCATTAGTCACACCGTTCCTAGACTATTCTTAGGTCGGAGAAACGAGAACTTTTTAATGGAGATCTTTACACGCGGTGCACCTGATTGATACGGTACATGTCTTCGCAATGTACTTCCGAACAGAGACGCTGTTGTTTCTTCTCGAACGAATTATCATTAAGAAAAATGAGCAACTTTTTGAAAAGATCTTCTTTACCCCTTCCACCGAAACCGAACGAAAATACAGTCACTTAAAGTTACACATGGATTGGCTAGCTGCCAGAGTACACTGCATCCAGAGTAAAATGTCATGAGAAACCAAAACACAATATTTCTCCCGAACCTCGTCTTGCACGAAATCGCAATTTGTACACCGAGCATTATGTCATCGTGTTGAACGTTCGCCAAAGATATCGACCGCGATAAGATTCACATAATCCGACATCTACTTATTATATAATACAGTTTTATTATCATTAATCATATGGTATAATAAGAAGAACAATACGCCAGGCAGCAATATGAGCCGACGTTGATGCGCCTGGTTACGGTTATTTTCCTTTATTTTTCCTGTTCGTATACTTTCGCTCACGTCGATTACCACCCCGTGCAAATGTCGCAAAGAAATGCCAAATTGTAAGTGCGCGTACGGATTAACAAGAAAGCCTTTGCTTCGCGTGTCTGTGTCTGTATGTATGAATGTGTAGAGAGATATACATGTATATGTCTTGCGTATACATAAGAGTTCTTTGCGGGGCCGAGAAAAAAGAGGGCAACGTTGCAAATGACCGAGGAGATTATCAATAAATTAATTAACGTTAATAACAAACAGTCGTGTTGTATAAACTACAAAGTAAAGTACAGTCTGATAAATGTGTAGAATAAAGGCACTTTAGTAATTTTCGTTTCCCAAAACCACATTCCCCCGATTCTACCTTCTTCTCTCCTTCTTCTCTGTAACCCTCGGTACGCCAGCATCAAATGGAGACCGTAGCTCGAGAACCACCGAGCACCAATAGAAAAAAAAAGAAAAGAAAGCAGGTGATATAATCGTGAATCCCAGAGCCCGGTGCGACACCTTAGAAGCACTTGCGGTGTACGATGCCAGGGCCAGATTCGTCGTATTCCTGCTTGGAGATCCACATCTGCTGGAAGGTGGACAGGGAAGCCAGGATAGATCCACCGATCCATACGGAGTACTTCCTCTCGGGGGGAGCGATGATTTTGATCTTGATGGTGGATGGGGCGAGGGCAGTGATCTCCTTCTGCATACGATCAGCGATACCAGGGTACATGGTGGTACCACCGGAGAGTACAGTGTTGGCGTACAGGTCCTTACGGATGTCGACGTCGCACTTCATGATGGAGTTGTACACGGTCTCGTGGATACCACAGGATTCCATTCCCAAGAACGAAGGCTGGAAGAGAGCCTCAGGGCAACGGAACCTCTC
>CM052336.1:23021296-23084385 GCA_028455595.1 Lasioglossum vierecki | reverse complement strand
CACCGCGCCCATCGCGCCCACCTAGCCGTCCCGCGGTTTAGCACGGGGGCTGGCAGTCTTTAACAGTATCTCGTCGGTGGCACGGGGGCTGGCAGTCTTTAACAGTATCTCGTCGGTGGTTGCAGCCATCGAGTGGCTAAGGACTTGGGCGGCATACGATACTTTGAGAATTACTCTTGCACAGTAGTGACATCTTTATTTTGTGTTCCTGTACTAAATTCGTGCTAACAGTTCTCCTATTAGAGTGAAACTACCCTGAACTACCCTGATATCTTGTCGGTGTCGATGGCCTTCTGTTTTTTACTTCAGTCAGAATACATTCTAGAGGGCGCAAGAGAACACCAAAACATTCGATTGACACGAGAACTCCTGTAAGGCTGGATGTCTCTCGTCGATGGCAGCGTCCATCTGTATGATTTTTGGCATCATTTGTTGTTTAACATTATTATAAGGAATTTCGAAATATAATTTAACATTATGGAATGCGTATATTTCTAGACATTATTTTATGCATTAAAGGTAATATTGTAATAATTGATTATATGTATTCTTATGGAAATTTGAAGTCCGACACCTGATATAATTTGATAACGAACAAAATTTGATATTGAAATAAATTTTGATAGGCAGTCGATCGAAATTTGCTTAACAGGTTTCAATCCAGTTTCCACATTCGTCGTTCTTTATATACATGTATATATATTCGATAATAATTGATAATAAATTTTCATTATTGCGAAATATTGTATATGTATTAAATTTATATTTGTCATAAATTATATACTTGTTAGTGGATTTTCTGGTGTGTTGCTATTAGCCATAAGTATATTAATTGACCTTTCGTTTTTTGCTTGTTGCCATTAATCATTTATTCATAAACAATAGTCTACGTTTCTATAATATGACGTTATTCCAAGAAACTCATGTTTTTATGGATTGTAAGATAACCTCCCTGATAAATGTAAAAAAATTCATTTTCTATAGTAGGCCAGCCTATTGTGTCTATTTAGTAGAATTTTCTTAAAATTAGGATATTTATAAATTGTCGTTGAAAATTAATTGTATTACTTTAGCTGTTATTATGTCCTATTAATTAAAATTACGAAAATTTACAGCGAAGGAAAAGAATATGCTAATGCTAAGTCCACGCAAATGTTTTGTATCGTTAAGAAAAAATAGTTCGAAATATTTGACACAATTCTAAATTGAAATATTTTCAACTCTGTTCAAGCATTTTGATTAAATGAGATATCTGTTTCATAATTTAATATTACAGATGGACGCTGACACTGTAGATATCGAAAAAATAGACAGTCATATTGAAAATCGCAATGAAGTTCTTCTCGAATTGCGAAATATATATAAAAAAAATTCAGGTCTTTACACAACGGATTTTGTTTGCGTAAGAGTAACAGGCAAGGCCGGTATTATAAGAGCGCAATAGTATAATACAAGAATACGATCTGCAAAGAGATATTATTTGTATATTTTGGTTACGAATGAAGAAAAGTATATTTTTCAAAAGAGAAATTATGGATGAAAATTCTCAATTTTTGGGCCAATTAAAAGCCAATACCGGCCTTGACTAAAAATTGTAAATCATGAAAAAAAAATTAATGATTATACTTAACAATGAAGCAGACGCGAAAGAAGAGTCGAGTTTGGAGTTTGTGGAGGACACTTTGGAAATTAATAGTAAGGGCTTAAGGAGATTTGCTGAGGCGGATGATACGAAATGTTATAGATGCAAGCACATACTAACTATTCCACAAAATGTTCTCGAAGGACGTGCAACGACGTTAAATTTCACGGAAGAACACGAGGCTGACCTAAGATTCATACAGGCTGTTGTCTGGTTAAGAGCGACGACGAGAATTCTGAAAAATATATCACTTGAGCAGATGCGTGTGCTACTCCAAAAACAGTGGAATAATATTTTACAGAAAAGTAATAAAATTTATATACTTTTATTTGAATTTATATACCACGCTAGGGAACAAATTATCATATAAAAAATTTTTATATTGAAATTTATATGGAAAATTTAATGGCTTTTAATACTAAATTGTCACGAGGGTTTGTAGCTGTAAATTAGATAAATGAAAAGTGTTAATAACAAAAGAACTAAGGTATTAAAAGAATTACAAAAGAGAGAAAAATTGTATATTGATGACAATTCATGTACAGATTAGATTGTTGAGATCTCATTGTTGCATTGTGTTATTTGCCTTATATTAAATATCATAATTTCAAGAACCGATGTTTAAAATAAGGCTGTGCAATGCAAGATAAACAATAAGATGTCATTAATCACGAACACTCATTATACGAACTTGTTGATACGGTAAATGAAAAATAGTGTGCGTTTTTGTTTGTTATCGACATCAACGTGACACAGAAAACCTACATGCTGTATAAGTCATTGAAATCAATGTTAAAAAATTAAATATTTTAATGAATATATTATATATTCCTATAATAATACGAATATATTAGACATAGAGGGGCGTAAAAGCTCAAACTGCCAGTTATGAAGAAAGGATAGAACCACAGGATCTAAGAAACAGCACGGACCCCAGGGTTTTTCTTAGATCAAGGCTTTATTATACTATCTTATTGTAGTACGGTAGTCGACTATAATTGTTATTCAATTTTAACACTAACCGTATCGAGCACAAAATGTGACTGGTATACGTTGTTTTATATTTAAATAAATTTGACGTATTTAATTTATGTATATCATAAGATTGGATTAGATTTCACGCATTTTTATAACAATATGTGCTTCAACGAAGGAAACTTTTAATCTCTAATGGAAGCATCTCTGTAATTTTAATAATTATCAAATAAAACAGGTCAAATAATATGAATATTAAAAATTACAGAGAACGATTCTGGGATATGCAACAAGGACGTTTTTGCAACGTTTTCCGATGATGAAGAGCATGCAAATAAGTGTCGAACTCCAATGTTAGCGTTGACATTGACGCAAAAAGATGATAGAATTTCGGACAATCATTTGGAACGTGTCGAGATCGACTTACCCCATCATAATAAAAAGACACAGTTTCTGCTGCATAAAAATGAAGACGACGATTTCACGCAAAACATAAGTAACCTATCCATCTTTTGTTCTGAAAGTACAGAAAGTTATCTCCGGAGCTTTGTTGAGGATACTGTCATCCAAAACGATCGCATTATTCCGGAGACGCTGAGCGAATGCTCATCATGCTCAGACATGTTCAAAGATTTAATCGAAAGTGAAGAGGCGAATGATAATAAAAGTCAAAAGGAAATGGATGATAAAATATACGACAACAATAATTTGATCAATGAATCGATACATTCAACACATTCGCAAGGCGAAATGCCTTGTTGCAACAATTCTTCGCAGAATAGGATTTCGAAGTCAAAGATAGTTCTCTCTGGCAATTTCAATGAGAACGCTTCAGGAGACATGTTCAACGAAAGTTGTTCACTGGACAACGAGAGCGCTAATGGTTCATGGAACGACGTAGACCGGACGTTGTCGGCGTTAACCATACCCGGGATTACACAAATTTCGAGAATACCTGAGATTAAAAACTCCCCTAAAGCTGATAGCACGTACAACACGTTTCAATTAAACGGAGAATATTGTATTTCCCAAAGCGAGGATGAGAGTAACTTGTTAAATTTGAAGGTCGGCAGCGTTACTTCGTATCAAAGATTCAGCTTTGCGGACGATCTACAATTTCCTACTGTAAATACGGATGAGAAAGAATCGAGTTTCGATGAAAACCAAGAGCCGTGTCTGTCGCTTATCGAACCTAACGACGAAAGGAACAATTCGGTTCGGATAATTCAGAGCACCGTACAAGATATCTCATCGTTTCGACCAAATCGACGACGTTCGCAAATAGGCAATTTAATAGAAGACGGAGAACTTACGGGAAGTCGTGAAAAAAGAAGAAAATTGGATTTCGAAGATGAAATGGGTACAGTTCAGAGTAACGAAGGGAAACCAGTTTCCTCAAAGTATTTGAGATTTACACTTGACGCGATGAACGTGGACGACATTGCCTTTGAATCGATGAGAGTTATCCTTTCGATGCTTCAGGATGAGAAGCTGGCGAGACAGTACATGAGAAACAGGTGTTGGACAAATACTATGGAGATGCAGGCAGTGGATGCTGTATTGAATTTTTCCGACGTTTTCGAAACCGAGAACAAAAGCAAGGCGTGCACGAATGAAATCGTACAGGCGATTACTAACACGTTGGAAAGGTGTATTGGTAACACAGAATTGAATAAGGTAAATTGGAAACGGTAGTAGAACTGTAAAACACATCCCATGTGTTCTATGTATCTAGTCACTGGGCCGAATTATAACTCAATTGCAACTGCACTGATGCACCTATGCAAAAAATTATAGTACAGGATGTTGCATCCTGTAAAATTATGCAAAACTTTTTTGTACAACCGTTTTCTATCTACGTAGCAATCGAGTTACAATTCGGCCCTGTTACTCCTCTCCCTACTCCTGGGTTCTCCCCACCAAACTCCTGTGGAGTGTAGGAGGAGTTCGGAGTGTATACAGGGCGTCCCAAAAATTTTCGCTAAGGTCACGTTTTGATTCGACCATTTTTTTCGTTAATATCTCCTTAACAAAGCCGAGGCGAACATTTTTGCAAATGGAGAGAATGTCACTGTCAAGACATTTCAACATTCTTGGGATACCCTTTTTTTGTTTAAGGGCGGTGGGAGAATCCTTTATGGAGACTTTTCCTTACGGTGACGATTAGGGAGGGTAATGTCGGACTCGACTCCCCGCTCGGATGAAATTGGGGGGATTATCATTGGTACATCCAGTCTACCGCCATACCGACGAAACCCCCACCGCCCAGGGCCTTTTGAGGGACTTTTTCCTCAGCTTGGTGACATGTTACCCCCACCACCGGATCGTTCTTCGCATTACTTGGTGGTGGGGGTTTTACATGCAGGAGGCCACGCCTCCTGTTCTTGGCTTTTAATTCTTGGGATGCCCTGTGTATGTATAAGAGGTCGTATCATCGCAGTCACGCGAGGCTAAGTCCTGTAAGAGCAAATGAAGTAGTTGATAGTGGGGAATAGATCACTAGCAGTGGTAGAACTGAAACAACAGCAACAAAGAAGTCACTTGGGCCTGTTCTAAGTTATTGACACTAAACCTACCAACACCGGTCAAGATGACCGGATTCAGGTTTTTTATTTTACAATTAGAAAAATAATAAAACTGATTTCATAAGAAACGATTGTATAAATACATTTAGTAGTGCACGTATTACAATAGAAGCCGCACAAAGTCTAAATACAATTAATTTCGCCATTTTTATATAAGGAAGAATGTACCAGTTACTTTTAAAGTTCGGTAGGTTTAGTGTTAACGATATTTTTCTTTCTGCTACATGAAACGAGACTTTTACTGAATTAATATTTACATTAAAGTAGAATGTTATATATTTTAGGTTACAGTTTTAGTTCATCAAATAACCATTGTGTTGGAATTGTGTGCTTCTATGGGAGTTTGTATCGAAGTCATAAATTATTTGACAACGAAACTGAAATCGTACGAAAGTATTTTGATATCGTTAATGGAAGGCAGGAAAGCGGATGTTCACAATATCGTGACACAGTTGCACCTTATTTTTTATTCGCTAAGTATTTGTTTGGAGAAATATCGGTCAGTATTTTCGGATAAAAATGGGAACAATTTTGAAGAGGATAAAATGCCAGCCGTTATTGATTTGTGGAAAAAACAATTCGTATTCGAGGGTGTTCTAGTGGAAGAAAGCATTCAAAAACGGGAACGTCGATGGCGAATGATATTGAATGATTTTACTATAATTACCGCAGAAAGTTTTATTCAATTTACAGAAATGTCGCGCAGACTATCTAATATTTTAACATGTAAGTAGTGTAATTTTAACGACTACGTAATATACAGTTTTAACAATATTGTATAGTATAAATAAATGCATACGAAATGTACATTGTCTTTACTGTAGGTTTCCCAGTTTTTATTAACGAGTATACAACATTTATAAATTATGTATAATAAAATTATCTAAATTATTTCGATTTTATAAGCTTTGTTTCCAAGAATTATTTTGTCTATTAAATTATTAGAATAAAATAAATACTATGAATAGAAATTGTTTTTACTTGTCGCGCGATACTAATGATCTGAAAATAAATAATTTACAGTAGAAGAGTAAATTAATAATTAGTTTGTTTACGTATGGAAGACCTATGTTGATTAATAGACAAGAGAAATAGACGTGAATGAAACTATAAATAATACGCTATATAGTTTCTGAGATTCGGATCGATTGTAAATGACGTCGTTCAATAATATTTCTTCATCCGAGATATTAACACTCCTCCAATGGCACAACTGTTCTGAGTTTTCCGGTATTGAGTCGAAAACTATATTTACGAATTTATCCAATGGGCATATTTCTGTACAATTAGGTAGCCTCAAAGGTATGGTTTCACCTTCCACTCCTGTATAGTAATTTACCTGAAGTAATAACGGTCTAGTTAGTGTTCTGTGAAACTTAACGAAGTTAATGAACTTAACGCAAGCAAGAAAATAATCTTTTTCTATTTCTGTTTACAGTAAGGATTAAAATGATTGCAACAGAGATTTTGGTAGACCAAACATTGTCGAAAGATTAGTATAGTCTGCTGATAATAATCATAACTTTATTATGTGAATTAAAAATGTCCTGCAAAACTGACACATTTCAGGTGTCTTATTCAGTTTCACCATTGTTCAAACATGCTTGAAACCTGCGTCGGGGCAGGCTTACGTTGCCACGAAGCGTGTGCGAATACGGAAAATTCAATTTAGTACTAGCAATAGTTTTGATAATTATATAGAAAAGATTGCCCTCTTTTGATGAAATTTAAATATGTTATAGATATTGACATTTTTAACAACTTTTTCCGTTTCTAATATAGAGGGGTCGCTTTTAGTTTTCGACATTTGCAAAAAACTATCGCGAATACTGTATTGAATTTTTCGTATTCCTGAACTTTCCGCCCTCCCCCCTGTTTTCTCTCTTATCTCTACAGCGTCAAAATGTGAACAAACGCCGCACCGAAACAGTCTACGTTGCAGCGGAGCGTTCAGGAATACGAAAAATTCAATACAGTATTAGCAACAGTCTTTTGCAAATATCTCGAAAACTAAAAGCGACCCCCCTATATTAGAAAAGGAAAAAGTTGTTCAAAATGTGTTGCTGCATAACATATTTAAATTTCATCAAAATCGGAGAGGGCAGTACTTTTCTATATAATTACCATAATTTTTTGCAATTATCTCGAACACTAAAACCGACCACCGGATAGTTGTAATGACAAAAGTTGTTCAGAATGTTATCCTTGACAACATATGTCAAGGTCAAGGTTATCGGAGCTGCCTCCCCTAAACGTAAGGTTTACCAAAAAACAAAAAGATACAAACTCGTCTAATAACAATGAAGGGACATGCATAAAAAAATCATTTGAAGTTGATGCAATTTTAAATGAAGTCATTTAAGGAGCACTATACGTACTCTATTATACAGAAAACTTCTCACACTATATCGCACTCCTTTCACACATACGCAATCTATCTAAGCAAGTTCGTCACACAATACGTACCTTCATACCATAATGTTGAGTTTCATTGTCATAGTAAGTTTCGAAAATCATGGAGGCTGCCTCGTTAGGAATATGAGGCGACCATAGATCGAGAGTTTTCAAAATGCCGGCGATGTTCCTGTCGTTACCACTGTACATTATAAGTTTCCGCTGGTTGGATATTATTCCGTCGATATATTCCAAAGTGTTCACTAAGATTTCCTTGAGGAACGTTCCTCCGTTCAGTTTCCTTTGCAGAGGAGTTTGCGAAAGAAGATCGTACTCTAGCAACGTTACGTTGTACATGTCACCATCCGGAAAAATATCTTTGGCCCAGTACGGAAGCGTTTCATTGAGAGTAGCCTACGGTTACGTTCGCTTGTCAATGCTTCGTTGTTGCGTCAATTATACACAGATTTATAGCAACCGGGATTTCTTTAATTCTCCATCGTAAGTTTTTGAAGAAAAATTCACAAGATTTCTATCCTCTATGCAACATCTCTAGGCGAATATTCAAATATTTTTTCTTGTTCGATTTTTCTAAATCAGTTTATTAAAATTTATATTTGCACGAAGACGAGTTCTACATCGTGCTCTACCTACTTTGACCATCTTGAATATCTTGCTTAGTTTTTCTGATAAAATGTTAGGGATAAACATTTTTTGTGAAGAATAAAATAAAACCGATAAAATTAAAAAATGACAAATTAATAACAAAAAAAATCATTTTTTCTGAAGGTCATAATTTTCGAGATTTTAAAATAATCGGTGTTCTTTTTTAAACGGAACTACATATTTACTATATATTTTTACAATCATAACACCTGTAATATTACGAGCTTCAAATCGCGATAGCAAAAATATGTAGTTCTATTTAAAAAGAACTCGTTCATACAGTTTTTCCGAGTATACGTTTGAAAACTAAAAATAAATCTTATCAACATTCTAGTCAAAAGAGTGTAGTGACCCCGAAGGATAGTAGATACCATTTTTCTACATTCTATTTGTCGAAGAAGATAACGTAAGATAAGACAATATAATACTTGTGTTATCCGTAATAAGACGATGTGAAAAAAGGTAAATAAAAGTAGTTCTATAGGCTTACTTTGGTTTCGAGAACAGCGTATAAGAGAGCTACGTCTGATGGATGCTGCATTTTTATTCCCGTGTAATTAGACACGTAATCAAATAGTGGCACATGGTGCAGCATCGTTGATTTCACTTCATCCGAAGTTAATACTGTTTTCATATCGGATTCGAATCTTGGACAACGGGACCCTAAAAATAATGTATCCTTCTCGGCGACTGCATAATCTGCAAGTGTCGAATAATTCGAGTTTTAATTCGTTCCACGTTATATCGTATTACATATTTTTTAAACAAACGTTCTAGTCTTTTTCAATCTTTCGTGCATAATGACCTACAATTATCGTAAGTGTAATTTCATGTAATTGTTTGTTCGTTATCGATGAGACTAACTTTTCTAGTCTACTGAGTCCAGCTAAAACTTTTGCTTATACCTTGGCAAATTTTTAATGAAGCTTTGTTGTAAATGTAATTAAACATGAATATACATTTTTTAAATTATAATTATTAATAATTGTAATAAAATTATAATTATAAGTATTATTATATAATTATAATTATAAATTAAAATTATAATAATTATAATAAATAGTTATAAATAATTATTAATAATAATTGTTAATTATAAATATACATAATAGTAATCCAAAGTGGAATTAATAGTTTGTTTTGTAAATTAATACCTACCTGCGGGTATCGGCTGCCAATCAATATCAGTGCTCCATTTATTTAGGCCCTCTGGTGGCCAGAGACCTGCGTTTACCAATTGCGCTGACAACATTGACAGTGGATACTCCGCAGTTCGCATTTTCATTATTTCAACTCTATAGAGATTACCCAGAAACTCATCGTACACGTCACGGAAATGTGCTCCCAAGTTGTACATATTAAGTTTGCCAAACTGTCGGAAAAATATTATATACGTACGCAATTTAGTTGTATCGAATTATCGTAAGAATTTAAGATGAAACTTAGGGTAATTATAGTATAGAAAAGGTCTGCGTACTCCGATTTTGATGAAATTTTAATATGTTATAGATTTCGACATTAGGAACGATTTTTTCCTTATTCTTTATAGGTGGGTCGCTTTTAGTTTTCGAGATATTTCCAAAAGACTATCGCTATCATTGACGCCGAGCGTGCAGGAATACGAAAAATTCAATAGAATATTTGCGATAGTTTTTTTTCAAATATCTCGAAAACTAAAAGCGACCCCTCTATATTATAAAAGAGAAAAGTTGTTCAGAATGTATTGCTGTATAACATATTAAAATTTCATCAAAATCGGAGTACGTAGACCTTTTCTATATAATTATCGAATCAAAAAGCTGCATAAATATTTGCATTTTGCTTGAGGACTAAAAAAGTTTGGTTAGTTACAATAGTCTGAATTTAAGTAAAAAGGAAGAAACAAGAACATAGACAACGTACTACTTCGTTTGAATTGTTTTATCAGTCCCCGCCACTTATGGGGATTAACTTTAAGTATCTGAAAGCTGGAACGTTCATATATTGTTTACCGAAGAATTCAAGTGAAACGAACGTCATCAAACAAGTAATGAAATGGAAGAACTTTTTCTGGTTAAAACATGCTTGTTGTTCGTTAATATGTTATAATGAATATTATGTTATTTCACTAGGGGTGAATTTACGTTTCAGGGTCGGTGGACATTCGTGAAAGAAACAACGATTTTCGTTTAACAATTTCTTTTATAAATATCCACCGATGTAATTTTCTTACACCCTATATTATTTTACTTGTTCTTACAAGTGTAATTTCAAGTTTATTGCGACTTGGTGTATTCTCAACGATGAGACATCAGAATCATTGTTTAATATGAAAAACAGGCTATATTAATGTTAAGTTTTGAATTTCATTATAGAAGCTTGCAGACTTACGTTAGGCATATCGATTGGAGCAAAATTGAAGTGATCGTAAGTTAATCTGATTGGAAAAGTTGTGTTGTCGTTGTTTACCATGGTTGAAATCGGAGCGTATGTTTTGTGAGCAAATACCTGGAAAATTTGTAAAAATTCTAACGTATCACGTTATATGTACGTTACACTCAAAGAGTTTTCAAACGTGTGTATATGTGTGTGTGGTACTTATTGTTGCTTGCTTACGATTTGTAATAACTGCAATTCCGGCTTGGCCTTGACTGAGGTTATTAAAATACATAACGAACACAATATGCTTGCTTTCATATTCAGATACGCGGGTTTATGTTTTCTCTTGTTACGTTCTACGAAATTCCTGGGAACAAATTAATGTCAATTGTATTTGAGATACCGATAAATTAATATTAGAAAGTCATAATCGATTTGAATACATATATTCAACGAAATGGAAATGTTTTTTAAAAACTTCATTATCATGTAGCTACTAAAAAGACATTAAAAAATTTCATTGGTATGTTTGTTAATCTCTATAATTTATAATATCAATATCGTTGATACGTACAACGTATTATTTAAACGTTTGTTTTTCTTACGTTTCGTTTAAATAAATAATACAATAATGAATGAGATACGTACAATGACGACGAACATACTTTTTGTTAAAATATAAATAATTAAACGGTGAATGAATAAATCTTGTATGGAAGACTTCGGTACAGTTTGTTACATGATTACAGCAGAAATACGAAATGGCATTTTTTTTGCTTAGTGCAGCAAACAGAAGAATGCATTTTGTAATGTATTCATCGAACGGAAAGGAAATAAACAAGAAATTTGTAATTGTAACGGATTCTTCACAGGTGTCGATCCAATGAGTAATGTGAAGATCAGATAAGTATTCTCAATCTATTTCTGTGCTATTATCGAACGAAAAGTCAATGTACTATCTTTCATATTTATCTGATCAAGTTTATATTTGCTTAACATTTTTCTTAATTTTTTAAGACATATGTCGAATAAGCAAAATCCCCACGCGAAACACTTTATATACAGATAAAATAAATGCAATGGCTTCCATTAACGATTAAACATTCTCTGAACGACAATTATCTTTTTATAAGTACGCCGGTTTAGATTAGACACATTGCTGTTATTTTTATTAAGGGGGTAGACTCGTTTTCCGAGGATTGCAAGTATGGAGAATGCGCGTTCTCATTTCTCGATAATGCGAAGGGGTCCCATGAAAGTCAGCGACACAGATTTCCCCGACACATTTTTCACCGACAACATTTCACTGAATTCAGATTTGACCGACAACGAATTTAACTGATAACGCTTTTAACCGCCAGCGGATTTGATCGACAACGAATTTGACCCCCAACGAATCTAAAATCGTTGTCTATCAAATTCGTGTCGGTCAAAATCGTTGTCGATTAAATTCGTTGGCGGTCAAATCTGTAGTCGGTGCAATGTTATCGGGAAAATCTGTGTCGGTGATCAGAAGCGCTAGATAAAAGATCAATGTAGGCCATGATCGTCCTCAAAACTCTTATTTTTACATTTACGACTGATGCACAATAATGCAAATACAGCTCGTTTACACCTCATAAACAAAAGATAGGATTTTTGAGGGCGATCGACCAGCGCTTTTGATTATTTAAAACCCCATCTTTGACGCCACGTAACATAGTCACGTTTAGTGCTCTCTAAACCTAGTATTAACAGCTCGTACTTGCATCTCGGATGCGAAAACGCTTATCTTGGATGATAATCCTTATCCGAATTGTTTGTTCGAAGGATGATCGACAGTCTTTGATTGGATGACAATGTTTGAGAATACACTTTCATCTACCTTGTTTTCCTGTTGAACGGAGAAACGCGCGGCTGCTTTTACGATTACACAATTATTGAAACACTCTTTGTGATTTTGAACATTCTCTTGTTGATCTGCAATCGTTCGCTCCGATGACGTTCCTCTGGTAGACAATAATTTTCAGAGAACGAATGGAGTGCAATGCGATAAAGGAGGCGACACTTGTTCCAACTTCGCAAAGGACTGCACAACACCTTACACGCTTACACTCCTTCGGCCGACGATTGCGATCAGATAAATCGTCTTTGATGTGTCCGCATGCGTTTGTGCATCGCTCGTGCTTAATTTAATCGGCAACCTTCGCGTGAAATCGTCGTCTTTATCAGAGGCAGCGATCGACGGAGCTTTGTCTACCGCTTGACAATCAGTTCGCTTCCACCAAAGAATCTCTGCAATCGAAGATTGTGGGTCTTATAAAATGATTTCTGAAGGCAGCGCCGGTGAAGACTGTTTGGACACGCTGTTGCTGTCTGCTAAACCGCCACAGGCCTAGGGCCTACGTCTGATCAAAGTAAGATTTCTTCGAATCACTTATCATTTGTATCTTTCTGCATTTATGGCGTGTGCAACTTCGTGAAACGCAAGGAAATATTTATATTGTTTAAACATATTAGGTTGGCAATTGTAGTCGCGACCTCCACATTTTCTCAAAGTTGTTTATATATATTTGTGAGCAGAATTCGCAAAATTCAGGGCTTTCTAATGATATGTAGTTCAAAAGGAATGGTCGCTGAATGAGATTATAATGATACAATTAAAGAATTACGAAACGAAAGAGGAATTTTTTTTTAAAATCCTATTTTTAGTGGGAACAGCATTTGTAGATTCGAAATAAATAAAAGTTGTACTGCATTTATATTCTAATATTTTTTGAACATTTATGTAAGCTTTAAAATGCATACAGATCTCAATCTATTAAATTTATTGAATGATTAAACGTTTTGACTAGCACCAATCACTTTTAGCGAGAAAACATTTATAATATTTAAGGATGTTCTGGAGGTACAATGGGAGACAAAAGTACGAGAAATTCGAAATCCATCGATATATTGGCAATCAAAGCCATTCATGAGTACATTTTGCATTTAAAAAATAGATTAATTGAGAAAGCATTCGTTTAATTAGTGAATTTCATGTTATATTTATTTTTTAATCAAATTGTCTTCATATTATGAAAAATTGTAAGTGACTTTTCTGAATGATACCCCCTGATTTGAACTTCGAGATAATAAAGTGAAAAATTTGGTAATTGCATTAATTTAGTGAGAATTATGTCTTGTCAAATTTTCAAAAATTTTGTTGCGTTTTTATGTACCTCCAGAAACTGATGCAAGTCGATGTGTTTATTTGTTGGCTCGAATGCCATTTCTTAACGGTTTAATCGTCAGTAAACATAATAATTGTAATTTCAATTTAACACTACATTTTTTCATTATTAGACTACGGATGTTTATGCAAATTCCAATTTTTATAGACAAAAAATTCGACTAAAAATTGAAAGCACTTTTCTTAAGTAACATTATCGACATAATTCACACAGTTGATTCTCGTCAAAATGGTATCCAGTTGGTGAAAGAGTGATTTTGACATTTCAACGATTTCAGAAGTTATAAATATTCGTGTATACACACACAACTATATTCATAGTTCGATATGTTCATAGTTCGAAAGTTGATAAATGAGAATTTCTTCTAAACCCTTTGCAGCATAATTTCATTTTCATTGCTTTTATTTGATTTTTCTTGTTATCAATACTTCTTTGTATTCAATTCTGAACGACGAATACGAGTTTCCATTTATTGTATGTCTATAGGTACTCTAATGTTAAATATTCATAGAAAATTAGAATTTTATTTCGATTTAAGAGAAGCGAATGCCATACACATTTAGTAGATGTCGTGTAAAATCTTTATCACAAGACCGGTCAGAGATTTTACCTCAAGTAGTTAATATTCTAATTGCTCAGGAAATAGTATTTTTTATTGTAGCCCATGAATCATTGTCCCAATTAACGCTGAATTTCTTAACCCAGTCATGTCGTAGTTTCGAATGCTGCAAGAGATATATTGTAGATACAGAGTATAGAGAATGTTTCACGTACGCAGATATGTTTTGTAGAAGATAACAAAAAGTTATAAATAGTTGATTTGACGAAATCATTGGAATCTTTATAGTGTGAATCATGAAAGATGAATTGCGTAGATTTCTTTCTTTTCAATTGACTTCCGTCAACTACATAGATAAGGTATTGTTTCAAAGTTTAAAATATTACGAGGAAAGTACAATTATTTAAAATTGCAAATTCTGGCCCATTTGACAAGACTAATCTTAATATTATAATAACACTGCCCACTACTCTGTTTCTATTTTATTTAAAAGTTAACGTGTATCATGTTAATAGGAAAGTCACGACATATAATTTTCAAAACAGATACGCTCATGAGAAAACCGTTAAAAATAAACTTTTATCTAAATGATATATACTGTGTGATAAATTTTCTATATATGTCTTCAATTTTTGAAGAACAATCACACGAACGTGACAAATGAATATAATGTTATTATCTTCGCTCAGCAGAGTACCTTTTAAATGCTGGATATGTAAAATGATTACGTGTTATCATTGGCGATGATCAGTATCGATTGCAACTAAGTACGAATTTCAGTCAATACTTAAGTTGTTACCTAATTTGGAAAAGATAGCACTCGAACATTGAAAAGCAAGTGACTGAAGGCCTATCCAATTTCTTCATCGCGAGCTTTTAATATAATTTCATTCACGGCATATAAAAAATTTGGAAATAATCAACCAGGTATAATTAAACAATTAATGAATTAATAACTCACTCGTTAATTCATAATTTCACCATAATAAATGTCGTGCTTCCATTAGTAATACAGGACGATTTTAGTACGAGGTATAAAAAATGTGGAAATAATCAACCAGGTATAATTAAACAATTAGTGAATTAATGATATAATTTCATTTACATTATATCAAAGGTAAACCGTTTTGATAAAGAAATTAGCTAGATAGAAGGTAGAAATTAGGTAAAAATTATTTTTAATAAAGAAATTAGGCAGAAAGGAACAGTACTGCTAATTATGAAGAATATTAAGCAGTGCAATATTGTATTAACACTATTTCACATTATTTCACAAACAAACCAAGAATGTGTGTACCCAAATTTTTGGCCATTCTTCTATAAATTCTCCTATAAATATGCGTGTAAAATATAATGAAGGGAAATAAATTTTCGAAAATAAAAAATTTGAATTATTTCCTCGGGTCTCGATTATATCCATCAATTATCTCGAGGTCCTACTGTACCATATTTGAAACCGTTTGCACAATCTATGTTTATGTAACATCGTTTTCTTGTTCCTTGGAGTTCGATTTTTTAAAACCGGGACACCTCGTTGGTTTCCGAGAAGGAAGTAAAGTGAATTGCGCGTAGCACATACTAAACCGATAATGTATTGTGTATCTTCAATACACAATTGCGGATAATTATTCTGTGGATCATTTGTCCTATCAACAACCCGCTTTTCGTAAAGCAATTTCACGTGTAACACGCTGACGCACCAACAAGAATCTTATCGTCCTCGTGATAATAGACCTAACCACGTGTCGAGCATGCACCGAATGCGTCTTCGGAATAACAAACTAAAATTTAAATTTTCTGCCGTATTTCTACAGTCGTACTTTGAGTGTTCCGGTTATCTTTCTTAGGATTTGACGTCACTCGACAAATTCATTGATCCCATTCGTGAACAGATACCGGTTGTATACAAATGAAATACTCTGTAAGATACAGTATCCTTGCTAGCTATCTAGTGAAATGATACACATAATCAAGTGTTTTCTGGACCGTGAATCTTATCGATCACTCTAGTCGATTCACGTAGCACGCACCGCTCCGCAGACAGCGTGAATGATTAAATGATTCATATCAAACTTGTTCCAGACGAGATAGTGAAATAAACATTTTCACAATACATGCCTAATTAATTTTACAGTAGTATAGACAGCATCTGCAGTGAGTCCAAAAACTATTTGATCACTTAATTTCCAATTTGTTAAGAATCCTCGACATTTGAACTGTTTTAATTTCGTATAAAAAATTCCTACAACATTAAACCTAGACTCAGTTTAAAGCTTGAAGCCTTTACTTAGACAATTTATCGTTTATATTTTTCTGGGATTTTTCCAGACGAGATAGTGAAATAAACATTTTCACAATACATGCCTAATTAATTTTACAGTAGTATAGACAGCATCTGCAGTGAGTCCAAAAACTATTTGATCACTTAATTTCCAATTTGTTAAGAATCCTCGACATTTGAACTGTTTTAATTTCGTATAAAAAATTCCTACAACATTAAACCTAGGCTCAGTTTAAAGCTTGAAGCCTTTACTTCGACAATTTATCGTTTATATTTTTCTGGGATTTTTGGATAATATAGTAGATGGAACACTAATGAAAAAGGTGTCGTTATAAAAAGGAGGTTTTAATTTCCAAATCCATGGCAGTGTCGGTTATGATAAAATTTTTCGAGGCAAAGGATCGATTTTTAAGGAGTCGTTGTGAAAAGAAGGCTTCAATTTCAAATCCATGGCAGTGTCAATTATGATAAAATTTTTGGAGCCATAGGATCAATTTGTAAGGAGTCGTTGTGAAAAGAAGGCTTCAATTTTCAAATCCATGGCAGTGTCAGTTATGATAAAATTTTTGGAGCCATTCTGTATATGATAAATGCTTTACAATAATTTGTAATTCAAATATATCATATATTGGCATTCGTAGTATGAACAATGTTTCCTCATTCCTATCGCAGTAAAGTATGTGAATAATTGACACGTATACTAAATGTATACTAAATAATAATTATCACTCTATTTAACGCATTAGTTTATTACACGTTTCAAATAGTCAGTTTCAATATATATTATATATTTAAATATAGGTAACGTTTTATAAGAACCGAGGTGTTTAAGAGAAATATCTTTTTACCATTAAGGGGATGTCCTGGTTTCTCGTTTTCCTCATCATCAAGACTCTAATTATATTAAAGAAATATTTCTCACGAGTTCCATATATTTCATTCGAAGACCGGAATGCTCCCCTGAAAAATTGAAGAACATGGATACACCCCATATTCGGTGTCAATGGCTCCGATCGGAAACATTGTGCCACGGGGTGTATATTATTTAATAATAAAATAAAATTATTAAAGAAGGAAATACATTTCCACATCTCCTCTATTTATATTAATGAATATATACAAATTTTATTTTTAATTAATTTGTAAACACAGTGAACTCTGTATCCGTAAACCGTAATTATCCTCCACATCTCGTAAGCTAGAAATCGCACTGTTCCATGAAATTCAGTTAACTAATTTACAACAAATAATATAAAATCTTGATAGTTCAATTTGTACAACCAATTTAAATTTTGCTTTCGCCACGATGTTACTGAAGAAATTAATCATTATTTAAAAACGATGTACAAACACGTCGTTTATTACCCTATCTAGACATGCCAGGATTGAAAGATTTTACAGTAGTATCGCAAATTGTCTGGCGACTAATTATCCAGATAAGACACTCCATTATGGTTGATACGCAGATAAGTTATCAACAAATGAAGCACATTTAAATGCAAAGACCGTTTAGCTCTCCGAAGATAAAGATACGTTTTTCGTATTATATACGCGATATTTGAAACAGTATTACTTTACATGTGCTTTAAACCGGTTATTGCTACGCAGTCAATCACCAAAGTGTACAAATATGTTGTAAACGTGGACGTTCGCGATATTTGTTTAGTCTCGACGCTGTGTTTCAAGTACAAAGGACATACTTTGAGTAAGTCATAAAAAAACTATTATTTCCATGCGAAAGTAATAGGTAAATGACAGACAGGAACGTAAAGTTAATTGTTTTCAACGAAGTTGAAAGTAATCGCAAATAAATATTTTACCTACATAAACAATACATTAGACGTTTCATTCGTTTTTAATTTCTGTGATAAAATTTCTGCTAGCGGTAAATAAAATTAATACAGATCATTGCGTTATGCAATGCGCTCTGATAACAAAAAATGGTCTTAGTGACATTGCTAAAAATCAGTGTTATTGTAATATTTATTATGACAGTTTTTGGTGATTTTAATGGATCGAATAATAAGTAAGTTTTAACGAACAAATATCATTGAGTTTATATAGAAGTTACTTACGAGTTCTATGGTATTGGTTGTTTAATGAGATTGCCGAAGTGTTTGCACTGTTTCAATATTTTAAACATTACATTTTATATCGTTTTGAATCTTTACTATGTCTTATGGTTGCACGATACAGAAGTAATTGTATCAAGTAATTTTGTGAGCGAAGTGAACTTCGTGTTTGTAAACCAGAGTAAACCGCTATATCTCGTAAACACGAAGTCGCATTGTCTAGAAGATGTGCTACCTTAGATCAGTGGTTCTTAACTATTTTTGAAGCCAGGGAGCACTTTTAATTTTATGAAAAATTTGCGGAACACCAAAATTAAAATAGTAAATGATTTTATCGTCGCAAAATTACCCAAATTATCAAAATTAAATACATAATTTTGTAAATGAAAAAATTTTAAGTAATATTGTATATGTAATATATTTTGCGGAACACCAAAATTAAAATAGTAAATGAGTGATTTTATCGGCGCAAGGGTCAATCATATTCTACACACGATAGCTAATTTGTAAGATTACCCAAATTACCAAAATTAAATACATAACTTTATAAATTTAAAGTAATATTGTATATGTAATATATTTTGCGGAACACCGATTAAGAACCAGTGCCTTAGGTGGTAGAAAAAGGTAACAAACAATGGGATGGAAAGTGATAAATGAACGAATGACCGAATGGATGAATGAAAGTTTAAGAAAAAATTGTATTAGTTAGGTTCACGTAAATCAAGTTCAATTTCTTAGCCGTGAGGCTTAAATAAAGTATGTATGTATGTATTATTATTATAAGATATGTATGTTTCTTGTTTATGAGATATAGTGGGTTATTGCGGTTTACGGATACAGAGTCCACTGTGCTTGCAAAATTTTGTTATATCTCATAAGGCGACTGCGAAATAAATTGCTAAATAAAAACTGTCTGAATTGATTACAAGAGGAGCTACATGGAAATGTCTTAATTTCTTTAATAATTACTTGTATAATTGTAATTGCCATGTGGCCTGTTATTATTGGCTTAATTATTGACGTAAACAAGACATTTTTGCTATTTTGAGCTATTGAGATCTGAAAAAATTGATTATTCAGATTCAATATTATTTGTTATTGAGATCAGACAGCTTGTTTGCAATGAGAGAAAACTATATTTTTCATAAAATTAGAGTACTATTTATACCGACTAATATTTACACAGTTGTAACTTCCATTTGTTCAACAAATTTCAACTTTTTTCATGTTTCTATATAACTGTTGGGTTGATCTTGTGGAGTTTTTCGCGCTGATTCCGATTTTGATCTTAATTTTGCTCCTAAAAACTCTATAAAATCCAACCAGTAGTTGTATAGAAACATTTTTGTTGTTGGACAATGCTATTGACTTGAAAGTAGAAAATGTTTAAAGTCAAGAACTTCTTAAAAAGAATGTCATTAAAATTATCTTATCTAACTTGTATTTACATTGATAAAATCTCCTTGAAATATTAGAATAAATAACGTAAAGAGAATAAATAAATGAGAATAAAAATAGTAACTGCATGTGTCATTTGCTGCCTACCTGAGAAGGGTAACATCAACTTTGTCAACATTCGAGCGGCTATAATTTATGCTTTTTACTGCCCCGTATCTTTGCACAATCTTTTAGACAAAAGTTTGCGAATTTAAGCACATCCTATTGCGCACATAGGTTCTAACACTTGTAGTTGAATATCACTTACATAAAGATTAAAAGAAAACACTTACACCATTTTTATAGTAGTCGTCGCAAACATTAAATATATTTGTTTGATATTAATTTACAACGCTGTCCGCATCATTATTTACAGCTTCTTCCCATCTTTGCATAATTTTCGAATTCCACACTCTTAAAAAGTTATTTATTCAAATAATTATTGAAACTGCTTTTCAAATACCGTGTTATCGTTACAAGAAACATTACTTTATCCATCGTGAACGAAATAAAAAATATGATATAATCAGTCAAAAGATGTCTGATGCCTATTACACTTCGTATCTTAGGTTTCCGAGAAACGTTTTTGTCAAGCTCACTGTGTCTTACGAGATACTTGTTTTTACTGATCATAGAATCCATATTTTCGGAAATTGATCACTTCGCAAAATAAAAAGACACGCAATCACATCGAAGAAAAAAACGAAAGCTATCATATCGAATGACATATGACATATTCATGTATTTATAGCGAATTAAACGCGAAATTTCAATGAGATTCCATTTAATATAATATACTATATGTATATGCAAGAGTTGAAGTCTTTTGTTAATTATCCAAATTTGTTGGATAATTACTTATAGATGCATTTTTATAATCTTAACAATCTTAAATTAAAAATAATGGAATTCATCATTTTTACACTTATCGTAAACCTGCATATAATTTTCTTTGGTAATTATACATATAGAAAAGGTCTGCGTACTCTAATTTTGATGAAATTTTAATATGTTATACATTTCAACATTTTGAACAACTTTTTCCTGTTCTAATATAGGGAGGTCGCTTTTAGTTTTCGAGATATTTGCAAAAGACTATTGTTAATACTGTGTTGAATTTTTCGTATTCTTGCATGCTCCGAGGCAATGTAAACCTGTTCCGGGGCCGCATCTGTTTATTTTTTCTTTGTAAACACGTTGTAAATGTAAACAAACGCCGCACCGTATTCGCGATAGTTTTTTGCAAATATCTCAAAAACTAAAAGCGACCCCCCTATATTAGAACAGGAAAAAGTTGTTCAAAAAATGTCGAAATCTATAAGATATTAAAATTTCATCAAAATTGGAGTACGCAGACTTTTTCTATATAATTATCGTTTCTTTAGTACAGTTGGTATTATGTTGCCGCGGAGCATGCAGGAATACGAAAAATTCAATACAGTATTCGCTATAGTTTTTTGCAAATATCTCGAAAATTAAAAGCGACACCGCTATATTGGAAAAGAAAAAAGTTGTTAAGAATGTGTTGCTGCATATCATATTAAAATTTAATCAGAATAGGAGTACGCAGACCTTTTCTATATAATTAGTATAGTAGGTATTATGTTGCCGCGTTAGTGCACATTTTCCAACTATTTCGAATTGCCCTCGGTAAACGTCCGGATGCCTAAACCTTGTCATTTATGGGGAGATTAACGACCGAAATGTGAAAAATGGCCAGCTGGTGTATCGAGTGATAATTCTATTCGAATGATAATGCGTTATCCACTGTTCTTATCTGATGTCATCGAAGTTTATGTAATCGCGAATTCACTTCCGTAAAATTGCAAACTTTTCATATAAATTCTCGGCTTATCATTGTGTGATCTTGTGCAAGGTAAGATTTACTTGCATAGAGCTGCAGATTTCACGGTTTAATGGTTTCTCTAACGACACGGCTGCAGATTAACGACTTCGTTCGTCACGAAGCACATAAATGGTCGTCCTCCATTTTAACACTCGTTCGAACACTGCGGCTGCCTATACGGACAATTAATTCGTAATCGAGGTCTGTTATGTCACGACAAATTGCTTCTTTCGAAATTGAAATTTTTTTCATTTGGAGTCGCGCTAATGAACTTAGAACAATTGGTTTTTGGGACATTGTCAAACACGCTATCCATACATTCTAAGTGCATGCATTTTTCGAAGTATGTCTACTTTAATCTATTGTGTTTGTATTTTGTTGTAGTGTGTTTATTTTATCCTATTGTATACTGCTGTGTTGGAACAAAAGTAAAAATTTAAAGATAAAATTGAAATTCATAGATTTATTCAATAACATGATAAGTCAAATATGACGGAAAGTAATGAAACAGAATGGAAACTATATTGTTGAATAAATCTTTGAATAAATATCTTAATTCGATCTTTGAATTTTGATTTAAAAACATTATGAACTTTCATTCCAAACCAGTACCAATCTGTTTAGGATAATACACTAAAGTCACGTTATTTCTCTTTATTGATATTGACATAATTGACGTAAATCGACTAATTAATTATTTGGTAATTCCCTAATTCCGTAATTTAGGAAATAATGAATTATGACAAACCGCAGAACCGAGTCATGACTCCTTGTGGTCAGCAAATTGTATGTTGCGAAACAATTTTCAAAGTGAAGTTAAATGTACGAGTATTTATTCTAATTAATGAAATACGGTTGTTCAAAACAATGTTTTTATAAAATAAACAGTTCACATGTTATTTCAGGCTGTTATCACTATACTGCGCATTTTTAAACAAAACATATTTGTTTGAAATATATTGTCCCATATAAAAAAAGAGATGTAAACAATAGCTTTCAATATTTTTTTTTGTAATTCCGTCCAATTGTTTGTAGACAAAGTCGTAGACTTTGTAATTCTAACCTTTCGAGCTTCTAAAAAAGTTGAGGATATTAAAAAAGTCGTGGTCGTTTTTAAAATCTTCGAATATTACTGTGACTCACTGTACCTTTGATCATCTTTTGTTGATTCATTCGACGCATCGCGAAGGTTAACGAAAAGGAGAAGTGTAAAAGTGATCTAATGGGAAACTCCTTTCACATCCTTCGTGAATTGTTCACTATACGTAATGTACTGGTTCCTGCACGCCTCACTATATTTTTGTTGTACACCGTCAGAGTCTACGTCATTGATCCAGAAAATCCTCGTATGGTTTTCCTTGTCGTTGCATACGAGAGAGTATGGTTGAGGGCAATGAATTTGGAAATGGGGACTCCCTCCTGGTATTTCACACTGTGACAAAATCAGGAAACGATTCTACGAAGGGGCAAGCTCGTCTGACGTGTTACAGTCCTTTAAAATCACTTGCAGCTTGCTGGACACTCACAGTGCACCATTTCGATCAGCAATTAATATTTCAGTATTATTCGTTTACATCGTCGACATAGTCTTTACGCGATTTATACTTTTAATTTTAAACGTAAGAGGGACATATATTTTCCTTCTTAAATTAGTAAGATCGAAACTTTTAAATTGATGTAAGTAGATTGGATTTTCTAAACTTATCTCTAAAACTGAGTGAGCTCAATACATATAGTAAAAGCATTAGAATAATTTCAAAATGCTGTTTTATTAATTTCAACCTATTACAATCATTATATATTATAAACCTGTTTGTTATAATTGAGCAGGAACATTTTTATTTTCAATAACTACTTTAACAATTTTAACATAGGTCTTGGTATTATTAGTAATAATGATCTATGATCTTTCTTTTTTTTCTCAGTATCATAATAATTACTACAACATTTTTATTTTATTATTATTTTTCGAAATATATCTTTCAGTATTAGGAGTGTCTCTTGGAAAATTTTCAAAATTCTTAGTGAGTCCTTCTAATTTTACAAATATGGTTTCCTTAGAGTTCAAATCTAAAACGTATTAATGCACGTTCTTTGCAATTATTAATAATTTCATTTACGGCTTTCCGGAAATGAAACTGTACTACTTGTAAGGACTGTGTTTTTATTTTTTAATTGACATGCATAGATTTCTGTTATACAATGTCAATTCTTGTTAAATCGTTTTTGCATAATCATCATAAAACAGAATCGTAAATCAGAAAATGAATGCATCTGGGTTTCAAACATTCATCTAAAATCTTTAATTATAAATTGTATAAGGCATGTTAAACAATTGTTTACACTTCTACATTAACTATATATCTTAGTATTAACATTAAATTAAAGATTCTGAGTTCATGATTAATCATGCTTTTTGCATATAATGCTTATTGCATTAAAAAATATTCCAGTACATAATACAGTCTACATTACTTAAAAAAATTAAATAATGATTGCATTAAAAAATATTCTATTATATAATATAAGTCTACATTTCTCCATTAATTAAAAGATTAGAAATTATCTACTTTACGTAACTGATTAATAATAGGGAAAATCTTGTTTTCAAAATTAATTTCAATTGAACGTATTGTTCTCGTTTCAGGAGGACTATCAACAACATGGTTCGGCTTAGTGATTGTAGAACTTCCGCATCGATGTATACAATCATTGGTCTAGCAGCAGTTATTTGTATCGGAGCTGCTCAAGCAGAACTCCGACAAGTGAACGTGGTAAGACACATTACAGTTACTTATATTTCACTTATTTCTTGCAGAGAAAATTCTAATTAATAGTTGAGATGAATTGGAAGAACATTTGACAAGTTTTACTTAGGAGTAATTGTTAAGCTATAATTCAACTGTACCCTAATACAGATCAATAATATAGTAAATGTTTAACCATCATATTCTATTTATGCAACAGTGTCTTGTATAAATTTTTGCATTGATAAAGGAAATCATCTAAATGTGATAATTTGTAGTTGCATTCGAGTGAAGTACGTTAGAAAATGTATAGTGAAAATGTTATGGAATATTTTAATAAGATCATCCACTTTTAAAATCGTTATTCTTAAATAGAAAATAAAGCTGCAAATTATTTATTAGTAGTTACATTGTTTGTTAAGCTTACCATTCGTATTTCTGCAGCTATTCAGACATGGCGACAGAGCTCCAGATGATACTCCAGATGAAACGTATCCGAATGATCCGTACCTCAATCACGACTTTTATCCTGAGGGTCGAGGTCAGCTGACTAATGTAAGTTACCTTTACAATACGAATAATTTATAATTATTACTTACGATCGTTATTATGTGATTGTTATTGCATAATTCGATAACGCTGTAATCTTTATTTACCTGAAGAAGAATGTGAAACAACACAATTCATTATATAATTCAGTGATAGAATAATTTATATATCAAACGTTATAATATTATGATAATAATTATGATAAATTTACTGAAAGAACTTAACGTTTCTGTTTTAAATAATATAATTGGTACTGGACTACGGATTTTGTGCAATTATGACAAAAATGAACAGGTGCAACTTAAAACAGTAAAAGGATTAAAAGCTTTGAAAGATAACAATATATTATTTTTAGCATATTAAATTAATTAATGAAAGAAATAAATGTTCATTTACCTCCGGTTTCTTGCGACATCATTTGCACGTAAATACTAAAGAACAAATATGTTCTATATTCCAGCAAGGAAAACGACGAGAGTTCCAGTTGGGAAAAGTTCTCCATGAAAGATACTCAACATTCTTGGGGGATCTCTACACACCACAAACTGTGTCCGGTCTGAGTTCAGATTACGACAGAACTAAGATGTCTTTGCAACTTGTTCTGGCAGCGCTTTTTCCACCAAACGCCGACCAAAAATGGAACCCACGTTTGAACTGGCAACCGATCCCTACGAAATATTTACTCCGAGTTGAAGACAATATCTTTCTTCCCGATGACTGTCCTTTGTAAGTACCGACGAGAGTCTATTTTTAAATAAACCGCAGAGTCGTGGCACAGATATAATGGTTTTTATTCTACCGGTAATAGTGCGAAATCATGCACGCTGCACACTGCCATGAAAAATTGATAATGTGTTAATACAAATTGGTTTCCAATTTTCAAATTCAATTTTCTCGAAGGCAAAAGACACAATCTCATATGATTGTATCGCTATTTTTTTTTATTCATCTTATGCAGACGTGGTAATTGCATAAAACAATCGTTCTTCAATTAGATTTTATAAATATATATTTTGTTTGCAGATTCTTGGCAGAATACAACAGAGTCTTAAATTCGCCCGAAGGAAAATTTGGACTGTCGAAGTTTAACGATTTTATGCGGCAGTTAACAGAATGGACGGGGAAAAATATAACTACGCCATTGGACATGTACTATCTCTATCATACACTAATGGCTGAATCCTCTATTGGTCTTCCTTTACCGTCCTGGGCACGCAAAATTTTCCCTGATGGCGAATTATTTAATGCAACTGTATTCGCTTATGATATTGCCAGTTCTACACCTCTGCTCAAGAAGCTATACGCCGGTACGATATCTCTTTCCATTTTCCAGTTGTAATAAACTATAATGTTTTCAAACAAACATTTCTATCGTATAATATTTTATCGTTAATATCTTTATTCGTCCACTCTTGAAATGAACTTAAATATCTCATTTCACTAAGACAGGATCTTAAAGATCAGTTTTATATATATTTTAAAATGACGTATAGTAAAGCCTTGATCTAAGAAAAACTCTCGGGTCCGTGCTGTTTTTTAGATCCTGTGGTTCAAAAGGACCGCATGAAACTTTAATCAGAAAAATGCCACAAAAATGTTTCGAAAAATTCCGTAAAAAGATAAAGAAGTTTTTAAGGGGAAGTTTTTCGTAGACCCTACGGTTTTCGTTTTCTTAGATCAAGGCTTTACTGTACATATAATATACCTGTAGACTATAATAGTGTGTTTTGATCGAAACGCTTTATAACACATGCATTTTAAAAAATTGCACATTTCATTTTTATGTTTCAGGACCGTATCTCCGTCAAACCGTAAAAACCATGCTGGATTTCATAACCGGAGCATCCGAAAATGTACGAAAACTGTATCTATACAGTGGACACGAAACTAACATTGCTGCACTTTTGCAAGCTTTAAATCTCTACAAGCCGCATGTTCCTGCATATTCCAGTTCTGTAATATTGGAGCTTCACGAAATAAATAACGAGTTCTTCGTCAAGGTATGCAAGAACTCTTAATAATTTTACCGTTAGTACAATAAAAATTATACATGGCAAATAGGAAGGAAAAAGTCGGAAAGCGAAATTAATATCGTTTAACCGAGATACTTTATCTACATGTATACTTATGTGACTGATTGACGCGAGAATGCACGTAACGTGCAATCGTGTTATTAAAATTCTTTGAAAATTACTTGGAAGTCCTTACGTGTTGACATGATGGCACGATAAGATAAAAAGGATTCTTTTACAGTGTGTTTTCTGATCGTTGAAAAACTCGTAATTGTTATTTTCTTCGGCAACAGATAACTGTAAATCAAGTAAAAGAAGTGAAAGTAATAGAATTAATGCAATTTCTTAATTATAATTGGGTAATTCACGAAAACCACGTTGTTACGATAATTCTAAATATTTGATTATTTTATTGGAAATACCAGTTGACTGTATAACTTTAATAATATTTGGAAGAGGTGCGCGTAAAGTATTCGTCGGCAATTTTACCGTATGAAACTAAAAAATACACGCAATTAAGTGGGATATTGTTACAATAATTCTAAATATTTGATTATTTTATTGTAAATATCAGTTGACTGTATAACTTTAATAATATTTGGAAGAGATGAGTGTAAGGTATTCGTCGGCAATTTTACCGTATGAAACTAAAAAATAGTAAGCAATTATTTACTCGGACATTTACCTAGTATTTCGATCTAGAAAGTGTTTACGTTAAAAATTGAGTTTATTTTTTAACATTTGATTTGTATTGTTTAGGTTCTCCATTATTTGGGCATTCCATCGAAAGTCGAGGAACTTCAATTACCCGGCTGCGACGTCCTATGTCATCTGGATTCGTACTTGGAAATAATTGAGGACTTGATACCGTCACAAGCAGAGCTGCAGTGCGACAAGCGTGCGGCAATGCAAATACCGTCAGACGCGGACCTGGATTTGTTAAGATTTAACACGATAGTCTCCGCCAAAGCATCTAGAAAAAACTAAATGAAAAGTACAAACGCCACATTTTGGGATCACTCCCATCTCGCTAACCCAAAGAGAAAAACATGCTGAATATAATCGCCTAATTTAAGTGTGTGTTTTTGCTGTTGTGATAGAAACTTTATACGAGCACCACCTCCTAATTTTTCTATTTATTTATAAACTTTATGTATGCACTGGTATACATAAATAATGTAAGGACTGTCATCATTAAATATTAAATAAGAAACAGAATTGCATAAATCCGTAGCCACAAAGTAACTTTAACGGAATAAGATATTGTATTTCCATTAAAGAACCAATCGAGCAATCAAATATGGAGAACTTTATTGACTCCCCTTAGGGTTACAATCCTTTTATAAATCCTTTTATAAACTTCTTCTTTTTCATAAATAAATTGATATTTTTTCAGTTTTGCAAATTATAACTTTTTTCAACGTTTCGGTCTAGTTTAAGACCGTTTTCAAGAAATCTATAATTGCGTCTGTAAAAATTAATCAATGGAAACTATATAGATTAAGTTTACTTTCGTGTTAAAAACAAAAAGGAAAGGAAAGAAAATCTGTTCGCCGAAATATCAATTTATTTATTTATTATTGTCGATCGAGATAAAAGGAAACAGTTCTTCTTTTTCATTGATATTTTCAATTATTTATTATTATAGAAGTTTTCATATAATTATAGAACAGTTTTACAATTCTTTCTCACAATTTACAAGTTCTTCAATATTTCGCGGCTACAAATGCGACACAGTTGTACGGTATAATGGCGGAGAGAGCCACATGATTCATTCCAAGTAAAAACCTCCGCGTTTCTGGATCGTAACATAATCCGGTAAACCGCGCGTTATGTTTATCGGAGAGCACACCGAAGTAGAAATCGCGCTCGTACAAGTATTTTCGCTGTTACGTGACTGTTTCGCCTAAGGAGAACACCGACGTGACTACCATTTTCGTCTCGCGGAGCCGATACCTTGCTGAAGTGCTCGAACAACGCGTCTCGCGATTTTATGAGAAAATATTCGCCAGCGAAGACACGGCGAAAAATTGCTTTAGATATCTCTTTGCAGAGGGCGACGATCGGTCTCGTCGAATGGAGAACCTTCCATACCCTATTAGACTAGTTTCATTATCAACGATCGTGTACAGTGCTCTGGTAGAAGCAATTACATCGAACAATTGTAAAATAAATTTGCAAAAATCATAGTTACATGCTCAGTGGCGCATCCAGGATTTAAAATGACTTTTTTTAGCGACGTGTAATTGAAGTGACTGCGATCATTGCCAATAAACAAAAAACTGCCGATACTAGAGCACTATTGTTTGTAAACAGAAAAAATCGACGCGCAACAATAGGCAGAATTCAATTCAGTGTTTAGTATGAGCAGTTTTTGCAAATATTATATAGTAATATAAATATATATAAATATTATATAAATAGTATAGGAGAAGTTGTTCAAAATGTTTAGTTTTACATACAACATATCCAAAAATCATCGAAATCGGAGAGGAAGTAGCTATTCTAAAGTTTAGCTAATTTTCCAGGGTTTTGTTTCTTTTTCCTGGGGGGAGGCTTGGCACCCTGGTCCCCCACTGGTTGCGACACTGTACTCGCTGTACCAGACAAAACTATGTGCGGCAGAGTCGCAAATATTTGTCCGTGTTAACAGGGCCGGCGAGATCGGTATGAAAACTGTGCAACGGCACAGGGCCCCATACATTATTAGTTGCTTTGACTTGATATTCTGTCTGTATGGCTCTGTCTGAGATCGACAACGATTCTCCCAGGTGTAACATCATTATTTTGCACAGGACTTCAACAGAATATCTGTTTAAGGAAAATTATAACCTTCAATTGCAATAACTACTTCATAATTCAATGAAGTTTCATTACAAATTTTGTTTTTGCTGTCCTCTGAAGAAAACTATGATCTTCAATATATCCAGATATCATCAACGAAGTTTCATTAGAAAGTTTTCCCTGTGTCCTGAAAAGTTGTAGTTTTTGAGTTGTCACAGTCTTCTAGGGGTGCGATGCTCTGGTATAGTAGGATCAGATAATTTTTTTCGAGTGACGCCTGTTTGATTTCCACTTCTATTAAGATATTTAGTATGGTACGGTTAGATGACAATTTAGGATACTTCTACGCGATCCGTGAAAATTATTTAATTTCTTAAAGCAGCCGGAGGATGAATTGGTCTCGGATAGACCCATCCACTAGGCAAATACGGTGGCCGTTGTGGCACCGGATAGATAGTTATTGCTCCTGGAGGAGCGGCAGTCGTAGCCGGCTTAGCGCTTATCATCGTCGCGCATATCACTATGATCACGACTGCGACGCTCAGGATCCTCAGAATAATCTGGAACCAAGTGCAATTATTCGAGATATATCTTAAGTTCTAAATAAAACACAAAACAACAACAGACACTCTACAAGATTTTATATGCAAAAGAAAGAAGAATAATTTTTAACATACCGTAACAAACACGAAGCAATATGTATATGATTATTTGGTCCCCTAACGCCCGTTTCACACTAGAGCGGACGGTACGGCGCACGATGGGGAAAACTTTTTTCGATTTACAAAAGAATAACTTTCGATATAAATGAGGTAGAGGGATGAATTTTTTTTTAAATGAAAGCTGAAACTTTGCAGAATATGGAAAAATATGGAGATGAATGTTTATACGGTAAGAAATGTGGAGAATAACATTGTCAAATGAAATGAAATTTGCACATATGTTGGAGAAAAACGAATTTTTATGAGGACTTCATAAAATCAAAACTTTACACAGAATTTTTGTAAATTGTTTGGAACAATTGAAAAGTCTAAAATAAGAGTCAACCCTAGTCCCCATAGTCAGTTAGCCTGATTGTTAGAACTGTAGAGAAATGTAGAACACGAGAATTCGAAATTTAGAAAGGAATAAGTTTATAAAATCGTCTTCAGCTTTCTTTCCGATTTTAAACAAAAAATTTCACTTTTATTACCATGGTGGTTGAAAGTTGTGTTGTATATTCCTGGACCCGTGGCGTCGATAGAGCTTCGGTAGATAATCTGCAGTTGTAAACGGTACTTGTGCTTTTATACCTTCAGTTTTCGAAGAGGTGGGCACTGATTCGGGTCATAGGTGACGGCAGAGGGAGAAATTCGGGTTTATTGGTCACGGGCTTTATTGTCTTGTGTTCCTCCATTTGCCGGATTCGGAAAGAATTAATCTGCCTGCCGTTTACTATAGTTAGCGTCGTTACTTAATTTGTTACTGTTTTCGTCGCACAGTTTCGATCAATTTAAATAACTATTAGCAATTTTGCAATTTATACTCTAACGTTCCAGTCCTGATTTGAACCTTTTTCAAACAGATTTTGCGTCTAGAAAATATTAAAAATAGTATGTAATGTAGGTGGATTAAACATTGAAAAAAAAACAAAGAAGAAAGAAATATTAGTGTTCACTTGTGGTTTAGTATAGGTTTAAATGTGTAAATTAAACATTGAAAATTGGTTCGACCACGATGCTGGTTGAAATTGTACTATGGTCAAAGTGACCGTTTGAAACCATCAAATTTTGAAACCGTCAAGACCATAATACATAGGAACTGAGCATATAGACACACAGCATTGTATATTCGAAATATGTAGTAACAATTGAATCCTTTAATTGTATCAAGTAATATTTTCGGAAGTACGTGTATATGTACGTGTACGTGAATATTTGACTGTCAATTTTAAAGCAGTCCTTGACCCGCTTGTCAGCGACCAACGATGAATAGCGATCGGTTCGTCGAAAGTTGATGACACGGACGCACGTGGTTTTCTTTTGACAGTAAACAGCTTGTTCAAAGATCAAAGTAGTACTTGCTATGCAATCGGCAATCATGGGAAAGCAATGGCTGCGGGTATTCAAGCAAATAAAATGCCGCACTGCGCCTTAATATGACTGCCCCTGATGATTTGCAGCCGGTGTGGCTGCCCCTGCATTCTCGCAACCAGCGCTTCGCCTTTGGAGTAGGGTAACCCTATAACAGAAAGAACACACCAGCTGTCGAAAGTAATAGCAAACAATCAGAATGAATAGCAAATAAACAATTCAGCTTGAATAGAGAATTAAAATGAATGCGTACCAAAATTCAATAAACTTTATTTCTACACCACGAAACGAATTTAGACAGTTTTGATCGTCACGACACACGAACAAATTATCGCGAGAATGCATTACGATTCGAGAATGGATAGGTATCAATGAAAATTAAATAAGATAAAACTCTACCTCCGGAAAGCAGAAATTGTTGTCACTTTCTTGTGTAATTCTGTAGATTTTGGCGAGAAAATGCGAGATATCTATGCGTGACGATGCTAAGCAGTCAGTGACGGCAAGTGGCGGTTCAAACTGCATGTTTGAAAGTTTGCAATAACAGTACTCTCGTGGTGCCACCTAGCGACGCCGCTCGGTAAGCGGCGTGCAACGGTTATTACATTCAAACATGGCAGGTATTCTTGCTCGGCAAAAAGATTTGCAATTGACCAACTCTAAAAGTGCCTAACATTTAAATCACTGATCTTCTAGTTTTGAAGATTGGATTTTTGGCATAAGAAAGAGACCAGTTCGGTCATCGACGAAATACTATTGAAGACTGCGAGCACAGACGAGATACTGTTAAAGACTGCCAGCCCCCGTGCTATCTCGCGGGATCAAAAAGTGGGCACAATGGGCGGGGTGGTAACGGTGGAAATTACAGTGATCTGAAATACCGCATCGCTAAAAGTTGCTCCACCGACGAGAATAGTATCAAAATAGTGCTAAACCATAGTCTGAAATATGGCCGAGAATGTAACATTTAATAATAATTGACATGGGCGTCAATAAAATAATCAAATGAACAAGCTTGAATAACATATTTTGTTCTGAGGAAACGTGACATTGCAAAATGATACGGACGGAAATAGATTTCAAATAATTGTAGATATTAATTTACACAATAGTATGCAATATTAACACATAATATATTAAAACATAATATTAAAGTGTGCAGCTATTAGCTCGACATTATCCTTTATTCGTAAGATACTGTAAGTTCTCTAAGTACGAATCATTATTTTATAAATATCGTAATAATTCCGATACTTTTTTAGAATATTACGCGGTAATTACTTCATTTTTCCTACATCTACACACTGTCGATTATAAGACAATAATTACAATGGTGAATAATAAGGAAAACAAGAAAGCAATAAGAGTGCGTAATGAAATTACACAATGAAAAAAGTCATCTATTTTATAAGAATTACAGAATGGGTAATGTCAGGAGTCTACATATATTTATTACCTGCTGTACCGACGCAGTTTCACGTGGTTTTCTGGTCTTTCAGGTCACTGTAACTTCCATCGTTACCACCCCGCCCATTGCGCCCACTTTTTCGTCCCGCGAGATAGCACGGGGGCTGGCAGTCTTTAACAGTATCTCGTCGGTGATGTGGTTCGCGAACAAATGATGTATTTAGGTAGAGAGCGCTGAACCACATACTGTAGGCTGCTAGTACGTAAGAACAGATAATCAAATAGCAAGTGTTCATGGTCGAATAAAATTTCTAATAGATTCAATTAAAACTATAAAGAAAGAGTTACAAATTATCATCGGATACATATTCTAATAGCCAGAAGCTTATTCGTGTAACGAATAGATGGCCGTGACTGTAATCTCCCGGCATTCCGTGGGTCGTTCGAAATGGGAGATGCGCGCGCGCTCGATGAAGACATGCGCGAGACAAGGCGGCAGCGGTCTCGACAGTCAGTGCATGGCGGCCCGAGGCCCATCGATATCGTATCGCGCAGTACTCGAGGTACGTGTTCGTGCACGCGTGTATTCGCAGCGCGCCGGTATTCTTTCTTCCTTCGATCGCGAGAGTATATCGACACCGTGGTTGACAATACAGTGCGTGACGGTTCTGTGAGACAGGATTTCCTCCCCTTCGGATCTCGTGGATTCACCGGACCGACCCGTCACACAGAAAAAAGTGTCCGGACCCGTTGTCAATTCGGTGAGTAATCCCGCACGAGATCCACACTCGTACGGTTACACCTCCACGCGTCTTTCGTGGCAACGACTGTCACATGGAACTGGCTGTCATTCGTTCCATCGAAGCTACAGTGTCTTCTTCGCTCTGACAAAGCTACTCGTTTCATTAACTAATCCCGTTGACACACACCTTGTAACCGGTCATCGTCATTGAAATATGTATATTTAAGGAGAATATACAGGGTGTCCCGAAATTCACTCAGCATCCGGAAATGGGAGGATGCTGAGATGATTTCTAGCAAGGTTTTCCTTTACCGAAATGTCATCCGAGACTTCGTTAAGGAGTCATTAACGTATTGTTATTTAATTAATTATTATTTATTAATTATTATCCCATCGATCACTAAGATCAGAGACAATCGGTGTAAAAATTGTACCCGACGGATTATCGTAAATACGGAAACACGAGAGCGGCGTGTACCGACACGAGACGGACGACAGACGTCTCTCGTTGTCACTAAGGATGACGTATCCGGCAACGGTGGCCACTGATCCGGAAAATATCGAAGGGACAGAGGCTCGGTGTCAGTGGAACGGCTTTCACACGCGGATATCATCGTTTCTCCGGCAGCTTATAGATGCGTGCACACCGTATCGTGGACCTTTTTATTTTGACTGGGATGCGCGCACGACCCCGCAGTCCACACCCGCAACGTTGCCAAACGCTACAGGTGTAGCCGTCGATTTCGATCGGGACCTCAACGGTTTCGCGGTAATGTGAAAACATCGTACAGACGACCATGCTCGCGAAATCATCGAGTACAGGAGGATGCATGGCACGGCGCGCCGCGACGGTAACGCCGAACGACGCCTAACCTGTGACATCACTTTCGCAGCCCATGTCCGCTACGTGGGCGAGCGGCGCGCTCGATTCGGCCATGCCGTGCAAGGTTAACGCGCACGGGCAAGGTTAACGTCGATTCGACCCGCGTCTCCTCGTCTGAAGGTACCTAACTGTATTCTCACCGGCAGGAATTTCTCAAGCAAACTGACTGAGTTTGCTCAAACTTTTACCGTTTAGGGAGATAGGGACCTATGGAAAATTAGTTTCAAATATTAGGAGGAAAGTTCAGCAGATCAAACTATCGGCTATTTGACTGTTTTTCTTTCTTTTCTTTTAATATGTGGGGCAGTTATACTTTTTCAACATCTAGGAATTTCTCAAGCGAACTCAGTCGTCAAATTTTTACCGTGTAGGGAGATAGAGACCTATGGAAAATTAGTTTCAAATATTAGGAGGAAAGTTCAGCAGGTCAAACTATCGGCTATTTGACTGTTTTTCTTTTTTTAATATGTGGAGCAGTTATACTTTTTCAACATCTAGGAATTTCTCAAGTAAACTCAGTCGTCAAATTTTTACCGTGTAGGGAGATAGAGACCAATGGAAAATTAGTTTCAAATATTAGGAGGAAAGTTCAGCAGATCAAACTATCGGTTATTTGACTAATTTTCTTTTTTTTTAACCCATTGGTCGCCACGTCACCCATATCTGGGTGACGGGTATGCCTCCATGGGAGCCCTGTCACCCAAATATGGGTGATGCTCTTCTTGTTAAAGTTAATTATTATTGTTGTTTATTATAGACGGACTGAAGCTCTCTTACATAAGTATTTATAATGACGGAGAAAAGAGAATGATACAAGACTACTCGTCTAATAACAAAGAAGGGACACGCACAAAAAGAAAAATTTAATATACCTCCTTTTACACGAAACAACTTAGCCGTTTTTTAGAGGCTTGTAATTCGGAACTGGAGGCAGATGGAGAGATGTAATTTCGTACACTTGTTAAATGCCATCATGACTCAATATTGACTAAACATTAATCTTCCAACAATAGTCGGTTCCGAGATATAGGACCTCAAAAGTCGCTAAATATGACACTGACTGACTGACTGATCATCAAAATCTTTTGGGTACTTCCCATTGATCTACAAGCTTGAAATTTGGTACATTGGCCCACCATAACAAACTATCGAAGGAATAATTATCAAAGTTAGAAATTTTACACTTCAAAACAAACAAAAATGACTGTATCTCGGGAAGGGTGGAGCATCCTTTCGCAAAAATGACAAAATTTTCAAAAGACAAATTTTCATTCTTGTTTTTCTTGGAAACGAATCTTCAATGCAGCTAAACTTTGTTTCAATTCGGCCACCTGCGGCAGCTATAATTTTTGTGAGAATAGCTAACATCTGCCAGCCACTTGAGAGCCTTGGAATTATATCCGTAATGGTTCGTAAAACTTTATAATTGACTTTTTAGTGTCACCGTACCGCAAGAACCGAAAGGCATTATTCAACATCTGACAGTAAAAAAAAACGGCGAAGAGACAATAAAAAAAGTAGTTATTCGGCAACATGTTATTAATTAATTGTGTTAACAAAGTACATTATTGAAAACTTTTCGGAAAGATCCTGAGAAACTGTAGTTTGTTTTGTGAACTTTTATTATTGTACAACATATCAATAGGACTGCCTTTTACATTTTATGAAGAATGTTTCCTTTCTAATCTTGAGATTAGAAAAATATGAGAACGATTGATAGTTTTGCTGGCCCCGCCAACGAGAATTCATTCTTATTCAATTGAACAAATTAAGGTGATTATATAGAAAAGGTATGCGTACTCCGATTTTGATGAAATTTTAATATGTTATAGATTTCGACATTTTGAACAACTTTTTCCTTTTCCAATATAGAGGGGTCGCTTTTAGTTTTCGAGATATTTGCAAAAGACTGTTGCTAATACTGTATTGAATTTTTCGTATTCCTACATACTCTGCGGCAATGTAATCCTGTTCCGGGGCCGCATCTGTTTATTTTTTGTTTTTTTGCGCCCCCTGTTTTCTCTCTCAAACGCCGCACTGGGCCGGGATAACGTTACCGCGGAGCGTGCAGGAATACGAAAGATTCAACACAGTATTAGCAACAGTCTTTTGCAAATATCTCGAAAACTAAAAGCAACTCCCCTATATTGAAAAAGGAAAAAGTTGTTCAGAATGTGTTGCTGCGTAACATATTATATTATATTGACCTGTTCTATATAATTACTTTACTATTTAATCTAATTAGGAAAAAATGTGCAACTAAAGACTAAAGTAAAACTAAAAGATGGATGCACTCGCGATAACGAAATTGAAGATGAAATCCGCTGGATGACCTAGTTCTTGAGAAATCCGAAGAAGAAAGCAAGTTCGGAGTCTTTTCAAGCTCGATGACAAGAAAAACCCGGTGGAGCATTATCTTTGGCGCGTCGCGTTCTTGGAGTGCAACTGTGAAATCGAGCAGAAAGTTGACACCGAGCTAACACTTGGCGCTCGTGTGTCAAACGGGCAACACGTAATCTCGGCTTATCAGGCCGTTTGAGGTACGGTTGCTTATCGTTCTACGCTTGGAAACAGAGGTTCCCAGTGTCGTAGAATTTCGATCTGGGCGGTATAGGTCTCCGCTTGAGTGGCTGCCGGAACCGGAAACGATACGTCGAGACTCGCGTTCGCGCTTTGACATATACGTTGATGACGACAATGGCAATAATGACGGCGATCGGCGGAGGCTAAATAGGACTCGATGCACCGGGATTACACGCAACAATGAGTCGCATTAAACGACATTACTCGCCGGGCTCGTTGAAACGAACCATTTCGTGCCTTTGTTACGCCGGCACGGCCCTTTTGTTGGTCCGCGGATTCATCGAGGGAAAATGCACGCGCGCGCAGCGTCTTCTCGTAATTGCATTGCACCGGAATCGGTGCAACGCGACGATCTCGCCGAATGATGCATTAGAATTAGAAACGCTTGTTAAACTTTTAGTCGTGAAGAACACGTTCAAGCCCGGAACAATACGTTGCTGGTGACTAACCGCTCCACAGGCTTCTTCTCTTTATGTTTATTTCGCTCTCCATAGTCCATCGTTCCGTAATACCTTGCAAACAACCGGACCTGGTTAGTTCGCCGGCGAAGAGTAAGTAAGAACGATTTTATGCAGCCAACACTCGAGAAAACGCTACCGTCAGTCTCCATTTAGTCGGGAAATGGAACAAGTCTCTTTTCGTTTGCTCCTGGAACGTGCACGCACACTCAGACACGTCTGTAATTGTTTTATCAATGATATTTACTCTTCAATCTTTTACCTCGACATCGAAATGAACGGGTATATTCTGTTTATACAGGCTGTCCGAAAAATGTACTTCGTTGAAAGCGACGATTCCTCGAATTATTTCAAATAACTTTTTCCATTGCGAACATTGTTCTTCGTGGTTTTGTTGAATGTGTAATAGCCACGAGTTTTTGATTGGTCCGTGGTTTTCGGTAGTAACACTTCGTGAAAGCTACAGATATTTCAAATCACATCGGGAATCACCCCCTTTAAGGTTTCCTTACATTTTTGGGGGGTTTCGTGGAAATCACTGACACGAATTTCCCCGACAGGGTTTTCACCGGAACCAGATCTGACCGACAACTACTTTGGTCGACAACGCCTTCAACCCTCAACGATTTTGACAGACAACGAATTTGAAAATTTATTATTATTCGGGGTACCACTAAGTTACTATAAAAAATTTATATTATTGAAATTTATATAGAAAATTTAATATTATTAAGGGTAGTATTAAATTATTATAAAAAACATTTTATATTGAAATTTATTTACAGCGAATTATTTACAACGAATTGAAAATCGTTGTCGATCAAAGTCGTTTTTGGTTAAAGGCGTTGTCGGTCAAATCTGAAGTCAAAATAAAAAATTTTTGAAGAAAGAAAATCTGGAAAGTGACTTCCATGGAACACATTTTTGGGACAACCTGTAGATTAATGAATATGATTACGTCATGACGAAGTGAATCAATTTTTCGACACGCAACTTGTAATACCAGTTTAATAAATATTTTTGCTGGAACCTTACGTAACTATCAATTAAATAAACCGTTGCCAGACCGTTTCACATAATTCATATCACGGTTTCTTTTTTGAAAGAAGAGACCTAACGAGTCACAATAGCTGTCCATCTCGTACTGTTAAACACGTGTTGCAAGTGGACAGCTATTGAGACTACCGGTGCATAATTGAGCTTTTTATTCCGAAACACAAGTGCGTGAAAGCGCAAAGTCACCGGAATTGACTACAATATCGATAGCTTTAGGAATGTATTGCCAGATGGGTTTTATGTGCGAGCCCAGCCAAGTAGGGCTTTCGCGAGTAATAGGTCCTCTTTATGGTTTGGAAGGCAGTCAGCGGGTCACGCCGAAAGTCAAAACCATGAAATACCGGAGATATTACCTCGTATATTACCGTATCACGAGACTTTTTGGCACTTAGCTTTTGAAATTGATTTGTGCCAGTAACATCCTTACTACAAACACTGTAAATTTCTGTATAGAATGGGCACATTTAAGAATTCTAGTGTACATAGCATATTTTTAACCCTCAAGTGGCATAGTGTTTAGTCAGATTATACATTGTCATCCTAGATCCTTCCTAAAATTTAGTATAAAGTTTCAACTTTTAAGTACATTATCTAAGACTGAATAATCCAAATGTTCGAAACAATAAAAAATGTAGATATTGTATATTATCTAATGTCTTAAGTATATTATCTAAGACTAAATAATCCAAATGTTCTAAACAACTAAAAATGTAGATATTGTATTTGCAATTTTGCAATATATGTACTAGCGTAAGCTAGTGTACAGTTTCGTTGGAGTCATAGGAGATCTCAGTATACCAATTAAGGGTTACTTTTATACACTCATTCTTTCAACAGGATTTATAATTTTACTTATTGGTCACAAAGGAATAGTAGAATCACAGGATTTAAGGTTTTCTTAGATTAAGGCTTTACTGTAGTATCAAAGCAAACTATGTCTTGCCATTCTTCATACTAAGGCAGAAGTCTCCATTTTATGTGCATTCGATCCACTCTTGTAATAAGTCTCACCCCGCTTACTTCAGTCTCATTCTTCGTTTCGCATTCCATCTTTCCGTTCGTCTTGCACGGTTACTTCTCGCCACACTGCCAAGAAGAATAGAAGCACATTAATGTTGGTACACTGAGCGAGAGTGCTCTTGTCTCGAGGACGGTCAGTTGAGCAGCGAATTAATAGAGTTGACGACACTGGTTTCTTTCCTATCTCTGAAACACAATGGTTCTTTATATTCATCGTTGTCGCTACTAATGGCGCTAATTCGAATTAAATTTCTATCGTAAAAATGATAATGTAACAGGTGTTCCGTGGACACTAATGGCCCCTGCTGCATATAAGTAATTCATTAAAACATTCCGTTCTATACTGCGAGTAAATACCTTGTAAAAGGTTAAATTTTATTTTATAATATTTATAATATAGAAAAGTGTAAAATTTAATTATAAATTTTACGGGTGCATAAAGTGGTCCACTCTAAAGTACCCGATGCAATTTACCTGAACAAGGGTTGAACTGTAAAATAAAGTTGAGGCGAGGGTTAATAGCAAGTACCCTTTGCACCCGTGTGCTAAAAAAAAACAATTTTTTAATCAAAATCACGAGCTAAAATTTACTTGGATTCATGCTTCGTCTAATATCATATTATCAACTATTATGCAATAAAACACTGTTTCGTCTTGGGACTTTGGAAAAAAAAGAATCTTCAGTGAATTTGTTACAATCATTTCAAAGCTCTCCTTGCACGTATGTTATTTTAGCTAACAAGAACTTCCAATCGAACCACTAGCAGCAAAATAATTTGAGCTGATCACGTTTCGTGGTCCCCATATATTTTCGAAAGGCATTGCAAAGGTACTCCCACGTGCAGCGATGGAATCACTGGCGGCAGCACGCGCGGTAGATAAAAAGTATTTTTGCGCGGATTGTACGTGGTTATTGACCTTGTTCTTGGCCTGCATCGCAATTACAGTGCGCGTTGCACTTTTTTAAGGGTATAGAGAGCGTATCGATCGACGGGGTCCCCAACGTTTCGAGATTCCTTTCAGTTATTTTTCTTTCTACTGATTTTTGACTGAAACCGAGTGCGCTTTTCACTGGTTCACCTAGGAACCGGTCGGGAACCGAACGGAACTCCGTTCTGATGCCCGGCGAGCGTCAATAAAGCTGCCGCACAGTTTTCGAGGTACAAGTGCGTCGTCTATTAATAGATGTTTCTCCTCTCGTGCTCCAGCTCGTTCGTCTTTCTCTCTCTCTCTCTCTCTCTCTCTCTCTCTCTCTCTCGCTCTCGCTCTCGCTCTCTCTCTCTCTCTCTCTCTGGTTTTCACTCTTCTCCGTTCTCTTTGTCTTTTCTCCGTATGGTGTACCCTCGAGAAAGGGAATACCTGCGACGACGAGAAGGCGAAAAGAAGGGGGTGGTGGCGTGCGACGTGCAGCCTTTTTACGCACACTCGGCTCGAAATGCGTGTGCGAGACACATAGACCTCTTTTCCGCGGCACTCGGTTCCAAGCGGCCAGACAGAAAAAAAATGTCCAATAAAAATAAGTCCTAAAGCGGTTCCCGCACGCACTATTCCGCCGAGCTCTCGCTTCTTCTCGGGAATTCATATTGTTACTTGTACCCGCACTTTCTCTCTCTCTCTCTCTCTCTCTCTCTCTCCCCCTTCTCTTCTTCTCTTGTTTCCTTTTCCCTGTCGTCCTCTCTCCTCCCCTCCACCCTTCTCTCTCTCTTTCTCTTATTTTGCTTCGTCTCTTTCCATCTTCGTCTGCCAGTTCGTATCCATTGCTTTCCGGCACAATGCATATCGAAACGGTGCTGTTTCCAGATCTTTCAGGATGTTTCCCCGAATTCCGCTGTGGATCTTCGCTCTAACTGTTGTCATGAAGTCGGAACAGTGTCGGAACAGACGAAAGGCAATCTTTAAGATCTTGATTAACTTCTTGCGGATAGGGGATTAACCTTACCTTCTCTGTGTATGGGCTGCAAATGCACCTCGGGCTGATGAAAACGGAAATAAAACGTTGACGAATGGAAAACTTTGAAAATTGAAAGTGAAAAATTTTTAAGTATTGCATATTTATCGTTTCGGAATCAATAGAATATCACAAATAGTCGTGCAGACTTTTTTTTTCATTTTGCTCCAGAAATATGTGGGATTCAATTACACTCTAGTACATGAAAGATTAAACATAAGTTGAAGAAGTTACTAGATTCTTGCAAAAATGATTTTTCGAATGAGTTCATGGAATATCGAAGAAGTTGCTAGATTCTCGCAAAATGATTTTTCGAACGAGTTCATGAAACATCGAAGAATATTTATAAAATCCTCGTTGCTCTATCTGTAGTCAGGAAGCCAATGCCACAGTCGCCAGATTAAGACTTGTGTCCCCACTCTATCCTCCCTTCCACGACGTTACTCTCCACACATCCTTCGCGGTTCGGTCACGTGATGCGTTTCGTCTCTCTCATGCATGTGTCCGGTACTGGCAGAGAGAGGGTAACTTTTTCCCGTCAATTTATGCTCCCTCCCCTCGTCTGACGATCCTGGGCCGAATAGCGATAGCTCTTATTGCAAAAAGGTAGAATAGGACATATCCTCTTTGTAAGGAATGTCTAGTGGACAACTTCAAAAGAAAAAGAGGAGATGGACATTTTCTATGTTCAAAACACATTGATGTCGTTTTCCGAGATTGGATGGTACCTCGAAATTCTATTTAGCCGATTTGGTCCAACTGATTTTCGCAACCTTGGTCTCATCACAAGGTCCGTAATTATTATCAGGCACTCGAGCTGATTGGTTTAACCAGGCAATTGCCACTTTCCCCGAGTTATAAAGTGATTCAAAACTTTCTGCCGTGCCGGCAGGATAAGTGGCTGGCAACGTCGGATCAAAAGGGTACATCAGTGGTACGCACTCTTATTATCCTAGGCTAGCTTGTCTTCGCTCTTTACAGCCCCGATGAAGAGACACGTATAATCTTCGTTTCCTTGGAAGCCACGATCATATCGCCGTTGCCATCTTGTCTCCGAAGGCGAGGTTTCGGGGGAAGTCAAGCCTCGTTCCATGAATCTCGGATTTAATCAAACGCGTTCCGAGCCACTCCGTGCGCGCAGTATGTTCCTCCTTAACTCATTGTTCTCTCCCCGACGCGACGTTTAGCCAGGGTCCCTCTCTCCCACCGAGCATAGTCCCGGGAACTTTTCATTCGGGCCGCAATTGAATTTCTCGTTTGCAGGTTTTCTTTTTTTTTCGTCGTCGACGGCCTTTAATCGTCGAACAATACAGCCGTAGCGGTGGGACATAGGGGTGTACTCGTCTTTTCTTGCGCCTCCTCTCGTTTCTCCCCGGGGGCCAACTTTATCACGAATGTTTACAGGGTTTATCTTCGCACCCTCCGGAGAGAGCCCTGCAGTCACTTAGAACCCGCGACCCTGCTTACGTACCAACCCCCCTTGTGTTCCCGAGGCAAGAGATTCTCCCCGAAGGGGTTGGAAAGGATCGCGGAAGACGTATGTATATGCGTGTCCTTTTGCCACGAATATATGCCTGTGCGTGTGCACGCATTGCGTCTGTTGTGTTTCGGCTCGTGGATGGCATACTACCCTCTTTCTAGGCTTTGTGCAATAAATAATGGAATTACGGCCACTTTCGCGGTGGCACCGAGATTCGCTTTGCAATCACGTTGCTGCAGTTGACTCGGGGGCTTGTTTGCCGGGGCTACGATATTCGCGTGTGTCAGAATACTTTGTAAGTGTAATTACAGATCACCGATAAAACCCTTCACGCTTGTACTTTGTTTGGGTTTTGACGCCGCGGCCGGCTAATTATATGGTACGTGCCGTACGCGAACGAAGTTGAATGTTCGTACCGAAATAATTCTTCGAAATCGTGGAGGTTGTTACGAATGCGATTTACGACGAACCTTTGGAGCCGTGCACGATGAAGTCGTCGCGGATCTTGATCAACATGGCCGTTCGTTTAACTTTGTTGAAATGAAATATCGTGGACGGGAATGTGGAGAATCTCGCTGGAGGTAGAATCGCAGAAGTATTGTTGATCAGCAAATGTTAGGACAAAAGAAATGTGGAAGAAACATATTTTTGAAACGTTTTTATATCTCACGTTCTATTTAAAAAATACTAAAAAATTAGAAAATAAAAACGTGTATATATATATATATATATATATATATATATATGTATGTATGTATGTATGTATGTATATATATATATATATACACATGTTATACACATGTTATACACATATATATACATATATGTATATATATATATATATATGTGTATATATATATGTGTGTGTGTGTGTGTGTGTGTATATATATATATATATATATATATATATATGTATATAAACTTTTTAAAAACCACGCTTATATTAAACTGCACTAAAAGGGAGAAAACAATTTTTTTTAGATATTAATGACTATAAATAAAAGCGTGGAGCCACTCACGATGATTACGTTAATATAGATTAGCGCTCCACGCCTTTATTTATAGTCACTAATATCTTAGAAAATTATTTTCCTCTTTGCAGTGCATGTAAGCGCGAATTTTAAAAAGTGTTTGTTAATCCATCATTAACAGTCGGTCCCGCTAAAATTGGCTAAAATAGGCTGCAATTAGGCGATAGTGAGAGTGGAAAGAGGGGGAGATTGGTGGATGAACTTGAAATCCTGCGGGGATCAAGTATCTCTCATTTATTTTTATTTATTTATATATATTTTTTTATTTCACCTTAAAATACCGAAATTACTTTCTTGCCAACCCAATGCATAACAGAGGTTGGAAGCAAAAGAACGTAAGTCGGGTTTAGTGACACAAGTGTATGCTGCCAATGTTAACCCCTAATAGCATAAAATATTGTACACGCATTCATATAATATTAAAAGGAGATTTAATCTTTTTTTAATATTCTGATATACATACAATATTTATTTTATACTAAGTAACAAATATTTCTTTTTAAATATGCAGGAAATATCTATTTCATGTTACGAGGAAAATATTTTTTTCAAAATACTAAACGAATCTTTATTTCATATTAGAAGTAGAATATTTTTTCCTAATATACAGATAATATTTATTTCATATTATGAAAAAAATATTTTTTTCTCATTATAAAACAAATTTTGATTTAATATTAGAAATATTTTTTCCTAATATACAGATAATCTTTATTCTTGTACATATATACAATATTCAGATCCAATATTTTTCTCATATGAAAAAATGTGGCTTAAAAAATATTTTTCCATTATTTGAAAAAATATCAATCTAATATTTTTGTGCTACTAGGGAGCTGAAATCTTAAAATTTTGGACTTGGATTACTATGATTCTCAGCCAGCCGGTAGCGTCGCTAGAAGTATTCGGAGGGGGATCGAGTCTAGTAAACACTTTGTAAATCATGCACTTGCGGTGCTCACGCACCCCTCCAGCAGAAACATGCAAGCATGCCGGCAACATAGGTGCACGTAGTCGTGTTACAAGGCAGGTACCACGACGCGTGCCTTCACTGCGTCGAAACGCGGCGCACTTCAGGTGCACCCCTACGGCGCGGCGCGTTCAGAAACTTCTGCACGCGATACAACCATTAATTATTCGAGGTTCTACGCACACACAGGGGTGGACTCCGTTGGCACTCTTTTGACTGACCGGGCTCTGTCGTCCACGACAGTCCCGTGACTTCCCCTCGGGGGTTCGTTCATTCGCGTGTCTTCGTTCCATATCTCTTGGTTTTAATGGTACCGATTAGCTAAACCGTTCGACGAGCGGTGCGCTTTTTAAAATTTCGCCCCTGTCTCACCCTCGAGAGCGTGAACATTTTCACAGCTTAGGGGTGGCCAGTGGGATGAACGCATTCGAACACGCGCACGTGCCACGGATCGCATTTACCAGCTCTTGGAATGGCGTCTGGTTTCCGAATGCCAGAAACTTGCAGCGTGTAATTATTGAAATCCTCCACCTGAATAGATCAACACGGAAGAGTATTATTATTATTATTTATTATAGACGGACTGAAGTCTTTTTACATAAGTGTTCACAAAAAAAGATACAAGACTTACTCGTCTAATAAGAAGGGACGATGTTTATTTACTTTGAGGGCCTCCTTACCGATTTTGAAATATGTTGTCAAGGTCATCATGCTGAACAACTCTTTCCTATACATGTTACCGCTGCTCGATTTTAGTTTTCGAAATATTCGCAAAGAACTGTTACTAATACGGTATTGAATTTTTCGTATTTCTGCACGCTCCGTGGCAACATAAGATTATCCCGGCGCGGCGTTTCTTTACATTTTGCTTCTAAACACGCTGTGAAGATGAGAGAGAAAACAGGGTCTCATTCTGGTCATACATATATATGGTGAGCTTTCAATTTTGAGAGACTACTCCCGGATTTTCGTATGAGTGCTCTCCAGCCCCTCTACGATCTAACCGCAACTCATTCCGTTCGTATGAGTTTTTCCTTAGTAGTTTAAATTTCGGATTACAGCTGCAATGCAAAAATTATGCGATTAGAATGAAATCGGAATGAAATCAAAAATTCTTTTATGTATATGTTGTATATTGCATACCCGTGTTATTAATTTTGTGTTTGGTTAGAAACGCCGTTAAGCAATCGCCTATGCTGATATACGAAAATCCAAGAAAGAAAATACAATATAGTATTAGCAATAGTTTTTTGCGAATATCTCGAAAACTAAAATCGAGCGGCGGTAATAGGTATACGTAAAAATTGTTCAGAATGATGACCTCGACAACATATTTCAAGGTCATAAAATTAATAATTAAAATAAATAATTACCGTCCTTTTACATAAGTGTTCACAAAAAAGAATAAGAAGGGACATGATTCATCCTTCTCCATGTGCGAGGATCGAAACGGTGTATGAAGGGGGTTTAGATTGAATCCCATCGAATCAGGACACAGTGAATATTCGCTAGTCGGGTCATTTCTCACGGCGATTATTCGATTTCGACCGATACATAATTTCAAGCGATATCATGGCTCCATTTGAAACTTCAATTCCAGCCAATAGCACGTAACAGTAATTTCACATAATGCGGTCCATTACCAGCGGCGCGACGCGGTGGGAAGTGTGCACGCTCGACAAGAAGCTGGTTTAAATCGTCCAACGCTAATATTGTCCTTTAAGCTTGGAAATTCCGGAGAAGGAACGCAGAAGCCGAAGAGAACCAGCGGAAAGTCTCGCGGAGAATAATTTAAACGCTACGGCGACAGTCTGCTGCTGGAGCTAGAACGACCCAAGATACACGGTTCTCGTGGTGATACACAATTAACATAACTAAACGAACCGTCCGACGTTTCAAACTATTTTAACACGTTTGCCGTGGCTATTTAGAACGACTGTCTGGACAGTACTCCTGTGTGTATTGCCGTCCATGTACACTCCCTGACAAAAAGATAACACACATGTGCTATCTTTAATTTCTCTTGTTAAAATCATGCTAGCGTAGGAATTTTGCTTTTTATTCGTTTAATGTCGCTCCAATATCAAAGGTCATTAGCAACACCGGTACAGTTTCTTACAATATATTACAATATTTTATACATACTTGCCAGAGTTGGGCAAAAAAGTAATAATCGTCGATTGACGACTAAATTTCTACTTCAATCGTTCATCGCAATTAATCTCCTAGTTTAGTCGTGAATCGCGGTTAACGATTATTAATCGCCAATCGGATAATTGATTAACGATTAACTGTCAATTCTTCATCCTTCTCCTTTCATATTATAATTTATGGATGTACCGTGTAGTGGTTAACTTCAACAATTGATTAAATCAGTCTCCAATCTTTCGATTATTTCTTCGTTTAATCAACAATTAACTTCATCAATCGATTGAATCGATAGTCGATTATTCGACGATTTCTTCGTTTAATCAACGATTGACTATTAACTTCATCAATCAAACACATAATCCGACACAGGCACAATGATATAGCACACTTGAAAAGTAAAGATCTAATATTTTATACAACACAACTGGATGTGTTTCGCGAAATAAGAATACAAATATTTCTTCTAATAATTTGTATACACCAAACTATTGTATATTTTTCTAATAATGTGGGGGAACCTCCTCTGTTCTCTATGGCTTCCATCATCCTTTTAGTATTAAAATATAAATTTTCTTTTCCCTACTACGACATTTTTGAGAATAAAGACGATTTGATTACCGTAACTGTAAAGAAAATGGTAAGACAAGGGATTAATGATGTCTATGGTCCGAAAATTCACTGACAGCTGACAAATGTACAGGGAAGGTTGAAGTTTGAACATTGTCAGAGAACGAAATAGTATCAACACTCAAACGGCGGGTGGTTTTGATAACTGGATAGATTTACAATTGGGGCAAAATTAGGTGAGCATCCTTTAAAAACTAATACCATTTGTACATTGGATCGAAACAACTTTTTTTTTAAATATTAGGTACGAAAAGTAGGATAAAAGTAAAAAGCATTATTTTAGAAATTGTATGGGGTTTTCATTGGAGAAGCCCATCATGATCGGTGGTAACGTTAAATACTATCTACGAAGATTAACAACTATTATACGCGAATAAATTAAATTTTGAAGTCTCACTGATTTTTTTGCCACTGTTTTCGAAAAATCGATTATTTGCGCGGTGTTTTGAGCGAAGACGCAACGTCTCGACCGATTCGGGCATCAAAGATAATACGGGGAGAGTTTTGTATCGCTTCGGACGACCAGGAGTTTTCACTGACGGCCCCGGCCAGAAAGCAGCAGCAGTCTATATTTACTCGGCGCTTTCCGCTTTCCGGTTTTCTCGTTTCCCTTAATGGCGAGTTCACGGAAGTTCGTTAGTGTACAAACCGTTCTATTATTAGAGTAACGCGCGTGTGCGTTCACGATATTCGCCGTGCTTCTGCCATGCCGCGACGAAGTTCGACGTGTTCTCGCCTCTCTCTCTCTCTCTCTCTCTCGAAAAAGATCGATTTCAAGGGAACCCGATGGTCTCGCGGCAGAGTCACGAATTCGAGTCATGCTTCGAGCTCGCAAAAGCTACGGGTTCTCTCTTTCTACAGGCTTGTTCCCGTGCCTCAAGAACGTGAAAACGATCGATAACTCAGTGGAACGCCCCCATTGTCGAGGAGAGAAAGGAAGAAAGGGTTCTCCTTCTCTCTTTCTCCTTTCACCGTTCCTTTCAACGAGGAGAATGTGCGCCAAGATGATCCTTTAACTTTTTTCCCGTTCCCGGAATCAAAATGTTCAATAAGCTGATCGAAATTGAAATTCCGATAAGATTATCAGGTGGCACGTTATCTCGCAAACCAAGCTTTTTCGTTTTACCGCAGTAGGTATTTTCTTATTACGAAAAATCATATACAAACGTTTCCCATTACATGCAACTCTTTGCTGTGACTGTTTGCGTTTTTGAACACATTGTTTATTGTACTAATTATGATTAATAATTTTTAACTTTTTTAATCGGTCTACTGCTTTGTTTCCCACCTACTCATTTTTATCATAAATGCATAAAATCGTCAGCATAATAACTCCTTATGTGTTTATTAAAACGAGATCAGAAATTACAGAGGCACCTAATTTTACATTCACGTGTACTTAAGAAACGATTAGTATCTTAATCCTGTTGTATTAATTTATTAGTTACAGTACTTTGTGTTAGAATCAATTGTGTACCAAAGTACTAACAAGAAAATATCTAATATTTCATTTAATAACCTAGTAGTCAGAAAAAAGACAACAAAATTAGTAAAATCACGTTTCCTGAAATCTATGTGACTCGATAATCATTCAATAAACACGCAGATAATGTTTCAAAAGAAAAATAGTCGCATTTCACAAGAACTTTTTGTTTGACTCAATTTTGTACTAAAGTACTAACCATAAAATATCTAATATTTCATTTAATAAACTAGTAGTCAGAAAAAAGAAAACAAAATTAGTAAAATCACGTTTCCTGAAATCTAGGTGACTCGATAAACATTCAATAAACACTTGAATAATGTTTTAAAAGAAAAATAGTCGCATTTCACAAGAACTTTTTTGTTTGACTCAATTTTGTACCAAAGTACTAACCAGAAAATAAAAAAAGACAACAAAAGTAGGAAAATCACGCGAATAATGTTTAAAAAGAAAAATGATCTCATTTTACAAGAAACACGTAATCCTTTCTCAAACAAAACATAATGCAACAACCGGGGTCGAAGCCAATAAACTTGTAAAAGTGCTACGAGCTTGCGCGTTATTTTAGTATCGATTTCTGTGACAGTAAAAGGAATTGTTTTCCTGGAAGAATTCATTCGGATTTCTCGTCTGACGGTAAACACTGGGCTCGGACACACGGTATCTTCTGCACCTCGTGTTTCCGACTGATTTTATCGACTACTTAAACGCAACCCCCCGGACCGATTCTCGACCGTGCAGTTCCATCTTTGCAAACAGTGCGCGGCGTACTTGAAACTAAGCTGCAAAGCCTGTTTTACGTACTTCTCTGCCGGGAGTGATTGCTGTACCGACGTTTTTGTCCCGGGCACTGTTTGCCGTTTGCAGGGTGCATGTGCAACGGCGTGGAAATGCTGCACCGTTTCCACAGCTCTCGCGGAAACGGTGAGGCTGACGCTGACGGAGACAGATGCGGCTTCGGTCACCGCGTCTGCGACGAGAACAATGTGGTCTAAGGAAATTACCGCACGTAGTTTTGCTCCGAGTTCTGCTCGAAATGGATCTTTGCGTTCTAGACTCGAGTGTTTCTCTCTCTTGGCTTTTGCTTTTTGATCTAAAGCTTTACTACCTCCGGGGACCTCGCGTCAAAGAAAAACCGTTTCGTTTGGTCCAAGCAAAAGTTTCGACCTACGGTGGAACTCTCTGGTTGTTTTTACTTTTTTCATTTAACACGTCGAACTCCCGTCCAAAAAAATCCCACAAAATCAAAGCAGTCTGGTTAACCCGTACGTTACTCAATGGATTTTTTGTTATGTTGATCGTATTAATATAATGTCTAGCAGTTTTTATCGGCGCACAGGTTTGATCAAACTCTACACACTATATATAGCTATTTTGTAGAAATTACCCAAACGTTTCGATTCAGATTTGAATTAAGGTTCGAGACCACGTTTGCTATTAAACATGTTTTAATAGTGGAGGAAAAAAGGTGGTGTTTCGTCCTAGACGTTACTCAGCCTAGAAATTCATCCATTTATAATTTTTACTTAGTCGATCTCATTTGTGCAACTAGGAACTAACGATTTGACACGCTTATAATTTTTACATAGATTAAGACAGTTTATTGTTTAATATTTAGTAAAATGGAAAATGATTTGTTTAGTATATGTGTAAGGAGACTCTAACCGGTGTAACACTTCTTTATCCGTTCCTTGTTCGTTAGGAACTGTCTCTAATGTTTATTTTTTAACAAAATCAAAACTTTATGTTTTTTCCCCAAACATTGATTCTTCCCTATGAGAATTTTAGAAAGACCTCACTAACCCCATAATGATCATACTCATGTTTTCACTGATGGTTCCAAATCTAATGATGGATGTGGTTGTTCTGTTGTATTCCCTAACTGTTGAAAACATTTCAAACTTTTCATGACTTCTGCTCAATTTTTTTCTGTAGAGCCTATGCCATATTACAGGCAGTTCAAACTATTATTTACGCTCAAGAGTGAAGTTTTTTAATAGCCAAAAATATATATAAAATGGTTAAACATATGTACGGTACTACTTTGGAAACTTAATATACGCTCTAATAATTTTAATTAAACGATTCGTCTTCATAAATTCGATGGAATATTTTCTATCAGAGGTATTATTGGAAACATGCAAATATTATCTAAAGATTCGAAGAGACGTTCGTCCATACTATACCGATCGCGAACAGTGATATCGAACGAACAACCTGCTGCCACAATGCGCACATGTCCGCGCTTCCTGCCACTTCAGAGAATCGAGTTGTATCAATTTAAATAAACTGGTACCTCGTAAACGCCCACCTAAGCAGCCCGAAGTTACTCGAACCAGGAAGAGGGAATGGTCCCTATAGGAAATTCACTGTGCTCGTTATAAAGACAGCTGCATCTGATAAGTAAGCTTCTATTACATTGTTAAGGTAACCGTGCGAGCAAATAGTCGACTGTGAAAGCACTGCTATAGAACCGATTAACTTGCTATTCTCCGTTACGAATCCAAACAATGAATAGAACTTCACGATTTACCGGTGACTTGCGAGCTCTTTCGGTACTTGCTCGTTCTACTAGTATGCATGTACCAGGGAATAATAATAATTAGGATCGATGATCTATACAAACTTTTATTAGGATTTATTTGAAATATCTTTATTCTATGTTGAGGAGAAATATTGGGCGACTGCAACAGTTCTGATATGTTATTAACAGTTTTATTCTCGTAATAGTAGGATTGTATTGAACAAATAGCATACAGGATGTCCCAAACATACTTTCTTGAAAGAGGTGAAAAGTAAGAAACTTTTGAAAAACCACGCTTTTATTAGAATGCACTAAAACGGAGAAAATAATATTTTTAGAGATTAGTGACTATAAATAATAGGGTGGAGCGCCCACGAATATTACGTTAATATAGTTTAGCGCTCCACGAATTTATTTATAGCCACTAATATCTAAAAAGTGCATTTTTTAAAAAGTTTTTTTTATATATTTTATTATTTTCTACCTTTTAGTCTTTACTACCGAGCGTAAATACTAAATAGTAAGGCCCGCTTACCGAGCAGAACCGCCGATCCTTGCCCCCACCCTGACCAAATCCAAACCAACCTAGTAAGTAAACTAAGTTCCTTCGGTGCGAAGTGGGCCAGTTGAGGGGGTGGGGGAAATCGGAGTGGAACGCGTAGTGGAGTAGGGAGCGCGCGGAGTGGGGATGGCTGCACGCGATGCGTACTACCGAACGTCGCGCGGCGAATAGCGAATGGGAATATTTAAAAATATTGTTTAAATGCTCAACACACAGTCTTTAAAAAATTTTTTTCTTAATATTGTATTGTCATCCAATTCTGAGCTATGTTGAAAATTTAAAGTCTCCAGCTCATCGGGTAGTAATTTAAAATTCGGTTTTAAGCAGAACAGTATAAGTGGACAAAATTTTACAAATAGATAAATACACTTTAACCGATGTTTGTATGCAGTGCAGTATTAGTGACGTATAAATTAATTTATGCGTTGGAACAAAGCCTTCTTAAAAATATATTAGTATGATATTACATTCGAATCGTTTGCAGAATTGTATATTTTATATTGCTATTAGAAGTAGAGGTTGGAAAGTAATGAGTGTGAAATAGAAACTAGCACATGACGTTGGCGAGGGTATAATAATTATCATAAAGAACGAACAAGTGAAAATTGACTGTATAGCATCGTCTCTTCTCAGATAGAAATTTATTTCAGCTAGAAATAGAGCTGAAAAAGTTCAAAGTTGTTAGCAAATCAATATTTGGACACGATTCGTTATCAATGACTTCTACAATGTCCAAATAGAGGAACTTCTACGCCTAGTGATAATGAATTTCTTTATTTGAGCACGTGCTAGATGTTAGAAGGTTGTAATAGATTTTATTATTCGTTTGCATTATTCCAACATATATGAAGCTTTTCGGAAGCAAAAATTTTGTTATCATTTGTTTTCCCGTTAATCTCGATAACGAGGGAAATTAATTCGTAACCATTTCTTCTCGAATTTGTTGATTAATTATAATGGGAATGCATACTGCATCGCTATGTTATAGATATTTACCATTTACTTTTGTAAATAATGTTGTAAATAATTGCTTAATTTGCTGCTATCGAGTTAATATTTGAGGGTCAATAATGAATTTGTTTTACCGTATTCAAAAAAATACTGAAAAAAATGCCATCATCATTTTCAGGAAAAGAAAAAGTAAAAAACTTTTGAAAAAACACGCTTATATTAGAATGCACTAAAAAGGAGAAAATAATATTTTTAGATATTAGTGACTATAGATAAAAGCGTGGAGCGCCCAAATTTTTTTTTAGACGATTTATATATTTTATTTTTATTATGAAATTATTAATATATTATAATTATTATGTTGAATATTAACAAGCGGACTGTCATAAAATATTTTTGATTTTAGACGACTGACCTTTAATGACACGTAACGTATGGGACAAAGACTTGTGCATTAAATGCAGTGTGCACAAAGAAGGAACGAACTACTCGAATATAAACATTTCTCAGGTTACTTTCCAACCTACCACTTGAATATACCGTACGAAACACGTGACAATGTTTTGCGCTTGTAGAGAAACATGCGAGGCATAAATGCCGAAGAAAATGGAGAAAAAGATGTTTATTGAGATTACACGAGAGTCTGCAGTAGGTTTCGCAACGATAAGAGGATTTTATCCACCGTAAATTAACTGTACGCGTATCCCACATACATTCACGCCCCCAGATTATTTCGACGGTATTTTCGTCTACACTAACCGAGACCAATTTTGATATCGAACATTCTTGTCACGTTGGTTTCGTTTATCTTTAGTTTTATCCGTGGCGCAGATACATTAGATTTCTTTTTATTTTTTCGAAGAAGAATCGCTCACTACTTCCGACGCGCCTTACGCGTTTCCTTATCGGGAACGCCGACGTTTCTGAAGGGGCGGGACACGTTTGCCTACATATCTTCGCGTGGGTACACCTTACAGGTTAGTTTCACGGCTCGTATCCGATATGATGTTATTAACTGTGCAGGAAATTGTGTTAACACCGTTTTATGGGAGTGTCGTGCACGGTGTTACTGCGATCTCGCGTCTGCAATATCGGAAACTTGGAGTTTATGTTGATTTCGACGGAATCTCTTCAATGACGTTATTGTTAACCATGCCGCGTAATCGATTATGATTCTCTGCCGTTTATAAAACAATTAATCTGAAACTATTTGTAACTTTTATCTTTTTCAACTTTTATTCTCAATGATTTATATTGACTCTCGGACAACTGACGATTTTTATAGGTATACATATAAGTGGCAATACTTAGGACCGTTCACGGCTGTGATTAATAATTTTAAAAAATTTACTTCTCGTGATATCTCGCGTAGTCACATTAGTCTTTTTGATATCCTCAATGAAACAGATATTTAGTTAGTTTAAGTGCCACAAATTAAGCACAAAAATTACTTCGGCACAGCACTTGGCGGGTTCCAAGCATCTTTGTAATTTCATTAATTGTGACATAAAAATGCGAAATCGATCATCTCTTTCGTTTGTGAATATACTGTAAAAACAAGATTTTTATACATTTATTTGCTCCTGTTATTATCAAGTGTTTATACTATTTAATTATTTCTTTCCTTTTTAACCCTTCGCTGCATGACTGATTTAATTGGGATGAAAAAATTTAAATTAGGTCAGTGTTTTATTTAAGGGAAAAATATTTTTAAAAAATATTAAAACAACATTTTCAGAAAAATAAAAATAAATAAGCATAGTAAGTAAACACATTTTTAGTTTACTATATACCAGATTTGTTAACTGTACGATACACTGTGCAGCGAAGGATTAAAGTAAAATCACGAAACGTTTGTCATTCGAATATTTGTTTGTCTGGAAGCATTGGAGAAATATTGCATCTTAAATATTTACATCGGATGCTTCGTAATTAACTCTTGAACCATCATAAATATGTATTTAGAAATGCATACGCAATTCATATTTGTATAACTTGTGTGACTCGTAAGAACATGGATTTATGTAACATGGGGACGCACCTCAGTGTAATTCGGGGGGGTCTAGTGAATTTATTCTGTATGTTGAATATTAACAAGCGCACTGTCATACAACGGTTTGTTTCATACAATTTACTGACATTTTATCGAAAATGTCAACTTTCCCAATTTGCATTACTTCCTGTGTATTCGTGCATAACAGAATTATGTCCATTACTTGAATTTGAACATTTTGGATGGGAAGAACATTTATTGTATTCTGTATTCGACTTTGCGGTAATTATATAGAAAAGTACTGCCTTCTCCGATTTTGATGATATTTAAATATGTTATACAGCAACACATTCTGAATAGCTTTTTCCATTTGTAATATAGGAGGGTCGCTTTTAGTTTTCGAGATATTTGTAAAAAACTATCGCGAATACTGTATTGAATTTTTCGTATTCCTGAACGCTCCGCTGCAACGTAGACCTGTTTCGGTGCGGCGTTTGTTTAAATTTTGACGCTGTAGAGGTAAGAGAGAAAACAGGGGGGGGGCGGAAAGGGCCATCCTGACACCACACACACCCACCCAGTACTTAACACGCACCCACTATTTCTAAATTATACTCTAGATTCTTACGTATTTTCACGTGCTTATTACGAATATGATATTGAAAATTTGCACAAATGTTAATTTCTTAACGGAAACCTTCTTTTTAGAAACATTGGCGATAGTTTTTTGCAAATATCTCGAAAACTAAAAGCGACCCCCCTATATTCGAAAAGGAAAAACCTGTTCAAAATGTCAATATCTATAACATATTTAAATTTCATCAAAAATTGGAGAGGGCAGTACTCATCTATATAATTACCAACTTTGCTTTATCGTTCATTGCGATATTTTCCGTGTGATTTCTATGAAATCGTTGATCCTCTAAATCAAAGACGGGGACATCACTTCTAGCCAGAGTCACCAGATTAAGACTTGTGCCCAAAATCCATCTTCCCTTTCTACGACGTTATTCGCAATGAAAAGGAATCCATTTTATTTTTAAAATAAGTGCCTCAAAAATTTAAGAATACACTTCGTCATTTATTAAATAAGTAATTCTTAAAAATAAATAAAACTGATACACTGTTTTTCGTATATTCCAATAGCTCGGACAACCAGAAAGTTTCATCTTACGGAGTATTTGAAAGATCATATTTTGGCTAACTTTTCGAGGCAAATACTCCACTGTGCGTCGACTGGTACCGGCGCGGCGAGGGATCAGGAATAATTTCGGTCGACAAAGGAAGCCCTTTGATTTTCTTTGGCCGACGTTGCGTAGGGGGCGTAGATAATCAAGCTTAATTAAAACGATTATACCTACAAATCGAGCGGCAACGAGAATGCGGGCTTTCAAGCGCTTTCTTCCCTTTCAACCAATTACCTTCGGCGAGCCTTCGAATCGAAGGGAGAGAGCTACGCAAAGAGAAAGAGAAGAGAGAGGGAACGAGAGAGAGAGAGAGAAGAGGGGGTTAGTGGGTTTGGAGAAAGGGAGAAAACACAGAAGCCCCTGTGTACGCGATTGAAGTTTCATTCTTCGGAGGGTACGTTTTTAACGGAGTGCTTTCAGATGCTTCGTCATGAATTACTTACGACCTAAAGTGATCCCAAACGTTGTCCAAGGAAGACTTTAATCCCGTCGTTTTCCCTCCCGAAATTACTTTTTCCTCTTTTTTCCCCCTGATTCACCTGAACTTTGTGGATTCACGATTTCTTTTATCTGTATCCGACTCCGGTGACTCTTCTTCTAACTTGAAACTTGTTTTTCTAACGTTCAGTCGAAACTGCGATTCAGCTTCGTCCAACTTTTACCTCTGTTAACCTTGTTCAAATATACAGAAGTGCCTCGCTGTATGCGAAAGCTTTGGGACCGAAACATCGTTCGCATTGTGTACAGACGCTTGGTCTCTTATCGAGATATAATCAATGATCATGAAAAAGATATTGTGTACGTGTTGTAACCAGAGTTGTGCAGAATTATAATCGAATTACACCAGAATTATAATTACAAAATAGTTGAATTACATTGTAATTTATAATTTTAGATCTTCATTCAATTGAATTACAATGTAATTCGTAATTGCAATGGAATACAATTATAAAATACATTGTAATTGAATTATGAAAAATGAAGTAAAGAGATTGAAAGATCCATGTAAAGGTTTCAAACAGAAGGAATTTATTATTTATAAATTTACTAGCAACTCGTGACGTGTCTGCGGCACACCTTCAATTATATTGTATTTCAATTACACGTCTGATTAAAATAAAAAAAAATTGCACGTGAAAGTGTGAAAAATATACTTAAATACAGTTTGTTGTGAACAAATTGTATAAATACAGTAGACAATGTTATTCTGGAATTATAGATCTGAGTGAGCCATTTTCTTAGTCCTTCAATGTTGTGTTATACATATAATCAAAGCTATTTGACATCAGTTGTAAAACAATTATTTTCGGACATCAATGTTATTTCAAGGCAATGCCGTATTCTCTCACTCTGTATAGAATGGAAATTACCAAGTTCGTATGTGCAGGTCGCTTTCTGTCTAGAAACATTAAACGCGTCGTTTAATCGAAGACCATAGTTGAATTCAAAAGTATGGTATTCTAAAACTAGTCTGCACATGCTACTGGAACTCATTTCCAACAAGAAAGTTATACCAACATACCAGAGATCAACTGCGTTGCAACTATCGAATTTTAAATAGAATTTGTTGCCAGGACTTAGTCTTGTAACAGTCTTCATTTGAAATTATATTTTATTTCAGTGCAACGTATTTATTACGTCAGTATCTGGCTACCCAAGTACTTACTTATAAGTTAACTTCTTGAACACAAATAGCAGAACTGCAGATTTTTAGTGCCTCGAATAATTATAAATTAATTCACGCTTAAGGTTCACAATTGTGTGCTGGAACCATGGACTACAATTATATTGAACATCGTAGAAAAATTTAGATACAGTAGGACCTCGATTATCTGAAGTTTAGTATTCCAACGTGCTTCAGATGTAAATAACTATTTGTTGTACAAATTAATAAAAATTGCATTTAGCATTATAACCAAGTTTCAATAGTTTAGTTCTGTAAAAAGACAAGGATTAAAGCGACTAATTCATCGTAAGAAATATTATTTATTTATTTATTTATTAAAAAATAAAATATCTAGGCTTGTGTCGAGCCCATGGGACCCAGTACATAGGAACATACAAGTTGTATTATCAAAGTAAAATTATCGTATGTGTGTTATTAAACAGAAATCTGTTACACTTATCTCTATTGTTTACTTATTATGTAAAAATCTTAAAAGCTAATAACAATCAGTCTCGTAACGATACTATCAAGTAGAAAGAACAAAAAATACTGTATTGAAAAGAATCTTTGTGGGCCTAGTCTAATTTATTAAAATTCAAATATTACGGTCATCGTAAGAAATAGCGCGTTGTTTATTTAAGACGTTAACAGTGTTGTCACCTGACGGTGATCGACGCATGATTTTCGTACGATCGCGTGAGCTACCTGCCGTCGCAGTGGGAATGTCAGTTAGTCCCGCGCCATGTGTTAAAAGTCCCTGCGGTACTATCTCCAGAACCAAGATTACTCTGTTAGCAACGAGTCATTATCACAACGCCATAGTAACACCGAACGACCAAGTATGACAAAGAGGATTCATTATCTTAACATCATTCTCCTGGCAAGCGACCGCGAAATCACTCGCCGGAAACGCAAACAGTCCGGACAAGATACCCTTAACCTTGGCAGAAGATTCTAACAGGAAACGAGAGGAAAAAGAGAAACTATTAACGATGATTCTCCGCGAGAAGATTTCGAGGATGTTGCGGAGCAGTTTCGGAACGGTTTTCGCTTGGCAATTAACGGAATTAGCGCGAGTCAAAGGGACTTTCGCTGCTTTATGGACCTTTGGAGGGAGCGAACCGCAGTTAGCAGGCGTCATTTTATCAAGGAAAAGAGGTTCCTACCTCGAGGCGACGGGGAAGATTAAGCTCGACCTTTTCGGCTCATGCCTTTTCCCGACGTGTCAAAGACCATTGCCGAGTAAGTATGTTACCTTTGGTGCGACTCCTTCGGAGGAGTCGTAACACACTCCTGCCATCAAGGGTAACGGTCCGCGGAATATTTACGGGGCCTAGTCGCTCTGTGAACTAACGTTAATAAGTCTGTGAAAGAATGATTAACTCTCTCTCAGTGAGTCTCTTCTTTCTCGGAAATCTCCAAGACGCTTCATTTCATTTCTTCGACCGGATGAAAGACATTTTCACTTTCCTCTCGTGTATAGGAAACTGGGAATGACAACCTCACACGCACGCAGGTTCTATTGGTTTTTATATTTCCTATCGAGATTGTTGATCTTGAACTTTTTATTGAGAGGTTCTAATTTATTTCTTTTTAAATTTATTTAATGTTGTTTTAACATCCAAGGTCATTAGCAACACGATACATTTTCTTACAATATTTTGTACATCTTAGTATCTGTGATATATTGGGCTATTAATTTTGTTTGAGTAATTTAGCTCTCCATGTAATTCTTTAAAAATTAAATAGCGTTCTTTTAAACTGATTTTTACAAACGCATTCTTTCAGTATTGAAAGAGGCATTTCGAAGCTAACGACTTGGCCGTATTTTGTTTGATCTCAAAATTTTTTACGGCCATAGAGAACTAGGCTCCTGTTTACTGGATATTTTTCTTGGAATTTCATCGATTTTTGTTGATTGTTTTTTTCATCAGTATTTGTTGCGACTTCGAAGATAATAAAACATACTTTTGTATGTTATGCTGCTATGTACTATTCTACGTACTTATTTCGTAATGTTTTTTTTTCAATACAACCCCTTTAAGATGTAAAATTTCAAACTTTGATAATTATTCCTTTGAGTGTTTTTTTTTTTTTGGTGGACCTATATGCTAAATGTCAAACTTGTAGGTCAATGGGAAGTACCCAAAAGGTTTTGATGATTTGTCAGTCAATGAGAAGTTTCGCGATTTTTTAGGTCCTATACCTCGGAATCTACTAATGTTGGAAGATTAATGTTTTGTCAATATTGAGGAATGATAGCATTTAACAAGTGTACGAAATTACATCTCTCCATCTGCTTCAAGTTCGGAGTGCCAATCCTCTAAAAACTAGATGTATACTTTGGCTTCTGTGACTTACAAAGAAGATTTTTGTTCTGTACAAAGATCCACAGTCTGCTTAAATTACGAAATACCAAACCCTATCAAGATAGAAATTAATGATATCGGCGCAAAGATTCGATGAAAATATCAAAACACAGTAATTTTGCAATTTATAAAATTTTCCTCAACGTTTCGATCCGATTCTGGATCATGTTCAAGAGAAGTTTCGCGTCTGAAAAATATTGAACGTTGTACTAAGTGTTTCACAAGATTAATAGTAACTATAAAATAATTTTTCACCGTAATTTCTATGTGTAAATTATCAACGTTTACGTCACTGTACTGTACTCCATGATACGACGAACAGATTGTCACTGAATATTTGATCGTTTTTACATCCTCAATTTGAAGAATAAATTAAAGTGTGCATCCACTCCTCCAAGTCGACGCATTTCTACGTAAACGTTGGTTAAACGAAATCGTTTCCAGGAGTTACAGATTTTAGACGGTTTGAAAGCCCTCAACACTGCGGCGAACGTAACCCGGAGAGCAAAAGCGTGAGGATTTAAAAGCGCCGCGCTGCTGCCTGCCGGTAAAATATCAAAACGCCGAGGAAACTGTAACGACCGGTAAATTACTGCGGATGGATCGTGCTCGTTAACTTATCTCGATTTTCCAGCGCGCGGTTTCTCACGCGCAGTCAACGCGCCGGGCAATTCAAAGGAATTTCGGGATGCAATGCATCTAACCGCCACGCTTTCGAACCGTTTTCCGCGTTTCAAAACGACGCGTTGGATTCTCGATCGTCTTTGAATTTCCTGCCGACGGTTTTTTTCTCCGTGTACACCTTCGCAGTGGAAAACCCGTTTACACCGTTTCATTGCACGAACAATGTAACGTTCAAATCTAACAAGAGGAAAGAAATTGCTAATGCAAAGGTGTAAGCGACTGTCGTAAAGGTTGCAACACGTTCTGTTTTGTACGACGAGAATTACGCAAAAAAATTTATACCGTTAGAATGTTGCCGACTACATTTTCTCTGTAAAAGGAATAATTGCGTTAACGGATACAAAGTTATAAGCAATTTTTCCAGGACAATGTTAATAAGTAAAAATATTTCAACTGAGAAATATAAATATTTGCTTACATTATTTCTCACAATTGTTACATATGTTTCATTCAAAACAGTAATTTAATATTCAAATGAAACGTAATGTAACACAGTTGTGAGAAATAATATAAGCAAATATTTGTATTTCTTAGTTGAAATATTTTCACTTATTAACATGGTCCTCGAAAAATAATAAAGAGAAATAGTATTTGCAAATATTTCTATTTCTTAGTTGAAATATTTTTTAGCTAGCTCTGGTTGGGACATCCCAAAAACTTTGAAAATGCTTTATATTCAATGTTTATTAAGTATTCATTTCTTAGATCGCAATGTGAAACAAAAAAGAACATTGTTCATTCAATAATAATTGCCTTAATCGACTGATTCTTGTAGACATGTCAGCACAATTCCAGTGCAGGCTCTCTTGATCTCTCATTGCTCACGTTAAACGTAAGTGAGCGTAAAACTTGTTTGTTTCCAACAATTTTTTAATGAAATTTTCATTTGCATTTCGTAATATTTTTCTGTTTGAAATGAAAGCAAACGCGAAACAATTTGGATCATATTTGCTCGTTCGATTTACGACACACTATGGGGCAAACGGAAGAATTCTGTGTCAAAATGAAAGAATTTTCAACAGAAATGATATAGAACGATAAAACTTTTTTTTAATGAAAGCTGAAATAGTAATTATACAGGGTGTCCCAAAATTCGTGTACTTCCCGGAAATGGGAGGTT
>CM052336.1:23002363-23021196 GCA_028455595.1 Lasioglossum vierecki | reverse complement strand
GGTACTCGGATAATTTTTGTTTACCCGAATACCCGGGTATCCGGGTAGTGCTGTTTACCCGAGTACCCGGGTACCCGAGTAATTTTTGTTTACCCGGGTATCTGAATCCGGGGATATGAATATGTACAGCTCTTGTTCCGTGTCCCTTGCCTCTGAAGGAGGGTGCGTGTAGCCCTTAAGCATATTGGGACATTTACATTTCTGAATACACCCTCTCATTCTGACCAGATATTTTCTCAGCGTATCGGGTGAATCAATTTGCAAGAAATAATGAACCGTGGTGTTTGTCGCGCCGTAACGAATGGGAAGGAATGTTTTCGCGCCCGTCCACAAAAAAGGAGTAAGTGCCCCGAGGAAGGATGTAGATTTATTTCCGGTCTCGAGGCCTTGCAGTGCGAACGAGCACGAAACAACTCCGAATGTACGTTAATGACGATCCTTTGAATTCCGGCGGATCACAATCGTCGCCGACGAACTGGCATTAACGACAGTAATCTCGTGGCGCAGCGGCCGGGCGACGGGGAAGAGCGGACGGAGCACGACGCTGCATTATTGCATTAACGTAACTTCATTAATTACACGAGGCAGCGGCGAGGGATTTATCCCATCCGCCGCCTACTCGCCGACCGACGCGAATATTTGAATGTCAGGTTTCGACATCCGATTCTCGGGAAACTCCGTCTGCTTTCCGATACCCTCGGAATTTCTAGCGTGTAAAAGTGTCGACGGACGACCTCCCTGGGGATGTCGCTGGTGTTTAAACTACCCCCATGTTTTTTCGGTGACAGCGCCGCCGAACTGATACCGACAATGAGAAAGCGGCACGGACCTAGATTTCGAAGATTTAACGTCCTACCGACCGATCATGAGATTCCCTGATTTTACGTTCTTCAGAAGTTATCTTACCTTCCGGTAGGCTTGATAAATGTTAGAGGGACATTCAAGTAGGATGTAGCATGTTGCGACGAAGGGGTTCTGTAGTTCTGTAACAAACAGTTTTGCCACGGTCAGTCAATACTATAGGGTTGAAGAGTAGGATATACATCTCTACTCAGTAGTAAGTACACAATGTTATACATATTTGAAAAGTATAAAATTTCTAAATATTTTTTAAAAATACACCAAAATGTAGGTGGCTTTACAATAAAATTTGTACTGAGTTGTACTATAAATCACAATTGTATAGGATCTAATTTGCCTACTTGAGCCTTGTGGTACCCGGGTACCCTCATTATAGCGAATGCGAAAAAAAAGGTTTGGGAGTTTTTTTTTGTGAAATGTTGTGTAAAATTTTTGTTTAATTCCAAGGGTATTAATTCATCTAAAATAGATTTGAGATGTCACAAAAGATGAAGGACATATCTATTGAAAAATATTGAATATTATGTGAATGAATTTGAAATAGGTACCCGGGTAACACGTAGTGTTTATGAGGGTTAAGACTAAGTTTCGAGGATATCCAACCGCGAACAAAATATTCCTCATACAAACGTTGCAACTCCTTTTCACCCTCTTAGGGATTGAATTTCGAAATATCTTTTCTTATCCCTTGTATAGATCATAAAGGAAACCTCTGTGCAAAAATTTCAGCTTTCTAGGGCCAAGGGTTTATCCTCGACGTTGATGAGTGAGTGAGTCAGGACTTCGTTTTTATTTATACAGATTAGCCTTGTCTGCGAGGCCATTGTCTTCTATTATTTATTCGAGTGAGCGACCTAGAGATTGATTGATCCTTCGAGTACATAAGGAACGCGACGTTACATAGTCTGCGCACTAGTTCCACGATTGGCGGTTCGCATACCGTCCCACGATAATCAATGGTTGGTGATCGGCTGAATTGGTGCCGTGACAACGATTCGCCTGGTCCGCGTTCGTTGCCTCTCGTCCTCGAATCGTACCGTTTCGTTTCATTTCGTTCCGATGGAAAAGGTCAATGGTACGCGTTACGTACGGCTACACGGTCGGTCGTCACGCGGCGGAGTGGTTATTGATTTTCGGATGCCGGCTTCGATTCTCCTGGGAAGCTTCTTCTTTCGCCATCTCATGCAGATCATTTTGATTTCCGATTTTACCTTGCTTTATTTCTCGAGCTGCTAACTCTTCCCGGGATCCTACGTCGAGCCTTAACGCTGCTAATGCGCACGTTTAACCCTTCGTTACATCACTTTTTTTTATTAAAGGTTGAATAAGTTCTCGCTGTTTTTAAGTTAACTTGATTCTTTATTTTAAAAAGAATTAGTAACAAAACGTGTCATTGAAAGCATCGTTCATCCCTAGCCACTACTTTTTCACAGCTTTGCCATATACGAAAATCCAAGAGTGAAAATTCAATATAGTATTAGCAATAGTTTTTTGCGAATATCTCGAAAACAAAAACCGATTGGCGGTAACATGTATAGGGAAAAGTTGTTCGGACTGATGCCCTTGACAGCATATTTCAAGGTCATCAAAATCAGTGAGGAGGCCCACAAAGCAATTAATTACCGGTTGAATAAGTTCTCGCTGTTTCTTTTTTTCGTTAACTTGATTCTTTGTTTTAGAAAGAATTAGTAACAAAACGTGTCATTGCAAGCATCGTCTCCATCGCTAGCCACTACTTTTTCACATCTTTCTGATAGCACACGAATTCCACGTGGGAAACGACACGTTTTTTGAGCCGTTTACCTACATAATTGGGATGAAAAGATTGAAAGAAGAATTTTACTAATTACGGCATTTTAAAAAATGCGGAACCGATCATCTCTTTCGTATGTGAATATACTGTAAAAACAAGATTTTTATACATTTATTTGCCCTTGTTATCACCAAGTGTTTATACTATTTTATTATTTCTTTCCTTTTTAACCCTTCGCTGCATGATTTCTTTAATTGGGGTGAAAAAATTTAAATTAGGTTGGTGTTTTATTTTAGGGAAACATATTGAAAAAATTCAAATATACTGTATAAAAAAAATACTATATATACTGTAAAAACAAGATTTTTATAATTGCGGTGGAAAAATTGAAATTAGGTCAGTGTTTTATTTAAGGGATATATATTGAAAAAAATTCAAACAACATATTCAGAAATATAAACATAAATAAACATAGTAAGAAATGTGTATATGATACACTATGTGGCGAAGTGTTAATATTGTTAGAGCAGTAATTGTCCAATCTGTTCGTTAATGTTTTATTATTTCCTACGTTTCCTATTATACGACCATATGAAAAAAATATGACACAATCGCTATCGATTGAATAAGAATTTGAACGAAAACAGATCCAAAGAACACAGAAGGCTCAAAGCCACAACGAATTACATGAAAGTTCAACAGAACTTACAATTAGTAGATGAAGGTCTGGAGCTCGTTTGTGGAGTTATTCTAGGTAGAAGTTGCACTGTGTACATACGGTATTTCAAAGCCCTTACGGCGTTCTTCAGAACGGACCTTCATCTTCCGCGAAATTTGAGTTTGAAGTTTCTGTGTGCTGGCAGTAATGTGATTACAAACCGAAGAACACGAAAAAGTAATTTTTTCCGCGTTAGTAAAGTCAAAAAAGAGAGAGCTATGTATAAGTATCGTAATTTCATCTTCGAGGATTTAATTTGAAACCGCACGGAACTTTATCCTGTATAAACATTTGTAAAAATTGATCAACACATTTATTCGAATTTTTCCGTGCGAAACGAAAGAGTAATAATTTAGACTACTAGATATGGATAATCGAATAATTATTCCATTTAAAACTCCCATTAAATTTTCTATATAAATTTCATATATAAATTTTTTTATGCCAAGATTGAGTAGGTGTTGAAATTCGTGAATAAACGTGAGAGATTTGGCGGCGAATTATGTCTGGGAAAAATACCAGGATAAAAAATCAATGTCCACGATGAGTATCTTGCAGAAACGATGCTGAAGGGGGATCCGAAATACAGCCCTTATCTAGGATTTTAATGAACCAGGCGCGCGTGTGGAAAGTTGTTAATTATGATAATTGGTAGATACCAGGCTTATGATAACAGGGTTACGTGAAAGTAAAAGGGTTTTGAGGCATGGTTTGTTGGATGTAGGGTAAGTTCACTGTGGACAACGGGTTGTAGGGACACGACAGCTACAAACGTGAAGACCACGCTCTATTCGTTGCTCATTCACGTGTTGCTGACCGCGGCGGTGTCCGGTGTTCGTTGACAGCATCACGTGCTTTGTCGATTTATGAACGTGTACTTGTTCAACGTCGATACTAGCTGCAACGGAACGACAGTGGCCGGTAGACAATGGGTATTTGTGCATTTATAATAAAAATGAGTAGATGTATATATTCTTCTAATTGTTTTCCCGATTGTCGCAGCAAGTATGTGTGTTATATTTTTTCTTTTTTCCGTTCTCTTTACTCGGCAGTGTCGCAATATTTTTTAAAATTTATATTATATACATATATTTTTTTAGGATAATTTTTAATATAATATTTTTTATACTATATGTTTTATATTATATTTTTTATAATATATATAGTATATATATGTGTGTATATATATATATATATATATAATAAAAAATCTATATATTCTTCTATTGATCGTATTTGTTGTTAATGGGTAATGTTTTTGGCGCAAGATTCGATCGTTCGTTACTTTATTCTTTAACTTATAATCTTGAAAATAATTCGTAATTTGAAAAGATTACTTCATAGAATAAAGTAATGAACGATCGAATCTTGCGAAAACATTAAACATACTGTATTGAGTAAATTAAATTCGAAATTGTTGGAAAATTTGACAAATTGAAGATATCGATAGATGATTCCTCCTCTTTGAAAATTAGTAAGAGAAGAAATAACATTACATTATATATGTATAAATAATATGTATTTATAAATAACAAGTGAAAGGAGGAATGTCTCATGAAGCATTGGACTTATTAAGAATTCTTACCTTTGGCATACTGTTCACCAATAGTTTATTACATGATAACGTGTAATGCTCCCTTGAAGATCTAGTGCATTTATATATTGAAAACGTTGAAGTTTTAGAAAGTAGACCTTCCTACACTATTCACCACAGTTGAAATATAACCCAACTTAATTGCATGACTCACGCTGTTAATTATTCAACATACAGAGTGTCTCGCTTGTAATGATCATAGACATAATTTTCGTTGATAATTAAGGCTATCTGACCAGGAAGGTTTTACTATTTGAAGACACAAGTGCTTCATTATATCATTTCATTTATTTCAGTTTATCAATAGAGGAATATATTTATAAATGATGATCGGAAGAACTTATCCCGGTATCCCCTACAAAGAGCAAGTTTCTAAAAGATTTCACAGTGATGCAAAGTTATCAACAACATTGGAGCCGATCAATCCCGAAACCGTGAGTCCGTGGTGTGCACGTTGTGAAATTGTAATTAGCCAATTTGTTTTGTATAGACAGCCGCGGCGGCGTGGCAGCGTGATGCAACGTAAATGGTAATGAGATCCAAATACCTGACATACGTTTGCCGGGCAAGGGGAGTCATTAGAGGCGTGGGCCTGTGTATATAATGTTCAATAACGCAGTTACGGTGTACGTTATTCCATATGCAATTTACATTTATGACTCCGGCCCTCTAAGTTTCACGCTTCGCGCCGTGCCCGTTTCTTTGAAACATTCTCTCCCAGTTTAATACATCGCCACTCTCGAAAACTACGTCACGATAACGATCATGCTCGACTTATCTGATCGCCGCTTTCAACGCTTAATATTTCCGACAAGGAATCGTTGCATTCCAATGAACCATGAATTTCAGCTTTAAGATCTATAAACTGCGAAAGTCTGCCTACGAATTCTTCTGCCGTTCGTAATATCGTATAGCAAAGTACAGGATGTTAGGTTTATCCCGTCAGACCTGGCCTCGTAAATGCTTCGTTAAAATGTTATGAGAAACATACCAAACAACAATATACATACTTTCTTTCATTTCGATACAGGCGAAAGTAAAGATTGTGTAAATGTATGGCGGCTATTTGCAGAGAGAATTTACGATAATTATATAAAAAAGGTCTGCGTACTCCGATTTTGATGAAATTTTAATATGTTATGCAGCAACACATTCTGAACAACTTTTTCCTTTTCCAATATAGGGGCGTCGCTTTTAGTTTTTGAGATATTTGCAAAAAACTGTCGCGAATACTGTAGTGAATTTTTCGTATTCCTGCACGCTCCGCGTCAACGTAAGCCTGTTCCGAGGCCGTATCTGTTTATTATTATTTCTCATCTCCACAACGTGTTTACAAATAAAAAATAAACAGATGCGGCCCCGGAACAGGTTTACGTTGCCGCGGAACATGCAGGAATACGAAAAATTCAATACAGCATCAGCGATAGTCTTTTGCAAATATCTCGAAAACTAAAAGCGACCCCTCTATGTCGGAAAAGGAAAAAGTTGTTCAAAATGTCGAAATCTATAACATATTAATATTTCGTCAAAATCGAAGTATGCAGACCTTTTCTATATAATTATCAAATGGTTGAATGCTAGCCTCTTTTATGCAGCTAGTTTTGAAGAGCTTATGAGGGTTAAATCACATAGATTTTATTTTGTCAAGGAATCATTCAGCTATACGATTATTACTTTGAAAACCTATATGTCAACAGTACAGTATCTGTTAAAGTATCAAATCTATCGTGTTGCATCAACAGTAATAATCGATCTTGATGGGGGACCAATAAAAGCTAATAGATCGTAAAAGAATCTGATATCGAACGTTGCTCCAACCAGCAATTCAGTTATGAACGAGGAAATGTGGAATAAAGTGATTTATCATCCGGTGGTTCCAGCGAGAGTGTTCCAATATTGAAGCCAGTGTAGATCGGCAACACTAGATGCTTCGATGCGGAGCAACGTTGTTGTTTGTTCCACAAAATGTTTGCACACTATCGGCAACCAAGCCACGTTGGCCGTGATCGAAATTCTGACTGTCTTCCGATCTACAAGCTGTTGGAAATGAGCGCGATCTGCGTGCAAAATCCGATTACGGTGCACTCTCCGCACACGATCGATGCACTTTAGAGTGCAGTTATACGTACACAATAACGGTCCGAAACTCTTCCTCTCTGTCGTTCCGCTTTTATCCTCCCTCTGTTCTCTCTTTCTTGTTCAACGCAGGTCGCAGGTTTCTCCGGGTACGTTCAGCGCTGCAGAGGTCCGACCGTGCGTGAACGCTTATCCAAAGGAGAGATCGTCGATCCCTCTCGATCTTTTGTGCGACCCTGACTCTTCTCGGAGGATCGCCGTCCGGCCTCTTCCGCAGCACAACAATGACCTACTTCGTATTCATTCGATTCCTGAGTATCTGCAGGAGTTTCTAATTTGGAAAAACCTCGAGGCAGCTCTGACGATAGTTTCTAGTTCGAAAGCTTTCTCTGCAAACGTCGACCTCGTTCACGAGCTTGCGTCGGCCTCGTTTCGACTGTCCAGTGATACAACCGCGCGGAAAAGGCGACAGTCTTCCGTGAATGATTTCCAATATTTTTGCACATGTACTGAGGAGCAAAATTGAACCGATGAAATCAGTTTTTTTTAAGTCTGTGTATTTATAAGGCGGAGTCCGGTTGATTTCGGAAAGCATTTTACATTTATTTTTGACTTATCATTCGTGACTCAATTTTGTATTGAAATGTTAATAATTAGATACATTTAATATTTCGTCAGAAACCTTACATACAAAATATCAACAAAAATCTAGTAAACAGATCATTTAGTTTATATTCTGTCTAAAAACATTTCATACAAAGTATCAACAATAATCTAATAAACAGATTATTTATTTATATTCTGTCCAAAAACATTTCATACAAAGTATCAACAATAATCTAGTAAACAGATCATTTAGTTTATATTCTGTCGAAAAACAATTCATACAAAATATCAACAATAATCTGATAAACAGATTAAGAAAGAAAATAAATTTCGTTTTCCCTCCAATTTGTTGCAACCTTACGCAAAATTTCGAAGTCGACTTGTTAGTTATTGATAACGCGAGTCACAGAATTCAAGTATAGACAGTCTAGTAGTAATAATAAATAGTAAGAAGAATCTGAAATCACTGGCATTAGGTAGCTCCAGTCGCAATCAGTCTCTGGATACGGCGCCAATTCAAAGGCAAGTGTTCTTGCGTGCCCGAGGACTGTTTGCCAGTGACGTTGGATCCATCGCAAACAGATCATGGAGAACAATGCCGCGCTATCGTGAAACAGCCGCGCAATCTTCGGAAACCGTAGTCACTCGTAGAGAGAGAAAACACGACTGTGTGGCTCTGTAAACTGCAAGTGTAAGCTAAGATAAGAGTTGTGAAAGAAACACCGGCCAAATAATCGTCGGATTTTATCAGTCCGCGAGGTCGTACGTCGTCGCGGATAGACGTGTACGGTTTACCAGGTGCGAATAAAACCGGTATTAACCGACTTCCAGACACGAACGCGCAGGGGTTCAGATTAGGTACCTGATCCACGTGGGTGAACGCCTGGACATTCAACTATTTAAGCGATTCGTGCCCACGCGCCTCTGTCCCGTCCGATATGGCGAAATGCTAATCCAGAGCTACGGTACAGTGCATTAACACTAGATTTACGAAGCATTAACAAAAATCACCATTTTATATTACTTAATAACAGTAATGTCTCAGTCCACATTCTTAGACATTTTTTAAATAATTCATATTAAAGAAATAAATTAAAATTCAATTAAAAAACAGATCAGTACTCTGCTAATCTAGAGCTAAGATTTACGGACCACTAACAGAAATCACCATTTTATATTACTTTATAACGGTAATATATCAGTCCACATTCTTAGACATTTTTTAAATAATTCATATTAAAGAAATTACAATAACTTCCCTATAAAATCGGGAAGTTAATAAATTAAAATTCAATTAAAAAACAGACCAGTACTCTACACATAAGATCTGCAATCAATTCTAAGTATTATATAGATACATATACGAATATTATTAGTATCAAAATGGCTTCGTGATAACTAGAAAATAAAATTTTTCAACCTGATTTGCAAACAAACTGGAGTGACACAGAAATTCATTTCTTTCTTAGAATGTTTAATAGGTTGAAAATATTATAACAGTATTTTTACATTCTTTTAACGTTTTTACAGTTTGAAATTACACGTAGTTTAAAATTTTTAATATAGACCCACATAAACAAGTTGTAGAATGCAACTTGTAGTATTTTGTGTAAAATTCCGATCCAGTGCAATTTTTGACAAAACTATTTTCACATCCTGTAGTAAACTAGTTGCTCCAGCTTCCCAGAAAAGTTCAAATCGCATAGTACAATATTTTAAAAAAGTTATAGTTTTTTTAAGAGTGTCCGAATATATTAGTGGGAGTCCCTTGTATGTATTAGAATCTTGATGGGACCCGCAAACCTATTGTTGAACGTGTACAGGATGAGACTTCCTGAGAATTATGAAAATAAGACCTTAGAATTGCTTTGTACGTGTGAGCATTCACTGATGCATGTTCAAATATATGATTATTTGGATAAAGAAATGACTACGCCCTCCTAAAAGCGCGTTACATCTCTATAAATCACGAAACGAGGCACCGAACAAGGTGCAGTCAGTGAGAAAGTACTCACCAAACAAGACCACCCCGTGGTCGAAACTCAGAAACGGGTTTCTAGGTTCTCCAGCCATCATAAATAACCGGGTTGGATCACACCCACGCGTGAGCGTCTCGTGTCTAGGCCTCGATAATGAGTATGAGAATTTTCGGCTGAACCGTAATTTCTACTCGGAGTATACAGCGGAAACAACGCGAATCAACTCAAAATCGAGTTAACACGACACAGGGAACATGTTTTCTTATCGTTGCTCACAAGGAGAGTGCAAGGATGTTGTCACACCGATTTAGTTGAGACTCTTTATACTTATAGATCTCGATCTCCCATTTACGAATATATATCATTATAGACGCTAACACTCAATACGTTTTGAGATATTCATAAACAAAGTTCTTAAGTGGTATACAACGAGACTTCCACCCGGTGGGCTAGGGTTCGAAACTCGTTTGGTGAAAATTTTTTTTTCCATATTTATTTATATTATTTATTCGCTGTGTAACATTGGCTTGATTATATGAGATTGCACATTTATTACAAGTTGAAGAACAAAAGGATTAATAAATTATAAATAAATTCGCTGTGTAATATTAACTTGTTCGTAAAATATTGCACATTTATTTATATACAAGTTAAAGAACAAACGTATTAATAAATTATAAATAAATTAGCCGAAACTAATTCGTTATATACCTCTAAAATAAATATGTCAACGACCATAGCCTCGCTGCAAACACCGGTTCCCGTGCGATCACCGAAGTTAAATAGTGTTGGACGTGGGCCGGGCTGGGATGGGTGACCGCATGGGTATACAGTATACTTCAGGCGGTGACTTGTCTGGGTACTGGCCACGTGTTGTTGGCAAAAAAGGTGGTTCGGAACCCACCATAAAAAGTAGGTCCCGTTGGATTTGATTGAAATTAGGTGATAGGTGAAATTGGAAAGAGAAGGGAGGGGTGTATGGACTTTTGAAACCCTAAGGGGACCAAGTAATCTTCCTTTATCCTTTTATCCTCTAAAATAAATATTCGTTGTATACCTCCTCTACAATAGCAGATTTAAGCAGTAATGTAAGAAATTTTTTTATGAATATCTCAAAAACTATTGAATGTTAGCGTCTATAATGGTATATATTCGTAAATCGGAGATCGAGATCTATAAGTATACAGAGTCTTTACTAAATCGGCGTGACAATGTCCTTGCACTCTCCTTGTCAGTGTGTGACGAAGTATGTGACGTATGTGGACATTCAGGACACAATTTAGAACTTCGCTGATTTATTTTCAACATGATAATCCTTTGTTTTAAAGAGGATACGAAACTGTATCGCTGATGAACCAAATTTTACTTAAAAGATCAAGGAAGCTATATATTTTATTTAATATACTGTTTCTGTTCACTAATTTATTGCAATTGGCTGTCATGCGATTAGTGAGTAACTCTTGTCTGAATATATTTTCTAATTCAATTTTATGCTGTATTACATCTACATCTGAATCACAGCATGAATCAGGGTATTCTAACCTGGTGATTCAAGAGGTACTTTTAGTCATTGTTTAACATTAAACACCGAATGTCGTAATATACTGATTGCGATTAGCTTTCAATTTAAATCAATTTTGTTAATGTCAAAAAGATAACGAGAGTATTTGTTGTAACTTTTTAAACTCGAGTCGAAGTCAATGAACATTTATTTGAAACAATTTATTTATTTAAAAAAGTGAAACAAATTGTTGATAATAAAGTAATTTTTAGACCAGAATACATACATTTCTTTTAATTTATTTTGATACCGCCACAACTGTAAGCTACAACTCCTTAATTGTGCACATCAAAAAGATTGATTTACGTAACAATTGTTATTTTTGGTAACATCTTCTTGAACATCAAAAAATGAATGTACCACCTCATTATAAAATATACATATAGAGGTGGTATCCATATCACCGGTGATCGGTGTCCGAAAACTTTTTATGTATTTTTTAATTCAACCGACAGCTTCGCTTAATTGTCTTACGTTAAATCTTCGTGTCATTGTTTAAAATTTGCATTATTAAAAAGAGAAACTCACCCTCACCTCCCAGAAGAAACTAGAATATATATATTTAATAAGAAACTAGAAAATATATTTTAGCGTATTTGTAGCTAATCGAAATCTGAATAACAATGATAAAAAAAAGTCTACAATAAATAATTAATAATAAATAAATCTAAATAAATAATTAATGATAAATAAATGAATCTTAAATAACACTTTCTTTGCCCCGCCCCGTATAAGCAGAAGCGATTAAAATATATTTCAGCATATTTGTAGTTAATCTGAATAACAACGGCAAAAATCGAAAACTAGAAATCGTATTAAGATACCTTCCTTATTCTAATGGCTGGAAATTCCCAACACCGGGTGCACCCTCTCTTCAACTTCGTTCGCCGAACGAGAAAAGTATGGGGGAAAATCGAAAATCTTGGCGGAAGTGTCGTGACGGAGAATCGAGCTTAATTGCGCGCGAGGCTCTGCAGAAAACGGCGAGTTCAACGGAATGGCAGGAACATAATCAACGAAAACGGGCTAGTTTGCGAGGTCCAAATGCACCCTTATTGGAATGGTTTACCATTTAGATCAACTTCAGACGCCTTAATTAACTAGAATTTTCACTAAATTTTCGAATGTTTGTATGGAAATTAACCCGTACTACCCCTAAATAAATTCTTCGAATATTGTATCTGCGTGACGTCATGTATTATCTTCTGAACTCCTCTAATGAATAATTCCCAGTTATCGAACTCAACATCGAACTGTACATTCTATATTCTCTGATTTATCATATTAGAAATAGTCAATTTTCTTTCATCTCTGTGAAGCAATGTAAATTCGGTAATTATATAGAAAAGGACTGCATATTTCGGTTTTGTTGAAATTTTAATATGTTATGCAGCAACACATTCTGAACAACTTTTTCCTTTTCCAATATAGAGGTGTCGCTTTTAGTTTTCGAGATATTTGTAAAAAACTATCGCTAATACTGTATTGAATTTTTCGTATTCCTGCATGTTCCGTGGCAACGTAAACCTGTTCCGGGGCCGCATCTGTTTATTTTTTATTTGTAAACACGTTGTGGAGATGAGAAATAATAATAAACAGATACGGCCTCGGAACAGGCTTACGTTGACGCGGAGCGTGCAGGAATACGAAAAATTCACTACAGTATTCGCGACAGTTTTTTGCAAATATCTCAAAAACTAAAAGCGACGCCCCTATATTGGAAAAGGAAAAAGTTGTTCAGAATGTGTAGCTGCATAACATATTAAAATTTCATCAAAATCGGAGTATGCAGACCTTTTCTATATAATTAGCAAATTTTTTTAACGTACCTTACTAGTAGATCCGAATGGTAGTTTCAAGTACGACAGTCTAGAAATTAACAGATAATGTTTATAAAATTTCTATCACATTTCAAACACGATGATCAGCATATGTGCTTCCATGGAGAACGAGAAGCGGTTATTTTGTAGCAATCGGTCAGCAGAGCCATCGAAGTAACAAAGATGATGGAGAACAGAATAAAAATGCACAATACGTTTATTATCAACGATTATAGTCCTCGAATAATACGAGCCGCAGGTATTGGTCGGAACAAAGGGCTGAATCATTCCACGGAATCGTTCGTTGGGCCCGGTGCCGACGAACCCTGATGCTTTCTTTTAATCTCAATCAATGTTTGGTCACATACCTGGCCATATTTGGCCATGGATGTGGTTGTCATGGGGCCCCATGGCGCAAGAAAGTTTTGTAGCTGCGCGATCCTCTGCGAACGACCCCGTGACCAGTTTCACTGCCAAAGGATTAATCGTGGCGAAATCTCTCCTAGCGAGTTTCGGCTCCGAGTCCTCGAATCCGATGAGCCACAATGGCGGAAACAGATCCCCAATGAAACGGAACGAAATTCGACACCCACTGTTCGACAGAGTAGTTCCCCCGTCCCGTGAAACGAACACTTCCACTTGGAAGAGCGAATTCAAAGATTCCCTCGACGTCATGCAGAATTTATAACCTTGTCCTTGTACCCATGAAGAGGGTAACGCTCGCGGAACCATGAATTCCAACTTCGACCGTGCCTTTTCAGATAAATGTATAATCGCGAGGGAGAAGAGGACGAAATACAGAACGAACTGTGTGCTTTCAATTGCTCCACCAGGAAGACTTCAGCCGTTCAATGATTAATATTGTCGTGCTTCATAAATTATGGGTTTCCTAATTACTGGCCGCGGAGCACGCAGGAATACGAAAAATTCAATACAGTATTAGCGATAGTTTTTTTACAAATATCTCGAAAACTAAAAGCGACACCTCTATGTTGGAAAAGGAAAAAGTTGTTCAAAATGTCGAAATCTATAACATATTAAAATTTCATCAAAATCGGAGTACGCAGACCTTTTCTATATAATCACCAAAAATTTGCTTGAACTGATATGACGACTTTCTCCCTTAATTATATTTATAACGAAAATTCTGACTGAATTAGTTCACTTGTACTTTTAAATTTTTCTAATGTTATCACTGCTATTACTATTACTATTAAAAATTATTTCTTTCCTCATTTTTGTTACAAGTGCATAAAATCCGCTGTCTGATTTTATTAAATGGCTGAAATCACATATTCTGATCAGCTTCGATAAACTGCAACAACATTACAATTCAATCGATACCTTTCGTCAATTTGAAAGTACTTCTCGGCTACATTGATTTCTGCGAATAATCGCCGTTTGTATTTAATGTGCTCAATTAATTTCAGTTCCCCATTCAATGACCAATTTAGCAACCCTCTTAAATGTTATTGAATGCCATCTAAATGGGCTACATCGTGGTCCAGTCACGTTTCAGGACGTTCAATAACATTTGAAAGTATTGCGATCGTTTCCTGAGCGTGTCGTGACTTGACTGTCACGATCATCATAATGTGGGACAATGCTAATGTCGGATAAGTGATATGTATGAAGCAGATCAATGATTGGTCGTTTATCAATCTGTGCGCATTGATGTGACACTGTGGGAAATTTCACGGAAAATAATTTTGTAAAACTTACACGTGGTAAACATCATTCGGACTTTCTCTAATTTTATAAAATTGTTTCTTGTTTGAAGGCTTTCAGTCATTTATGGAAAATCAGCTTTATGCCACTTGCATGACATATTTATAAATGTATCTTGACGTTTCAATCCTTATGCGGATCATTTTCATAAAGAACATATATTGCGTCTAAAAACAATGCAAAAGAATTATAATATGGCAAATAAAATTAAAAACACACCCAGGTTAATCAACAGAATCAACAAAATTAATGTACTCATTTGCTGCGTAACAAAAAGAGGAAAAAAAACTTGTGCCACTTGTGTTTGGAAACTATTTATGCACACATGATACAGTGTTCAATAATGTTAAAATAATAATAATGCATTCATTTTTCATAAATAAATTAATTAATTGTAGTTAGTCTTCTTCAAAAGCGAGTGTGAGAGATCGATGAATATTATGTTATTGATTGTTGGAGTAATATTGTACTTTCATTAAAAGGATGTTCAGTCTGAATTTTAGTATTTCAGAAAGCAAGAAATTAATTTCTTTGCAGACTACCCTATTTGCTTCTAATTAACGGAATAAACACAATTCCACATTGTTATTTTATCTCTTAATTGGCGAGGTCAAACCTGCCAGCTTTCAACTGAATAAAACTTTGGCAGTAAGCCATGGTGCTAGTAAAATTTTAATGATTTCACTGTTTCCATTATACTTAATATATCAGCTTAGAAGGAAATGAGAAAATATAACTATTTTAATAATTATACAACTTTTCTGTAGTCGCATCAACTTCAATGGTTATTGTCGACATTGTCATAGGTACTTGCATTATATTTTGCTTATTAATCGTATTATAATACGTGCGTTGCCAGAGCTATCTGTACACTCATTTCTTATGAAAAAATAAAAATTATTTCAATAATTGTAAAAAAAATCTGGAAATTTTTGACCGGTGATGGTAGGTTTAGTGTTAATTTTGATCCTTCGATAAAGATCTTCTTCGTTGATTCGTCGAGCAAATTGATATTAAACAAATTGTCATATTGGTTTGCGGGTATATTAGATATCTTTTTCAAATCACGTTGCCTTCGTCCGAAGTAACAGGATTGCAATCATAACCGTGTATCAAGATACGGAATATCGTAAAACGATCAAGAATTGAATCCTCTCGTTGTGGACAACAGGACACCGCTTGAATACTAACTTTTTGCGTAAAGAAATATCGAAGCACTGAAAAAGGATACTGATCGAATAAAATGGTCGCGTCGTAGCATGGATCGAACCGGAAACGCAGTTCGCTTTCCGTTTCGCACGCGCTTCGTGATTCTTTTTACATGTCGGATCCGCACAGTCTTTCCTGTGCTCCATAAGTATACATACAAGCACATATATTTTTATCTCTTGGTTCTACAATACTTTGTGGTTATTCTTATAATTAGACGGATCTTTATGCAAAATAAAAATGTTTTCGCATTTTTGTGCAAGATTTCGAAGAATTAATGCGAGAAACGAGGGTAACTTGGGAATTTCTTTCTTTAACAATTTTATCGGGTACAAAATACAAGAAATTTGAAATCCATCAATATATTGGCAATGAAAGTCATTCGTGAGTATATTTTGCATTAAAAAAATAGATTAATTTAAAAAGCTTTCGTTTAATTAGTGAATTTCATGTTATATTTATTTTTTAATCAGATTGTCTTCATATTATAAAAATTTGTAAGTGACTTTTGCGAATGATTCTGCCCCCTGATTTCAACTTCAAGGTAATAAATTTGTGATATTCAATGTATATATAATTACGCAATAATAAGTTAAAAATAAATATTTAAATAAATTGAAAATACCTCAGAAAGCAATATTCATGGTTATTATTGAAAATAAACATGTAAAATTTGCGTAAAATTATGTTCTGATAATAAGGAAACGGTGATTTTTTTTGTTTTGTAATTTTATGACGTTTTGTAACAGTTTATAGTTTTTTGCTCTGTAACTGTTTAGTGAATTCTAATAAATTTTGAACATAATTAATTACATAATTTTTACTATATATGTAAAAAATGGAGTTTCTAGTTTCGATTTTTCAAGGTTTAAATAGGGTTTGAAGTGGAATTTTATGAATTCTCCATAAGAAGACGTGTTAAAATGTGCAAACTTTAAATTGCTATAAATATTAAACTAAAATTATTTGCATTAATTTATTAAGAATTATATCTTGTCAAATTTTCAAAAATTTTCTTGCGTTTTTAATTACCTGCAGAACATTCTTTATTGAATTATTATAAAAAAATTTTATATTGAAATTTATATAGAAAATTTAATATTATCCTTCTACTGTTTCGAATTACATTTTCTTCGTAAATTTTTCTTACACAATCCGGAGTCTAGCTATAATTATTTTTTTTTAATAATTTCTACATGGACTGACAAGAACAGAATCAATTAACATCGTTGTCTCGTGAAATGAATTCTACCTTTGAGACTTTTTCCTTCTGCCTCCAGCAGTTTCCAGTAGATTGAACGCGAGGGCCATTCAGTCGATTCCGTCCTTGTTATACAGTCCTACTTGAAAGCATTAGGCACATTTATTATCGTGACTTGCTGCAAAAATTATTCGTTTCAAACTTTTTTTATCGTACATCCTTTGTCGGCTGACTCAAAGGAATTTTAAATCAGTCGATAAGGTTTACGGTGGGTAGTAAAACATCTGAACGATCCGTGATCTAAATCTTGCGTTTCTTTCGAGAAGTTATAGTTACAGTACACGTCAACTGGTTCTTGGTCTTGTTATCGATATTTTAACAATTAGAAAATAACGCTTGAATAACCGTAAGCTGAATTATTTTTTAAGACAAAGTTAGTAAAAAGTCAAAGAGTGAACTTAGATGAAAGAGAGGTGGAATAAACTATTGGCAACGATTGTTTACTTGTTTCTATAGCTTAATTTTCTCCTGATACAATAATTTTTTTTCAAGATTGTACATTTAACATTTTTTCTTTTGAATTAATTCTCAACCAGCTTATTATATAATTATATAATATTATATAATATAATATATTATATAATATAAACTATAATAAATTATATAATAATAAAAAACATAATATATAATAATAATAAAAAATAATAATAAACTATAATAATATAATAAAATGTATATAAATATAATAAAATAGAAGATATATTATATATTATATTATAGTTAAATAGATTGCGGATTTTATTCATAAGAAAAATAATATGCTATGAAATACTAATTCACTTCATTAATATTATTAAGAGAATCATTTTTATTTTGCATAAAGACTTGCAGTTTAATCATACAATTCATTAAATAATGTGCTTCTCATACCGGAAATATAAATGTAAAACATGAATATTCAAGAGACTAATGTGGATGAAAAGTGAATACTGCTACGTTCGCTGTTATTCGTCGATTATTTATGAGTTAACTAATGCATATAATATTCACTTATTTTTCAACCGGGCACGAACCTTTGCAATCGTCTAATACATTTCGCTAGAATAAATCATGCTAAAGGACCTGTCAGAGAATTCTATAAATGGATTACAACTGGATGTCGTTGAACGTGCACGTTCGATTCAACTTCCGCTCTCGGCGAGCACGTGTGAGTTGTCTTCCCGTTCATTTTCGATCTTCCGCTCGATTCGACAGTTCGCGCGACACCGTGTCTCGTGGACAAGCATAAAAGCCTTGCTCGCTAATTATTCTACTCGAATTAACGAGCGGCTGGAACCTGCGTAGCCCTTTCTCCACACCGTAGATTCATTCATGCATGCAATCCAGTTCCGTTTTCTCTTTCTCGTCAGCCCGTCTCTTCTTCTGTTTTTTTAAACCATCCTCTTATTTGCACAGCACCGTTTCTTTCGCAACTTATTGTTACCGGTTTAATTCAAATTGTGTCACGCGGTGGTATTCTGTTTTTTTTTTTAAATGCGTAAAGTGCATTTCCCAACTGTCCTTACGGTGCAAGGCATAGCACGTGACATATCTATTCTAGGGTATTTATCAGTGTTACCAACGTCTGCGCGGAGAAAGTTTTTCTTTGTGCTAACACTGATAAACATACATATGTATCAGTCTAACGCTTCACTTTTGCTATGATTCCACGTTTTTCCCTTTTTTTT
>CM052336.1:22986630-23002263 GCA_028455595.1 Lasioglossum vierecki | reverse complement strand
AAAAAAAAGGGAAAAACGTGGAATCATTGCAAAAGTGAAGCGTTAGACTGATACATATGTATGTTTATCAGTGTTAGCACAAAGAAAAACTTTCTCCGCGCAGACGTTGGTAACACTGATAAATATCCTATAATAGGTATGTCACGTGGTGCCTCTTGCCTCTTAAAGAAAAATGAAAAGAAGGGACTCGGGAGATGAGGAATTAGGAACAATTCAGGGTCTCACTGTTCACATTAATTCTGAACTGTGCTGTATTCTCGGGTTCCATTCACTAATTTTCTTGTCGATTAACGCGCGGCGGTCTCCTGAAATCGCAGAATCCGCGAAGCTGTTTTTTTTACAACGGTAACAACGCGAACTCGATCAAGTATCGACATTTGCATGAGCACTCAACCTTTGTAAATGTCGGTTCAATTAGGAATTCTTTTATTTCAGCTACGGCTGTTGTGCGGATTTAATGCGCGTAGCTGGTCGTTGCGACCGGTAATGGCGGTTTTATTGGATCGTAATTTGGTTGCACTTTTATAGACAGCCATTATTCAGTGGTCATTACCGGGTTGTTGCGCTTGTGGGTGATCTGCGTTTTTCACATTCGTATTTAACGCGGGACAAACTGATAGCACACGTTAAGGATTTTTATTTATTTTCATATTGCAACTGAAATTTCTTTCTCCGTACACGCGATTTTAGCAAAGTCAATTGAATTTTATTCACCTGTTTATCTTTGTTTGACAAAAGTTGCATTTTCGACAAAATCTTGCAAAAAAGTAAGATGATTATTCTGTGCAAAATGGATAATGATAGCGTTAACGTAATAAAATAATAGTTATCAATTCCCTTATGTCTACTATATTACTCGTTCTTCATGTTCCAGATATACGGGGAGAACCGAAGGACGAAAAGGTAGCAACAAGTATTCATGTAAGGAAATATACATAAGCTTATTAAAATTTTTACAAGATCAATAGAAATGAAAATAGGTTAAATTATACTGTTTTGAAATGTTCTCTATCGGTTTTTAGTTTAGTTAAATTTAATTCTTTTAAAACATTTTGATCATATAACATCATATGGACTATGATGGAATTGAATTCTTCTAAAACATTTTCGGTTCTTAATTGTAGCTATTCTACCCTTAACGCCCGTTTTAATTTATTAAACAGTTTAACAGTTTAACATTTACAACTGAGAACTATACGAGATCGAGATTATAATATGGTTTATCAAAGGGTACATTTTTGTAGAAGTCTGAATAATAATCTATTTACTCCATAATATCTCATTTGGAGATCTTATTATTTCACTTCTAATATCGCTATAATTTTGTTACAGTCGATTCTTAATAAATCATTGTAAAGATGAATTTATATTTTAGATTTTCATACATATTTTTATTCTAACTGTTGTTGGAGAAACGTGTGTTACGTAATAATATTGTTCTTAACATGTTGAAATGATTGTATCATACTTTTGAAGCATAAATTACATATAACAGTATCGTTGCTTCGGCAAATCTGTTATGCAGACTGAATCTCTGCACTCAGACAATTCCTTATCTACGACTGCAGATAGATATTTCAAAAGCGACTTATTCCCCAGCGGTTTATTGCCATTCTGAAATGTTCCAACTATTTTTATGCTGTCTCTTAGTACATAAAATTTTCGTCATGAATATCTCAGATGCACCCGTCTGCATTTGATGCTGCACTTCTAAGTTTATGTTCGTTGGTTATAAAAGCTGAAATTGTTATTATTTTTTCCCAACTCCTTTCAATTTGTCTAGACCAGGAGTCTTCAACCTTCCACAGTCTTTTCTGTGGATATGGTCATATGAAAAGTATAATCGCATTACATAAAGAAAAGAGACTGAACTTTCTAATGATATCATCGATATTATATCACGTTTGCTCAACACTGAAATTCTAACAAGTTCGCACAAGGGTTTTCATACCTCCATCAGACACGTACTCGGAAACATAGTAGCAAAGCGAAAAACACGCACAAGGTTACAGAACAGACTTGCACATTCCCACATAATGACTAAAGCAGAACAAGGGAAACGCAATTTCTGTAATTGCATCCTATCAGCTAGTGATCTTCTGAATAAGCCATAATTCACATGTGAATGCAAATTGATCCGAGTTTCACTTTTTGACCGAACTTTACAACGCTATTAAAAAAGTAAAAATACACTATAAATTGAAATCTAAATGTAAAGTCTTGTCGCAAACGAAGAGTGCACATTTGCATGATAAAATGGTTGTTATTTTAAACAATTAAAATATCACAAGAATTTAAGGGCAACAATATACTTCTTAAAATTTAATAAAACCATTAATAAATTGATTCCTACATGGTTCCTATGTTTTTCAATTGATGTAAACAATTTTTATTCTGCATAAAGATCCACAATCGAATAATAAGGTAGTCATAAATAAATCTAGGTAATACAGTTGAGTGATTCACTGTGTGTCCACTCCTAAAGCAGTAACTAAGAACGAAGTTAATATAAAAGGCTCTGAATTCATGGGATATATGTATAAAAATTTGATTGAGACGTTATAAGGAACCATTCACAGTTGATGGTAGAAAATATTCGATTAGAATTATGAACGGGATCGTTGACTGAATTATTCGGGCGTATATGAATAATGTGAATAACATTATACTGTAGATATTATAATTTGGTATAGGTAGTCGCGAGATTTTAAAAGGTATCGATTAAATAATTAATTGTTTCAATTTCTTCTTTACCTAAATGCAGACGATTTTTATTTTGCATAAAAATCTGCGATCTAATGATAAATAATGAAATCGTATCTTTAATTTATATATTTATTATTGCTTTAAACGAAATGGTTTATATAGCAAGTACAGTAATATTACATTGTCTTACATTAAGTTGATGTTACATTGTTTTCCTTTTATTCAAATTTTTACAGAACATTGTTTGAGAAAATTATAAATCATTTTCAGCCCTTCTATATCAGATTTACATAAGAAAGAACTAATGCAAAGGAGGAAACAGTACTCGCCTTTGAGAAGCTTTTGTTTCTAGTGAAATCACATTTTTAATAAGCTTTTACTTTTGTGTAAGCTCATTTTAGTCCTTTGAAACTAGAAACTTGAATTATCAAAATTAATTAAAAATAAAGGTATCGATTAAAAATAATAAATAAATAATCACATTATTCATATACGCCCAAATAATTTCTACCATTAAACTAAGAATGGTTCCTTATAAAGTCTCAATTAAATTTTTATATTTATTTTAAGAATAAATATTATTTTTTTAACTATCAAAGTTGTAGAAGATTTTTGTTTCGACGAGGAATATAACTCGGTTAAACCAAACCAGAAATAAAGAGAATCTATCTCGAGCCGATATTTTGACGAATTCTCAATACTCGATATTTGAACGCCGTGATAAACGTGTCCAGTTTCGTCTCGCTCTTTCAGAAGAACCTGGAATCTTAGAAGACCACGTGAGTCGTTAGGAGGTGCTATAACTAGAAATTATAGAGGAACAGAGTTCCGTCGTGTTCCGCTTGTATCATTGCGCGCGTGAATTTGATCGTTCGCTGAAAGCGTTACCTCGAAAGGACTCGTGCAAAAGGAATGAGAGTCCGTCACCGAGGCGAGGACAGGGCGCAGACGAAAAACGAATATGCTGACCGAACGAGGAGGCTAGAATACGGGAATAGCTAGCTGTGCCGTACGTGGGCAACCGTACTTAGAGCACTGACAGTTTCTACATCTAAATATAGAATTTCGATCGCTTTGCCGAGGACTTGACGTTACACATCCGTTCGATATCCTATTCCGGTTGCCCTTTTTACGGCCCCGTCGCAATCAGCATGGCGAACGTTTCACCGATCGTTTCTTCAACTTCGAGAACTCGCTTCTGACGATTTTCCATCGAGGACTGTGTTCTCGTTGAACAATACGCTCGAATATATATATTAAATTTTGTGTTTTCAGCGCACGGTTCGCGATCATTAATAGACAAACAGCAAATTTGCAAATTAATTTATCTCAACGTTTCAATCCCAGTATGGATCATTTTCAAGAGACACATTTTTGCGTCTGAAAAACAATACGTTTATAGTGAAAATTGAAAATACGCTTGAATTATGGAAATTATTAAAACTTTCTTTTACGACGTGATTCAATGTTAACTCGAACATATAGTATTGTTATAAAAATAGTGATTTAATATTAAATTTAATCTTGACGTTCTTATACAAGTTCTAATACTTGCATGTTTTTGTTTTTAAATGATTTCCGTATTCGTCAAAATAAATGAAAATTAGCTGAAGAAAGGTTTAACGAATACGGCTACTTATAATATTTCTTTTCTACATCTGTACATATACATTTTCACGATTCTCCATTGGGGACTGCGTCCTCGTTAAACAATACGCTTAAATTATGGAAAATATTAAAACTTTCTTTTACCACGTAATTCAATGTTAACTCGAACATACAGTATTGTGATAAAAATAGTAATTTAATATTAAATTTAATCTTGACGTTCTTATACAAATTTCAAAGTTCTAATATTTGCATGTTTTTCTTTTTAAATGATTTTCGTACGCTTCAAAACAAATGAAAATTAGCTGAAGCTAGGTTTAATGAACACGGCTGCTAATAATATATTTTAATTGCTGCAGAATCTAAACATCTGCAAAAATAATTATTAACCTTTAATTCGACCTTTTAAATCGAATCAAACATGGTCTTTAAAAAGCTCACTGAAGTTGTACTATAGTTTTTTACAAAGAACTTGAAAGGTACAGAAAATTCAATAAAATCTTTACCAGTCAATCAAACTTTCAATCAATCAAAAATAATAAATGCAATTTCGCTTTCGATTCTCGTTACTATAAACGTACAAATCAAATATCCACAATTTAATAATAATATCCTCGTTACCATATCAATTTCTCGGCATCTCCGTAAGCATCGAGTAGTCAATTTGATAACCCCCAAAGGTACGTACACGTCGAAACTAATGCGACTTCGCCAAAGCAGTCGAAAATTGAAAAGCGAGCGATTTCAGCAGGCGGGGTTGAAACTGTTCAAACGAACCGAAAGTGCATCCAGGTGGAAGCGAAGATTTCAGAGAAACCGAGAGCTTCGGCGGTGCTCTATAATTAGGAGCCGGTATCGGTGTTCTTTAAGAAGTGAAACACGCACCGAACAGAGTAACGCCGCAAGGTACATCGACCCTGAAATCAATATTTCTATTAGGCTCTGTATCAACGTCTGCTTATACAGTTGCGTTTGAAATCCTCCGCCTTGGTTCTCACCCCCGCCGTCCCGCGGCTACACCCCCGACCAGCTTCTGTTTCTCTTGGTTCTCACTTCAGGTTGCTCGCGGTGCAAACTGTGCATGCGGTGCAAGCGGTGCAAGCGGTGCACGCGGTGCGTTTGCACGAATGTTCTCTCGTTCTCGTTGCGTGACGAGCGCGAGCGTTACCGCTGGCTTTGAACGCGGCCACAAAGTCATGGCTGCGAGAGAAAACTCTTTCCCGTAGACTGTAGACCATTGACCCTTTCCGCGTGCGCACGGAAACAAGCCAATGATACCGATCAACCATTTAACCGAGCAATCATTTTTTCGACGAAACCGTGAAAATTCTCTCGTTGCTGCGAACACATGACAAACACCTTTGTTGAACACCGTGCCTTTGTTATCGATCACTTCGCCGCACAGAAAAATTTTAAATTAACAACGATGTTAACCCTCTCTGTAAGAATTAATAGAAATTAGTTTATGATATCGGCGGACAGGTTCGATCAAAGAATCAACAAAGAAATTTTGCAATTTATAAAATTTTTCTCAACGTTTCGATTGTTATTCCGGATCCTTTTCAAAAGAATTTTGCCTTTGCTATGTGTAAATTGACTGCTGCCTAGTCTCTCAGTCTAGTTCTCAATATCATGGAATACAGTGGCACACAAAAACATTGATAATTTACACATAGCAAGTAGGATGAAAATTTAATTTACAGTTATTTTTGATCTTTTGAAGCATTAGTACAACATTCAGTATTTTTCTGACTCAAAATCTTCTTCCCTGGTTTAAGCACTATTATATTAGAGTACAAATAAGTTTTCAGTTTTTTAACTCGACCTAAAATATTTTTGGAAATTAGTTTATAATATCGGCGCACAGGTTCGAACAAAGAATCAACAAAGTAATTTTGCAATTTATAAAATTTTTGTCAACGTTTCGATTGTTATTCTGGATCCTTTTAAGAGAATTTTTCCATTTTGCGTTTGCTATGTGTAAATTGACTGCTGCCTAGTCTCTCAGTCTAGTTCTCAATATCATGGAATACAGTGGCACGCAAAAACAATTCATTCAAAAATAATTCACAGTTATTTTTGATCTTCCGAAACATTTAGTTCAACCTTCAGTATTTTTCTGACGCAAAATTCTCTTGAAAAGGATCCAGAATCGGATCGAAACGTTGAGGAAAATTTTATAAATTGGAAAATTACTTTGTTGATTGTTCGATCGAACCTGTGCGCCGATATCATAAACTAATTTCCAAAAATATTTTAGGTCGAGTTAAAAAACTGAAAACTTATTTGTACTCTAATATAATAGTGCTTAAACCAGGAAAAATGATATTTTTCATTCGAGTTGTCTCACATGGCTTTTTGGGACCAACGTTTTCACATTTAACCACACAATAGTTCTATTAAAAAATTTTCGTAAAACAATTATTTAGATTTCTATCAATGCTCACAATTTTTTAGCAAGTATAGGTATATTTTAGTTCTCCTACTGAACCCACTCAATCAAACGTTTCCTGTATTTAATAAGTTATTTCAAACTACTCGATTATCCGAACTACACCTCGGTCCCAATTATTTTAATTCACTGTAATTAAACTTTAATTAAAATTTAAATTCATTGAATTTTAGATCGGATAGTTGTCGCCACATTGTACTCGTGCAGAGTAGTACATACACTCCAGTTCAAAAAAATGCAAACAACACGTTCAATCTTTATATGAGACTTTGAAGAGTTTGGTTCAATTTTATACCGTCTAGTTTACACAGTATTAGAAAACATATTTGAATAATAAGAATTTTTTTTCAACCCTTATGTCGATAACCGGGTACCCACATGAAATATCTTTTTAAAACTTCTCCAACACTATCGTCGATAAATAAAAAATTTGTTTTTGTATCTAAGACATACATACACCCCCGTATAATTTTTATACGATTCTTTGATCAGATTATATTGAGCTTTAAGCGGTCTAGTTTCTACAGTTAATAATAAAAATTCATTAGATACCTCAGCAATAATTATTATTATTGTCTTGAGAAGACAGCAGACCACGTTAATGTATCATCAATTAAATTATGATTACTTATATATAATTTGTATTATATATAAAGTATAATAATGTATGGCAAAATAATCTCTACTTTGAGATTCAAATTGCATTAAAAAAAAATATACAATTTGGTACTATTAGAATAAATTATACTTGCAATAAAGTGTCCGCGTACTTTTGACCCTGAGTGTATGATTCGTGATTATATAAAGTTTCACGTGATGGAGAGAGATCGATACGTTTTCCTTTATCTTACAATTTCATTAAATCATCGACAAAAGGTCCGCGTATATATTTAATTAGCAGTCGAGCGAACTGCCTTTTAACAACACTCGGCAAAATTAATTAATGAAAAATCGAGGAGGCTGATTCTTCGGCATGTTTACTAGCAACGTCTCACGATGTAATTAATCGTTTGGTATAATTATAACGTCAGTTTTTCCCCGTTTACGCCTGCGGATAACGATTTCTCCTAGAAATTCGTCATTGACCAGAACGAACTTCGACGCGCGAACAAAGAATTCACTCATTCAGCATCGGTGAAAGATACTGATGAGTTCCTTCGATTGTACACAAGGATACCCAGCGTATCATCACAATTATTCATTCAACAGTTGCTCATTCGTGCGGCGGCGAACGTGCACGTCGCACGATTTACAATTCTATGGGAATTTTTTCTTATCTGTGAACTTTGTATTTTGTAACCACACACCTAACTTTGTACGTTTGTGGTAATCGTTTATTTTGTTCTTTGTAACATGTTCCATACAGTGTAAAAAGAGTTTTTTTATTCAACTTCATAAATAATTAATAGACTGCATAAATTATGAAGTATTGGAATGAAAGAAAAATTCGTGCCTTCCTTCAATAATTTGAACGAATCAATAATATATCGATAATCTTAAATATTTTTTATCTTTCTACTGTTATCATGCTTCTCATTCTTGTCATACATGCATAAGTTCCGCTGTCTAATAATTGGATTAAATATTATTGATTTATAATGATTCCACTAATTCAATTATTGGATTGCTCTAGTTAATATCGTTTAATAATGACGTTATAGGAAAATGTGAGAAATTTGTGGCTTCCTTCAATAATTCGAAAGAGTTAATAATATATTGATAATCTGAAATCTTTTTTAACTTTCTACTGTTATTATGCTTCTCATTCTTGCCATACATGTATAAGGTCCGTTGTCTAATAATTAGATTAAATATTATTGATTAAATATTGATAATGATTCCACTAATTCAATTATCGGATTGCTCTAGTTAATATCGTTCAATAATGATGTTATAGGAAAATGAATTATTTTAATATTTGCTACACGAAAAAGTCAACTATTTTGTCAGCAAATACTGAATGCATAATACTGAATTTTTTATTAAAATTTACAGACGCAGTTTTCTTCTTTCTTGAAAAAGATCCTTTTTGCGATCGAAACGTTGAAAGTTTAATCAAACTAGCAAAATTGCTTTAATGTATTTTCTTGATCGAACCGTTGCGCCGAGAACATTAATACATCTTTTGTTTTTAACAATCTTACGATCGATAACTGGAATAACATTTACATAGGGTTTTAACGTTTATACCAATATGTTTACATGTCATAACACTCTTTTGTTATTTTAGTATTTGTCATTTATTTGATTCAGTCTATTTGTGTGCGAAATTGCACAATTTTTCCTCCCACGACGGTTATGGAAATGTGAATTCATGTAAATTCACTTCTGCGAATGAACTTTACGTAAAGCTCCACGTGGCTAAATTTTTTAATTTCGCAGTCGACTCTTTAAGGAACAAATTCTCCCTCGGAAAACCGAAGGTAGCAGCATGCAAGAGACACGATCGATCGGTGGTGTTCACAGATTGATTGCCATATTTCCTGCTTTCTCTCAAATCTTATTTTCTTCATATCCTCGGCGATATCTTCACGAGTTTCCTATCGCGTAGACGTAATATAGCGGAGTGCATAACAGAATCAGTGGCGAATCAATCTTCGTTGCGTTCTGCAAAACGGAGGAGCATCGATGTGCGTTGTCGGGCCCGATTGGAGTAATTGAAATTGATAACAGCCACAAGGCCAACCAATTGTTAACATACGTCGATTTTGCGAAACTCTATATTATCCGTGCCCTCGGGTGAAACTGTTTTTAAACCGATGAAACGGAACACGTTTTTTTCTACCCTATTAAAACATCATCGATATTGCTCCAGCAACAGAAAATTTCATTTCATGAGAGAACAATTCACACTCTCTTCTCCGGGATCAGCGTTTAAATATTTCCACGAATCAGAATTCATTCGACGTCCATTGTACAAATGAGTTTGATCAATTTTTATTTTATCGACGAGATTGTGGATTTTATGCAGTTACAAATGAACAGCTGATTGTATGCATTTGTCATAAAAATTAGTAGATCGAACACAAAACAGAAAAACATACTGTAAAATACTGTTTCATCATTTTTTTCAATTGTATACAAATTATTAAGAAAATAAATAAATGTCTGTACCTCTCTTTGTATGTTGCAAGACAGAAAAACATTTAAACAATTTCAAAATACTGTTTTGTCATTTTTTTTATTATTGTATACAAAGTATTAAGAAAATAAATAAATGTCTGTACAGCTCTCTGTGTGTTGCAAGACAGAAAAATATTTAAATAATTTCAAAATACTGTTTTATCATTTTTTTCAACTGCATACAAATTATTAAGAAAAAAATAAATGTTTGTACAGCTCTTTGCATGTTGCAATTAACGCGAGCAATGTTTAATTACAGCGAACACGGTTGAGTTGAGGAAAGTGAAACAAACACATTAATAAAATTCCACTTTGAGGAAAGTGAAACAAACGCATTAATAAAATTCCACTTTGACTTCCTTAGACTATTTAATTTTTTTTATTATTTTTATACGCTTGTCTGTAATGTTATAATTCTTCTTGTACTTGAAATAATAGTACTGTACGTTAAATGCTTTAAATTTCATACAGTACATGATAATAGTATTGCAAATCTTTATGCAAACTAAAAATTGTTTGCGTTAATTGCAAGCGACAGAAGTCAAAGTAGAAGTTAAAAATAATATATTGATATTTTCACAATCAGTCGTGGAATATTTGCCAACAATATTGTCTGAAAAGTACATTTGCATTGCAAATCTTCAGGAAAAAATAACAAGAAAAAAAATAACAAGAATTCAGTTAGACTTTTAACGTTACCTCGTTAATTTATGGAAGTGGCTCTATGTATTTAATCACTAGACGGTGGATCTTCAAGTATTTATGGTATCTACGCGTGTACTGATACATTAACAAGATGTAGTAGCATTTTTATTCGGTTTTTACATCAAGGATTTTTTTAATTGACGTAGAAAATGATAAACTGCAGAGAGATTTTCCGACTATTGATCACCTGTGGATTAAAAGTTACACACTATAAAATGCTAAATAACGACGTTTAAATAACGACTCACAATATTTTGTAAAAAGAACATTTCCCTTTTGCACTCAGTCTAACGAAGCACGCGCGTGCACGCAGTTAATACTTAAATGGTCAATCCTATTCCGAATCTCAGTGGATGGCACGAAATAAACGTTAGTGTAACTTGACGCGGGTAACGAACGCCGAAAACAGGAAAAGGAGCACAAGAACACACTCCTATAGAGAAGGTTCTCGTTAAAACACCGGGGAAAGATCGCCAGTAAACCCAATGAGGATCTCATTCAGCGTTCCTCGTTATTTTGACGCACTGTTGAATGCTTTCAGAGCTTTTTTCCCTTTTTTATTTTGCGTTTTCGTCTTGTGCTTTCGAATTTCATTCGCGGCTCAACGAACGACTCGCAAACGCGCCACAGCGGTTTCCCGCGCACGTTGCATATATGTACAGGGTGATAGGTGGTAAGCACAACCACGACGGAGGTGGGAATTATTTGGGGAAACAAATATTTCAAATAATATTTAATATTTCCGACTTTATTTTGCTTGAAGAAAATAGTATTTTAAACAAGATATACAATTTTGAAAATAAAATATTTAAACCTTACGTTTAGGGGAGGCAGCTCCGATGACCTTGATCTTGACATATGTTGTTAAGGACAACATTCTGAACAACTTTTGTCATTACAACTACCCGGTGCTCGGTCTTAGTTTTCGAGATAATTGCAAAAAACTGTATTGAACACTGTATTCAATTTTACATATTTTAATTTATAAAGTTAAAATTAACTGATTTTTATATAGTAAATATTTAATAATATAATTAATAATGATGACTTAGTTTGTGTGTTAGTGTCAATACAAAAATTTTATAAATTTTACGTTGCCACGGAGCGTGCGCGGATACGGAAAATTTAATTTAGTACTAGCAATAATTTTTTGTAATTATCTCGAAAACTAGGAACCGAACACCGGGTAGTTGTAATGACACAAGTTGTTCAGAATGTTGGACTTGACAACATATGTCAAAGACATCCGAGCGCCTCCCCTAAACGTAAGGTTTACCTTTTCAATAAAATATACAATTTAGAAAATAAAATATTTCTATTTTAAGATAAGAGGAACCATGTTTTACAATTTTCATAAAATGTATCGTTTAATAGTTATTCATGATTATAAAGTTGGAACATCCTGTATGTTTCTTCGTAGTGTCATCGCTAGACTGCGGATCTTTATGCAAAATTAAGAATTTTTGCATTGATTGCCGGACACAGGAGCCAAATGAAAATTGTATTCTTTTTTAAATTATATTATTAAGCTGAAACCAACAAATTGATGTCCTTAAATAATTTTTACATGTCCACTGTTTTAAATTGTACGTATCCATATTTGTCTCATAAATGCATAAAATCCGTAGTCTAATCATCAGCTATTGCAGGACACAGGAGCCAAATGAAAATTGTACTCTTCATTTAATTATCCTATTAAGCTGAAACCAACAAATTGATGTCCTTAAATAATTTTTACATGTCCACTGTTTTAAATTGTACGTATCTATATTTGTCTCATAAATGCATAAAATCCGTAGTCTAATCATCAGCTTTTTCGGTTATATCGCTAGTTACCGATCAAGCTGTATTCCAAGGGGCGAAACGATCGAGAATTTTGCCTACGATCCCGGAGCTTCTTTTATTGATAAGCCGACGGGATTCACCCTACGTGGATCGTCGGATGAATGCCGTGACTGTTTCACATAACACATAACGCGTCCCGACTCGGGATGACGTCAAATCGTGGCACGTCGTGTCGCATTCTTGTCGCAAGAGCACTCCAAAAAATCGCGACGCAGCTCTCGTATCCTGTTTCGCGTATCGGTTTCCAACGTTAAACACGCAATTTTTCGTGTTCGATCGCCAGCCTCGGTCGCACCGCATTGATTAAAACTGAAACAAGATATTGATTCAATTGTTTTCGCTTTTCCACAGATTCTTTATTGATTTTCCTTTGGCGCGTTTACGCTGTGTGTTTCACACCGGTATCGTTTATTCGATTCATGCCGACGATAATGGTTTTTAAGAACGATTATGGCAAATTATCGGTAATAGGGGACATCGTAAAATCCCGATACACGTGAACGATACTCTTAAATGTATGTAATTGCAGTAGAATCTGAGCTACGTGGATATTGGACATCCGTTATGTTACGGACACCTGTTGTTTAAACGTTCTGCGAACAGTGTACTTTCTAATGAAATTGTTAACGTTCCGAGTGTTCACAGTTTTGTTTTTACTAAATTAATTCTATTCTAATATTTACTTATCTGGTATGTAACTAAGCCTTCGTTAAAAATACATGCTACCGCGAACGCCACAAGAATGGACGACAGAGTAACCCCCTTTTACAGCCCGTGGCATAATGTTTCCGATCGGATCCATTGATTCCGATTTTCGAGAAAACATTCACAATTTAGAAGTATAAATTATTACTTCATGGAGTTAAAACTGATGGGAAATGAAAAGGGTTATTGAACAATGAAACTCAACAAAATAAGACAAGCATTCATTTATTATAACAAAGAAACGAGCAAATAAACAAAATGTTATACGGAAAAAAGTTTAATTTAAATTTGAATTTAAATTAAATTATTTTAATTTAAAGAGTTTTAATTAAAGTTTTCCGATTAATAGAACTGTTGGGACAAAGTTTCCGATTCGATTTACACTGTCCAACACCAAATTTGTTCAACAATTGCAGTTGGATGATTCCTATAGAGTTTTTTGCGCTGGTTCCGAATCTGCCCTTGATTTTTTCCCGGCGCACAGTTTTAAAAAAGCTAAATTTGAAAAAGAAAATTTATTTTTCAATTTTAAACAAATATTATCATGTTATACAAAGTTTACATTATTGCTTGTAGCAATTGATTCTGTAGACTTTCCCGAATACAGTGATATCCCATATTAATACATTATGAATCATTAAACATGTTTAAACAATCGTTGAAGATTGTGAGACAATCTTTTTACACCAGTTTGTGAGGATATTTTTCAATTTATCTTAAAAAATCAGGGTGCAATGAAAAATTGAACTATATCACGCGATAGAGTAGACTTTTATGTTGAGACTAACCCAACCCCAATCCCTTGAAGTGAACAAGTTGACGTTTTTTTCGAACCCGAAAGCAAAATATCTTCGTTCGACATAAGTAGCCACCATGTCGTGCCTGTCGGAATTGCAAATTTTCCAACCGCGTTTGACAAAGCAGAAGTATCTGGAATAACATGAACACTTCTATCATCTATGTGGTTTAAATTTATATTACATTATCTTTAACCTTCCTTCTTCTCGTGTGTGTATCGAGCATATAAATAACACACCTGAAGAACCGCATTCTTGTGACCCAATTGAAAACTGGAAATGCATTGGACCCATTTTTCATCATTGCTGTCGCTTGTAATTGCCCCTATAAAATAAATATTCTTTGTAAACGACCATAGCCTCGCTGCAAACACCGGTTCCCGTGCGATCACCGAAGTTAAACAGTGTTGGACGTGGGCCGGGCTGGGATGGGTGACCGCATGGGAGTACAGTATACTTCAGAAGGTGACTTGTCTGGGTACTGGCCACGTGTTGTTTGCAAAAAAAGGTGGTTCGGAACCCACCATAAAAAGTAGGTCCCGTTGGATTTGATTGAAATTAGGCGATAGATGAAATTGGAAAGAGAAGGGAGTGGTGTGTGTATATGGACTTGTTGAAACCCTAAGGGGACCAAGTAATCTTCCTTTATCCTTTAAATAAATATTCTTTTCACATCAGTTTCTGAGGATATTTTTCAGTTTATCTTAAAAAATAAGGGTGCAATGAAAAATCGAACTATATCACGCGATAGAGCAGACTTTTATGTTGAGACTAACTCAATCCTAACCCTTTGAAGTTAACAAGTTGACGTTTTTTCGAACCCGAAAGCAAAATATCTTCAACCTCAAATATATGGTACCTGCAGTTTCAGGAAGTGGCAATGGTTGCACACTAACAATCATTCGCCATGCCAAAAGAAATTGATCTTTTAGCCCCGATCTCCTCCCCTACAGCTATTATTTCCGAAAAATACCAGAAACCAGAACTCGATCGATTAATCTTCCGGCTGTAACTAGCGAGGTCCAATGGGGAAAAAATGTTGCATATCTACGAAGCGATGCCTTCTAAAGGGGGCGGGAGAAGGGAGCGAAACTTTCTTCAGTGAATTCAGCCCGCTGGTGTAATAGAATCGCAACGATTGCGTCGAGATAGGATTGAAACGGTGGTGGCTGGGACGCAGAAGCTCGAAGCTCTCCCCCATCGCAGTTTCCTTTCGCTGGTTCGTTCGTTTTCTCCCGGCTCCCGGCCGCGGTCGCACTTGTCTCATTTCACCGTGGCCGCGGTTTGTTCTTCCTTTTGTGGCGCCTCGGAACGCCATGTTACACACTTTCGCGATGCAACGGAGGTTCTCGCTCCACGGAGAATGATTTCGAGAGAGAAAGGAGCAGCCGCGCGACCGGAGAAAGAGGAAGGATACGGGCCGCGATAATCGAGATGGACGCAGGAAAAAACAACGAAAGGGACGGGAATAACGAGCGCCCCGATGCTGTATACGTAAAATCCACGATCAAGTATAAGAGAAACTTCGTTTTTCCACTGATTTTCATTCAATGCGCACACTTGGATTGCTGTTTGTTGCCCTCGCCCGTCCGTTATTAGAATATGCATTAATTATATGGTCTCCGAAAAGCTCTAACAAGGAGAGTGCAAGGACGTTGTCACACCGATTTAGTTGAGACTCTGTATACTTAT
>CM052336.1:22940208-22986530 GCA_028455595.1 Lasioglossum vierecki | reverse complement strand
CGTCTAGGTCGCACTTTGATGCAAATTGATCCAAGTTTCGCTTTTTGATCAAACTTCACAGCGCCTTTAAAAAAGTAAAAAATACACTATAAATTGAAATCTAAATGTAAAGTCTTGTCGCAAACGAAGAGTGCACACTTGCATGATAAAATGATTGTTATTTTAAACAATTAAAATATCACAAGAATTTAAGGGTGGCAAAATACACTTCTTACAATTTAATAAAATCATTAATAAATTGATTCCTACATGGTTCCTATGTTTTTCAATTGATGTAAACAATTTTTATTCTGCATAAAGATTCACAGTCTAATAATAAGGTAGTCATAAATAAATCTAGGTAATACAGTTGAGTGATTCACTGTGTGTCTACTCCTAAATCAGTAACTAAGAACGAAGTTAATATAGAAGGCTCTGAATTTATGGGATATATAAAAATTTGATTGAGACTTTATAAGGAACCATTCACAGTTTGATGGTAGAAAATATTCGATCAGTATTATGAACGCGATCGTTAAACGAATTATTTGGGCGTATATGAATAATGTCAATAACATTATACTGTATATATTAGAATTTGTTATAGGAAGTCGCGAGATTTAAAAGATATCGATTAAATGATGAATTGTTACAATTTCTTCTCTACCCAAATGCAGACGATTTGTATTTTGCATAAAAATCCGCGATCTAATGATAAATGATGAAATCATATCTCTAATTTATATATTTATTATTGCTTTAAACCAAGTGGTTTATATAGCACGATAAATAAACTACGGATTTGATACACTTACGGCAAAAATAGTTGTTATTTTAAGTAATTAAAATATTACAAGAATTTAAGGGTGGCAATACACTTCTTACAATTTAATAAAATCATTAATAAATTGATTCCTACATGGTTCCTATGTTTTGCAATTAATGCAAACAATTTTAATTCTGCATAAACATCCACAGTCTAATAAAAGCTAGTGATAAAAAACACCAGGTAGAGGATTCATTAAAAAAAAACCAGATTCGGAAAAACTCTATAAGATCCACCCAACAGTTATATGGAAACATGAAAAAAGTTGAAATTTGTTGGACAGTGTTGTTGAAAGGTTAAGAGAACCTCCAAGGTGACTCGAAGATCCCTAGTTGGTAGCCATTTGATGCATCGGCACTCTGTTGTTTCGAATGTGCTTCTGCCTCGGTAGACATTGTGGCAACCGAGAGTCCATGGGGTCTGGCTACTTGGGGGTGGTGCTGCCCGGGAGGGAAAGTAAATTGCACCGCGCGAAGGTGAGGATCGATCGAATCAGGGCGGTGCACGAAGAAACTGCGTAAGAGGAGGAAAGAGCCTGCTGCCGCCGGGGCTGTTGCATCCCCTCGAGACATGTGTCCAGATTAGTTGGGAATCTTGTTGCCAACTTCTTATTCCTCTCCTCGCCGTTGCTACCCACGCTCCACTGTTGTCGTTATTTGTTGCTTTCGTGGGCAATACGCGATAAATTGTCCACCCTCCGTCCCCGTAGAAAAAGATGTAATTTTCTAGACAGTGGATGTTCCTGCAGGATAGATGCACAGGATGAGATAAGGTTTTAGCTACAAGTACAAATTGGTCGTACATTATTTAAAGGGTGTCCAACTAGAATAGTATCGAGTGGGGAGATATTTTTGTGTTGTTAGATTTTCGCAAATTAACACCTGAATGTCAACCTCGTATTTAAAATAGAATTATGTATTTGTTAATAGATCGATAGCTGTACCTCAAGAATAGTCGTAAAAAAGTATTAACGAATTTTTTGATAATCAAGAATATGCTTAACGATTCTCCCTAATTTTCACAATTTCAGAGCGTGATTACAATAATTAAGCATTTAGCGTGCGACTCTCTTCGCGGCTGCATTAATTGGAACTTCTTGGTCTTCATTAATTTTCTGAGATAAAGGAAAACGTATATTTATTAAATACAAGGAAATTATATTAAGCAGAATTCTGTTTGGAAGGGTAATTATGAAGCAGAGGATACACCTCACCAAAATATTTCAAGGTTTTCTGTATAATTACCGAAAGTTTCATCACGAGTTTAATTCGATATTATGAGGCGAGGGGCTAACAAAACGCTATCTAACATTGAATAAGCTTATCAACTTGAACGACAATGTACCTGGAGCAAAAGGGATCCTTATCAAGATTTAAATATCTACAATTTATGGAGAATCGCATCAACATCAAGGTCATTAGCGATCACAAAAATTATAACATATAACATCTTTATACGTAGAAACATTTATAGGTACAATGTAGTACTTATAAGTACAATGGAGTACAATGGAGATTTTAGAATTTTTCAAACATGGACTATAATTTTACTGATATTGAAACATTCACTTTAATTATTAGGGATAGCGTCTTCTTTGGAAGGAGAAAAGGAAAGGAGCATTCTTTTGGGATGTGCTGTGTGTATTTCTGAAGAATCGGAATTAGCGATTATCACCTCGATACGTTTGTCCAACGAGCGAACACAGAAAAAGAGACCTTTTGCACGAGGTAAACCTCTTATGACCTTTTGTATTAGGATTGACTTGGATCCAGGAGTACATATTGAACTTGATCCAATCCCTAGTTAAAGCCTAGCTCACGCGAACCTGCAGTGTTTACGCTGGCCGGTCTTCCTTAATCCCCTTCATTGGCGATTCGTTCCGCATCTTAACACGGTAATCCAATCCCAGTGTCAGTGAATTGACGTGTGATCAGCCGGAGAAAAGGAAGGCATCCAAGCCGATCATGTGCGTGCGCGAACGGCCGCATTCGACCAGCAAATAAAGTCAGTCGATATCGATTCCTATCGATCTTGGCATGCGCGTACACGTATCCATTCGCGAACCGTATAAATTGCATCGCACACATATGCCCACCGATATCCTGTGGCCGGCTGCATACCGAGATTCTTTCGAGAACATGCGAGAAGTACAACGGTATCGCGATTCTTTCCTGCGATTTACCACTCACTCATTTATTTATTGTATCCCGGGCTCCCTCGATGTCGAATTATCCGACAAATTATTGCACCGGATCTTAAATAAGACTTTGCGTTTCTTCCCTGTCGCGCTTATGCCAAATAATTTCCAGTATTACCAACTGTCATTTCGATTTTGAAACGTCCGTGGAACGTTCAGTATTTGTTGCAAAAATACGCATAATAAAATATTAGTTTATAAAAATAACAAGAACGTATTTATCCGCACGTTCAGCTATTTTTCTTTTAAATATACGAAGAGATACATGGTTTGAGTAATTCCTCGTGGATTTGGTTTTACAATTTCAATAATCGTAAACTAAAAATATCAGAACCGGTAAACCTGGTGTTAATCTAATAAATATAACGTAGAAGCAAGGATCAATGATTTCTTCTGCGGCCAGCTACCTGACAAGATCAGCGAACCGATCGGTTTCGGTCTTCCGGCCACATTTCTAATGTGTCGTGCACGCCAACTGCGACCGCAAAATCGAAATCCACCGATGCTAGATCGGTGGCAACGATGACCGCTGTATCAACTTAGCAGTGACAATCACGATATCTGGCCCGATTGTCGCGAGAGAAGTAAGGAGAGATAAAGACTTTTTTCATAAAAAGTTCGGAGAGATCGATATAAGGAACTCTCGAGATGCGTAAGGAACGAATATCTAGTGTTTTTTTTTATTAAGCTGTGAAACCCCACATGGGATTATAAGCAGCATGCACATGGCTGTGCATGCTAACATAACAAGGATAACTTATGAACTATAACTAAGGAATATGTTGAACATTTTTGAATACAATATTAACATTAAAGAAATAAACTGTGAGATTTAAAAAATGTATGTATAAAAAACAGGGGACATAGAGAGGGACCGTACAGAAAGGAATATATCGTATAGGGTGGAAAGTGACCCTGGTTGCAAAGTTTGCAAATCAAAGTATCTCTATTATTATCGTAGATCGGACATTGCCATAACACATGATTAGGATCCTGTACCAGACAACCACATGGACAACTTGTGTCATCAGCAAGTTTAATCTTAAACAGGGAGACCCTCAGTTGATAGTGTCCAGAACGACGGAGTGATGAAATATCTGGTGTTACTGATCCTGTATAAACCCGACTAGGATTTCAGTTAGGCATGCCTAAACACGAATCTGGGCCTAATGCTGAAAGAATGGTGTACGCCTAAGTTAAGCATTCCTAAAGTTGCCGTACATGGTCCAAATGCAGATGGCCGACCGACTTTTTCGTAAAATCGTGCAACTTTGACGAATTTTCTCAAGGTTAAAAACCGTTCGTACCGTAATCTCCCTATTTTCCCATATTCTGTAAAGATTCAGCTTTCATTTTTAGAAAATTCATCGCTCTACCTCATTACTACCTCATAGAACGGTAGATGCCTAACTGAAATTCTAGTCGGGAAGTTATGGAAAAATCGGTGTACGTCGATCAATCGAAAAACAATTGTATACTGTTTTGACGCTCTGTTACTTCCTTGCAAAACGGATAGAGAGAATTAACTGCTTATCTGCATCGATTTCTCGCGAGTAACTCTTCACTGAAACGAGATATCTGCTACTGAATACCGTGTAAATTGGCGGCTTCGCGCACGATCAGGTTTCGCGAGCTACGATATAGAACACATGTCGCTCAAATGATCTCGCGCTACCGTGAGCCGCGGACTTGGAAATTGCTAATTCGGTTCTTACTATTTGCAGTAATCCGAGAAATCGAAATAATATTACACTCACGGACATTACTCATGTCTACACGCCGATTTTAATGATATTTATGCTCCGAATTAAAATTAAAGTAGAACTTCGATTATATGGGCTAATTAGTGGAACATGATTGTGCGAATAATACAACAATTACATAGTTTCAGTGATGAACTTAATCCTTATTGAAGTGTGCAGTCAATCGTGTAGAGTATGGATTGATGATGAAAAATATAATAAGAAAAAGTAATATTTCAATATCAGAACCTATAATGTTTGATAGAGTATAAACAACATTTTCATCGTTTGTGGCCATAATCTTGATTAAAGTGCTACTTTGAAATACTTTAGAATTTAATTCGAACCTGTAAGGTGTTTTATTTTCGTAGTTAAACGCACTACTGAAAATAGAATAATGCATTTACCATTTGAAATAATGCTTCATCCATCACAGGTATTTCATCAGACGAGTATATTTTTGTTAATAACTGCTGCGGAATGAAGATTGATTGATCCTTGTCCCCCCGCGTTTACATATGAAAGAATTCACGATGACAAATGAACCGACGAATCGGCTTCTAAACGTAATTCGTCGTAAGTCTATAGAGACATTGTGTGCTGTACGGGTATGTAAATTCGAAAGAGTAGAGAGGACATTAAACAAGAACAACTTCGTTTGTCATTGTAATGTTCTATACGTTCCGGTTTGAATTTGCATATTTCTGCCGCTTTTGTGCGCGTTTCAAAGAACACGTGGAATTGAAAAAGGTTGAAACAAGGGGATTCCGGCTTTCCATTTTTTTTCCTTCGTTAATACATGGAGGAAGCCCTTGAAAAATGTTCCCTGTATTTTTCAATTGTTCGCGTTCGAATGTCTTTTTCCAAATAAAATAAATTACAGACCGTGCTGTGTAACTTAAATTACGGTGCTTGCAAAATTTCATTTTTTTTCTTTTAATTAACCGTTGTAGAAATTGCGTTTGAAAAAGTACGAGAATGATCCTTTGAAAGAATTGTGCTTTCGAGCTGCATGGACTTGCTGGAAGCACAAATGTTATTGAAAATAATCCAATTACATGTTACGGTAAATTCGAAGTTTATCGTTTACTGAAATGTGATTTCGTCTAAAATATAATAATTAGAGAATAGTAGATTGTGTGGATTATTGCAAATTAAATTTAAATGATGATTTATCATAGTATAGAAATTTGACTTCAATGAACTGTGTTGTAAAAGAGTTTATGAAAAGTATTTGAATGATCCAGAAATTCAATTTCACACTTTGAACTTCTCATTGCTCGATTCTACCATTTCGAGTCTGGGGTCATGCGGTCGTGTCAATGAACTCGCTTTGATAGAGCTTACACAACACTCTACAATCGAAGCTTAGTATGCACCGCCATTTAAAGAAAATTTATAAGTCATTGAATAACTTTAAAACTCGATTATTCTATTCCATTGAAGTCTTTGACAGTCTAAAAGCTTCTTTCCAGCGCAAGTGATTAAACACTCCCTTAAATCAGTGTCTAATTTATTAATTCTTTAAATTCCGAGAGACAAACGTTTTTATTAAAATTTTTTTATATATGACACGCTTTACGACAACACTCGGTGGATGCAATTTAAAACAGTAAAAACATTACGACAATTTAACAACACCCATATGTTATTCTCGATTTATTGTTGAAAATGGAAGGAAAAGTTTTACATTGCTTCTATGTCTTGCTACTGATGAAGATAATTTTTATATTGCATGAAGATCCGAAGTCATCATCGCATTTAATTTTATTCTTGATGGAATACTTTGCACATTGAAAATATGAATAATTACAATGGTAAACATTTTATTTGTTTGATGGAATACAGCTTGCAAATGGACAGCATATGGCATTTCGAAATGAAAATTATGCGTAAGACAATGGCCGCTAAAATGTGAAAAATAATATTTCCCAACAAAGCACCGAAGATTTAATGAGATTGTTAGACGTGCATCTCTTTGTCGCCGCAGCGGCGTCTTTAGCGTTACGGTGTATTGAGAAATATGGCTGAGACTGTGTCCTTGGGACGCAACAACATTGCTGGGACTCCTGTTTCTTGGAGCGAAAGACGAGCACGCGTTACGTAATGAACGTCTCCGGCCATGTCGAGCAGGGACCCCTGCCAGGTCGTTGCATTATTAATCGAGCAATCGATATCTCGGTCTATGTCCCGTGCATCTACGCGCTCACGCTGCCAGAGAGTTTACGTCCGCTCCATCGAATCGTTTCACGGGAAAACCTTGCAAGGACACGGGGAACCGGTGCACCGCAGCACTGCATTCTTTCCTTTCTCCACATTCTGATCTCTTCCTGTCCGATGGAGAACAGGGCTGTTGACCCAGTCCTGTTCATCCGATACGATTTTTTGCGAAAATTCCTCGCAAGCTATTCGGAGCACCACGACATATACCCTTGTCATGCATACACTCCCGGTCAAAATGATAGTTCGGTTACTACAGTGCCTGAAATTTCCATAAACCCACTCGATTTTTTGGTGAAATTTTATAATTATGTCATTGTGTTGAGAATCTGATGCACGATAGCATTTTGGGATTAATGAAAGAAATTATTTACATGATTACATTTATAGATATATTATTAATTGTAGAAAAGCGTAAAGTTATTTAGCTTAACAAAAGCCGAACTGCGAAATTTTCATAAAGCCACTCGATTTTTTGGTGAAATTTTATAATTATGTCATTGCGTTGAGAATCTGATGCACGATAGCATTTTAAGATTAATGAAAGAAACTATTTACATGATTATATTCATAGATATATTATTAATTGTAGAAAATCGTAAAGTTATATAGTTTAAGAAAATCCGAACTGCGAAATTTTCATGAAGCCACACGTTTTGTTAAGTAGATAACTTCGAAATTAACGAAAATTTCTTCTATAGTGACAAATTAATATTTGCTATAATTACCATTCCTTCGAATGACGTCGAAAATTCGATTAGGTATTGATGATATCAAAGTATGAAGAGTTTAAAACTAAGAGGCTTCAACGAAAATGTAGACAGACTCAAAATGTAAACATTTGTGAGAGCATAGGATATATATCTCTACACAGTAGCAAGTACACACTGTTATAGATATTTGAAAAGTATTAAATTTCTCAATACTTTTTAAAAATATACCAAACGTAGGTGGCTTTACAGGCATTTCGGGATAAGTTCTTGCCACAGAATTTCGAGAAATTGTCTATTCGGTGTACCTGAAAAATGTACTTCCTTGGAATGGGTGATTCCTTAGTTCATTTTTGAGATAACTTTACTATAACTCTAATATAAGCGTGGTTTTTAAAAAAGTTTTTTTTATATATTTTTTTAATTGATGGTCTAGGAGAACTTAGGTTAGATAAATCCTCAATACCAAATTAAACAGTTGTAAGTGCGCGATCAAACATTCTGCATGGAATATATGCGTGTTTACCTCGAAATGTTCTTGTGTAAGTGCGTAAGATTCCCGCCCAATCAACGTGCAAGACACGCTATTAACGACTCGGATATTTGTGTGGAAAGAGGAGCGGATAGAAGGCAATGAACGCGAATGAAGAATTATCGAGTTCCCCTGGAAAAGCAGCTGGGCGCAGGTTGCACTTAAAACGCGATAGTATGGCGTTACATGAACAGCCGTTTAAATCTGCATCTGTAGTTCGCAACGCAGGGCACCACACCGGTAATTACTAGTTGCAGCAAGCGGATCGAGAGGAACGAGTTTATAGAAAAGTATCGCGAATGTCCTTGCAAGGTTCTATCTCGATGCGACGAGTCTGTGCGAAGATGAGCTTGTACGATGCCTCTTATCAAGGTATAAATACTTACTATATAAATAAATACTATAAATAAATACTTCTATCGACCCTGTAAATTATGTTTCGTTGATGGAACAATCAATGCTGGTGTATTATTTAATTACGAAGAAAGTGGAATCATGTTAAATGCTAGTTTTAGCGGTAGTAATCTTTGTAACAATTTTTACTTCGCATAGGAATTTGTACTTTAATTTAAATTCTATATTATAGCATTTTTTGAACATTTTTATGATTATTGAGCAGTCTACTGATAACTCTTCCCCGATTTCGGTAGAATTTAGGAATCAATTTCATTCCAGTTTGTTGCAATCGATGTTGACAATTTTTACTTCGTATAGGAATTTGTACTTTGCTCTTCAACAGGGGTCAGCAAGCTGCGACCCACCGCCTGTTTCAAATCTTTCTTTGCATGGAAAAAATAAATATTAATCAAATTATACGTGAAATAAAAGACTCGTGCAAAAATATCACTTTCTATTAAAAAATATTTAGAACCCCTGGCGTTTTGTTGCTCTACGGCCCACGTTGGTGTACATGTAATGCGAATAGCGGTTAGATAGTTGGGGTAGCATGCCCATTTGGAGGGGCAAAAGGTTCTTAGGGACCTGGACGGTGGGAGTTTAGTTGGACAAGGGATATACTGTGTTAAAGCCAATGATAATCCCCTGAATTTCATCCGAGGTGGGAGCCGAGTCCGACACTACCCTCCCAATCGTCACCGTAGGGAGGGCGCCATAAAGAATTCCCCCACCGCCCTTAAACAAAAAAAAGGCCTGAAAATTTCACGATCTGGCCCTATCCAAAAAAAGTCTGCCGACCCCTGCTCTACAATACAGGTGAATGCATTACGTCGTTTTAATCATTCGTAAAAATCGTGGCTTGATGAAATTATAAAAATCATCCCCAAATTCTTTCGTTAACAAGATAAAGGTTTCAATATGCTTAGTTCTATTAAGTTCTATTGGATTCCGTTTCATATTGGGATTGCTGGAAATGAAAGAGCTGATCTTTTAGCTAAGGAGGCTTCATCCTTTAGCGATCTTTGTATTTTCTACATTCCTTTCACTGATTGCTTTGAATCTTTCTTCAAAATTATGCTAGACAACACTCTCGCCTCTATAAAGGCTGATGGTCTTCTTAAGGACAAAAAAAGGGTTTCGATATTTTTTAAATGAAAATAGACTTCTTTGGTTTTCTCAGTTAAACTTATCCCGTTTAATTATTGTCAGTATAAACAGGTGTAGATCTGATCACTATCACCTTGCTATTTCTCTGGCTTGCATTGGATTTATTGATAATCCTGAGTGTAGCTGCAGAGAAGGTGACGAAACGCTGAACCATGTTCTATGGCAAGGCAACTTATACAACAAGGAAAGGCTCAAATTAATGAATAAACTCAGCAAAATAAATCTACAGCTTCCAATGGATATCTCAATATTGATAGCTAAACCAAACATCAAAGCTTGTCACTACATGTTATCATTTTTTAAGAGCTGTGGCCTTAAAGTATAAGTTTTGTCTATACTGTTCCAACTAATTACGTCTGTATTAAAATATCTGTGTATCTTTAATATACCACATTCTATTTTATAATTGTTATATTCTGTTTTGTATGTAGCGTATTTCGTTTTAATTTTGTAATTATGCTGAAATAAATCTCATATGAGATTTTCTAATAAAAAAAAAGTTCGCGCGTCTTCTTCCGATGATTCCGAAAATCCATTAGCTACGTATACGTGTTCGTCAGGATAATACTACTCAAATTAAGAGAATAGTATAGTTAGCTACAGGAGTGCGTATGCGCGAGCTGTACTTGTCTTTTATCGAAAGCGTGGAAAGAGTAACAAGTTAATTTCTCTGGAGTCGGCATCGGTACGTTGCCAGTCTCGTACCGCCTGTAATTGCAGCACACGTTCATATTAATTTAAGTATTTCCGCTTGCTAAATTCAATTTTCCGCCGATCACGAAATTTACATTGCTATCGCTCGATTTACATGCCGCGCTCGGCTCAATTATTTGTTACTATCGCGTGTATCCGATTGTAATATGAGAGTGGTACTTTGGAACAATGACGCTCGCGTTACCTTTGTTCATCGACTAGTGGACGTGAAAGGACGGAGGAAAAACTATTGGATTGTTGCAACAGTCTTGATACGCAACTGTTAAGAGCTGTACTATTAAATAAGAAATCTTATAAATCTTATAATATTAAAACAAAATTATGAATAATCTTATAAATCAATCCAAATCATCTGCAAGGAAAACTAATGGTTTTGTGAACACCCTGTATATTTACCGATGACATAGTCGAATACAAGGCGAATCTCTGTGTTTCCTTTTAACTCTCGATATTACATAAAACTGTTCGTTGCAAGGCCTCGTTTGATTTAATGTTATTGTCGCTCTAAGCATTCAGCACATTGCACACGCGAGTGTGATTCACTGAATTATTGAAAACGCGGAATCATCGGCTCCAGAAGCTTGCGAATTTACATCGTTGCATCATTTACACTCGACGATGCTGGTGCTTGCACGATATGATTCACTGTTTCGTTTCAGCAGTTCGTAGGCAGTCGAACGGTGTTTGGAAATTATTTTGAATTATTTGTAAAGTGCTGCAACCAGCATTGTGTTCAAATGCAATTCAAGTGCCGCGTTGTATTTCGTCGTATCTGGTGGCCACTCGCATCGGGCGAAGATATTTTGCTTTCTGGTTCGAAAAACGTTGACTTATTAACTTCAAAGGGTTGGAGTTGAATTCGTCTCAAGATAAAAGTCTGCTCTATCGCGTGATATAGTTCGATCTTTCGCTGCATCCTTATTTTTTAGTATAAATTCAAAAATATCCTCAAAAACTCTTTCGTCGATAATTTAGAAAATATTAACCAAAAAGGAGGATTCGTACGCTATGTATCCTCAAAAATTTATTTTATTTCATTTATTATAGGCAAGTAATGCTTCCGACAAAATTTGTAATTAAACAAACCGCGCGGCACTGATGGACACTCATGTTGAGCGAAGATATTTTGCTTTCTGATTCGCAAAAAACCATTCAACTTGTTAACTTCAAAGGGTTGGGATTGGGTTGGTTTAGATAAAAGTCTGCTCTATCACGTGATACAGTACGATTTTTCGTTGCACCCCGATTTTTTAATATAAATTAAAAAATATCCTTTAACGATTGTTCAAACATGTTTAAAGATTCATAATGTATTAATATGGGATGTCACTGTATTCAGAAAAGTCTACAGAATTAATTGCTACAAACAATAATGTAATATCTTTTATAACATGATAATATTTGTTTAAAATCGAAAAATATATTTTCTTTTTCAAATTTGGTTTCTTGAAAACTGTACGCCCGGGAAAAAATCAAGGGCAGATTTGGAATCAGCGCAAAGACTCTATAGGATTCATCCAACTGCAATTGTTGTGAAGAAATTTGGTGTTGGACAGTGTAAATCGAATCGGAAACTTTCTTCCAGCAGTTCTATTAATCGGAAACTTTTTTCCGTATAACATTTTGTTTATTTATCTTTAAATGTTATTGGCGCGCTGGTACGAACCTTCTTGACAATAATTAAGCTATTTTGCAAATTTAGTTTCAAATCGTTACGTTTGCCCAGTCCACATGTCACCGGCATGGAACCAACATGCGTTTCCACAAACTTTAAAGAATTTAAATTAATAACTAATTTGAGTTAAGCAAGTGAGTATACATACAAGTTATAATTTTTTTGTATTCTTTTTTCTTTCTCTTCTGATTGGGTTTTTAAGGTATTGTTTCCTTTTTCTGCATTTGGTCTGACAACCATGTACTAATTAGAAACGAATTCTTACAGACGCAATTACAACGAAATAAGTTTCTTGAAAGTTATCCATATCGTGGATTGAACCGTCGAAATATTTTATGTAAATTTGCAAAATAGCTTAATTATTGTCAAGAAGGATCGTACCAGCGCGCCAATAACATTCAAAGATTTATCAACAATTGTCGATCGAAAGGAAAGAAAACCATTTTATTTATTTGCTCGTTTCTTTGTTACAACAAATGAATGCTTATGTTATTTTGTTGTGGTTCATTCTTCGATAAGGCCCTTTTCATGTCCCATCAGTTTTAACACCATAAAGTAATAATTTATACTTCTAAATTGTGAATGTTTTCTCAAAAATCGGTATCAATGGCTTCGATCGGAAACATTGTGCCACGGGGTATAGTTATAACTAAACTCGTCACAATCGTAGCATTTCTACAACGACAACTGTACGCATTCATGTTACAACCTAATAACCTGTAATTACTGGACGATCGGTGTCCGATCTGGACATTCATTCTCGCCTCCAGTACTCGGAACGATATTGCAGCATCGAAGCACACATTTCATACGGAAACTCGATCGTTTCTCATTTTCAATTCGGATCCATATGCAAACGGCGGGACGCACGGGCGCCGTATCAACCGTAGCAAATCGTTTACGAAACGTACAAGCCCGGTATTAAAGACAGTCCCGGTGTCCGTGTCGGCGATTGCGAGTGTCACCGCAGCCTCCGCAAAAATAAGAATTTATCGCGGCACCATTAATCGGTCATTAATTATACCCCGCGCGGTGCGGCGCGCGACGTAGGCACTGGAAAGCCAAGCCGAGAGGCTTTCTTCGACTTGATTTACAACCACGGTGCGCGGCAGCCTTCGATTCTCTACACGGCTACATAAAATGTTACTTAACCCCGCCCGAAGTAAATCGATTTCTGCGGTTAATTCGCCTTTCCGCTATTCCGCGTCCCGCAAACTTTACACACCACCCCGAGTAAGGGGACCACTTAGTTCCTTCTTTTTTTTTCGTTCCCGCCAATCGCCGAACCTCGTCACAAACTGATAACAAATAACTGGGCCAATTTTGTCTCCGTCGTGTGATCGCGTAAGAGGGATTCTCGTGTAACAGGTTCAACAAATTGAAACATTTTTTTTTACATAACTCGAAGTCATCAGTTATCGTGTCAGATTCGTGATAAAGGTTCTAGCCAGTGTCTAATAAATGTGTGTATATTATTACCCTAATAGCACAAAATATTGTATACGCATTCATATACTATTAAAAAGAGATTCAATCTTTTTTTAATATTCAAATATGCATACAATATTTATTTTATACTAAGTAACAAATATTTCTTTTTAAATATGCAGGAAATATCTATTTCATGTTACGAGGAAAATATTTTTCTCTAAATATTAAATGAATCTTTTTTTTCATATTAGAAATAGACTATTTTTTCTTAATATACAGATAATATTTATTTCATATTATGAAAAAAATATTTTTTCTCATTATAAAACAGATTTTTCTTTAATATTAGAAATAGTTATAGTTATATAGTTATAATATGTGTTGTGGCTTACAAAATATTTTTCTAATATTTGAAAAAAATAGGTATCTAATATTTTTGTGCTACTAGGGTAAGAGGCTTTATAGAAATTCGCACACTCGTGCCGCAGCCTTCAACGAAAACGTAAACAGACTCAGAATGTAAACATTGTTACTCCTAAATATTATTACTCCCATGTTCTCCTAAATAAAAAAGTATTCTAGAAAAGTTTTCTAAAATATATCCTGTTTCAACTCACTTTATGCATTAATTCACACGTACATTAAAATGTACATAAAAAAATGGTCATATTAAATTGTATGTTAATTCTGTAAAAGGATTACCACAAAAAAGTGGTACCTAGGCAAAAAACGAGAAATGGTATTTGCAAAATTGCTCAGTTATTAACATAGGATCGGATCTTTTCGCCGAAAACATCAGTTATTTCAAAGTTGTCTATCGAGATAAAGGAAATAGTTATTGAGAGGATCGTACGCAATCAAAACGATTCGAAATCGTATGAAATTTCCGGGGTTGCAGCGTTCGAATAACTAAAGTTCACGATCGAATAATAGGAAATGTTTGACATTATTCCAATAACATTATCCTCGAAGTCTTTGTCCCGATTCCTCGACTTCCTTCTTCGTGATACACAACGTCTGAGATTCGAGGACAGTTGTTGCGATAGATTAATGATAGAAACTTCTACTCGAGGTCCTGGAACGTTTTCTCGAGTGCATCTTAAGTCGAATCGCGCGGATGCTGATCGTTCCATAGATTTCAGCGTTGCGGATTCGGATCGATCTGTGTCGCTGCGATCACGGGTTTTCCATTTTCAATATCGAGAAGTCTACGTTTACCTTCTTCAACAAACTATTTTTAGCAGAAGCTAGCGTAAAAATATCAGAGATAATTTACTAAATTATTTTTAAACTTTATAACAATTGTCTTGATAATCTGATAATTCTTCTTTTCACAAAGTAAACGCAATTATTTCTTGAAAATGATCTAAAGTAAGATCGAAATGTTAAAGTTAATGTGGTAATTTGCAAAAGTGCTTTTAAATAACAATTGCATTATATAATAATAGCATTAATATATTTATTGTTTGAACAAATGATCGGAATTTCAAAGAAAGTACTGGAAATGGTTGTTTACTTCTTTTTTATGAGAGAGACTATATTGAAAATTAAAAAAAAATACGTTTTGTAGGAACTCGTACAAGATATACATTTTCTTCGACATTAATTTTGGTAAATGCACTGAAATGTAATTTACATGTGGCTCGTGTGATTATATGTAATTATGCTAGTCTACCTTTACTTTATTAAAGAGCGAAATGTTCTCGTACAATTAAAAAGTTATCACATTTATGACATGTAGTTTATATCACTTGTAAATATTGGTTCTGCGTATAGTAATCTGAGATTACTAAGCTTGATTAAATACACGATATAAAGTTTAAAAATATTGTTTAGCTTCATGCTATCTGATTAGGGCTCTCTCATTTCTTCGACTTTCTATTATTGGATATAGTTTTAAAATTGTCTTCAACTTCCTCTAAACAACGTCAAGTGTAATGATATCTATCAATTACTCAAGATTATCATCAATATCAAAACTTTTAATTGATATTGACAAGTTTGTTGTTGGATTTAAAACCACGTTTAGATATGATTATAAAAAGGACAACAAAATTATTATTTATTTGTTAGAATCTAAATATAATCAAATTCTATCTGTCTATCTTCTTTATGTTCGAACACTTTTCGTTATCAATTCAACGATAATCGAACTTTCTCAAATGTATAATAATCTGTTATTAGATATTTATTTTTAAGCAATTTGTGTTTAGGAAGGCTGACTGTATGGGACCAGGTAGGGGCTGAGTAGGGGCACGTTTATTATGGGACCTAATTTTCTTTTTAATTCTGCAACTTTTCCTAGATTTCAACACCGTAAGCCGTCTATGCAATTATGCAATAACATGATTATGCTACAACACAAATGCATAATATCTGCAATGTAACGAAGAACGTCAACTCTTATCTTTAACCGCTATCTGTTATCAGATCTAGAGCAGACCAGATCTCTTCCTCGAAAATCATATCTGCTCCGTTACCGTCAGAAATGGCTTGCAAACTGACTCATTATTTTACTATAGCTTCGTCGTACATCGTGGACACCCAATATGTATACAGAGTGTACCAGATTTTACATTACAGAACATAATTTGCGTTATTCGAAATATGCTGCTGCTATTGAAACACTGAAATACACTATCGCCCTTTGAGGGCGCTAGCGTCCTAGTTCGATGTTTCATCTAGCGGTTTTGACTACTGAAAAACCTCACTTTTGTATTGCCGTGAAATCAGAACGCGAATCCCGCACCCTTGTAATCCTGGAAACGAGTCCACCGCCTTAACCCCTTGCCGTATTTTGACGAGCCAGACTCGTGATGAAGGTTTTTAACAAAGTTTAACAAATATGAATATTACAAGTTTCATTTTAGATGAAATAAAATTTGATTCGTTTGTAATCAATAGTTAAGCAGACACAAATAAATGTAGCCATATAAAAAATGTAAATTTTTTCTCCTTTCTACGACATTTTTGGAGATACAGACGTTTTAATCGCTGTAACTGTAAAGAAAATGGTACAGCAAGGGGTTAAGGGCGGAGAATATTTTCGCAAAGGGAAAAGTTACTTCAAACGATCGTGGGAATCAGTCCTTACCCATAGAAAGGAACTTCTGAGACTTCAGAGTTCCTCCAAAATGGGACTTCCTTAAGGACAACCTTTTTGGGCCACCTTGTACATATACATATTTCTTGTACATGTATACAATATTCAGATCCAATATTTTTCTCATATGAAAAAATGTGGCTTAAAAAATATTTTTCCAATATTTGAAAAAATATATTTATCCAATATTGACAAATTTACATTTTTTTGATAACGTAAAATTTTCAGGAAATAAAGAGCAATTATTCGTTAATCGTTAGGTTTAGGGCTGATGGTCAATATTTTTTTACTCAGAATTCGAGATTCTTCGATATTTTAGTATAAAAAGATGTAGTATTCCATTTACGAATACAAAATCCACCTTCAAATCTCCGAAACACTTCCACCTGTAAAAACAATAAATACACTAGATAATGTACCTATTCAAACCATGCAACTTCTGTATACAGAACTTTTTTGTGCAACGCATACTTTGGAAGTAGTTATAGGTGTGCAAGTTGCGTGGACCACCCTGTATTTTGTCCTCCTATAATCACCATTAGGATCGCAGAGATTTTAGTAATGAGGTACAATTAATTGCAAGTAATGATCAACGGCGGAGCTCTCGCTGGCGAAAAATCGCTTGGCGACCGATGCTTTCGAAAATCCGTGGTTGCCACCACGTGCCGCGGAATAACGCTTGCCACCAATTAAGAATGAAACAGGGTTCCAGCAGTTCTCGAGTGGCAAGTTGCTCGTCACACGCTGTCACTTTGTGGCTAACGACGCGCGGAGCTGTTGCTTCGATCGATGTCTGAAGTGGTCGTTTAGAGGGTACAAGAACGGCGAAAAACAAACCCCGGGGCATTCGTGTTGCACACGTGGAATGAAAAAGTTGTTGCTCGCGGGTTACGATCGCTTTTCCCGTTATGGCTACCGGGGTAAATGACGTAATCCGAAGTTACCGTTGCCGAGGACGCCGATAACATCATCGTGGTTGGCATTGTTCGACTATGATCGTTGCCACACTGTCCTGCGAACACGTTCTTGCTGGATTATCGTCGCGTTAAAGGTTAAATCTTGATCGACACATAAAAAAGGAGACAATCTTGACAATACTGGATAAAAAGTAACATGTATACAGGGTGGGCCGCGAAACGTGACCAACTTAGATTGTTATTCAGCTCTTAATGGTTCAGTCGGAAGTTTTTTGTTAGCCAAAATAATATGGTTCGAGAAGAGCTATAAAATATTAGGTGTAGAAATTAATCCCTCACTGCATGATTTTTTTAATTGGGATGAAAATTATTTATAACTCTGGTTTGAATAACATTAATCGCCCGCTATTTTGTAACGTTTAAGTACCAACACTTACTGTTATAAAACAGTTTTTGACATCTAGTCAAAAACAAAAACTATTAGTTAGCAAGATGGCGGCGTCTGACAAGACTCGCTATTAGGTGTAGAATTAATTTCTACACTCTTTTATAACCACTTTTTACCATTCTTTTATAAATGCAAGCCATAATGGGAAGAATACCATCTAATTTGTGCAAATTCTGCAAAAGACGTTCAGTTCATTGTCTGTTCATGACACGCTCTTACTGCTTATAACGGACATTGACGATAGGGCAGGCTTGTTTGGTTTCCATTAATTTTATAACCTCTCCGCTTTGAGTTTATACCCAATTATAATGGAAAACAAATATTTCCATACGACTAACAAGGCTTATAAACGTTAATAGAAGTGAAACTAATCTGTAATGGACAGATACATGAGTTAAGTGGCTTTGAAGTGTATTTGACCCGATGAATTGTCAACATCAATTTATTTGAAACGGAGCCTTCACGTTTTTCATTAATTTTTCGGTCTATTGAATAAAAATCCAATCGCGTACCAAACCGTTTCAATGAATACAAATCAAAATTGTACATCTGCTGGTACATTAATATGTCTATTTATAGGACACCGTATCAGATTGATAAAATAAATTGATTTATTACACTGTGGAATGTCGTAATTTTGTAAATTAAAATGGTAAAAATTTTCCAGTACCTTAACTATTAAGTTAATTCGAGATTACGTTAGTCATGTACTTATAAATCATTACTAGAGTCAAATAGAATTATTTAAATAGAACTGAATTCAACGAACGTGCACCAAAACCTACTAAAATGTTGAAAAGGGCCGTTTGAGTCTGTAATTTCCGCGAAACTGTTCCAGTAACGTCATTACATTTTGTATAATTATTTTGTCACAAGAACGACGAGGTAGAGAGCTGTTTCGCGTTCTCGGCAGCTAGTAACCGCCACGCTTTGCTTTTCTTTGGGCTTTCCGCAGTCTGCACGCTGCACTTTGATCCTCTGTTGAGAAAACTTTTTAGTCGTTGGCATTTTCCCCGGTGGTTCCGGTGAATGTTTATTATCACGTACGCACAGCACACCGCGTGATCTGGACACCACCACATATCAGTTTGTTCATTCAGGACACCGTATTCGCATCAGCGTATGGATTTTAAAATTCTTTGTGATTACCAAGCCGGAAAAGAGTGCTGAAGCTAATTTTTACGTAGAAACCTGCAATAACGGATATTTTTCATATCCTCGCAAATCTTTTGTACATGAGATATTTTACAGATACATTATTTCTGTTGTACAATTTGGACTTTATATATTTTCAACATATTGGTAAATAAATTGAAACTCTGCAGTATATGGTTACAGTGAAATTTTTCAGTTTTATATTATCAATCAGATTATTGTGGTAGTAGTTTTCTGCAAAAACTGAAAGGGTTGTAGATTTCTACAACGTTTGAAGTAACTCAATTTAACTTAATTTCAATATGCACGCTTTTTTCATTGACCAACATTATCACTATTTTCAGCCAGAATTTATGCAACTAAATAATGAGAACTAAATGACTTCAAAAACCATATAAATGAAATATTCAGGGAACATGTAACTGATAATATTAAAAGAATTTATGCACAAAAAAGTACCATAACGGAGGAGCAGATTTTGAGTGGCGAAAGCTTCCAAGTCATTCATTTTTGTTAAGTAAAAAAGAAAACATGGTCTGCGATATATGTAAAGTACCAGTTAATATAAATTACCTTATACTGGAATGCAAAAAATATGAAAATGAAAGGAAAAATGCTAAACATTCTGTTAGATTCTGAGAAACACATTGTCGGTCTTGCCCAATATATCAAACATACTAAAATGTACAAAATATTGTAAGAAAATGTACCGTGTTGCTAATGACCTTTGATGTTGAAGCAACATTAAATAAATAAATAAAAAAAAAGAAAGACTTATGCATGTCGATATTTTTCGACAACGTTCAGGCGTGAAGACACGACTATTATCGATACGTGAAGTGTTTATTCACGTATCAAGTCAAGTGATTATTCTTCTTTTAACCGAACAATTCGCCCTTCCGAACGATCTGTTGTATAGGGGGAGTTTGCAGTTGCGTACGATGATTGTATCGATCTCGTAGCAGTATTAAAAGGCAATTAGAAATGTCTACAATAATTTTGTAATATAGATAGATACTTGGTCCCCGCAGGGTTTCAAGTTCATACACCAATCTCCTTCTCTTTTTCCACTCTCACCTATCGCCTAATTGCAGGCCTATTTCAGCCAATTCCAGAGGGACCTACTGTTTTTATGGTGGGTTCCGAACCACCTTGAGCAGCACAGTATTTACATAGCACATAGAATATTTCCAGAGGTGCCGGCGATGGGATCGAACCCGCGACCACGACATCCGCAGTCGCGCGCTCTACCCACTGAGCCACTGCGCGCCTTTATAATAATTTTATAGAAGACCATATAAATGAAATATTCAGGAAACATGTAACTGATAATATTAAAAGTATTTATGCACAAAAGTACCATAACGAAGGAGCGGATTTTGAGTGGCAAATAAATCGTCAAATTCAAACGTCAATTTCTAGAATCGGGGAGATTACGATAACCGTGGCCCCTAATTTTAAGATTATATTTGTATTCCTGGGATCATTTTAAGAAAAAAATGTTGATATAACAGGTGTCCAAACAGCTTCGTTTAGCCGGTAAAGTAGATTTAGTGTTTTTCATAAAACTGCAAATATCTCGAAAACTATGCGAAATATCGCAAAATATAAAGAGACCTTTTTTGTAGGAAATTGAATTTCCAACAATTTATGTCATATGACTTTCTTCTATCATCTGCGCAGTTTCTGAGTATATTTATATTTCTGTGAAGTTGCTGAACAACTGCTTCTCCCCTGAAATAATGGTCGGGGCAAGTGAAAAGGGTTCTGAAAAGACCAAATTCTGGATAACATCTACAATGGGAAGATTATGTGAATAGAATGGGTTGGGTTAGGTCGTCAGTGGGGGCGGAGAGGGCCGGCCTTACGGCCGGCCCGACCACGCATACGGGAATCCAGGAGTAGTTTCGAATATCTCGAAAACTAAGTGATCTGCTCTTATTGTTTGAAAAGATTTCAAAAAATTAAATAATAGTTTTTTATAGAAAATTCAATTTCCTCCAAAAAAAGTCTCTTGATATTTTGCCATATCTCGCATAGTTTTTGAGATATTTGCAGTTTTATTAAAAACACTAAATCTACTTTACCGGCTAAACGGAGCTGATTGGACACCTGTTATATAAACATTTTTTTCTTAAAATGATTCCAGGAATACAAATATAACATTAAAATTAGGGGCCACGGTTATCGTAATCGTGCCCTAGAATCAGAATTGGGCACTCAGAAGTAACCCATTCATTTTCGTTAAGTAAAAAGGAAAACATGGTCTGCGATATATGTAAAGTACCAGTAAATCACTTTATACTGGAATGCAAAAAATATGAAAATGAAAGGAAAAATGCTAAACTGCCTGGATCTTTACCCATTCTGCTAGGTTCTGAGGAACACATTAGTCGGTCTTGCCCAATACATCAAAGATACTAAGATGTACAAAATATTGTAAGAAAATGTACCATGTTGCTAATGACCCTTGATGTTGAAGCAACATTAAATAAATAAATTTAAAAAAAATAGTACAGAGATTATTTTCAATTTATCATAATGACTAAAGAAAAATGAACTTCCAGGAAAGTTTTATTTGTATATTTATTTTTGGAAAGGACAAGGAGTCCAGGTCACTGATCGACGAGAGTCGCAAGGAATAATGGCGTCCGCAAAAACAAAGTATTTTTAGGATTTTCCTCTTCTTTTCTTAAGACAAGTATCTCTATATTCTTTCGTAAACTTGCACACAACGATTTCTAAAGCTCCTTCGCTGAATCCAATCGTAAATCGTTCTATCCCACGTATCGGATCCGGAATTACACAATGGACAAAAACATTTTCGTCGAGACTGCTAATATTAGGTCCGTTGAACGCGTGATGGTATCTGTATTTTTAGCTGTCTGTTTTGTGTATGATCGAATATAGTCATCGGAGAATTTTTTTACTTTTTTGAGAATTTATCGATCCAGCTACTTGTACCTACTTATTCCAATTACTACTGGAATTCTTCCAGCAAACTGTGTTTAAGTTTTTAGTTACATGTACAATAGTTTTGTGGAGTGTTTAATTGCTGCAATCATTTCAGACAAGTATGCATAAAATATACATTAATTCATGGATTATACTTTCATGTGGATGTCATATCTGTAGGCATGGCATTTCAAGGTTTACAGAATTTATTATCAATTAATTCGATGCATTAAATACGCAGGGAATATTGTGCACCATACCTGAGCACTTTCGAAGTACTTATTTTATAATTTTATATAAGTACTTTCGAGCTCTTGTCTCCAATGATTTACAAGCATCATTTTTGAAATCAAACAACTATGGAACTTTCCGAGCGTGGAATACAAAAATATCTGCACACTTAAGAAGAAATTATAAATGCTGATTGAGATTACATTGTAAATGAATATTTTAAATAGATACTTGAAACCTTTTTCTTTTTCTCAGTTGACGAAACTGTAATTAAATATATGTGTATATTTTGTCGCATAAAAGAAATTTATCTGAACTGTACCCAAGTTGTTGGAATATTTTCGTGAGCTACTATGTTTATTTTCAATATTTCTGCAATTACCTTTTTCTTGCATTGGTTACAGGCTTTTCATATGCTTACGTACACGTAGTGTCATAATCCATGTTAGGCCCAGTTCATTGGTCGACCTGGAACACGAGAATAATGAAAAAAGTTTCCACAAACGTGTGCGTTATTTGACCTAGTTCTCGAGTTATAGACATTTCTGAACTCTTGAAATGTGTATCTGCTCGCTCTCATAGAAACTACGCGAAATAGTCTGTGGCCCGAACAGAAGCTTGTGATAGTCATTTTTAAAAGACCCTTTGACTCTTATAAAAATTCTTTCGTCGATAATTTAGAAAATTTAACCAAAAAGGAGTACGCTATGTATCCTCAAAAATTTACTTTATTTCATTTGTTGTAGACAAGTAATGCTTCCAACAAAATTTATAATTAAATAGAAAATCGAACAAAAGCAAAGATACGACGAAATACAGCGCGACACTGATGGACACTCATGTCGGGCGAAGATATTTTGCTTTTTGATTCGCAAAAAACCAGACAACTTGATAACTTCAAAGGGTTGGGATTGGGTTGGTCAAGATAAAAGTCTGCTCTATCACGTGATACAGTACGATTTTTCGTTGCACCCTGATTTTTTAATATAAATTGAAAAATATCCTCACAAACTGGTGTAAAAATATCGTCTCTCCATCTTTCACGATTGTTTGAACATATTTAAAGATTCATAATGTATTAATATGGAATATCACTGTATTCCGGAAAGTTTACAGAATCAATTGCTACAAGGAACAATGCAATGTCTTGTATAATAACATGACAATATTTGTTTAAAATTCAAAAATACATTTTCTTTTTCAAATTTAGTTTCTTAAAAACTGTGCGCCAGGGAAAAATTAAGGGCAGATCCGAAAAAAAACAACTACAATTGTTGGTCAAAATTGGTGTTGGACAGTGTAAATCGAATCGGAAACTTTCTTCCAGCAGTTCTATTAATCGGAAACTTTTTTCCTTATAACATTTTGTTTATTTGCTCGTTTCTTTGTTATAATAAATGAATGCTTATGTTACTTTATTGTATTTCATTCTTCAGTAAGCCCTTTTTCATTTCCCATTAGTTTTAATTCTATGAAGTAATAATTTATACTTCTAAATTGTGAATGTTTTCTCGAAAATCGTTATCAATGGCTCCGATCGGAAACATTGTGCCACGGGGTGTATTCACCCTGGACATTTGAAACAGAATTCTCAGCCCTAGAAACGGAAATCTCGTTAATGGGGCGTAAAACGGTTCAAAAGTTTACCCCGGGTGCGAATCGACGCAAATTGTGCCGGTGAGTGACAAGCGTTGCCCGAATTCACAGTGCCGCGAATCGCGTGCCATTTCCGAAGAAACGCGACGCGTCGCGTCCTTTTCACGCCGGCGAATATATTATAGAACGCACGCAAGAAGCAAACGGGTAATTCAGTCTGCCGCGCCCTCCGAATCGCCCTGACACTGACATCCCAAATGACGATCGGGCTTGTCCTCTATACACGATTTATCGCCGGCATTATCGAAACAGAGGGCTTGCTGCCGCCAATTTCGGAGGGAATCACCAGACGCTTAATGCTTAATTCCCACTATCGCTTAACCGACACTTTGATAATGCCCATGTCAAACGTTGAAAGTACCTTTACAGCGTTAACCCTTCAGTGTCCTGCGCCGACCCTTACTCGAAAATAGGGGCACGTCCCTTCGCATCGCTAAAAACTAGCTCGTTCTTAGGATCTGAAGTCGATTAACTAAAATCATTTATACTACATTAATCATTTATATACAGACGCATTTTTAAGTTAATCTTGAAAATATTCCAAATCAGCGACCGAAACGTTGCTGTTTGCAAACGTTTGAAACGTCGCTGAAATTAGCAAAACTGCTTAGTTAAGTTTGTTTTTTAACAATTGTTATTAATCATTTATACTCTTTTGAAAAAAATACGTAAAACCACCGTTCGCAAACCGAAAAGATTTTGTAATCAATGAAATATGATGTATATTAAAGAGTAATGGATGAAACAAAAAGGCACAAAAAATAGATTCGAGTAAAAATTATTTCTTTGAAAGAAGAAGTAATTTGATTAGACATTTAAGATAACAGACTAAAATTGAAAGCTAAACTTCAAATAATTATTCATAGACTAGTTGACCCGAAACAGAAGTCAATAATTTAAATACCTATTGAAATATTGATTAAATGCTGCGTCGTTCGTTTATTTGTCAAGCACTTTTAGTTTTTCCCGAATTTTCCATTTTTCCGAGCAACTTTTCCAATTTTTCTTTCCCTGAAACCTTATTCGGACTATTACGAACATAAAAAAGAAAAAAAGCAATTAGCCAAATCAGCATTTGATTTTCGAGGTAACTTCTCGTGTTATCGAATAAACATATTTAGAAATACCTTAATTTTATCTTCGATTCTTTATTTCAAAACGCTGCGAACAGCGATTTCCAACCCAACACAAACTTTTAGAATCGTTTCCGTCGAGTGGTCATAAGTATTTACTTATGGACATAAGAATACATTGTAAATTCATTTATACAATTGTATAACAAATGAAGTTCGCGAACTCATTAAAAGAATGAAGTTTTCTGTACGGACCCTTTCTCTGTCCCCTGTTTCTTATACATATACGTTTCTTAAATCTCACAGTTTATTTCTTTAATGTTAATATTGTATTCGAAAATGTTCAACATATTCCTTAGTTATAGTTCATAAGTTATCCTTGTAATGTTAGCATGCACAGCCATGTGCATGCTGCTAACAATCCCATGTGGGGTTTCACAGCTTAATAAAAAAAAACGAATGAATTGAGAATTATATTCTAACAAGGAGAGTGCAAGGACGTTGTCACACCGATTTAGTTGAGTCTCTGTATACTTATAGATCTCGATCTCCCATTTACGAATATATACCATTATAGACGCTAACACTCAATAGTTTTTGAGATATGCATAAACAAAATTCTTACGTTACTGCTTATATCTGCTATTGTAGAGGTATACAACGAATATTTATGTTAGAGACATATAACGAATTAATTTCGGCTAATTTATTTATAATTTATTAATACGTTTGTTCTTTAACTTGTATATAAATAAATGTGCAATATCTTACGACAAGTGAATGTTACATATTTGAATGTTACGAATGAATGTTACGAATTTATTTATAATTTATTAATCCTTTTGTTCTTCAACTTGTAATAATTGTGCAATCTCATATAGACAAGTCAATGTTACACAGCGAATAAATAATATAAATAAATGTGAAAAAAAAAATTTTCACCAAACGAGAATCGAACCCTAGCCCACCGGGTGGAAGTCTCGTCGTATACCACCTAAGAACTTTGTTTATGAATATCTCAAAAACTATTGAGTGTTAGCGTCTATAATGGTATATATTCGTAAATGGGAGATCGAGATCTATAAGTATACACAGTCCCAACTAAATCGGTGTGACAACGTCCTTGCACTCTCCTTGTAAGCTATTCTAAGGAGAAGAGAGTTCATAAATCCACGTCCCTTGGATTTCTATTAGTCCCGAGACGCGTGTTCATTGACGCAAATGATGATCGAAGTAGACATGTACGCGCGAATTATCGGCAACGTTATTGCAAAGGGGAAATTTGCCTGGTATCTCCGATTCGGGGGGACTGGGGGCCGATTAATCGACGATAATTGCGCCTGCGTACTGTCCACCTAACACCACTGCTTGTTTGTCTCCCTTCCGATCGTGATAATAGGGGAAAAGAGATTGGGCGTGACTATTGGAACCAGTCGCACTTGCTGGCAAGACGTAAAACGATTTACGATGATATAAAACTCGTAACGTGAAGAGAATACTTTCATCAATTCGTAGCTCAGCTCCTCTTCACTGGTTTTACGCCGATTGCAATGGATACCTTCCATCCACCGTAAATATATTCATAAGCCACCGCTAGATTTTATGCATTTATGATAACAAACGGGTAGTTGAATTCTAGAACAGTATACAATTATGTATAGTGTATTACGTATACACTATAGACGGCGGATTTGATGCGTTTTTGACGAACATGATTTGGTTTAATTTCAAACACATTTAATAATGTGCTGTTGTATTATTTTCAGTCTATTGACCCTTTGTCGTATCATTTTCTTCACAGTTACAACAATTGAAACGTCATCATCGCCAAAAATGTCATAATAGAGAAAGGAAAATTTATATTTTTTGTATAGCTAAACATTCATATTTGTTAGACTTCGTTTGAAATCTTTATCACGTGGGCGACTAGTTAAAATACAGTAAGGGGTTAAACATATTAAAAAAGAAAGCAACTTTCTACTTAATTCGATTGTGGTTTGTTTCAATTCAGATTGTTATTTTATTTTGTTAAAAAGGAGCTAAATTATTTGTTTCCATAAATAAGGTTCTAAATTAGTATCAAAAAGTTCTGAATAATTTGTTTGCATAAATTGTGTTCAAGTCAAAAGCACAAATTTTTCAATAAAACTCTAACGGTAAAATATAATTGGACAACATTATTTGCCACATAAAAAATAAATACGTCATTTACAGGATGGCTGTATTTAATAGATAGAAAATAATATAACAATACTCTGAAATTCCTCCAATGTTTTTACTGTTTCAAACGACACCTGATTTTAGTTTATGATATCGGCGCACAGGTTCGATCAAAGAAACAACGAGGCAGTTTTGCAATTTATAAAATTAATCTCAACGTTTCGATTCGATTCTGGATCATGGAATACAGTGACACTCAAAAACGTTGATAATTTACACATAGCAATCGAAAAATTCTCTTGGAAAGTATACAGAATCAGATCGAAACGTCGAGAAAAATTTTATATATTGCAAAATTTCTTTGTCGTTTCTTCGATCGAACCTGTGCGCCGCTATCATAAACTAATTTCTATTAATTCGTACGATCGACAAAACGGGACACTTGATTTCATCGTAATTGCATAAAATTCGTGTATACAGGGTGTCCCAAAATTCGTGTACTTCTCGGAAATGGGAGGTTCCTTGAGTCATTTGAAGCGACATTTTCCTTTACAAAAATGACGCCAGCGGCTTTGTTTAGGAGTTATTAATAAAAAACACACACCAATCAGAGCGCAGATAGAGCAAACGGAGTCCGACTCAGCGACAAGTCCCGCTTAGCGTGGCGGCGCCATTGGCCGAGCCAGAATAAATCCGCTGTAGCCGCGCTCTGATTGGTCCGTGTTCTTTGTTAATAACTCCTAAACAAAGCCACTGGCGTCATTTTTGTAAAGGAAAATGTCGCTTCAAATGACCCAAGGAACCTCCCATTTCCGGGAAATACACGAATTTTGGGACACCCTATATATCCAAACTTAAAGTCACCGAAAAAGAAGCACACATCGCGGAAACAGTGGTTAAACATTCGCCAAAGACGTGTTCTAAAGATTCACAGTAAGACACACAGAAATCGTGGCAGATTTATTAAGAAATTTATGAGCCATCTGATAGTGCACAATACGTGAATCAACATTTACCGGTGTTCGATTGCAATGCACACACATGCAGTACTCCAATTTTAGCAATTAGCTGCGAGCAAATATTCTGTGCAGCCGTACCAACACGCCGCGTATACCTTATCTGAGCAAGTTGCCAGGTATCATGCATTAAACATACCGCCGACAAAACGAAACAGGATTTCGGATGCGTAATAACACGCGACTGAAACGGGACGGGCTTGAATTGGAGCGTTAATGTAGTTTGTAACAACGCGAAGGGGGCCCCGAGGAGCGAAGAAGTGTTCTGTCCCACTTTGGGACCGATCGGAGCCTGAAAAATGAAATACGGACGAGCTAGCAGAAAAGCCGGTAGTGAAGGCATAGCTGCGTGACGCTATCACCAACAACGCGTACACGCAGTGTATACGTGCATAAGCGTCCACCAAGGCGGCTGGCGAACATTGAAAAAACAGGTTGTGGCGCCTTCCAGAAGAGGAGTGTGACGCACTCTCAGCTCGTTAGTCACCGGACTTGTGCTCACTGAAGGAACTTTCGGAAGTTTTTGAACTCCGGCCAAGTGGTTCACTGCCGAATCGCGGTCCAACAAGTCCGCCGAAACTCTTCGCGCGACTAAATCATCCTTTTCCACTCGTTCCGATCGGGTGTACGCCAATGACGCGTATGGTACAGTCACGGACAAAAAGCTAGGACACCACATCAATTTGTTCATTTTTATGTAGCAGATATCGTAATAGAATAGTTTCATAACAGAAACAAGGAAACCAGTAACAGCTCAAGCAAGATGTACAGTCTGTCACACATACACCCCGTGGCACAGTGTTTCCGATCGGAGCCATTGATGTCAATTTTCGAGAAAACATTCACAATTTCGAAGTATAAATTATTACTTCATAGAGTTAAAACTAATGGGAAATGAAAAAGGGCTTATTGAAGAATGAAACACAATAAAGTAACATAAGCATTCATTTATTATAACAAAGAAACGAGCAAATAAACAAATTGTTATACGGAAAAAATTTTCCGATGAATAGAACTGCTGGAAGAAAGTTTCCGATTCGATTTACACTGTCCAACACCAACTTTGTTCAACAATTGCAGTTGGTTGATTCCTATAGAGTTTTTTGCACTGGTTCCGAATATGCCCTTGATTTTTTCCCCGGCACACAGTTTTTAAGAAACTAAATTTGAAAAAGAAAATGTATTTTTCAATTTTAAACAAATATTATCATGTTATAAAAGATATTACATTATTGCTTGTAGCAATTGATTCTGTAGACTTTCCCGAATACAGTGATATCCCATATTAATACATTATGAATCATTAAACATGTTTAAACAATCGTTAAAGATTGTGACACAACCTTTTTACACCAGTTTCTGAGGATATTTTTCAATTTATCTTAAAAAATCAGGGTGCAATGAAAAATTGAACTATATCACGCGATAGAGCAGACTTTTATGTTGAGACTAACCCAACTCCAATCCGTTGAAGTTAACAAGTCGACGTTTTTTTCGAACCAGAAAACAAAATATCTTTGCCCGACATGAGTGGCCACCAGTGCAGCGCCTGCCGGAGTTGCAAATTTTCCAACCGCGTTTGGCAAGGCAGAAGTATATGGAATAACACGAACACTTCTATCATCTATGGTTTAAATTTAAATTACATCATGTTTAACCTTCCTTCTTCTCGTATATATCGAGCATATAAATAACACACCTGAAGAACCGCATTCTTCGTGACCCAATTAAAAACTGGAAATGCATTGGACCCATTTTTCACCATTGCTATCGCTTGTAATTACCCCTATAAAATAAACATTCTGTATCATTAACATCATTAACGTCGTCGTCTGATATTAAGTGTTCCACATTAAGAACACTCAACGTGTTCCATATTGGATGCGTTCGCGTGCCAAGAGAAACATTACGATTATTTACATTACTGTAAGTAGAAAACAAATTTTTACCAGTTTCTTCTTGACACTCGAATTAACATGTTCAATAATAAGTTCTGACAAAGGAATACTTTTTAATTTTACTACAAAAAAAGGATAGTGACGAATAGAACGATTTTATGCATTTATGATAAAATGAAGTAGGTGAAATTGAAAATAACAAGACTAAAATAAATTTAGAATGTCACTATACTATTTTCAATCATTTACAACTGTTAAAGAAAAATGGCTTTCTTACAACTAACATATAAAACCTTTATTTTGCATAAAATCCGCAAATACAGTGATGAAAAACGAAAGAGTGCCAATCGTTTACAATTGTTAAAGAAAAAGGGCTTTCTTACAATTTACATATAAAATGTTTATTTTGCATAAAAATCCACAAATCCAATGAAAAACGAAGCTGTACCGAAAGGGTTATATTGATTAATTGCTTTACGCGATGTCACATCCACCGACTCTCGAAATTTTGTCACGAGAAAAACCTATTTCAAGTTTTACGGATTGTTATAAAATATATAAGAGGTGCTCCACGTCGAGCACTGTAACATTGCCAATTTTTCCAGTCACTCTGCGTCAGCGTTTCCCAACGTATGAACCGTGTTGAATTTTCGATGAACCGGACAATGATAGCTGCTGCCTTGCAGCAAAGTAATGAATAATTGTGTAAGAGTGAAGCCGGGAGTGCAATTTTATTTATTTGCATAATATATAGTTACACCAGTCTGCCAAACTCTGGAATATTAATATTAATATTAACATGGACATTTGAGCCGTACCATTGTAAACAAATGACCGCAAGGGAAAAAGATGAAGAAGGCTGAATCACAAGTACTTCCAGCTTGCGTGTAGCGAGTTTTAGTGAGCCCCTAAAAGTAGCGGCTTCCTTAATTATCTATAGTACGTGGATAGTACGCGTTTAAGCGAACGAATTAACGTGAAACGTTTTGTGTGTCCGCAGGAAGTGGAAAGAACAATATAGGCAGCGGTCGTAAGCTGGATTAAAGACCGACATCATGGAGCGTTACGAGGAAGAAGCCGAGGACAGTGACAACGAGACAGACCCAGAACAGCTTTTGAATGAATGGCTTGGCGAATTGGATAGCTTGACAGTGGTAAGTCCTTGGAAAATTACAATTATGTATTATTCGACATAATATAGTTAAAACATGAGAAACCAACCTTGTTCCCACAATGCATTGCAGCAATGTCTGAATATACACTGCTGTGCAAAAAAGCAGCACCCAGTATAATTATGTATATACAATGATTATTTAAAATTTTCCCCCTTATATAAATCTATATAAATAAAAATGAAATGCTGTTCGTTGGTAAGCGCATCACGGCTGGACCAAGTTGGCTAATTTAATAATAAAAAAAAATGTTTGTAATAGTCCGAGTATGGGTTTAGGGATAGAAACATTGGAAAAGTTGCCCGGAAAAACTGAAAGTGCTTTTTTAATCAATATTTTAATAGGAATTTGCATTATCGACATTATCAACATCCGCCAGTTAGTTTGTTTCTATTCACAAATTTATAAACATTTGGACATGACAACGACTGTCGAGTCAGTTAGTAATATAATGATAAATATAATATAATAATGATAATGGTAATATAATGACAAACAATACCTTTACGTAGAAATTGTATTGTACAACGATTAATTTATTGCATTAAAAGTATTAGATAATCCTCAATAACACATATATTCTCAGGACTATTCAATTAACTCTCCGAGTGCTGTGCCGGAATAATTTTTAACCGGGAACATCCAAATTGTCATTGAAGTACTCAATTTGTGGCAACTAAACTAACTGAATAGCTGTTTCATCGAGGACATTGGAAAGCCTAATGTGGTCACACGAGATATCATCGAAAGTAAATTTTTCAAAATGATCAATTAAATCTGTGAATGGTCCTAAACATTGTTAATTGCATAGCTATAAAGATCGTCCGTTATCCAAGGGTTGAACAGCTGAATCCTTAGCCAGCGATATTTAGTATCATTACTTTGAAAGAACGAAGTCCGGCTGAGTTCGTGAAAAGCTGTTATCGAGGAATCGATCATTGTGCGATGTCCGATTGATCTAAAACTTTCGACAGAATTCATTGAACATATAAAATCCTCTCAAATTTTATATAAATTTAACATTTTCATTTTCTTTTTATGAAATGGAACAATATTGGGAGTAAGGCGTGCCGAAAATTTTACGGTGGACAAATAAGGAGTGTACATTTACCCACCTCATAACCTATTGTACATTTCTTTCACGTATACCGAGGCATTGTCGCATCTCGACGATTATACTCGACGCAACAAAGGAGCAGATTTGAAGTTGGCTATTGACAGAAAAGTAGGGAGCGGTTCATTGGAAAGATAGCTAGTGACGACTCTGCGGTGCCGTTGCTCAATTGGTGTCAATTGACACGTAGCCTAACTAATTCGTAAGTAGGACCGTTCGCATGAAAAACGATGCGTCGTTGGTGTTCCGAGTCCCGCAAAAACGTCTAGTTCGTTGTTTTTCACCCTAACATTGCCTGATCCACATTTCACCAGATGACCGAAGTGCTCCACTTATAGCAGGAGTGTGGTAGTCGCCGGTTCTCCTGTAATTTAGGCAAAAAGTAGTTCTAAACAGTATTTCCATACATGTTCTGTTTTATTTGCCAACACTAGTAAGCAAACCGCGTATTTTTTTGCAACATAAACCTTTCCTATGTCAATTATAATAAATGAAAATTTAAGAAAAATATACGGTAATTATTTACTTTGAGGGCCTCCTCATCGATTTTGATGACCTTGAAATATGTTGTCAACAACTTTTCCCTATACATGTTACCGCAGCTCGGTTTTAGTTTTCGAGACATTCGCAAAAAACTATTGCTAATACTATATTGAATTTTACCACGCATACGAAAATCCAGGAGTAGTCTTTCAAAATTGAAAGCTCACAATCATGGTTCCATTCTAATCTAATTATCCTACAAAATCATCAGTCAGTAAGTACGGAATGTATATGTAAAAAGTAGTATCCAAGAAATTCAATAGGGGATCAGTAACAGGCAAGAGTTTATTGTAGTATAAATACTAAAAAGTTAGATTACTCGTGCCATAATTGCTCTTTTAGGTTTGTTTTTGTTTTAAACTGTTTCTTACAACTTAGGTATGGAGAATTTGACCAGAGGTATGCATAATTTTAACTGGCAATTCAGGAATTGCATTTTTTTCCTTAAAATGCAATTTACAAAAAAAGTTTCGAAACATTCTATAGTTTTGGCCGTTCTGTATCAACAAGATGTTGTAGTATATAATTTTTTCTGCGATAAATTGCAAAACTCGACGTTATTTAATTTTTGTTAGAGAAATACATTCGTACTCGCGATTTGGTTGAAGTAAATAATTATGCATTATAGTAGATATAATTAAATTTAACCATATAATTAAAAAATATTTACAACAAAAGTTGTACAGTATACAGTTGACAACAAATTGCAATAACAACTAATCATAAAAAACTCTTTATTTAAAAAAATTAGAATAAACTTTTTTACTAATGGAATCTTGTATTCTTGGTGCATTAATCGATGTATTTTTGTATTCCCTTTTAAAAATTATTAAGGTACTTAGGTCAAAAATTGATTAGTTTAGAAGTTATGATTTTTGTCTCGAAAAATTCAATGCAGTATTAGTTTTTTGCGAATATCTCGAAAACTAAAATCGAGTGGCGGTAACATGTATAGGAAAAAGTTGTTCAGAATGATGGCCTTGACAACATATTTGAAGGTCATCAAAATTGGTGTGGAGGCCCTCAAAGTAAATATTTAGCGGCTTTTCTTAGATTAAGGCTTTACTATATGTATATCATCTAAGCCAATGATTCTCAGAGATTCAATCCCATTGGAGGATTACCATGTGAAAAAAATGTGATAAACATTTCTGCAAAAAACTAGCTTTCATCAAGGCTACTTCGAAATCAGGAATTGTTCATATTCTCTTATGCGACATGCAATCCGAGAGGGGGGATTGGATGGAGTATTCATGGCGATTGTATAGTACGAATTTTACGCACAATAAAACAAGAGATCAATCTACGCGCGTAATGTAACGAATCGATTTTCACGACGTGGTCGATAGCCCCTTGAGTATACAGGCTCGTGGTACGGCACAATGACAGGCCGCAAAACGACAAATTGTCGACAATTGACGCGGCTGAACGATTGCAACGTGAACTTTGCCCGGTGAGCTGTTGCATTCAGACCAGCATCCAATGAATTTTCTCCTGGTTCCGATTTCGAGATAGTTCGATTCAAAACTCGTGCACACCGTTGTGCTAGTATTGTTTCAAAATTCGTTGATTCGAGCAACAATACTGTGCCGAATACTAAATTTTCCAAAAGTTAACTTTCCTTTGAAATGCATATAAACTGCAGCATATATTAAGCGTGCATAACACTTGTTTGTTTAAATAAGGGTGGGAATAAATGAAATTGTATCACTATAGACTGCGAGTGTTTATGCAAACTAAAAATGTTCTGCAACGATTGTGGACAGTAGGAGTTAAATAAAAATTCATTTCAGACCTTAATAGATCTTTTACATTCAAAATATCACAAGAATATTCTCAGTTTTTTCTGATGTATGAACATCTTATATTTCACCCATCCAATTACATTGTTCATGAACAAATTTCGTTTTTGAATTTTTTCTATTGCATTCAGCGGCTAATTGAAATCCAATAATATTTATGTTTGCAAATAATTGTCGCCCTTGATAGATTTTTTACATTGAAAACATCATAAGAATATTCTTAGATTTTTCTGATGTATGAATGTCTTATTATTTCACCCATTCAATTACATTGTTCATGAACAAATTTCGTTATCTGAATTTCTTCTATTGCATTCAGCGGCTAACTGAAACCCAATAATATTTATGTTTGCAAATAATTGTCATTACTTTCCTTTCCGCGTGTTATCTAAATATAGGCAAATATTCCATTACGACAGTAACACAGCTCGCGCAAGCATGCGCTTGAGTTATCAATCGTGGGCATTCATTATGCAAATCTAAGGTTACCGCCCATCTCACTATTGTGGAGGTGAAAGTGCGGCTTAGTTAGTATAGCCCACGGGGTTACTGGATGCACTGGAGGCATGCGAATGTTTGTATGCACTAATAACGTGATTTATAGAAGCCCAGCTGAACAAATAGTTTGACAAAATGCTTTTGGTAGGGATTAATCAAATTTTTTAATTCTGAGCTAGAGACATTTCACGACTTAATAAATTATGATTTATTCGAACACTGTGTATATCTTGTACATCTTTCCATAGTTAAGATTATAATAAATAAAAACTAGAAAAAATTAAAATCTTTTGTTTAAACCGTTCCAGAATACGTTATTTCTGACAATGAATAAATCTAGTTCAAGGTACATTCATGCATATGTTAATAAAAATAACAATTTCAATTATAATAAATAAAAATAGAACAAATTGAAATCTTTTGTTTAAACCGTTCCAGAATTCGTTATTTCTGACAATAAATAATTTTAGTTCAAGGTATATTCATGCATGTGTTAATAAAAATAACAATTTCAATTAAATCAAATAATTGAAATAAGAAATAAAACAATGTTGAATCGCAGTGTTGTTTTTAAATAATAAATCTTTTGTCGTACTCAGCAAAATTGCCTTTTGAAATTAATTGATTTCATCAATTAATTATTTTACTTTGTTCGTACTATCGTATTTGCTCTATAAAAAAAATCGACGTGTAGACTTAATCCGAACTAAATTCATATCAGCAGGTTCGCAATGCGTGAAAATTTGTATGAATGTTGAAGAATACGCGACGCTTTCTAGGGAACTGCTCGGCCGTATCTCCTCGACGGAGCGCGATAGATACATACGAAGCACGAGGGGCTCACTCGGGTGGCAGAAGATAGATTAAACGTGTTCAAGTCGCGGGCAACGACCGAAAGAGTTTCCCGTGCTTGCACTTGCACTTGGAGTCACAGTTCCAAACCACGCGGCAGCCAAAAGATCGATAGACGCGCGATACACACCGGCGTCCATGCTCCGAACACTCCGATAACAATATTTCCTTGTTGCAAATGGCTAATTTTATAGATTTCTATGTGCTCTTTCCGAATTTCAACTTTGCCGCCTCGTATGACGTTCGCGCCGCCATATTGTAAAAATGGCGTCTAATAGCAATTTATTGGCATATAGTAAAATGAGTCGGAAAGGAGATATTGTCAAAAATCTGCTATTGGGAGCCATTTTTCCAATATGGCGGTGCAAGTATCAAAGATACGATGTGGCAAAGTTGAAATTCGGAAAAAGTACATCGAAATCTATAAAATTATCCATTTTTAAAACTCCCGGGAAACTTTCCCGATAAAACTACCAAATGACTATTAAAAGGACATCCTTCATTTTTAGTACGTTGCATCCGAGAGTTTTACAACGAATTTCACGTGACAAGAGCGTTAATAACGAATGCGTGGACTCCGTAATTGCATAGTGTCCCGAACTAAATTGAATTGTCAGGTTATTTGTAATTGAGGCATACGCAACGCCCCTCGGATCAACAACGCTGTCCAACAACAAAAATGTTTCCATACAACTGTTGGGTGAACCGTATAGAGTTTTTCGTGCTGATTCCGAATCTGGTCTTAATTTTTCTCCTGTGCACACAATTTTTGAAAAATTTGCATTTGAAAGAAGTTGAAAAGACTTTGAACAAATATTGTTATGTTATTATATAAGATATTGTATTGTTCTTTACAGCAAAAGATTCTCTAGACTTTCCCGTATCCAGTGATGTGCAATAGTAATACATTGTAATTGTTTAAACATATTTAAACAATCATTAAAGACGGAAAGACACCACTTTTGCACACATTTTTGAAGATATTTTTTAATGTACATAAGAAAATGAGGGTCCAACTGAAAATTGAATTACACCACGCGATAGAGCAGACTTCTATCTTGAGAAACCACCCTGTCAAGTTTCGAACGTCAACGTTTTCACCGAACTAGAAAGCAAAACACCATCGCGGAACACGAGCGGAGAGCGTCACTGGTGGCGACTCGTGTTCCGCGATGATAGTTTGCTTTCTGGTTCGGTAAAAACGTCGACGTTCGAAACTTGACAGGGTGATTTCTCAAGATAAAAGTCTGCTCTATCGCGTAGTGTAATTCGATTTTCCGTTGGACCTTTATTTTTTTACATACATTGAAAAATGTCCTCAAGAATGTGTACAAAAGTGGTGCAACAGTTGTGTAGAAACATTTTTGTTGTTGGACAGTGCAATTGGCATCGCGAATTTACTCTAGTCAGGACCCGAACGAGATGTTTCGTAGAGAACAAACGCGAATCTGCATAGGACGTACGATGTTCGATTATATCTGTCTAGCACGATGCGCGCGCCAGATCCTTCCTGCTCAAGAGAGGAGAGGTGAGAGAGCTTTTGCACTTGCACTTGACGGTGCATCGGAGGTCGGTCAAGGCGGCTGTTCACAGATCGATAACCTGGCAACGCGAAATGGATAATGTGAGCACTCTGGTCGGTGACCCCCGACTCTCCGCTGCTCGATTATGTTTCCACCGCGTTCATCGATTACCTAAAACGCGAATCACTTTTGCTTGATACCTCCGTTCTACGGTCACAGTCCCTTAAGTGAGCTATACAGAACGGTTGAACTCGAAGGAAAATTTAGCAATTTTTTATATTCAATTTTCTAAGGAACAACGTTTATCAACTTTGTCCAATTCGACATCAGCGATCCACGAATTCAAAGATCAATATTTGGCGGTAAATATGAATTACAGCCACGTCCATAGTTAACGCAATCATAAAACATGGCAGCGTGTGTAAACAATAAAAATAAAAAAAATTTTAAATAATAATAAAAATAAAAAATAATTAAAATAAAACCAATAGTAAATATTTGTTTTTCGTAGATCCTACGGTTTCTCCGCTTTTAACCGTCTTCGAAAAAGAAGGAGGTTATACAATTCCATAGTCACCACAATTATAGAAAAGGACAGTGTGTGTAAACAATAAAAATAAAAAAATAATAATAATAAAAGCAATAGTATTCGTTTTTCGTAGATCCTACGGTTTCTCCGTTTTTAACCAACTTTGATAAAGAAGGAGGTTACTCAATTCGACCTGTATGTGCCTTTTTTCGCTTTTTTTCTATGTATGTTCATCTTAGATCAGGCCAGAGAGTAGGAATACAACAACTTTTTTCATGAATGAACACTTCCATATATTTCCGCTCCGCAAAAGGTTAATGTAACCATTTCGTAACTTTTCATCTCTGCTTGCCTCATAAAGCGAAACAGTTAAATTCAAAGTTAAATTATTTGCAGAGTAAAAATAGAAAAGCTCTGGCCAGAGAAACATGAATACCACTGTTTAAAGCCCTGGCCGATTCTTTTGATGTCACAAAATGAATTTTATTCAACAAAGTGAAATCATCGTGTAAAGTTTCTCAAACTCACCGGGAGATTGTTGTGTATATAAATGTTGCATCTCCCTTGCGATGATGCTGTTATTCTGCACGTGTAAGATTTCTCGAGACCGCTGAGTTGCATAATTACATTCCAGGAATAAAGATAAAACTGCAGCGAAGCTATGTTGCTCTCTGCGTTGGGTATCTAATATTCACTTTACAAGATTTGCGGAAAAGAGAAGGAAACTGTGGTTTGACTAATGTGGCTTTCGAAAATTGAAATGTAAAACCGTAGTATAAACTTTCACTTTTAATTGAATTCCAGCGAATATCTCGTTGAAACGCGCACAAATATCATGAAACATAATTCGCGATAAGAATTAATCTCTAACAAATTGCTTTCGTAATAATAATTGTTTACGTAAAGATGATATAAATTTTCATGTTGCCGGTCATTTCCTCATTCTAGCGCAATCTGACATTCGAAAAGCGAACCACATTTGGTCGCACGCTACGCGTTAATATGTTACCGACTCGATGCAGTGTTCTGTACTATCTACTGCCAATAACGTTTTCTCATACTTATCTACTTAGATGATTGGAACTTGCCAGATTTATATACACGTGGCGCGAATGTCCCGCGATTCGATTTTTCAAAAGGTGATTCACTTTTATGACAAGATTTCTTAAAGAAATGAACTGACTCGGGGTAATTATTGAATAAATTATTATTTCTGTTCACTAGGCTTTATGATAACTTAAAAGCTTCGTAATCAATATCAAAACTTAACATCGGAACAATATTTATTACACAATTTGGCGAACTTTACGTTTAGGGGAGGCAGCTCCGATGACCTTAACCTTGACATATGTTGTCAAGGACAACATTCTGAACAACTGTTGTCATCACAACTACCCGGTGCTCGGTCTTAGTTTTCGAGATAATTGCAAAAAACTGTATTGAATTAAATTAAAGCTGAAGAATATATTTATTATTTACGTGATAATAAAATACTCTTTATACCATCACAATTAAAGGAGATATTAGGTGATTCTGTGATAGTAGTGGCTTTCATATTATATAATAATAATATGCAGTATTGTCATCAATCAATCTATACTGATAATAAATGTTAAATGTTCTCGGCGCTACGGTTCGATCAATTACTAATTGATTTCGAACATTGTTATAGATTAATATGTCTTTATATATCGATCGTAATGTTGTTAATAATAAATGTTAAATGTTCTTATTAATAATTGATCGAACCTTAGCGCCGAAAACATTTAACATTTATTATTAACAACATTACGATCGATATATAAAGACATATTAATCTATAATAATGTTCGAAATTAATTTTCCACTGAGCTACCTAAACTAGGTTTTCTATAATACAAATTGTAGTATTCCTATAAACAATAAGAAAAGTATTTTGTTAAAAATGAAGTTAACGAACTATATGACCACGAACCAGTTGGATAATTTACTACTGATTCAATAATCGTGTCTTGGAATTTTGTAGGTAGCAGTATTAAAAACATTCTCATCTTATTTGACCGATGCTACACCAGTATAATCTGATTTGCCTAATACCTTCATAGAAACGTTCCCGGTAAGAGCATCTAGATTCTCAGAAATTTTTCATTCCAGCAATGAAACCAATATCGGGGTATTACAACCGGATATAGTAATATTGCCGAACAAAGGATGCCATAGCCTCTAGTCGTGATTAACGATGCTAAGACGAGCCGCACGGATGCGGATATAACGAAGCCCGCATACTAATAGCCGCCAGATGCCTTCAAACGTTTCTCTATTTTATTGTGGATGTACTTCATCATTCCCGTAATTTCTGTCCTTATTATGTCAAGGACTGAATCACGTTACGAATGCGTGGGTCACTTCAAAATTGATGCTCCCTCAGGTCAAGCAAAATCATGCAAACGAGATCTCGGTTTGTTCTTCCGCAGCATAATATTCCCACATCAGCAGAAAAATATTGGATAAATACCTTTTTCAAATATTGGAAAAATATTTTTTAATTCCCTAGTAGCACGAAATATTGTATACACATTCATATAATAGCAAAAAGCGATTCAATCTTTTTTTAATATTCAAATGTACATACAATATTTATTCTATATTAAGTAATATTTTTTTTTTAATAGGCAGAAAATATATACTTTATGTTACGAGAAAAATATTTTTTCTAACTTTTTCTTCTTTTCAATTAAATGTCATTTAAACATTGAATTTATATTTTTCAAATATTGATTTCTAATTTTTTGTAATATTTACTTTATATTTTTTAAATATCTAATAGCTTATATTTTCTAGACATTCAATTCACATTTCTTAAACATGTATACAATAGTTAGATCCAATATTTGAAAAAGATATTTATCTAATATTTTTGTGCTACTAGGGTTGGATCTAACTATTGCATGCATGTTTAAGAAATGTGAATTGAATGTTTAGAAAATATAAGCTAAATATTCAGAGAATACAAACTAGATATTTAAAAAAGATAAACTAAATATTACAAAGAATGTGAAATCAATATTTGAAAAATATAAATTCAATATTTAAATAACATTTAATTAAAAAGAAGAAAAAGTTAGAAAAAAATATTTTTCTCCTAACATGAAATAGATATTTTCTGGATATTTAAAAAAAGACATTTGTTACTTAATATAAAATAAATATTGTATGTACATTTGAATATTAAAAAAGTTTGAATCGCTTTTTAATATTATATGAATGTGTATACAATATTTTGTGCTACTAGGGTCAATTTTCTCTCCCTCTGTAACACTGTGTTTTAAAAAAATTACGGGAATCATAAAGGACACGATAATGATATCAAAGTAGGATCATTTCTAGCTCACAGAGCCCGACAATGCACACGTCCCAATCTCTAGAACAATCAGCCGAGATAAAAGAATCTTTTCTATTCGTAGAGATGTCCGCCCAGTTGGTTTCTGTAACATAAGCTTCCTCTTTGTTCGCTTTTGGCCAACAGAGGAAACTTTCTCTAGTATGCGTGAAGAAAGTACACAGAAAAGCGTGGAAAAGGAGATTTTAAATTGAAGGAATAGTTCAGGTAACGGTATGGACCACGTGCCCAAGGGCAGCTGCATTTGCCGGACCTTCCTTCTCTACTTCCAACCTCCCTCGTGTCCTCGTAAGGCGATCCGCACTTCCGCGTCTCTTGTGGGGCTTCTGTTTTCGTCAGCCCTGGGGTCAGGCGAACCGTTATCAATGCATTTCTTTCTCGATTCTACAAAAAATGACACCGATCTCGCGATATCGGTGCAATTTTTCACTCGTACATGAATGCCAAATAATATGTTATTTTATAATTATTTGGAATAATTATGAAATTCTCCTTCAATATTATATCAGCCCATTTGATTACAATCAGGTTTGAGTCCAATTCACACCGACACCCTTCGCTGCATAGTCTTTTCAGAGTTATTTCTTTTGACAAACTTAAAACAAAGAAATATTTAAATATTTGAAATTACTATTATTTTAAATAAATCAATATAAAATAACCGCGCGAAATAAATTATTCCAAAGAAAACAATACTCGATTTTGAAATTGATTCAGTGCGAGTTACCTAAAAATGGTATGTAAAATATTTATGTTGCAATCTTTTAGTAAAATTAAATTTAATATAAAAAGTTTAATAAGTTTAATATCGTTAAATTCAATTTCGTTCCAAGATCATTGTTTCCTTTGCAATTAGTATTGACAATATTTCTAATTGTTAATTAAACATGTCCCATCTATATGAAAGTTCCCAAATATATTTAATCGGTGGTAAATAAATAATTGCTTTATTTAAAGTACGAGAATACTTTTTCATGTTATTTTTATGAATACTGTTCTATATATAATTTTCATTTCAAATAGCCCAGGTCTGCTCTCTGATCAGTGTCCAATCACGAGTTCCAGCTGTAATTTTATACAACACCGTACCATGGTGTTCTAGACAAAGCAAATAGAGAAACTATTCCAAGGGACATAGGACTCTCACCCCATCGTAATCGAGAGTGTCGAAACCGTGGCTATTCAACACATTCTACACTGAGACAGCAAAATATATCTTGCACTCCCCACATCTGCTTTATCTCTCTCCTTTCCCAGAGGAACACAGTCAACAATAAGTTCCACTGTCGGTATCGAAACCTGTCCACCCCTCAACGACCATCAAAATGTTATTAGTCTTGAATAACTGAAACCAGGTGGGCAGCTCCTACACTGACAGATCTCCTCCTTCAGAAAGCGAACTCTACAATCCCTGTGGTCACTTTTGTTCCCGTCCGCACTTAACCTTCTCAAGGCGGACGCTTTTGATGATTTCATGACAGTCATAACTAGATTTACTCTGACACGCCTATTCTTTTTCACCGTTCACACTCATCGTTGGTATTTCATGTTATATTTATTTTTTATTTAAATTTCAAGATAATAAATTTGTGATATTCATGATACGATGTGATAATTGCGCAATAAAAAGTTAAAAATAAATATTTCAATAAATTGAAAATACCTCAGATAGCAATATTCATGGTTATTATTGAAAATAAACATGTAAAATTTGCGTAAAATTATGTTCTGATAATAACAAAAAAGGTGATTTTTTGTAATTTTTTGACGTTTTGTAACAGTTTATAATTTTTTGCTCTGTAACTGTTTAGTGAATCCTAATAAATTTTGAACATAATCAATTACATAATTTTCACTATATACAGGGTGGTTCACGCAACTTCCACACGTATAATAACTTTCAAAGTATGCGTTGCACAAAAACGTTTTGTTGAATAGGGTTTAAAGTGGAATTTTATGAATTCTACACAAGAAGACGTGTTTAAACGTGCAAACTTGAAGTTGCTATAAATATTAAACGGTGCAGTGAATGGAACTGAAACCTTTGGTAATTCCACTAATTTAGTAAGAATTATATCTAGTCCAATTTTCAGAAATTTTCTTGCATTTTTAATTACCATCAGAATATCCTTAAATTTAGGAATATTCTAGTAATATTCATGGGTACCTTACCCCCTTAACCCTCATCCACACAACGTGGTACCCGGGTACCTATTTAAAATTCATGCAGAGTCACCATGGGTCATCAAGGGTCACCACGTGACATAACTAGAAAGTAACTAGAATCTTACTAGATTTTGTATCGAAACATGGGTTTGCTGGCTGTCGCTTTTTTCCCTTATACGAGCATATTTTGAGCTGCACAAGGGTTCATTTGATAGAGGAAGGTTAATTGCACCACGCTGTGCCCCATCATATGAGTCAAAAATGTCTATTTGTGACAGAAAAATCGCGATTTTTCACCCTATTTTAGACGCTCATATTATTAATTATAAACCTAGTCTGGAAACAAGCTACAATCAACCTTCCTCTTTACAATGAGCCTTCACACAGCTCCTATTATGCTCATATAATGACAAACAACTCGATCCCGCAAACACTGTTTTACTGGGTTTTCTAGTAATATTCTGCCTAATACTTACCCCCTTAAGACGAGAAGGATTGAAAGTTGGAGAAGTGAGCAACAAGGCACGGCTCCGGAACGGTGATCCAAGGCCCCGTGCCGGTCGGGTACCTGTGTCCCGCAAGACCAACACTCCCAACACCTCGAAAAACAGGGGAAGCCGGTCCCGACGTATATACGAGTCATCCTTTGGGTTGCAGCTGCCTCGTAGCGGCAGCACGTGTTCCTCTTCAACGGGGCAGGTGGTTGGCGTCGTTAAGCAATCGCCTCCCCCTCGACGACGACCGAGATTTGAACGTGGCACGGTCGACCAACAGGAACAAGACCTCGGAGGTAGGAATCGGGAGGAAGGTGGCCCAACATGGAGGCTGTGGAGGAAGAGACAAGCTGTTTAGAATCTGACGGGAGCCGGGAGATCAACGGAGATAAATATTGATAGGGATTCTTACCGCGGCGAGTTACCGATCTTCCTGAAAATCGGATCGCTCATTAACCAGGGAGAAACTAAGCCTCCGGTCTCGGCTACCGATCTACAGTTTAGCTTCTACACGTGTAACCAGTCGTTTCTGATCCCCACCTGGAGACGTAATACCTTCGGGGACGGTGGCTCTTCTGGAAATATTTTGCACGAGATTAATAGTACCAATATTAGGTTGCTTCAGAAGTTTCTTTCGTGTTGTTAAACAACGCGATCTTATTTAAGCTTCAACTTACGTAATACCAAACCTACCACTAACGAAAATGACCGGTTCCAGACTTTTATTTTACAATTATTGAACAAATAACACTGATGTGCTATAAATAGAAAACTGAATTGTTTTTATCTTACAAATTATGTGCGAAAAATGACAAAGTAAAATCAGAAATATTTTCGCATTAACGAAAAACATGGGGAATAAGAGGCTGAATTATACCAGACTGAATTGTTATAAAGACAAATTAATTTCATTTTCATGTCAACTGTGATAATTTTCCTAAATCTATTTTATAAAACATTTAGTATTTTTTAAAACATATCTTCTACTAAAAAAAAATCAATTCGATTCAGTTGAATTAATAGCAGAAATTAAATTTATAAAGTTTCAACTAGTAGCACGTATTCTAAAATAATTCTGACTGATTAGTATTCAAACAAAGTCGCGATCGCTCGCAACGATCAAGTTCACGAAAAAGAGAAACAAGATAAAGGAGTTGCTTGATGCGGAACGCTGTTAGGTGGTATCATTTTTGACATAAGATAACAAATGGTTTAATCGCGCCCTCGTAACATCAATTATAGCAATTATCCCATTATCCTGTCTGGAGCGAGGCGAGGCAGACCAATGAAAAGCCGAGAAGTCCAACCGCAACGAAGACAGCAGTTTGGGTAGGATTGTTAGAACGGGGTCCGTGGACAGGACAGCATGATCGAAGTCGAAACGATCCACGAACCACCTGCTCGCCTCTACGATTCGTGTTACAATCGCATCGGCGAGATATATCGCGTACGGAATATCGAGTGGCAAGGATACCGGCAGTTCTTATTACAGCTTATTAAGCGGCAGTAAACCGCGTATCCATGATCCAGGAACCGGTCACGAGCAAGAAGCAGATCTTTTCGTATCACCTGCTTCTATGACTGTCCTCGTCCTGTCTCCGCTCGTCCCTGTCGTTCTCTCTTCCTTCGTTTTCCAGTCTCGGTCGCGTCTCTGCTTCCCTTTTCTTTGCGCTGCGATTCACGCAGGCGGATACCTTTCCAAGGGCTGCTTGTCGAGAGTCTCGTGCCACGGTTCTCCTCGTCCTATTTTCTGCCGTCCCACCGCGATATTGCTCTGGCTGCTCGCAATTAGATGGACGATCGCGTTTCATACATCGTGAACCACAGTAATGTTCAGACACTTTTATAAGAACGATAACTTTTTTAACATCAAATCACACGATTTGGTTTTTTTATTTTTTTCAGGAGTTTTAGCAATTAGTTTATTACGAGACGTGCAAAAAGAATTTTACTAGAAGTTGGCGTTTACAACATTTTTGTGGGAGCCTGTGTTGAAAATATAAAATATACATTTTATAGGTCTGTGTCAATTATATGTATGTATTATAA